>CP053454.1:33928576-34646742 GCA_022644695.1 Cenchrus purpureus
TGACTTAAATCCAACTGATTTATAAGTCACTAACTTAATAAGTCAAATGACTTATGAAAACCAAACAGGGCCTTAGGGACCTATGCATGGCCTAAATAAAAGTAGAAAGATGCTTTATATATAAGACATCAAGGTACAAAAAGAAGTATTTAATTTTGTCTATCCTTCATTCCTTTCATGGAGTAAAGGTTGGTTATTTCAATGAGATATAGAACTAGAATATTGTTTGTTCAAGTCTAAAAAAACAGTCGTTTATTTTTTGCAAGATATCATTAGTGTTGTTCAAGTGCAAAATGATGTCATTGTGCGTAAAGCGTACTTTGAACAATCGATTGATTTCTATATATGCAACTACAGCTTGCTTTTGTCACGTTGACATTGTCGGTCTTGACTTTGTTAGCATATGTCTGGATTCATAGACTTTCTTATATGCCTAGATACACCGTATGTCTAGACGCACAATAGTACTCTCTCCAGTTTGGTATTACAAGTCGTTTTGGACAAGATTTCAGTCAAACATTATTAGGAATATAAATCATGAATAACTTTAAGTCGTTAAATGTGAAAATCATATAAATAGATTTGTCTTGAAAATTATTTTCATAAGAATATACATATATAACTTTCTAATAAATATTTTTATAAAAAAAGAAGTCAAAGTTGTGCTTTGGTGACCGTGTTATTGTCCTAAACGACTTCTAATACCAAACCAGAGTGAGAAGCCAAAACAACTTATAATTTGGAATAGCGAGAGTAGGTGGAATATATGTAGTAGGTATTAGCTTGGTTCATAAAGCTCAGTACTAAAGTGCGGGCCCCGACACGCAGTCAGGTGCGGCAGCTTAGAGCAAGTATAATAACTGGCGAGGAGCAAGCTAAATCCAACGATGAGAGAGAAATTAGGAGAGAGAAGGAATCAGACGAGTCGTGGAACGCCGGCTTAGGGCCTGTTCTTTTGAGTGAAAAGGAATAGTGAAGTTGCAAATGAATAGTGATGAAATAGTGTTTCTTGTGAGAGAAGATGTGATGGATGTGACAAGTAAATAGTATATTTTAGTGTTCCTTTTCAACGAAAAGAACAGGTCCTTAAGCGGGCGACGTGCACTGTGCGGCAGCTGCACTCACCGCTCACCTGGTTCTTATTGACTGCTTCCCACGGAGAGCATTGAAGGACGGTGGATCCATCACCCTGCTGACGCTTTCTTACAGCCTGCTCTTCGTACCAGTTGGTATTACTAACTATTACTAATTAAGTGCTGTTTTCTTTTCATTATTTTCAAATATTTTCTTTCTTTTCTTTTAGTTTTAATTTCAATGCATATTTGTATTCAAATCCATATTGTTTTGCATATATGAGTAATATTACGTTAATATATTACATTAACATAGTAAATATTACATATATACAATTTATATACATTTAAAGTATTACAAGTCATTGTCATCGGGTGACCCTACTACATCGATCAATCTCGATACTCCCTCCGTCCCACAATATAAGGACTTGAAGCATTCAAACTTCAGAAACAACAGTGAAGGAAAATGACCTCTATACCCCTCAATTTACACTACTCACTAACTCTCCACTCACTCACCAACCTCATTTAATTTTGTCCTATCCCTCCAAATCCTTATATTTTGGTACAAATTTCGAACCCTCCAAAACCTTATATTATGGGACGGAGGGAGTACATGCAAAGCAGTATCCAATGAAATTTATTCATATACATCTAGTCTACAGAGGCAATGCTAAGATTACTTATTATTAACATGCATGAAGATATGTGAAAAGACTCAATTAAAGTTGTACGGCAAGAGTATTTATGGACCGTGATGTTTGCTTATGCAATGCGTTGAAAATGTTTATACAATTACATGGCCTTGTTTAGTTGTTGGAAAAATTTGCCTTTTCAACGTTCCGAACTCCTGTAGCATACTGTAGCACGTTTCGTTTGTTTGTGATAAATATTATCCTACCATGGCCTAACTAAGCTCAAAAGATTCGTGTCGCGAAGTACATCAAAACTGTGTAATTAGTTATTTTTTAACCTATATTTAATACTCCGAACATATGTCTTTTGACGTATTTAATGTGATGTGATGGAAAGAGAGTGGAGAAAACGTTAGAAACTTTAGCAAACTAAACAAGGCCTACCGAAGTTCCAGTGGAATCGGCTCGTACTACCCTGCGGCATGAAACTGTACGTTGAGACTGACGTCGTGCAGGTGCATTGCAGAGGACGGACATGTACCTTCATAAAAAATAATAGGCGGCAGGTGAAGTCTCATGTCTCACGCACAGTGACCACGCGATGCACGCGGAGTGGTCGAGTGCAGGCCTACACCGACAACTTGATTTCATCATCATCACGTATAGTGCCCCGGCATTCAAACACTACTAGTATCTGGCTGCAACATAACCACCACCAGATGAGCCTTCACTACAATATATATTCAATTCATCAGGCAAGTAGCAAACTAGGATTGATGCACGGTGCTCAAATCGGCCAGCACCCCGCCGCTCGATGCATGTGGCGCTAGCTGCAGTGTTAAATTACTAGCTAGCACGACGTATAGTAACCGTGCCGATGCTTATTGTTCATGTTAACTCAATCATTAACCATGCAGATGTCTAACCGGCCTTATTAAAAAAAGAAAGATATAATACGTTGCAGATATATATATGACATCAAGGTACAAAGAGAAAACGTAGTTAATTTTTCTATCCTTGATCTCCTTCGGATGAGTAACGGTCATTGCTTATTTCTTGGAGATATGAAACTAGAATCACTACGGAAACAGAGCGTTTGCCGGCGAGACAAAACGCACGGCAACGCCTTTGCCGTGCGTTTTTCCGGGAAACGCACGACAAAGGCCGCACGGCACTAATTTGCCCGGTAAAGAATGTTTGCCGTGCGTCTTATATCGTGACTCACGGCAAAGACTCTTTGCCGTGCGTTTCTCACAGAGCACGTCAAAGAAAAGTTAACAGACAGAGATGTCAGTTCACGGCAGGAGGTCCTGCTCTGCTGTGCGCCTAATTCACACGCACGACAAACATTTTCTTAAAAAACAAAAAAAATTGAGATCCGGCCTTCGGGCCCACCACCAAGCCGCCGCCGCCGCCGGGATCACCACCAGGCCAGGCCGCCACCCCCCAACACCAGGCCGCTGCCGCCAGGCTCACCACCAGACCAGGCCACCACCCACCGGCATCGGGGGACGGCGCCGGCCACCACGCGCCGGATCTGGCCTCCCACGCGTCGTCGGTGAGGGAGGAACCCGCCGGCCATCGTCGTCGCGCCGCGTTGCCGCCGGTGAGGGAGAGGAAAGGAGGACGGGCGCTGTCGCCGTCCGCCGTCGCTGTCCACCGATGAGGGAGGGGAAGGGAGGCGGCGCAGGGATCTTGGGAAGGATCTTGGCCGCGGAATCTTGGGGCCGCCTCCGAGGCCGGAGCTCGCCGCCGCCTCCGGTTGGGAACTCAGCGAGCTCGAGCCGCCGCCTCCCGGCCGGGAGCTCGGGCGCGGTGGCCGGCGGTGCGCAGAAGGGAGGCGGAGGGAGGAGAGGAGGGAGAGGGCCTGGAGGAGGAGGGGGCGGCGTGCAGGAGGAGGTGGGGGCGGTGGGCTGCGGTGTGGAGGAGTTGGAGAGGGTTAGGGTTAGGGTTAGGAGGTTTGCTTATATATGAGTCTTCGTCTAATATCGACCGTCAGATCACGAGATCGACGGCTCACAGCGGTCGGGTGGTGCCATGTTTTTTTTACCGTTGCAAACCACAATTTATACCGCGTAACGCCCAAACCATCATGTTCAGTATAAAAACCGCGTAAAAGTGTCTAACCGAACCTACAAAATCGGAGCTAACGGTTTACCGTTCGGTTTTTGCGGTTTACTGGTCGGTTTTTTTCCTCGATGCAACCGCTCCGACCGTGCTGCTGCGCCGGTGTGTATCTGGGCTTTGCCATGCGCCTCTAAAACAACACACGACAAACATTTATTTTGTCGTGCGTCACACAATAAAACGCACAACAAACATTTTTGCATCATTAAAATTTTTTAATTGCGTTTGATATTTTAAAATTATGAAATAATTTCCAAAAAACACCAAAATTTTACATAGATCATTTTTCACTCATTTTTCACTCATTTTATTCGATTATTTAAATCACTTGTAGTTCAAATTTGGCTTCTTTGAAAAAATTGCTTGGAATGCAATTGATTAGTTAAATATAGAAAATAAATACAAAAATCTACCAAAATTTAGCATAAAGTATCACATGTGGTATGTATAGAATAGAAAAAATTTCAAAGTGAGAAGAATTTGTTTTGAGGGGCAATTGGATTTGGGGCTTAGGAGGAGATATATATGGAAAAAAACTTTACCGTGCGCCATAACAATAAGGCACGGCAAAGAGGCATCTTTGCCATGCGCCAAATAGAAAATGCACGACAAAGACCTTTTTCATTAACCTTCATTTCAATCTCATAATTAGGGTTAATGTACTAAAATTATCAAATGGATCTGAAAAATTACCATAAATTAAAATAAGACAATACAAGTAGTATATTACCTAAATAAAAAAACTTTGAATTTAAATTAAAATTTGAATTTTACTACGGCTACAGACTGAATTAAGTGGCTCTCAAGACTCTGAAACTTCTAGCAAGATACTTCGGTTTCTAAACACCATCCATGACAACTTGCTCAAAACACTCTATATGATTTATCACAAGCTTCACATAGGATACCATGAGCCCTCGACGAATCGCATGATTTCCAAACTTTATTTGCATTTTATACAATTAAAAAACATTGCAACCACATGTGGATTTTTATGATTCGCTAACAAAATGTTCAAAATTTCATCCAATTTCATGGATAAGGTCTTAAAAATGATTCAATTACATGAATATGATTTTCCACAAACTTTACTACATTACTTTATGCACTTGCAGTTCAAATTTGACATATACGGCAAAAATTCTTTAAGTGACACATAATTGTTAAAAATAGTAAATTAATCGAAACATGTATAAATTTGAAATATAGAGTACAAAATAATGTTTTTGTAGTGAAGAAATTAAAGAAGTACAAAAATCAAAATTTTTAAAAATACTTTGCCGTGCGCTGTGGGAAAACGCATGGCAAACGTATATGTTTGCCGTGCGCCAGATGGAAACACACGGCAAACATGTGTTTTCCTACAGCGCAGGGCAAAGGGAATGTCTTTGCCGTGCGTCTTGTCCTAGCGCACGGCAAAGGCAACGAACAAGCTAACGGGGGTAACGTCTGGTGGAAAAAAAATGTTTGCCGTGCGCCACAAAAAAACGCACGGCAAACTATTTGTTTGCCGTGTGCCAACATAAAACGCTTTTCGACAAACTATTTTTTTACCGGGCGTTTTTTTTTGCCGTGCGCCGTGGAAAATGCGCACGGCAAAGCACCTCTTTGCCGTGCGCCAGAAAATATGCGCACAGCAAAGATCGAAACGCACGGCAAATGTCGATTTTCCCGTAGTGAATCTGGTTTACTCTATCAAGGATTTTTTTTGTTCAAGTCCCAAAACAACAGTCAGTTATTTTCGCAAGATATTTTTAGTGATGTTCAAGTGCCACGATGCTGCTCGCTAGCGGAAACCGTGAATATGCCGCTCACTAGCGGAAATTATAGATGTCCATTCGCCTGCGGCCTGCACGGCCCGGGGTAACAATGCGGGCGGGCCAAAGCCGGCACTAACTCACTCCGTGCCATGTTGTGCCCGCCCACGGGCTGTGGTGACGGCCCAAGCCCAGGCCCGCGGGCCGTTTTCGTGCAGGGCCAGCCCGAGGTAGCCCGGCCCTCCGTGTGCACGCGGGCGGCCCGAAGCCCGAGCAGCTCTGGTTCCAGATCGAGGGAGAGGATCAGAGGAGTCGAGTGGCCGGCCACAGATCCGAGGAGAGAGTGACGAGGGGCGAGCGGCGGCGTTCGGCAGGGAGGCGACCCGCCGACCTCCACCGCGAGGAAAGGCGCCCGCCGCCATCGCCATGAGGGAGGAGGCGAGGAGGGCGGGCCGGCGGCCTGCCGTGCCGCTTGTCCTGGGGAAGAGCGTCGGAGCGACGCTAACGCCGGAAGAAAGGAGGGGTCGGTGACACCGGCGGAGGGAAGGGGCGAGCTGCCGTGGCGGCACGGCTGCCGGCCTGATCTATCGAGGAAGGTAGGGGAGCGGCGGTTCCTGCGCTTCTCGTCATGGGGATGAGGGCCGCACGCCGGAGCAGAGGAGGGTGGCGGTGCATGCGAGGCGGAGAAGCCGAGAGAGGGTGAGGCGAGGGGCTGCCTGTGAGAGACTGAGAGGGAGGCGGCGTGGGGCAGGAGGCCATCAGGGGGAGGGAGTTAGGGTTTATTTTTTCAGCTGCTTATATATGGGGCGGGAATTAGCGGGCCGATGACGGGCCGCTCGCTTATTCGTCGGACCGGCCGCCCGTCTTGGGGTGACGCCCACACCCACCGAGGTGGCTGTCAGTGCAGTCGGGCCAGAAACTCCGTACAACTATAGTGGAAACCATGAATATGCTGTGAGTCGGGCTTTTTGCCATGAGCTTTTTGTCGGGCTCACAGCAAAATCACATTTGTTCGACGGCTACACGAAAATTCATGGCAAAAATATGGGTTCTCGGCAAAATATTTTGCCGTGAGCCTTTTTGGCCGTCGGCAAAATTATGTTTGACAAGAGTGGCTCTTGGCAAAGAAAATATTTTGCCGTGAGCCTTTTTTGGCCGACGGCAAAATCGAAGTTTGCTATGTGTATTTGCAAAAACATTCGGCAGAGTTCAAATTCAAATAACTTTTTCAAGCAGTAAATTCATTCCAATTACAAAACTTTGAATTACAAAGTTTCATAAATTCTGCAGATCTACAACTTTTATTTAGTTCATTTATTCATTTGACAAAGTGGTAGTAATTTTGTTCACAAAATCTTATACCTGTTGTACAGTTTCACGAAACTATGAGAGAAATATATATTTGTGAAGAATGTTGCTACCACTATATCGGATGAACAAATGATCAAAATAAAAGTTGTAGATCTTTAGAAGTTATACAATTTTATAGTTGAAAGTTTTTTTAATTGAATTACTTTCGTCATGGAATAGTACGTCTGAATTTTTGAAATTCGAAAATTTGAACTTTTCAAATGACCTCAAATGGAGAAACATTCAAAATAAAGTTGTAGAGCCTGAGAAGTTATGAAACTTTGTAGTTCACAACTTTTTTATTTGAAATCATATTTTCAATGAAAAACTATATTTGAATCTCTCAAATTTGAAATTCAAATTTTGTAAACGACCTCGAATAGAGAAACTCCCAAAATGAAAGTTGTAGATCTCAGAAAGTTATGAAACTTTGTAATTGACAACTTTTTAATTTGAATAGGTTTAAAGTATTAAGAAAGCAATTTACACTTGGTTTAGAATGAAAACTAGATTTGGACACATATATGAGTGTGTGGTGTAGTGGTAAGGAAGGATCACACAAGGGGGAGGTTGTGGGTTTGAACCCCACCGGCCGTGTAGCACCACGACTTGCGAAAATATTTTTTGCTATTTATTTTGACCTTTTTTTGGATGACGCATCTTCGCTTTGCCGAGAGTCGTTTTTAGCTCACGGCAAACGTTTGCCGATAGGCCCACGGGTCGGCTCTCGGCAAAGAGTTGTTTGCTGAGAAGTTATTCACTTATTTGTCGTGAGGGCTTCCCCAAGGGTAAACGAGTCTTTGCCTAGTTCGGCAAACCCACAGTTTCGGGTAATTGGTGTCTTTGTCTGATGTGCTGATCAATCTATTGATTTCTATGCAACTACGCCTTGCTTTTGTTATTACCTCGACATTATTGTCGATATCTTGACTTTGTTACCATATTGGTAGCAGAAATAATGCTTGAGCGTTTGCTGCTGGCCATGTAGCGCCGCAACTTTTCGCGAAAAATGCCACGGCTTGCTAAAAGATTTTTTTTGTTATTTACTGTGACTTTTTTCTGGACGACGCAACTTCGCTTTGCCGAGAGCCTTTTTAGCTCATGAAAAACGTTTGCCGAAAGCCTCACGGGCCGGCACTCGGCAAAGAGCTGTTTGCCGACAAGTTATTTACCGTGAGGGCTTTCCCTAGAGTAAACCGGCCCTTTTCCGAGTGTATCGGGTACTCGGCAAACCCACGGTTTCCCGTAGTGGCTGTGCGTACAGTGTACTTTGATCAGTCTATTGATTTCTATGCAACTACGGCTTGCTTTTGTTATTACCTCGACATTATTATCGATATCTTGACTTTGTTACCATATTGGGCAGGAATAATCTTGACTTTGTTATGGTGTGTTGAGAGCCGAGATTACTAAATATTGACATGAAGAGATGTGAAAAGAGTTGAAGGGCTCACATTTTTTTCGAATTACACAGTACATCGGAGACACTCACAACGCACGCACACTCATCCCTATGAATACACGCACGCAAACCCTACTCCTACGAGCATCTTCGAAGATTGGGCCGGCAAATCCTCAAGATTAACGAAGTCACCACAGACGCCTCGCTGTCGACGAGAACGTTGTCTACCAAGCACAACCGTTAAATCCTGAGAAATTCGCTCCCACGGGGAGTCGAACCCAGGACCTGAGGTACTACCGGGGCTCTTGTAACCACTAGGCTACAGGCCTACAGGCCCTTTCGTGGTTGAAGGGCTCACTCTTATAGTTTTAAGTGGAAAAGTATTAATGGACAGTGACGTTGCTTACACAATGCATTGGAAATGTATAAATTAAATATACTAGAGTTCCCGTGCAAGCAGCTGGTACCCTGCAGTAGCATGAAACTGCGCATTGAGACGACTAACCTTGTGCTGGTGCAGCGTGGACAAGTACCTTCATCAACCATAAAAGTGGCAGCAGCCAAATCTCGCCTCACGCACAGCAACCACCAGCGGTGTATGTGGAGTGATCGAGTGAAGGCCTACCCCGACATAGTGCCCGGGGCATTCACACCCTAGCGGACACACTGCTACTAGCTTTGAAGTCCGATCCATCCATCAGACGACACCTACGTACGGCTACGGGATGATGGAACTCTTGTCGGATTTGAGCGATCTTGCTGCGACCACCAACCGGCTGAGCCTTCAGCAAGCTACTAGCAGGATTGATGGTGGAGCAGGATGCCACTGCAGCATGCATGGAACAGCACATTAATTAATTGATAATGGCCTTATGCTGGTGCATTGGCATTGCCATTTACGGAGCAAAGCAACATGGATGGCGGAATCGGCATGCCACCCTGCCGCTCGATGCCTACTGTTAAGTTAACTCAATCATTAACTGTGCAGATGACTTAGAGACCTATGCCTGGCCTAATTAAATGAATAAAGATATGTTACATATATGACATCAATGTACAAAGAGAAGAAGTATTTGATTTTGTGTATCCTTGATTGATTGATTCCTTTCATGGAGTAACGGTTAGTCTTGCAAGATATTATTAGTGATGTTCAAGTGCATAGTGCAACATGATGTTGTTGTGCGTACAGTGTACTTTGATCAACCTATTGATTTCTATGCAACTACGGGTTGCCTTTGTTTTTTTTCGAATTACACAGTACATCGGAGATACCCACAACGCACGCACACTCATCCCTATGAACACACACGCGCAAACACTACCTCTAAGAGCATCTTCGAATACTGGGTCGACAAATCCTCAAGATAGACAAAGTCACCACAGGAGCCTTGCTGTCGACGGGAACGTCTCCTACCACTGAAAGCACAAACGTTGTTAAATCATAAGAAATTCACTCCCACGAGGGGCAGGGCTGGCAAAAGGCGGGGAGGAGCCGTGGGAGCTGCGAGAGCCGGTTTTGCAGCCCGGCCCCAGTGCTCAGTAGGGGTTCCCGAGGAGCTCCTCGAGTGGAGCCGATTTTGGAGACCGTTTGGTAGGGCTCCTTGCTTTGTCTTGTGAGAGGCGTAGAAGTCCCCAAGCGCACCTAAGTGGTCATTATAATTTGGATCTCATGACTAGGATCCCTATGAGTTGTCACTATAATTTGGATCCATTACTCGGGGTGAGTTGTGACTATAATGATTTGGATCCATTACTCGGGTGAGATGTCAGTGATGGGATCCTAGATCGCCAATAGATTGAGCAGAGTGGAAAAAGAAGACAATGTTGGGGTGAAAACCATCCCTGAAGAAGGGCCAACACTCATGAGAAGAAGATGGAGCACTTATGAAAAGAAGATGTGGCCAACACTCATAAAAAGAAGATATGACACTCATGAAAATAGGATGCGGCCAACACTCATAAAAAGAAGTCCCCGTCAGGGGGGAAACCCCACCTCAAACCCCTCGGGGTTGTTTATATAGTTGAGGGGTGGAGTGACATTTTAGCCCCAAACCCCTAGTGGGTATAAAAATTATATCCGAACCCCTAGAACTAAGAGAGGGGGGTATAATGCGAATCATTTTCCCCAACAGACAACATGTGTGCATAAAAGATCCTCCTTCCTCCCTTCAATCGCTCGCGTTGCATTATTAGGGAGGAGGGGTGGTTGTTTACATTGTTTCCTTTGGTAGTGTTGAATATTATAGACATGTCCTCAAACTTTTAAAGAGATCCCAAAATGTTACAACTAAGTCTCTAAGGCTAACAAAACTATCCTTAGATCTCTATTTTCAAGCCTTTTTTTATACAAAAGGGGTTCCTAGCCTTAAGCCACCTAAAAGGCGCACCCCTAACAATCACTATAATTTGGATCCCATGACTCGGGTGAGATGTCACTGTAATTTGGATCTCTTGATGACTCGGGTAAAATGTCAATGTAATTTTGATCACTATGAGATGTCACTATAATTTCGATTCTCGTGTAAGATGTCATTGTACTCCATTGGCATTCACATGTGTGCACACACGCATAAACAAACATAACAATGAGTATACTCGATCGGCCACCACTAATAGGTTGGTTGGAGACGGATTGGATCGAAAAGTTAAACGGGGATATATCCCTGCCCTCCAGCAGCATCACCTGCACCGCCCTGTGCACGGCAAAAGTTAAGATCGCACGTAAAGACGGTACACGGTAGCACGTAAGTCACAATCTTCTACTACTCTGTGGTAAAGACGGTATAAATCCAAGGACAACAAAAGAAGATCGCACGTAAGAACTGCAGACAATGACGTAGAGGAGAATCGACCCCTCTCTCAAACAACGGAATATCAGTTACCATATCCAAGCATGCTAGTTTAGATCAACTGTTCTGAAAAAATATTGTGTACCCATGGCTCAACCTGGCTTAGTCGAACAAAAAGCTCTTCATGAAAGCCTCGCCAAACCTTATAACAGGCCAACAAGAAGCTCGCGATGTCGTAGCTAACCATATGATGTTTGCATGAAACTATTATCCATGGCAGCTATAATTTAAACAACTGATTTGTTTTGAGAGGAAAATACTGTAGAAGAAGTCGGAAAAAAATAGTCGAACAAAGCCTAGGCATGAAGTCCCAAACGGTTAGTTACGGTGAGGATTACCGTGGAGGACTTGCCGTATATATGTCCTCAGCAACATCATTTGAACAAAGGTAAGGAATGAAATTGGAACAACCGTAGTTTGGAGTCGAAATTTGACGACTCATCTTATTAAAAATTATTTTGCAAGGTATCATATTTTTCTCTGTGACTTGCTTTACTAATAAAAAACTTCAAGAATAACTTAAAATTAACTATATGTTTACACAATTTTTTGAATAAGACAAGAGATCAAACTTGGAGTTAAAAAAGGCAAACAACTTATAATTTGAAACGGAGAGGGAGTAATACTTTATTATATCTCAACGCAATAGAATATGTAGTTTTAGAAATTATCAAAGTAGATATAATGCTACTGGAAAATAAATCAACATATTGTCGTACACTCTCCCGCATTCGTGTTACATGGAGGACTAGCTGTAGGTCTACTACATGATCGCCACTGGAACAGCCTTCAGAGGTACAGCACGGATGTTGGCAGAGACAAACATTTCGTTCATGTCCATTTCGTCGGAGGTCATGCCGTCCGGCAGGTGCCACTCGAACGCCTGCAGCAGAGACGCCAGCACAAGCGGCACAACCCGCTCCGACAACGCCATGCCAGGGCACTGCCTGCGTCCTCCTCCGAACGGGATGTACTCGAACTGATCCTTCCTCCCTTTCATGTCCACCTTCCCATCGCCGCCGATGAAGCGCTCCGGCACGAACTCGTCCGGCCTCTCCCACACATCTGGGTCTCGCATTATAGCTGACAGGTTGACGATGACGGTGCTTCCCTTTGGGATCACGTAGCCGCCGATCTCAACCCCATCTTCTGTTGCCTTGTGAGGTAGCGTCAATGGGCTCACAGGGTGCAGCCGCTGCGTCTCCTTCACCACAGCCTGGAGGTACGGCAGGCGCATCAGGTCGCCCTCCTCGATTGCTTGCTCACTGCAACCGAAAGAAGCTGCCGCCATCTCGGCACGAACCTTGGACATGGTGGTTGGGTTGTGCAGCAATTCCGCCAGTGCCCACTCCACCGTAGTCGCCATCGGGTCACCCCCTGCAATCAGTATGTCGAACATAAGGGCTACCGCATCCCCCCTTGCCATCTCGCCCGTCGACATGAGGTCCAAGAGCACATCTAGGAAGTCACTATTGTGCCTGTCGACCTTGGAACCGGAGGCGGCGGCGGCGGCCTCAGCCAACCGGCGGTCGACGACACCTTCCAAGAAGCTGAAGAGTTTCTTGAGCTGCGCCGCCGCCATGCGCCGCCGTCCTTGTAAGTCGAGTGGCGCAAGGAGGGGGAAAATGTCGGAGACGTTAGGCTTCCACATGAGGGGATCAATGGCCTCCTCCAAGGTCTCCAGCAGCCTCTCCGGCGAACCACCTTCCATGTCAACAATGTCGGCAGAGAAGAGTATATTTGATGTCAGGTTGAGAGTGGAGCTCAACAACACCCTGCCGACGGCCACTTCCTGCCCCGAACGCCCACGCAGGTAACTCACCAGGTCACGCACGGTACGCTCCCGCAGACCGTGCGTGTCTTGCAGGCTGCGCGGGGAGAAGATGCGCGTGGCCATGACGCGGCGGAAGGTCCTCCATAGAGGGTTAGAGCTTGGCAGCCACCCCACCGACCGGTCAGACCACCCGAGCGCCCGGGTGGCGTCGCGAATGGGCCGCGCCGCGAGGCGCCGGTCCTCCTTGGTTAGCGCCTCTCGCGCCATGTCGCTGGAGGAGACGACGACCACGGTTGTGGTGAGACCTTGCTTTAGGGTCATGACGGGGCCGTGGCGGCGTGCAAGCCGAGCAAGCGTATGGTGGAGGACGCCCCCCATGTCAAGAATGTTGCCTATGAGCGGGAGTGGCGTGGGACCTGGAGGCAGCCGTCCACGGTGTTTTTTGTGTCTCCCGTAGTAGAGAATTGTGAGGACAAGGGTTGCGCACACAAGCCACAGCCCCAAATCCATTTTGAATCCTAGCTTCTGATCAAGTTCACCAGCGCGCATCACTTTATATTAGTGGCAGGCATGCGCTCATAGGGCCACCTGTGAAGACTATTGGTGATGAAGATTTCCGCGCAATCAAAACCAACGAGCAACCATATCTATATCTTGTATATGATCAGTGAAAGTTTAAATTCTCAACAGAAAAAACTGTTGGCTCGAGCTTGGAGGGAGCAGATATAGATGTTCGACTCTCTAATCATACATCTGGTCTAGATTAAAAAAACATGTCGCAGAGGCCGGATGTATTTCCATTTTCTAAAAACAATTAAAAAAAACATGCTCACTGCTGCTTGTTTATGGATCTCATGTCGTCACCTGTGAGGCCGTGACGCGTGCTTGTAGGCATTGAATAGTGTGGTTGCCGGATCCCTTTCTATACTAGCTAGATTGGGCAATTCCAAAATTGAGTGATGAAATTGACCTTGAAGCAAAGTTGAGGGATGAGAACGGATATTTTGCCTTTTGAAGCAAAGCTGATAGTAGAGCCAGATCAAATGTCCAGACAGTGACGCGGGTCCATACGTCCGTCTCATATGGCATTACCTAATTTCAATATTATTGTAATGGACTTATGTCATTCTCAACCCCGTACGTGATAGTAACAACCATTAATTGCACGTGTTGCACGTGATTAAGACTTTTTTTTAGCAACACGTGATTAGAACTTGAGTAGGTAGCGGCAAGTAATTGTCGATCAGAATAGCTCGTCAAACTCCGGTCCAGTGTCTTTACGTTTGTGATGTGCTTGTGTGTAATACACTAATAACAAACAGTTATATGCATATTTTCATGCACAGGCTACGATATTAAAATATATTCCCTTTTCTAAAAAACTCCAGTCTAATCTATCAGAGTGGTACGACTCCAGCCTCTAACACGTTTGCTAAAGCTCGGTAGTCGGGCCATGTGTGTCCGATTGATCCCGTGGGTGCAACAGAGTTTTTGTTTTAGCTTCGACTCAACTTCTTTGGTTAAAACATATTTAGTAAAACATCTTAATTTTAAAATGAATGGTAAAGATGATAGGTCCACAATACCTTTATCTTTTTTAATCTTAAATCGTAAATTTCTTTTTAAACTGACTTGAGATTAGTCAGTTAACAGACTTTAAGTAGTGGAACATCTTCAAGGAGTTAGCTATGGATAGGGGTGCTTAAAGACTAGCAATCAACGTGCCTGAACCATGACTATCCTACCTCTGTTTCTTTTGGGTTTCATCTCTAGTCTACCCCAACTTGCTTGGGACAAAAGACTATGTTGTTGTTGTTGTTGTTGTTGTGTGAACTATAAATTTCTTTTTGATCAATTTAAACATTTGTTTGCTAATTAATTCAAAGCCCAATATGAATATTTCTTATTTTTCTAAATGTGCTTAATGTAGAGGCACATCAAATGGGTTGCAACAATTGAGTGTATCAATCTGTTATGGCAATACCACTTATAAACGGTACACACATGCATATATATAACACTAGGTGATACCCCACGTGTTGCTACGGAAATTTCTTAAATAAAATTTTAAAGTGAAATGTAATGATAGAAACACCAAGGTGATTGCCTTGTAATATTCTTTTGTAAACAACATTATACATGAAACTATGTTCATTTTGTTAAGAGAGAACCGCTCTTAAATGATTGATCCTACATGTATTTGTATTATAGGAATTTTGTGACATGGTACTCACAAAGACAAACTATTAGTCACAGAAAATCGGTTGAAGACATAAACAGACAATTTAGTGATTTCGTGACATGATGTATAGTGGATTATGATGTGGATAGTTGGCATGTTGAAAGAAATGGAGCTATGACACTTGGTGGGGTGCATTTATATTGGTTATATAGATAACATAAATTAAACATGCTCGCTGCTGCTTATTTATGAACCTACCGGCTAGAATCACCTCACAAGGTTGACACACCTTGCATACACCCAGCTCTAAACCCATGCTTGCACTAAACACACTCTCTAAGCATGTGCGAAGTCTTTAGATGAACACTTAAGCACCTTTGTAGCTTGGATGTGATCTCAATGTGTCTTTTACTCTTATGCACTCTTGCACTCAACATCCTAAAATAGGAGAGTGAAGGGGTATAGATAGCCCAAGGCATCAAAATAGCCGTTGGGTAAAAGTTGTTGAAAAGGTTACCATCAGAACCGACACTAGCCTTTTTCTAGGCATCGGTTCATTCGGTGCCCCTCCCACGTCACATAGTCGTTGGATCACTGACGTCATTGCTTCGAATCTTGCACCGCCGCCACCACCGTCAATTGATCCAATGAAGTACTCCATCGCGCCAAAAACTCTCTGGTGGAAATATTGTAAATATGCTTTGACTGATGCTTGGCACAAAATTGAATTGATGCTTGTGTTTGTTGATCCGGTGGTACCATCTTTGCATCCAACACTTAAAAAATTGATCCAGCGCAACTAGAAATCATGGTGTTGGTTCATCCGACGGTCCAAGTTGACTTAAGTCTTCCCGTAGTAGACCAAATCAACAGGTTCTTGCACTGCTGCTACTCTGAGGTACCGCGGATTCATCGAGTGGTTCCAAAATCTTCATTTCTCTCTGTTTTGGAACCTACCACCATTCAGATACAATAGAATAATCTTAATTACCATGGCTTAGTCACTTAAATAATATAGCTTAGATTCTTGCATTCCATGACTTGAATATCAAGGATACCGTAGCTTGGGTACATAAATACAATGATTTAGATTTTACCATGGTTTGGTTTTGCATTCTTGAACCTAGAAAAACATACAATCACATGCTTAATATACCATTAGTCCTAATAACTATGTTGTCATACAACGGTGGAGCTAGTGGTGGGGCGGACGGGGCTTAAGCCCCCCTATCGCTGGAAACTCCATTAAGCACTCCTGACCCTAAGCCCCTCCAATAATTTTAGACCATAGGTAAAGAAGAGGAAGAAGAAAACGAGAGGAGGAAAAAGAAAAGGGAGAAGAAAAAGGACGGGTGGATGAGCTCCCCTTGGCTCCTAGTCTAACTTCACCACTGTTGTCATACAATCGCTCAAATCACAAACTATAGTCTATGCAGTCATGTTCGCTACAATATCTAGCTGTTCCTGGGATACATTCTTTTATGGAATATGGATCGGATCGCCATGGCCCTTGATGAGTAATGGCCTGGCCTGGCCAATGCCCCGGCCAGATCTGTGCGTCCATTAATTCATCCACAGTTCCACACAACCACAACAGCAGACACATATGCTGTCCGGCTTCAATTCGATCGCACATGATCTTGTACCGTTGTACGTGGAAACCATGCATGCATGCACTTGTCCCACGTCCACCCCAGCCCCCACGTAATACTTTATTAATTATCGTCGCCATCTAGCCGGTTAGTGTGTGCACTAGTAGGTATAGGATGGGTGGATGAGGATACCAATACGTACGATGGATAGGTGCATGCCAGCGTCTTGTGTCTTGTGTGCGTGAGGTAGGTAGGCCGGGTCGCCATGCTCTCCAAAAAGATGGGTCGATCGTTCACAATCCGGAGCCCCGGCGCTGTGCAACGGAGCACGTTAACCGTCATTCTCGCGAGCCAAATCAAATCGCGATCCAGCTGACCGACAAATTAAGAGTAGAGAGCGACGAGACACCCAACCGGAGCCACGCGGCGGAGTAAATTAAAGTTGTGGAAAAGGCCGATCCTAGCTTGGTTGCCCGTTGCCGATCGACAATTAAGAGAAGAGAGCGACGAGACACCCGACCGACGACACGCGGTGGAGTGAAGTCGCGGGAGGCCGATCCTGTCTGGGTCACAGTTATTAGGACCGGACCGGTAATCGAACCGGCGAGGTCTTCGGTTCAATGGTTCAATAGTTCAATTGTTATGAACCGGATGGACCGCCGGTTCAATTATAGTGAACCGTTGAATCGAACCGGTCACACATGCAATTGAACCGGTCCAATATATATCTGAATATTAAGTAAAATATGTTGATAAAAAAACTCAATTCACATATGAAATAACAAGTTCACAACATGAGCAGAACAGGACTACATAACTAATAGCCATACAGCACCACATGACACTATGGCAGGGCAATGCCGGGCAACAAAACAACCACACAGACAAGTTCACAACCAAAAGTACAATTTGACAACTCAAAAGCTTTCTTCAGAGTCCAATGAAACACCACTGGAAGATCACAGTGAATAAAAAAATTCCATGCTGTCGATATACTACCCTACTTAGATCTCTACTCCGGTGTTTCATCCATACAATCAGGTCAGCAATATACAAATCAAATCATTATGTATGGAATTTGGATGCTGATCGTACGCAATGCAGTTGTGGTATCGCAGGTTGCCTCTACAGGTAACAGGTTTGCCCTGTGGCCTGCTTGACCTTTGCAGCTTTGCCCTCTCCGCCTGGTGAAGAACGGGAAGGGAGGTCAGGGTCTCACGGATGAGAGGCTTTTGCCTGTGAAGAACGACAAGCTAGGGGTCGACAGGGATGAACGAACTGACCGGGGATGAGGTGCCGCTACAACCAGAAGAAGGGCGGGGCGCAGCGCAGTGATGCGGCAGAGAAGGGCGACCGCCACCTGCTAGTGATGCGCCGCCGCTTGCGGCCGCCCACAGATCGAAGGGACGCGCGCCGCTACGCCTTTGCGACGCCGCCGCTGTTAGAGTTCGTCCGAGCATGAGCGGATGGATTACGTGAGCAGAAGGTGGGCTGGCTGGGCCTTTTGGGCCAACGTGGGGAAAAGCGAAGCAGCTGGGAGGGGTAAGAACAAAAACCGCTCGGTTCGTATAGAACCGTCCGGTTCGCCGGTTCCGGAAAAAACCGGCCGGTTTTACCGGTTTTCGCCGGTCCGATTGCATGAACGATCTTTCCGCTGCGGCCTGTTGAACTTTCCGCTGCGAACCACATTTATGAATATTTTTTCGAATTACACAGTACATTAGAGACACTCACAACGCATGCACACTCATCCCTATGAACACGCACACAAACCCTACCCCTAGGAGCATATTCGAAGACTAGGCCGGCAAATCCTCAAAATTGATGCGTCACCATCGGCGAGACGAACGTCGCCTACCACTGAAAGCACAAACACTGTTAAATCCTGATAAATTCGCCCACGAGGAGTCAAATCCAGGACCGAGGTGCTACCGGGGATCATGTAACCACTAGGCTACAAGCCTTTTCGCGGCACATTTATGAATATGGCCAACCATCATCCACTGTAGTATAGGATCGAAAGTATCGAACCATTGCTACTGCTTTTCTATTTATTTTTTTAGAAAACCTTTGCAGCTTTGCTACAGCTAGACGGACGAATCATATACAACTATACAGCTTTGCTACAGCTAGACGAGACACTAATTGCCATTTCTCTCTCATGTGGTGCACATCATGTTGAATTCTGGACTATTCTAACTGTCCGACCAATTTGATGCACATTTTCAATTCATTATATGTATGTCTTATTGGTTTTTTCCTTATCTATTCAAAAGTAACATACAAATTTATGTTTCTCATCAAGAGATAGCTCATATGACTCTCAGGGTCAATCTTTGTAAGTACGCTATTTTTACGAGCAGCTAAACAACCATAATGATTTATAGTTTATATAAAAAAAACTTTTCCAAATTCCGCAGCAGCACGCAGGGAACCACCTAGTAATAGCTTTGTTGCTGAGGTTTGTTGAGAGCACCACAGAAAATGGGGCAGCTTGATTGGGCCTACTCGGTACTCCCTCCGTCACTAATTAAACGTCGTTCGGGAAGCGTCATCCAGAGGGACACTTATTTTAGAGACAAACGGAAAAGTAAATTCTAACGGAGGGCTTGCTCGACATAACATTGTGCAGCTCATTGTTACCCTTTTATCGTTTTCTTTTTCATCCTTCTACAACCTTACATATTTACGTATTTACTAGCTAGAAACACTGATGATACATTTTTTTCGAATTACACAGTACGTCAGAGACACTCACAACACACGCACACTCAACCCTATGGAACACACGTGCACAAACCGTACCCCTAGGAGCATCTTCGAAGACTGGGCTGGCAAATCCTCAAGATTGATGAAGTCAACACAGGCGCCTCGTTGTCGACGGGAACATCGCCTACCACTGAAAGCACAAACATTGTTAAATTCTGAGAAATTCGCTCCCACGGAGAGTCGAACTCAAGACCTGAGGTGCTACCGGAGCTTTTGCAACCATTAGGCTACGTGCCCTTTCGCAAACACTGACGATACATCATATGTAGATCAGCATAATACGATGTAGGTCATATAGGCGAAGTTTGTAGACAGTACGTACATTTTTCATTTTCTTCTATTGTGTTTGTGCGACACTTTCAAGATGAGTTTTGTCCAGCATCCTTACGGATTGATCTCAAGTCATCACGGGTGACGATTGTAGGCATTTAATAGTGTGGTTTCCCGAACCCATTCTCCATGACATAAACTAAACGTGTTTGTTCACTACTCCCTCAATACTAATTACTTATCGTTTTTTGAATTTGCTAGATATATTCCTTTGGTTATACACTTAGATATATATATTTATGTCTAGATACATGACAAAGGAATGTATCTAAAAAAATCAAAATGACAAGTCATTTGAGACGGAGGGAGTACTATGGAAAGGGACTTTAGTACCGGTTTAAACCCCTATTAGTACCGGGTGTTGAACCAGTATTACCACGTCATTACTACAGGAAGGAGGGGCATGTACCGGGTTAGTTTACCCGGTACTAATGTGCATTTTATATTAGTACTGGGTGTAGTTGCAACCCGGTACTAATGCGACGCACCGTCCGTTAGCCCGAATCCCCGTCTGGTCCCACCCGTCATGTTTCTTTTTCTTTTTTTGTTTTAATCTCTCCATTTCTCAATCATTTTTCTTCCTTTTCTTTTATTATCGCTCAACCAAGAATGCAAATCACATATGTATATATACATCTCTCGGTCACATGCATCTCTTATATATACATCTCTCAATCACATACATCTCAGATTTTAAAGATCAAAAATCAAATCACAAGAACACATAAACACAAGAACTTGGGAGTAGAAATCTGCAACACAACCGTCCCTGCACCTCCACTAGGGCCATGGGTGTCGCCGTACCAAGGCCGGCCTCCGCCCGCCTGCCACGGGCGCTTCGCCAGCCTCCATGCCTCGTGGCCGGATCTGCCGCCAAGGAGGCTGGCCGTCACAGCGCCTGCAGCGCCGCTGTCCGACTCAGCCACCTGGCGGTGGCGGTTCCCAGCGGGAAGCATGCTGCCACCACCCCCCCTCGATCTAGTCTCCTGCACAGAGAAAAGGAAGTGATGAGTGAGGTAGAAAAATAGATGAAAGATGGATAGATGTGGTTGTGTGTTATAGAATAGTGTTACTATAGCGAGATTTAAGCGCGCTATACCGGGTTTTTATAGGTCTCAGAAATCTTATAGCCCGCTATTCACAACATTAGATATAATGGAGAGCCGAAGAGTTAGAAATAGACAGAAGCAATTCCCGCTTTAATAATAATAATAATATAATAGGTGGAGATTAGCCAGCAGTCACCCACATTCAGATGGCCACCCCCCTCCGTACTAAGATCCGCCAGCAGTCCCTGCGAGCTGCTCACATGCTCGTCGGGTGGATAAGTATAAAGTAATAAAGTATAAACTCGAGTGAATAAAAAAAGTTACAAGTGGAGATGCATGCACATAATGCCGAGTACAAAGTGGAAGTGTAAGTGATACACACATATAGTTAGACCATTTCATTTCATATTGATGTTTCAAATAATTCCACACAAACCAATTAACACATACTAGTTTATAGTTGAAATAGATACTCCCTCCGGTTTGGTAAATGAAATCGTTTAGGACAGTAATACGGTCTTCAAAGTACAATTTTGACTTCTTATTTTTATAAAAATATTTATTAAAAACTAACATATGTAGACTTTTATGAAAATATTTTGCAAGACAAATTTATTCATGCAGTTTTCACATTTTCAAACTCAACGTTATTCATGATTTATATTTCAAATGTTTGACTCAAATCTTGTCCAAAACAACTTCATTTACCAAACCGGAGGGAGTAGATATAACAAACATTTCCATTATTTATTATTTCCAAGGTTGTGTGTGCATGACAAATATGTTTGGTCGCAATTAATCGCAATGCAAGCAGTGTACGACCTGATTTTGTCTTGGTTTCATCTTCGTCCGGTACGAGCGATCCTTAACTATAGCGCGCGGGCCACAGGTGAAGAAAGGGGTTTGATGGCGCCGTGCGACATGACTAGGGCGGTGTATGCGCCCACAGGCTGCAGTAGCCACGACGACCTGTTTTTTTTTTTACAACAACGACGACCTGGTTTATTTTTCACATTAACATATAGTCACAAATATACCCATTTTTATATACTTATATACATTTAGACCTGGTTGAGGGTTAATAGAACTTATCTGTAACCTATGTGTTTTTGAAAATTTAAAATTTGTATATTTTAAACTATAGAACTTACACTAACATTTTGCAGTTTTAAACGATCTCAAATGAAAAGGATGCTAATTTGATAGTGTTAGATCTCATCAAGCTCTACAAGTTTGATATTGAGCTTCTTATAGAGATGAAGTTATTCAAAAAGTCAAAAGTTTTATATTTTAAAACTAGAGAATTTAAATGGATATTTTGAAATACTAAAAAAATCTCAAATGAAAAAGTTTCAACTGCAAATTTTTAGGTCTCATCAAGCTTTATAATTGTGATGTAAAGCTTGTCTTCATTTGAGATCGTATGAAATAGTTATGAATTTATTTTCGTAAAAACATTTCCAGGGGCGTGAGATGTCACCATCTGCTCCTAAAGATCATTTCCAGAGTTAGGTGATGGCGTCTCACACTCCTGAAAATGTTCTAATTTCCATGAGTAGGTGATCGCATCACCTGTTTTTGAAAATGATTTCCAGGAGCTGATACTGGCATCACCCACTCCCGAAAATGATTTTGAGGAGCGAGTTGGCTGCTACAGTGGCTGCTTTTGTAGGCACGAGTGGCAATTTGGCCCGCTTTTAAAAAAAAAGGTGGACACTCGTACAAATCATTTTTGTGATAGTGCGAGCAACATGTAGTAGGTTGGTGTACGTATGCCCACAGGTTGCAGTAGCCACGGGGAACAGCAGCGTGCAGAAGGACTACCCTAGTTTGCGGAATATGTGCTGATTTTCGCTCACTTAGTTTTTTTTAAATTATAGGCAGCAGCACAGCCGTATCATTTAAGAAGAAGCAATAATTGTACATCACGTGCCGAAGTGAACGTCACCACACACACAAACAACTCACGCGAACAACGCACACTACAAAACACTACACCACTACAACCTGGGAGAAGAGACAAAAGAAAGCCACTGCAACCCACGTCGTCGTCACCAACGTTGTGCCAGGCCAAAGCTGCAACCCGCTGCAAGCACAAGTGGCCATCTGAACTCCACCATGGCTATCACCAACAAATTGCACACACACGATCGTCGATCCCTTTGCTCCGATGTTGCTTTGGCAGAACACTCCCGTCGCAGCAGCAATGAAACCACCGATCCTGACCACTCTGCGTGGGGGCCTTGCCTCATCCACCACCTCACACTCCTCTGCCAAGGACTCAAATACCTGAAACTACTCTGAGAGCATCACCTTCACCTAGCCGTCACCGAGATCACCATTGCACCACACGCGCCAACCCTAGGCTACACCACCATGGGCCCTTTGCACCTCCCTGCCAACATGGACCAAGTGCACCACCACAGCAACAACGCACAAGGAAACACCACCAGCCGACCACCGCCACTGCCACAGATCGAGACGGGCCTCTAGATACGGCACCTCCAAGAAGGGCACGACGCCAAAGGCGCTGTTGCCGCACGTCCACATAGGATTGGGTTTTCACCCTGGGATCCTCATGCTGCAAGAAATGGCAACCCTCAATGGCGCCCTCAGCAAGGAAAGCGACACCCCGAGGGCGCCGCCACCATTGACACCGACAGTGGAGGCTTTCGCCCGAAACACCATTCCCGCCGCACATTCTTGACCAACGACAGAATCCTGCACTCCCCGTAACCACGAAACCTCAACTGAGAGAAGCTCAGCACAGTCCGAGACGCCACCACGACACCACCAGCAAGCACCTGTCAGCCCCCGACCCCACCACCAAGGTGGCGCCGGACAAGTCATCACTGTCGAGGACGAGGAGCACCACCACCTTGCCGACACCCATTGCCAGCACGCAGGACACCTCCAGCCCCACCAGCTCCTAGCCGCAAGGCACGGAACAGGCAGACCCAAAGGGTCCCTGCCAGACATCCACAGTGCCATAGCACGCTAAACCGCCGCCGCCATCACCCCTGCACTCACGTGCCGCCGCCGCCGCTTCTGTCGCGGCCACCGCCGCCACTAGAGCCCCGAGCCAACCACCGCCGCCGCCCCCTTCGAAACGTCGGCCACTACCCCCGCCACCCACCGGTGCGCCCCATGCGGTCTCGGTCCCGATCCGGCGGGCGCCGGATCTGGAGGCCCAAGCCTCCGCTGCCGCCATGAAGCCGGCGAGGTCCCCCGGGTGACCGGACAGCCGCGCCCGCCTCAAATTGCCGGAGGGAGGGGAGGAAATGCCCGCCGCGCCTTCACCGCGGCCGCATGAGTTGCCAGCGAGCCGCTCGGGCGGTGGCGCGGCAAGAGAAGACGGGGAGAGGGGCACGGCGGCGGCTAAGGTTTGGGCCCATCCCGTCTATATTTCGCTCACTTAGTCACTTGAGTAGCGATTGAGTATGTGCTGACCGACTCACTTGAGTAGCAATTGCTGGCCAAATTAAAAGGCCAAGGTTGTTGAGCTAAGAGCATCTCCAAGAGACTCTTTATATTCTTTCTAAATGGTAGAAATAGACATTTTGGTGAAAAAATGCATTCCAACAGCTTATCTAAATGGTTATCCAAATATAATCGTCTTCTATTCCGGACTTTCGCTAGTCAAATATAGAATACGAAAATGGCTCTTAACAGTGTGCATAAGAAATAGAAAAGTTATTGAAAAGTGAAAAGATATAGAAAATGATTTTTATGCAAATAGCTCTCTGAATGATGATTTAGAGAGTAAATTTTAGAAAGACTCTTGGAGATGCCCTAAGGTTGTGCAGAGGCTCAGGTAGTAATTAAAATGGCTAGTCCTGGTTAGTTTTAGATCTTAGACGTAAGGTTAGCTAGTACTAGTATAGCTACTTTATTTAGGGTGTAATAAGGATAACAATAAGAGTAACACAATAGAGGGAATGTCCTTCCAAAGCATGTGGGCGGCTGGGCGCCCTTTCTCGTGTTAACCCTATCTTTTTAATCAGCATATAGCTACCATTTGTATGATCCATTGCCCCTCTCACATGCATGCCGAGACTGGCCCACCAAGCGATCAACAGTACAAAAGGAAGTAGCTATATATAGCCTAACAGGGTAAGGCATGAATAGAGCAAGCTCCTTCAGCAACCTGGCTATCTAGCAACATCTCTCATCTTGTCCATCTCCGATCCGGAGCATCCAAAACCATGGCAGCAGCATTGTCCCTCACTCAATCTCCCTCTCCTGCCATTTTGTTAACCCCAGCCAGCAGCTGCCACGCATCCGATTCACAGATGAAAATGGCACTGTGGGATGAGCTTGTAGACGCTGTGCTCACGAATCTGGCAGCCAAGAGACATCTGTTCAACACGCGCCTCATCACCCTTGCACCGCAACCCCCTGTCTCACAGACCTTCACCGGACCTGGGCCCTGGGACTGGGCCAGCATCGAGATCTACACCGACAAGCCCTCGCTCCAGCAATGGCTCACCATTAGTCAGTATACCCATCCATGATCAGTTTTTGTTTTTTTTTTGCGTGGAAAAAAGAGCTTCCATTAACTAGGAGGCATAAGATTACAGTCTTGTTCAACTAGTCCTATCACACACATAAGATTACACATGCATGATCAGTTGATCACTGACCATTACGATACACTCATAATACACATAGCTTAGAGCCGTGGATACTAGAAACAGTTGATGATACATGTCTCGTGGTCTATTGCTTCAGATGGTGAGGATAGAATCCAAGATGATGAGGCGGATCGTAAACTGATCCTTTCCTCCGGGAACGACTACATGTGCCATCCAGCAATCCGTGAGGCTGCAGTCAAGGTGTGCCGCCGACTAATTCTGCCAATTCTTGATTTGGCCTTGCCGGCTTTAAACCAACTATGTACCTAGCTAGTATTATGAACTAGAGCTTATAACGAGCTAAATCAGTTGTTTGTGCATGCTTCACATATATATAGGCAGCTCAAGAGCATGGTATGGGGCCTAGAGGCTCGCCATTGGTTTGCGGGTATACTACTTACCACAAATTGGTGGAGGAATCACTAGCACAACTGATGAAAAAACAGGTCACATTTTAAAGCTGATACAGTAGTTTCTTATATTTCTTCTATTCAAGTTATATATCTATTATCCTCACCACGATCGAGCCGGTACGGTGTGTCTACAGGATTGCATTCTTTGCACCTCCGGTTATTCTGCCAACACGGCCGTGCTGAGTGCAGTGGGTAGTGTCAGCTCCCTCTTGGTTGCCGGGAGAAAACCCACCGAGGACGAGAGGATTGCAATTTTCTCAGATGCGTCCAACCATGCTTTAATTATTGATGGGATACGTCATACGGAGCGAATGAAGGAAGGCGTAGGATTTGTCTACAAGCATCGTGACATGTCACATCTCGAATCCCTGTTGTATGTTCCTTTCTTTGCCTTAATTTCTTCATTTTGTAGTGATACTTCAGTTAAACTTTTCTTGATCAAGTTAACCGTTGTGCAGGTCCAGTTGCTCACTTGCAAGGAAAGTTGTCATCACGGACAGGCAAGTTATAGTTATGTGATAATTTATTCTGTCACTATCCACCACTAGACAAGCGTTTAAATATTTGCCAGATGAATATCACCAATCTGATGAGAACGCCTTTTTCATTCATAAAATGCAGCATATTCAGCATGGGTAGTAACTTCGCTCCATTGCCTGAACTTGTCAAATTAAGAGCAAAATATGGATTTTTGCTTATTGTCGATGATGTTAGTATTTTATCTCATCTCCTGCATGCACATTACCTTTTATTCATCTTGGTGTCTAGCTAGCAACCAAATTATGTTTCCAATTTCTTTTTGATCCAGGCTCATGGAACATTTGTGTATGGCGAGAATGGTGGTGGCGCACCTGAGTTGTTTGGATGCCAAGATGACATTGATATAGTTGTCGGCTGCTTAAGCAAGGCCGCGGGCTGCGTTGGTGGTTTTATAGCGTGCAGGTAATATATTTGAATTGTAAGGAAGGAGTTGTTCTGTGGTCCATATATGAATGAAGCTAATATGTCTAAATTAAGCTATACAAAGTGATGCATGCCAACTTTAACCACAAAATAGTCTTTCGTCAACGGTGGGAGAGTATGCCCACCTGATTTTCTATTAAGGCGGCCGTAAGCAGGGCTGACCAATGAAGATTTCTTATGACAAATTAATAATATGAAAATAAAGACATTATCAATGCCAAGAGTAATGTTGCAAATCAGGTTATATGACACAACTGCAACCCTTATGAGCACATATACGTATTATTGGTGCTAGTTAAACTACTGATGTTAGAACAAAAAATATATATGGAGGTCAAATATTTACCACATATACACTAGATCATGTCATCCGCGTGTTATTACTTTTCATGCGTTTATGCACTATATTTCCGAAATTCGTGACTAATGGTTTGTAATATGCTGAGCAGTACTAGATGGAAGAGGCTAATTCTATCGCGAGGTCGCTCCCTCACATATTCAACTGCTTTACCAGTGCCAGTAGTGGCTTCTGTGCATGGTAACTTATTTAAGACTCACCATATATGTTCTTTTGGAACTGAATATTGCATTTGTTTTGTACGTTTTGCTGGCATCCAATCCCATGTTCTAAATATTTATTAAAATTCAATAAGAATATTTCCTGTATTCAAGAAAAATTGTACAAGGTACTACACTTCGCCATTAGGAAATGCATACTCTGAGTTGAAATTGTTTTCTAATTGGAAAATGTGTATTTATGTTATTATGTAGCGGCCATAAACGTCTTAAAGATGGAGGGATGGCGGAGATCAGTGCTCTTGGAGAATACCAAGTATTTTGCATCTCTGACTGAACTCAACATATATAATCCCGTGATTTCAATTGTCGTTGAAAATGAAGAAACGGTGCTCAAGGCTCATAGGTTCCCTTCTTCCACCCAAATTTCTTCCATGTCACATTGATTCATTTTTCTCAAGCTTCGTATTTATTTTTTAATGCAGGCATCTGCTGAGATCTGGATTTCTTGTTGAACCCATCCGACCACCCGTTGTGCCACCTAACACATGCAGGTTTGTATCTTTTACCATTTTGTTTGATATATTTACGAACATATATATATTGGTCAATAAAATTAACGAAATAGATCCACTTCAACTGAGGTTAACTACATTGGATCTGGTTGCAGGTTGCGGATTACTCTAAGCGTAGCTCATTCCTCAGATGACATCAAGAGGTTGGTGGATGCACTCAAACCCTGGCTCCCTGTCAAACAAGCTAGCTGATCAAAGCTTCAAGGCATCTTAAGAACTATAATAAATATGGAATATCCCAGTGTTGGTGTGATATGCCATACAATCGGTTCTACGTTCTATGTAATTTTATTTATTTATTGTTATTTGATTGTGTGTTCCTTTGGTCCCTAAATAAAAGAGAGTGTTGTTTTGGTACTTTGACAGTACCAGAAGGTACTAGGTAGTACCTTTGTAATAAGAATTTTTCACCAGTTAATAATATAATAAATAAAACAAGTTGTTGGGTCAACCAAACTCTGGTACTTCCTAATACTACATTATTAATATTTTCTGGTAGCACCGGCTACTTTCACCATTAGATTTTATTAGATGGATGGCTCACGTTAATTGCAAGCACCACTACGGGAAAACCCGTGTTTGCCGTGCGTCAAAATCTTTGCCGTGCGTTTTATTTCGGGCGCACGGCAAAGAGCTTATTTGTCGTGTGTTTTCTATAGGGCGCACGGCAAACAAGCTCTTTGCCGTGCGCCTGAAAAAAAACGCACGGCAAAGATCTTGTTTGCCGTGCGTTTTCTCCACGACGCACGTCAAAGTATTTTTTCCTCTTCCACACTCTAAACAAATGAAACATCATTTTTTTTAAAACTTTGTCGTGCGTTTTTTCCTAGACGCACGGCAAACCTATGAGTTTGCCGTGCGTTTTCTTTCATGCGCACGGCAAAATATTTTTTTACCTTGAAGTATTTTCCCTAGGTCCCAAATCCAATTGCTCCTAAAAAAACTCTCCTCACCTTTAAATCTTTTTCAACTCTACGCATACAACATGTCATACATCATGTTAAAATTTGGTAGATTTTTGTAGTCATTTGCTATATTTAACTAATTAATTGTATTTCAAGCATTTTTTTGAAAGAAGTCAAATTTGAACTACAAGTGATGCAAATAATAGAATAAATTGAGTGGAAAAATGATATTCATGTTATTTAGTCTAATTTAAGACCATTTTCATGAAATCAAAAGAAATTTTGAACATCTTGACTAGGAAACACGACCATGATCGTGTGTCCAAATGATTTGAAAATTCTAAAAAATACAAATAAAGTTTAAAAATTATGAGATATGTACATATCTCATGATATCATATGCGAAGGCTGTAGTAAAAATACGAATGAGTTTTGAACATTTTATCATGTACGATGGTTAGAAATCGAGAAATCTCCGATAAAGTTTCATATATAGAGTTACGAAAGATATGGTTAAATTTGTAAGCGACGCGACCTTCAAATTGTGTTTTGACTTCAAAACTTGTTTCTATAAGCAATATGACAACATAACTTAATTTGTGTCAATTTTCTAATTTTTCAAATTTATTTGATAATTTTTATGAATTTTATAAAATTATTGAAAAAATTGTTTGCCGTGCGCCCTATTAAAAAACGCACGGCAAAGAAAACCACTTTGTCGTGCGTGATAGTCAACGCACGGCAAACACACCCGGACCCACCTCCCAACGACTCCCACACACCCAGGCCGCCACGCACACATGCCCACCCGCACCCACGGCCCCACCCGCCAGCCACTCCCACGCACCCTCGGCCCCCCGCACCTATGACGAATAGAGGACGTCGATCTTCAGATCGGACGGCCCAAATTCACCCCGCGATCTATATAAAACCGGCCTCCTTCCCCCAGCCCCTCAAACCCTACCACGCCCCCCACCTCAGCGCCGCAGCCTCTCCTCTCTTCTCCCTCTCACCGGTCGGCGCCCTCCTCTAGCTCCCAGCGCTCCTCCACCTCTCCCGGCGCTCCTCCCTCTCCATGGCGGTCGGGATCCGGCGACGCGCGGGATCCGGCGGTCCCAGCGCTCCTCCCTCTCTCCACGGCGGCCACCGCCACCGACCAGCGCCGGTCTGGCCGGATCCGGTCCCAAGGGCGGCGCGGCCGGCCCTCTAAAGCGGCGGCCCGCCCTTAAAGCGGCGGCGCGGATCTACGTCCCACTCCCTCTTCCTTCAAGCGGCGGGCCCGACCTCCGGGCGGTGGCGGCGGCGGATCCACGGCGTCCAGTCCTCCTCCTTCAGGCGGCGGGCCCGATCTCCTGGCGGCGGATCCACGCGAGGCAGGCCCGGATCCGGCGAGGTGAGCACAGGATCCGGCGGTGCGGCCCGCCCGGCACCTCCTCCTCGCCGGATGTCCTTCCCCGGCCCTCCCTCTCCAAGATCCGGCGGCCTCCATCCCCCAGGTTCGTCATGCATGCCCTTCCCTCCCTCCTCGGCACCGCCGCCCCTTCCTCCTCGGTCTAGCCCAATCCCCTTCGTCCACGGTGGCGGCGAGATCTAGGTTTTCTTCTATCTCATCTCCCTCTTCCTGTACAGGTGGTGGCGATGGGTGTGGTGTGCTTCGGCGACGGGTGTGGTGGTGGCTACGGCGACGGGTGTGGTGGTGGTGGTGGCGGTCGACGGTGATGTGGGCGGTGGTGGTTCTGGTGGCTGGCCGGTGGTGAATGTTGGTGGCAGAGTTTTTTTTATTGTTTGTCTATTTTCTTTGCCGTGCGCCAAAACAACACGGCAAAGAAGTGGACTTTCTTTTTTTAAGTTCATGTATTTAGTTTGCCGTGCGCTAAACACCGCACGGCAAAGGGCCTTCGCCGTGCGTGCGACGAAAAACGCACGGCAAAAGCCCTTTGCCGTGCAAAAATGTGCCGTGCGATCGGCCTTTGCCGTGCGCCCGAAACGCACGGCAATCCTTGGTTTTCCCGTAGTGCACCTTAAAAAGAATATCCCTATATATGCAGTGTACATATCAAGATACATGTTCTGGTTCTTTCATATGCTTTAATGTGAACGCTCAATGGTTTCTAGATATAAATTTTTCTTAGGAGGTATTGCCATCCACCAAGATGCCATGGGGGCACGTGGGCAGACTTTTGGTACAGAGAGCTTTCAATCCCGACTTGGCTTATCGTTCATCTCCCCATAGGGGATAATTTATACAGAAAAGCTTCACCTAGTCATTAGGCCTATTTGCAAATTGTCCCTCACTATACAACCTCTATCTCTGTCTACCAAAGGCTATTACAAGTATCCCCTTTGGGCTTCTATCTGCCTGAAAATGCTCCTACAAAGGTTCATTGAGCCTTCGTATGGGTCTCAAGAAAGCATCACTTGTCCTCCGCGACATGCTTTTGCATGTCGTCACAATCCTGTGTATTAGCCAATGCAAGTTGGGTTCATCCCCCGCAACCACATGAAGCTGGAGGCACAGGGTGGCAACGTACATACACACCAGGATTCACACTCGGGTTCCAACCTAGTTGGGACCAGCCACCACAGTCGCATGGCATCAGAGGCTAGGGTTAGCACAACGCAAGCAGCATAGAATGGGAGCAAGGACAAGAAGGACACCACCCCGTCCAGCTCTAGTGGTCCACCAATATTCAGCGCAAGATGGTCCTTCTCGGTTAGAAGACTTCATAACCTCACATACCTCAGTAGCTGACTGAATAACCTCAATGTCCTGGTGAAATCCAGAACACTCTTAACAGAAATATCCACGGTTTTGTCGCTTTATTTCAGCAGCAGGTGGATACGCAATTGAACACCATTAACACCTCACTGCAACGAACTAACGCAAAACTACATGCCTACTTCTGCTCACAAGGCATCAACGCTCGACAACAAATAATAGTGAGCAAGGGACAAGCTTGGAGGAGGGACCCCGACCCCGAGGGAGGAACCTGTATCTGTATCCTTATCATTATCTTTCTTTTCTTTCTTACTTAAAAAATATGTATATGATATAAAGAACAAAAATATTTACTTGGTTTCTCATATGTTAGTAAGAATGTTTTAGTTCTTTTTCGTTGAAGTGATGAATAGTTGCTCTACTTAATTTCCTTCATGTGCCTAGTTTACAACTTAGTAGTCTCTCAAGTTTTGAGTTTGTCCACATTTTTTCTTTATGCTATAGGGTAATGGCTCATGATTTCGAATGCTAGCAATCGTGAATTGGTTTGTGCAGGAGCGAAGGTGCGATCCAAACGCCGCTTCAAGGACAAAGCATTTTTGGTACTTTCAAACACTAAGTGGATAGGAGAAAATGTTCCTGTCTCAAACACTAAAGTGGATAGGAGAAAATGTTATGAAATATAAGTGTGATAAAATTTAAATTTCCTCAATCTGTTTATGTTATTTGGATTACGTACCGGATAATCAGTATAGAATGTAATTGTTGGGTTAAATTCACCTTTTTCTCGCAATGAATTTTTCCAAGCTCGAGGAAAATTAATGAAAGATAATGTGTTAGTAAAAGTAATATATATATATATATATATATATATATATATATATATATATATATATATATTACTCTTGAAAGATATTTTGAAGGAAACTGTATATACATGGTCATAATACTCATACAAATTAGAACTAAATAGAATTAGCAAGGACAATTAGATGGCAATCGCACATACTTGCAGCTGTAAGGTAGTAGTATGAGATCCTTGTCATGAAACTTAGACAAGGTCCTATAGATTGCCACGATTGTTGTGTCTGGTTGATGCTTGACCTCAAACTCGTTGACTTTTGATGGGTCTATGAAACCAATTATGTTGGCAATATTTTTTTTTGCATATCTTGTTTTTGCAGGCTACCAAAAATGAAATACAAAGTTAATTAGTAGATCCACATACGTAATAAATTTAATAATAAACATAAAAAAATACGTCACTTACAGACACCAAGCGACGATAAGATCGGTATTCAGGGCGTCTAGATGGTAAACTTCATAAATATCTTTGAATTCCAGCCTGACCACCTTGTTGCCTTCAGTGGCAAAATCTTCCGGTCTAGTAAGTATACCTATGGTATCTACACCTTTCGCTGATTGCCGCATGTACCACTCATGAAATTTGTACATCTTAGGTGAGAGCTTGGCACCTGTCGGCGGATAAGAGATTTTCCTAGCTGAAAGGGCCATCTATACTCGAAACTTGGATCCCCGGGTGGTTCTTCATGGCCGAGTGCAACACTTATAGGCACCCCTGTTTGTTTCATGAAATCAAGGACCTGCACTACTTGTTGTGTAGGCATTTCTGCTAGAGCTCGTTCATATGCATTGAGTAGGCAACGTAAGTCTGTTTGCTCATCGACGCATCTGTTTTTTCGCTCGACTTCTTTGCACGAGTATCTTCTTTAGGCGACGCCGACGCCATTATGGGCATCCGTTTCTCTGTTTTCACTCATTAGTTTGAAAAACCCAAGTTTGCGGATCTACTTTTTGGTCTTCTCGAGCTCCCTCTGTTGCTATTTTGTATTCGATTGTTGAAAAATTCATGCACATGTTGGGCACCGATCGTCATTTTTCCTTCTTCTTCTGTCGTCTCCCATGCTAGCTTCCTTTTGCTGATGGGCTCAACCATTTTCCTTATCGTTGGTGGTTTTAGTTTTGGTGGTTGCCTTTGGGTTGGAAGACGTGCTCGTTTTTTTTGGTTGTGCTTTCGTGGCTAGGTGGTTTTTTCTGCGGTGGTTTCTTCTGCGGTGGTTTCGCGATTTTTTCTGATGTGCTTTGGGCTGGGCGGTTTTTTCTGTGGTGCTTTGGTGTTTTTTTCTGCTTTTGATGGCGCTTGCTTTGTCGCCATTGGTTTTTTCTGCTTTTTTGGAGGTGATTCGGGATTGATGTCAATATCATGGCTGGAGCTCGCACCTCTGGAATTGAATAATGGTTCTTGTGTAGACGGTGAGCGAGGTGATATTGAAGGTCGTGAGGACGGCCTCGGAGATGACGATGGTCGCGGCTGCGGGGGATTTGTAGGAGGGATTGATCCCTCCGTCTGGGGGATTATAATGTAACGTTTGGGCCACAATATGATACTATGAACCGCATCCTTGAGTGTCCTTTCCCCGTCACCTCCTGGGATGTCTAGCTCTAGATCTTCAAATTGTGGTGACAAATCTCCTCCACAAGCGAGGCGTGGCCGGTGGAATCGACATGCGAGTGGCTAGTCTCCGAAATGCGCAAAAGCACTTTCGTACGCCACCTATATATGTAGAGAAATAAGAAATTTATTACATTTTCTAAGTGATGCATCAAAAGTTGAGCTAATTGCATGTAATAATTATATTTATATATACCTGCATTGTGATGTTGCCGAATGGCGGCTCACATGGGGTGCACCGACAGAGAAAATCCACAGGGTATTGTTGGTTGTCATCCACTGGAACTTCTTCGATTGCCCTCGGCTCTTCAGGGGTCTCTGTGCAAGTACACAGTGCGACCTCTATGCAAGCACTGCAACCTCAGAAAGCACAAGCTGCTTTTATGCGAGCGGAAGGGCTAATGACGGGATCCAGCGGTACTTCGGGTAGTGCTCCAGATTGGTCTATTTGAGATATCGTTACGGCCACTCGCCGTTCAATCTCCACCTGCATCTTTTCTTCTTGTTGTTTAAGTCTTTACTCCATCATTTGGCGCCAATGCTCCTCTTCACGCTCTCTCTTCTTCTTTGCGACTTTTATAGCTATCGAGGTTTCCTTGAAAGCATACTTCCAGCACCACCCGTAGCCCCCGCAACGTCACGGGTGTTCGGATTCCGGCGCCATAGTGAGCTCATCCATTTCTCGTCAACCTTCAATCTACCGCTTTCGACATCTTCTATTTTTTTCATTATCTCAAGTGCCTTCTCTCGTAACATGGGCAGGAATTCATGGGTACCATCATCCGGGTTCAATCTGCCTCCATGCACATAATACCAATTCTTCGATCGATCGGGCCAGTGAAAGACCGTTGATATGATACCTTTGGTGATGAGGTCTTGTTCCATCTTCCGCCACTTGGGAATTGCTACCGCGTAACCACCTTGACCAAGACGATGGTTGTACTCCCCTTTCTTACTAGCACTTTTCTTCCCTTGTGCACTTTTTTGGGCAAAAATTTCAGTTTTCTTGTATTCAACAAAGGACTTCTAGTGATCTTTTATCTTCGGATATTCATCCCAATTTGGAGTTCGGTTGTTCTTGATAAAATCTCTAGTCAACTTCTTCTTGAAATTCTGAAATTGAGTTACCATCTTTGCTAGAGTCCAACCCTTAACAAGGTTTGCGTCGACGCCTTCAGGAAGTGTGAAGTGTTTTAGCACATCATGCCACGGTGGTCTTTCTTGAGTCTGGAACCACGTATGGATTACTTGGTTTTTCCTTCCATTCTCTATACTTGATGGGCACGTTGTCCTCATAATGGCCCCGCATTGAGACACGAACTTGTCCTTGATTTTTGGAGCCAAGCTCGGCACCTCCGTGATACGATACATCACATCGCTGACGATTAGTTGTGTACGACCACTCTTAGACTTTTTCGTCGTTGATCCAGAAGCCTACAAGTACCATGCATATTCGTTATTTATTTATGTAAGAAATGGGGTTATCGAATTAATACTAATGAACTTAATGCATGATATGTATACCTCGTTGGAACCTTCTACATTAGCATCCTCAAGGTCCTCATTATTTTTACGAGTCGGCTATGTCTTCCTCGTTATTTGCAAAGTCATCGTGACACACCTCCTTCACCGATCATATTTATGTTGAGGAACCTGTCTGCCTGGCTACACTCCTCGTCCGTGTAGGTTGCAATGGTATTTGCACTGCGAGTAATAAAGTCCTTCAGAATCCTTTCATCGTTGTCACTGTTATCCATCTAGAATAAACAGTAATTTTCTATGAATCGACACGAATTTATGAGAATATACAATAACTTCTATCTATTTCTAGAATCAACAAGAGTAAACAGTAATTTTCTATGAATGACCTAATTTATGAGAATATACAATAATTTCTATCTATTTCTAGAATAAATAAGAATAAACACTAATTTTCTATGAATCGACACAAATTTGTGAGAATATACAATAATTTCTATCTATTTCTAGAATAAACAAGAATAAACACTAATTTTCTATGAATCGGCACGAATTTATGAGAATATACAATAATTTCTATATATTTCTAGTATCCATCTAGAATAAACAGTAATTTTCTATGAATCGACACGAATTTATGAGAATATACAATAATTTCTATTTATTTCTAGAATCGACAAGAATATACACTAATTTTCTACAATAATTCATATTAATTTCTATCAATTTCTAAAATAACCACGATTTTATCGGTAGTGTATCTAGGAGTCGGCGAGGAGGCGCGGGCGGCGGGATCCTGGGTGCCTCGAAGGAGGCAGCGGGGAGCCGGGGAGAGATGGCGGTCGGCGATGCTGGGGAGAGACATATTTAATTAGAATTATTATACACATATTTAGTACAATTTTGTACTTAAATTTAATCTTCAAATCAAATTAAAAAAATTGCTGACGCAAACAATTCATTTGTTTGCGTCAGCAAGTCCCAAAACTCCCAATTAAAATTTGGGGGCAGGCCGGTGTATGCCGGGCGGCCGTGAGGAAGGCGTGCACCCGCTGGGGATGACGACCGTGAGGCTGAAGGCAGAGCGCAGCAGGACGAGGCGACGGAGGAGTGGGACAGACGATGTTGATGCGCGGGCGGAGGCGACGACGCGCCGGCCGGCCGGGCGGCAAGGCGCGCGGCGGCGGGCGGGCGTGAGCCCCGAGTCGTGAGGACGGCGCGGAGGAGGAGGATGGGGAGGTGGCCGACGCATGAGGAGCCGAGGCCGGGCAGGCGTCGGGAGGAAGCCGCCGCGTTCGGTGCCGACGGCGGCGGACCGGCGCGGGCGAGGCGCCGGGCGGGTCGGTGGACGCGGATTCCGTGGAGGCCGACGGCGGCGGAGAATTCGGGGCCATGGGCGCGCGCGCGAATGCGGGCCGGGGAGGATGACGGCGGCGGAGGAGGAGGAGGACATGACGACGACGATGGCGGCGGATCGGGGACGAAAAAAGTGGCCATGTCTTTGGAGGTGGAGGGTCTTGTTTTATATACACTTTAGTCCCGGGTCGTGTAACCAACCGTGACACCACCCGGGACTAAAGGGCTATTTTGCGCGGGATTTTGATTTTTTTCCCATTTTCCCTCCTCATTTTCTCATTCTTTCTCTTTGCAACATTTTTAAAAAAATGGTAAATTTAATATTTGAACCATGCAAAATTATATTTCGTTAAGTATTAACAACCTTCACTTTCTTATATAAAAATAATTTAATAGTTGAAATAATTACTTCTTCTTTTCTGTTTATATCCACCTTATCCCAATTTTTAGTGATAAAAATGCTAATTTCATTTCATATAAATTTTAAAAATAATAATTATACAGCGGACTCGATAATATTTGTCTCCTAAGACATAAGAGACCATGTGGCAAAATTTGGCACCATGACATATCTTTTTAGTGGTGGAAATTCAATTAATCTGAAAAAACGCTCAACTAATTCAGAAAAATCTCAAACTTTGTGGTTACTTCTCACAGGGCATCTGAAAGGCTTTAACAAGTTTTAGTTCAAATACATAAAGTAATACACTCATACAACATTACACAAATGATTTGAACATTAATCATTCTGATCTGATTGAAGTTCCTTTCTCTGACGAAAGTTCCTTGGTCATGGTCGTGACGTAAGTACGGTGTCTCTTCATTTCCAAGCGGTATGCTTGGGTCAACTTCGATAGCGAATGGAGGCATGCCATCGAACTGATCATAGTCATCCGATTTATGCTCTGCATCCTCGACTCCCACGATTACTCTTTTACCTGGAAGAACAATGTGTCGCTTTGGCTCTTGTGGTCCTTCTTGGGGATTTTTATTCTTCGGTTTGCTAGTCATATCCTTGACATAGAAAACTTGATGCACATTTTTGGCAAGGACGAATGGTTCATCTTTGAAACCAATCTTGGTCAGGTCCACTATTGTCATTCCATATTGATCTTTCCTTATGTCACCTCCGATTAGTTTTACCCATTGGCAAAGAAAGAGAGGATGTTAAGTGGTCGTACTCAAGCTCCCATATCTCTTCTATGACACCATAATAGAGTTCTTGTTATTGTTGTGTCCATGGCGTCTATACGGACACCACTATTTTGGTGTGTGGTTTCGATCTTGGTCTCTTGTGTAAAAAGTATAACCATTTATATCGTAAGCTTGGAATTTCACAATTGTGCTAGAAGGTCCCCTAGCTAACAAAGCGAGTTGTGGGTGAATCATGGAATCACCAATAACTTGTTCACTCAACCATGAGAGAAAATTTTCCAAGTGATGGCGTATAACCCAGGCTTCGGTTTTGGTTGGATTTTGTGAAGAAATAATCGCTTGTGTTCCTCTATATCTGAGTCACCAAGGTTGATTGTTGCGAGGCGTGTGCTTTATTGAACAAATCAGTATCATTGCTCAAACATGCTTTCCTTCCAATGGTGCCCTTTCCTAGTAGCCTCCCCTCATGTCGTGATACTGGAACCCCAATCGAGTTAATTGAGTCGACAAAATCAACACAAAACTCAATGACCTCCTCAGTTACATATCCTTTGGCGATGCTTCCTTACGGACGCGTGTTAAGAACATGTTTCTTGAGGACATGAACCTCTCAAAGGCCACATGTTGTGCGAATCTTGGACCAAGAATAGTAATATCTTTCACAAGGTGCACGGAGGTGAGTCATAATATCGAAGAATGAAGGTGGAAATGCCAACTCAAAGCTGACAAGACATTGCACAACATCATTCTGTAGCTTCACTAGGTTCCTTGTATCGATTGCCTTCTGTGAAATTGCATTGAGAAATACACAAAGCTTTACGAGCGCTAATCGTACTTTCTGGTAGAACACCCCTCAACGGCTGGAAGTAACTGTGTCATCAACATGTAGCAGTCGTGGGCCTTTAGATTTGTGAACTTCTTATCTTTCATATTTATGATCCCTTTTATATTCGACGAGTAGCCAGATGGAACCTTCATCTTGTTTAGGCAATCAAACATGATGTCCTTCTCTTCCTTGCTCGGGTGTAACTAGCTGTGACCTAAGTAATCTTGTTCTTCCTCCTCAACCTCTTGAGGACTGCTTCTTCATCAACCTCTATCGAGGTGCTTCATTCCTATGGATATCTTTCGAGTCTGTTGTGCTTCAATGTATCCTTAGAGTTACCGTAACAACCCAAGAAGCCTAGCACATTCAAACAAAGATTCTTCGTCAAGTGCATCACGTCAATTGCGTTCCGGACCTCAAGAATTTTCCAATAAGGTAACTCCTAAAATATAGATTTCTTCTTCCACATTGGTGCACACCCGTTAGCATCATGTGCAACAGGTTCACTACCGTCACCCTTTCCAAAGACTACCCTTAGATCCTTTACCATCTCAAATATCTCCTCTCCTTTAAAATTGGGGGGGGGGGCTTTGTATGATGATCAGCCTTTCCTTTCCAATGCATACCTTTCTCCCTTAAGGGATGCTTCTCAGGAAGAAAGCGACGGTGACCCATATACACAACCTTCTTACAAATTTTCAGATGAATACCGTCTGTTTTATGTAAACAGTGGGTGCAGGCCCGATATCCCGTGTTTGAGTGCCCTGATAGGTTACTTAAAGCAGGCCAATCGTTGATGGTAATGAATAACAATGCTCGTATGTTGAAGTTCTCTTGCTTATTCTCATCCCACACACGTACACTTTCTTTCTTCCATACCAGTAATAGTTCATCAACCAATGGTCTTAGATACACATCAATGTTGTTGCCAGGTTGTTTTGGACCTTGGATTTGCACCGGCATCATAATGAACTTTCGCTTCATGCACATCCAACCAGGAAGGTTGAACATGCATAGGGTCACAGGCCAAGTGCTATGACCACTGCTAAACTCACCAAATGGATTGAAATCATCTGTGCTTAAACCAAATCTTATGTTTCTTGCTTCCCCAGCAAAATCTTTGTATTTTCTATCAATCTTTCTCCATTGAGACCTATCTCACGGATGTCTCGATGTGGTCTTGCTTACGATCCCTTTTGTGCCATGTCATCAACTTAGCATGTTCTTTGTTCCTGAACAAATGCTTCAAACGTGGTATTATAGGAAAATACCACATAACCTTCGCCGGTACTTTCGTCGTCTTGGGAGGTGTCCCCTCGAGAGCACCAGGATCATCATCTCTCCGGATCTTATAACGTAGCGTTTTACACACAGGACAAGCTTCCAAATTCTCATGTTTGCCTCGATATAGGATGCAATCATTAGGGGGCATGGATCTTGAACCTCCAACCCCAGAGGGCACACAGTCTGTTTCGCTTCATATGTTGTCGACGGTAATTCATTGTTCTCGGGAAGCTTGTCCTTCACAATTTTTAGCATCCCCTCAAATGCTTTATCAGACACACCATATTTTCCCTTCCATTGCAACATTTCAAGTGTAGTACCAAGCTTTTTGTGACCCTATTTGCAACTGGGTACAATAGTTTTCTGTGATCTTCTATCATACGCTGCAACTTTGCCTTTGCCTTTTCATTATCATTTTCGCAGTCCCATTGTGCATCTTTTAGAACTTGACCAAGATCATCAACATGGCCGTCTTCCGGTATCTCTTCTTCGTCAGCATCTTCCATTAAAGTATCCGCAAAAGCTTGCCTCATGCCCAGTCAGGAATGTTATTATCATCCTCCTCTTCTTCGTTCTCTTCCATCACAACCCTCTTTTCACGTGCGGTCCAAAGCACATAGTTCGCCATGAATCCATTTTTAATCAAGTGGAGGTGAAGAGTCCCCCAGTCAGAGTAGTCTTTGTCGTTTCTGCACACAGAGCATGGACAACACATGAATCCCTTTGGGTTCTTGTTGACTTTGGCCACTTCGAGAAAAACATGCATGCCACAGAATGTACTCGGGATCGTGCCGGCGTTCATCCATTGCCGATTCATCTACATCATATTAAGTCCAAAAATTATTTCCTTTAAATCAGAATAACAAAGACAAAGATGAAGAAGAGTGAGTTTGATGATGTATTCCTTTATGAACTGGATGATGAGAACTGGAGGCCTACCTACATTCTTCCTGAACATGTTGATCATCTCAACACAATACGTGAATTCATAAATGTGTTTGAAGCAGAGGTTCAAAAGCTAGAAGCTGACTAGTTTTAGCTTGGGACTTGTACTCATTGCTATTGATGTCGTGCCTTGTAATAGCCATCAAGTGACCTCATCTGTATGTATGTCATTGTACCACAACCGCGACAATCATTGCATCCTATGTGAACTACATACATCTGGCCATTTCTTGTGATACAATGACATCTGAGGTCACTTGATGGCTATTTTTATCTCCATTATTAATGACCATATTTTTATAAATTAACTTCTAAAAAATTAGCTAAATGTAAAATCATAATTAGTTCTATGTATCATTATATCAAAAAGTAAAATTCAATTTTCTCTACATCAATTTAAAAGATAACAAGAGAATGCTAGTGTTTAGCCAACCACTTTTTTCTAAATCTAAAGTATATAAATAACCTCATCTCTTATTAGCTCCTCCCACCTAGGATTTAAGATTTCTATTTTCTCCATCTCTAAAATATAAAAAAAATTAATCACAACAAATGATGGAGGAAGAAGAATCAAACCTTGGCAACACTTTAGAGGAGAGAAATCTTCACAAATAGATGAAGAAAAAATTCAGCAGCACCTCTCTAAGGTTGAGGCGCCATGGAGGAGGAGCTTGAGCTCTTGGTGAAGAATGACTTGGGCAAGAGAAAGAGGAAGAAGAAACTGGATTTATAGGGTGCGGGCTTTTAGTCCCGGGTGGAATTACCAACCGAGACTAAAGGCCTTTAGTCTCGGTTGGTAATTCCACCGGGACTAAAGCTGGGTGGGAGTTACCAGACTAAAGGTCCCCTTTAGTCTCGGTTGGTAACTCACCGGTAAAAGCCCGCGTCAATCATTGCGGGAAAGAGACGTTGGGAGCCAGCCAACATTTCGGACCACGTCGACGAAAGGCCTTTAGTCCTGGCTCCAAAGTTGAACCGGGACTAAAGGCCCGTACCTAGTAGCGGAGCTAGGATTTAATCTTAGGGTATGCCAAGCTAACCGTCCAAAATACAGTATGCTACAGTAGGTTTCGGGGGGAAATGCTACAGTAAAATCAAACCACAATTTGAGATCCCAGGCGAAGGCAAGCTGGCTAGCGGCGTACGCAGCAGGGAGTGGTGCCGGGATGGGCGGCGGTGCCCCACGGCAGATCCGTCGGGGGGGTCGGAGGCGCGTGGGGCTCCGGCCGACGGCCTTGCCCCATGGTACAGGGCGGTGCACATCCCAGCCTCAAGCGCGGCACCGGCTGTTGGTGCGACTCCCAACAGAGAAGGATGGCGTGGCGGAGAGGAGGTCGGCGAGGCGGCTGTGTAGGTAGTAGGGCGTGCTCGCTAGCGGTGTCGGAGGGCTTGGCAACGTGAGGAAAGGCCCGCTTGACCATCGACGGGAGGAGAGAATAGAAGATGGACATCGTTTTTTTCTAACTCTGATAATGGGCTGGGCTGGCATACCCATCAGCTCCGCCACTGCCCGTACCAAAGCCTCGCTCTCTATCAGTGTAATTAACGCAAACTTGCTCGACACTGCTTGGGCCTAGACTCATGAATTAATTAACGTCCACCCCAGCCCCCACGTACTTACTCCTAGGATTAATTAACGTCGGCATCTACCTGCTGGTTAGTTACCTAGTGTATGCACTTGTAGGATAGCCCGGGTTGGTGAGGATGCCAATCATTCGTCCTACGATATGGATGCCGCCTGCTAGGCGGCAGCGTCTAGTATGCGCGTGATCGTCGCCGGGACATGCTCTCCAAAAAGATCGGACGATCGTTCACGATCCCGGGCCCCGACGACGCTGTGCAGCGGATCGGAGTAGTACGTCTACCATCGTTCTCGCGAGCCAACCGACCGACATGTTAAGAGATGAGAGCGACGAGAGCTGAGACACCGGACCGGACCCGCGCCCCGTGGCGGAGTCCAGTCGCCGACGCAAAGCAAGGACGATCCTCGCGAGCAACGTGTGTGTGATAATTTAGAGTTTCTGTCACTATCCACCACTAGACACGCGTTTAAATATTTGCCAGATCACTATCAGCAATCTTATGGGAATGTCTTTTCATTTAAAAAATGCGGCATATTCAGCACATGGGTAGTAACTAGTAACTTCGCTCCATTGCCTAGACATGTCAACTTATTAAGAGCAAAATTTTGGATTTTGGCTCATCGTGGATGATGATAGTATTCTATCTCTCATCTCCTGCCACGCATTACTACTTGTTAGTGAGCTTTGTTCCGGTGCTTGGATAGTACCAGGTAGTACCTTATACATATATTTTTTCCATCAGCTAATTTAATTAGATCGTACCAAATACTACTAGTATTAGGTCCACCAAAATGGTACCGGGTAGTATCTTGTAATAAGATTTTCCCAAAAGTTAATTTAATAAATAAAATTTGGCCCAACAAATTGGTACTTTCTAGTACCACCCTATTGGTACTACCGGCTACTTGCACCATTTTATTTCATCAGATGGATCGCTCACATTAATTACAAGCACCTTAAAATTTCCTTTAGTGAATATATGTTCATATATATGCAGTGTACAATATCATGATATCTGTTCTAGTTCTTTCACATGCTTTTGTTCCGATTTTTTGGGACCACTTTTCACCATCTTAATATGAACACTAACCATTTGTGTTGAGGAGGTATTGCCATCAATCAAGATGCCATAGGGCACGTAAACAGACTTTTAGTGCAAAGAGTTTTCCCGACCTGGCTTATCATTCATCTCCCCATGGGGGTGGCAATTTATGCACAAAGCTTCACCTAGTCATTCGGTTTATTTGAAAATTGTCCCTCATTACCAAAGGCTGTTGCTATAGTGTTCCCCCTTTTGGGCTTCTATCTGATGAAAAACGCTCCTACAGAGGGTCAATGATCAGCCTTCGCATCGGTCTCATGAAAGCATCACTTGTCCTCCACGACATGCATGCTTGCAAGTTGGCACACCCCTGTGTATCAATTAAGTTGGGATCAACCACCGGACACTACTACAGAAAACATTTGTAAGAGCCATTTTTTAAGGTCGGTGCCATCCGCTCCAACAAATGGTCGCGACTAGCAAACGAACCCGCACCTATTAACACGTTTTCAGGTGCGGGCCCGCGTCACCCGCACCTGAAAATGGTGACGCGGCCATGACCTGGCACGGGCATTTTCAGGTGCGGGTGATGTCCGCACCGAAAATGCCACCAATTTTCAGGTGCGACGGCGCCTGAAAGGATTTTCGAATACGGCTTGCGCGTGAACCTCACGGAAACCATTTTCAGAGCCGTTCCAGTCCTCAGAAAAAAATCGACAAAAGGAATCTAGAGCCGTCTTCTTCCTCCAACAGGCCAACAGTATACCTCGGGGTGCTGTCCAAAATCGCCAAAAATACAAAAGGAGGGGAGAGTTTCAAAAAATTTTCCTTGGACTTGGAGCCTAAAGGAGGTTAGTTATTCTCATTTCTTTGTCTCTTTGAAGCTTTATTCATTATTTTTGGCTCAGAGATGCATTTAGGTCTAGAACTCCATAGGTGTGGATTAGAGCTTTTGGACCTCATTTAGCTCAAACTCTTGGGTTAAATTGTGCTATTTAGGTAGGACAGCAAGATTATCTAGTCAAATTGAGTTCAACTTTTTGTTTAGCCATCATACATGAATGATGAATTTTCCTTGGTTCATAGAAGACAATTTTTTTTTTCTATAATGCCACAAGATTGGTATGTTTCATGAATTTGCAAAAATCTATATTTATGTATGTTTTATTAAATACAACAAGTGTGATTATATATTGACTTAGATATTTTTATTAGGTACGAGAATAATAAGATTATTATTATCAAATGAACTTTTATGTTTATGAAATCTGGATTTAATTTTCTCGTGTCCTCGATTCTTTCCGAGACATAGACAGGACATGGATGTCTGAAGCCCAAGAAGAGCAGCGTACATTTTCGTGAAGAACTTAACAAGTTTATTAAGGCGAAGATTAATGCTGCGGTTGAGAAGAAAAAGGTGGTGGTTTGTCCATGCAAAAATGCAAAATATAAGGGTATTCAATATCAATGAAACAATTTCGATAAGGTCGCATGTGCGATGAATGGTTTCGTTGAAAACTATATGATATGGACATCTCATGGTGAGAAAGGAATAATAATGCACCACCTCCTCCGAATCCGCTCAAGAAATCATGCATGATAGTGACTTTGGGCCATGTTTGATGATATTTATGGTGAGGGTAGCGGTGATGATGATGATCATGGTCAATGCCGATGGTGTTAATGATATTGGTTTTGATGATGATGGTGATGGTGGCAATGATGATGGCAGTTACGATAGTACCGAGGATGATGAATTGGATGATAGTGACTACCGACGCGATTGTTGCGTAACACCAAGGAAGAAATATTGGTTGGCGTGCAAAGGGGTTAGAAAAGTTCGAGATAGTGAAGAAAGCGGTGAGGAGAATGTGTACCCGCGTTCAAAGGGATGCCCAAAACATTGGACCGTGCCGCTTTCGTACTTGAGATGTTGATTACGAAGGCCAAGCACGGCCGGTCCGATGTGAGTTTCAATGATGCTACGTGTGTTGGGTTGGTTGCTTCCAAAGCGAATAAAGTGCCCACCGACACATATCGAGCAAAGAAGCTTGTGAGTCCTTTCACGATGGGCGTCGAAAGAATTCATGTATGTCCAAACCGTTGTATCTTGTACCGCGGGGATACTTTCAAAGATTTGGACAAATGTCACTTTGTTCAGCTAGTCGATACAAAAGAATACCAGGTCATGTCTGAAGATGGCATAACTGTCGGGAGTAAAGGAGCAGGAAGGTGCATCAATTAATGATGTCGAGCAAGAAGACACGACTATAGGCGGTTCGAAAAAGCGGCAAAATTCTCGCCTTGGTCATGTGGTACCTCCCTGTTGCGGATCGCCTTAGGTGTTTGTTCTCAAACCCGAAGGACGCTGAACTGATGACATGGTAGGCTTCAGATAAGCGCAAGAAGGGTGACGGGAAGCTTCGACATCCATCCGATGCTAAGCAAGGAAGAAGCTCGATCAGAAGTATCCAGAATTAGGAGAGGAACCAAGAAACGTTTGATTTGGGCTAAGTACTGACGTAATGAATCCGTTCGGTGAAAGGACCAGCATTCATAGCACATGGCCAGTGATTTTGACAATATACAACTTGCCAACATGGTTGTGCCAAAAGAGAAAGTACCTTTGCTATCCACCATGATCCAAGGACCAAAGGCTCACGGTATTGATATCGATGTTTTCCTTGAGCCTTTGATGCAAGAGATGGAAACTTTATGGGCGTGGTATCAAAATCATGAACGGTTTCATAAGGAAGGAATTTACTCTAAGAGCCATTATCTTTGTCACCATCAACGATTGTCATGCATTGTTTGTGTTGTTGGGACAGGTGAAAGGTAAGACGGGATGTGCGGTTTGCATTGGTGACACCGTATGGACTTTCCTAGATGGTTCTAGAAAGGTAGGTTACCTTGGGTATAGGCGCTTCTTGGTGGAAGGGCACAGATTTCAAAGTAAAAAGTTCTATAACTATTTTAGTGACAAGGCCAACATAGGATCTGTGGCTGCAAAAAGATGGACACCAAATTTTGAACATGGTCGGGCCATCCAAGTGCCTTATGGGAAGATGACAAAACAAGGAAAGAAGAGGAAGAGATAAGGCACCTATTGAAGGTGTGCCATTCAAGAACATGTCGGTCTTCTACAATTACTTGTCATTGGCACGGACCTCGAGGTCCGTCATGCCATCGATGGTATGCACCTGAAGAAGAATGTGTTTGGTAACACAATTGGTCTCCTGCTCAAACATCACCAACACAAAGGATACCTTAAAGTCACGACAAGATTTTGTAGCAATGGATATCGAGAAGATCTTCACCCTATCGATAAGGGTAATGGAAGATCTGACGACCACCGGCGAGCTATAATTTGACACTAATGAGAAGAAGGCGGTTTGTGAATCGTTACGGGATTAAGGTACCAAGTCGATTCTCATCGAACATTAGAAAATTAGTCTCAATGAAAGATCTCTCACTATCAGGTTGGAACTGTCATGATGCTCATATGATGCTTACTATCTTCCTGGCAATTGCAATTAGAGTGATTAAACCGGTATATGTGAAGATGTTAATCACTCGGTTATGTTACTTCTTCACCAAAATTTCTCAAAAGGTTATCGATGAAGATGAGTTGAACTATATCCAAGAATTTATTGCAGAGACTATGGTGCAGATGGAGATGTGCATCCCTCCAGGATTTTTTGATATTACAGAACATCTCATGATTCACATGGTCGATCGATCGCGCTTTGGGTCCACTTTACCTACGAAATGTGGACCTATGAGCGTTTCATGTCAATTCTCAACCGGTTTGTTATGAATCGTGCTTATCCCGAGGCATCCATGGTAGAGGGATACAACACAGAGGAAATCATCGAGTCTTGCCTAGGTTACCTAAAAGATAAAGTACGAATTGGTTTGCGGTACCGCGATTTGCGGGCAAGTTGCAAGGATCGGCAGCTGCAGAAGGAAAACCTTCATTGATTCCGACTTTGAAGGCGTGAAACAAGCCCATGGATGTGCGATCGAAACCTAACAATAATGTCACCTTTACCAACACTTGAAATTGATTCGTGATCTAAGCAATGGCCGGTCGGAAGATTGGATTTTGAGGAGCACGCGTCATTTGACAACATGGTTGAAGGACCTAAATCTTGCAGATGGGGGCACCGTGGAAGAGCAAACGATCAAAATATTGGCATCTGGCCCTTCTTCGCGGGTCACCTCCTGGCAAGGGTATGATATTAATGGATATCTTTTAGCGAAGGACAAGAAGACTGTGTCTCAGAACAGCGGTGTTTGTAACAATGGCTTTGACTCCAAAGGGGTAAGCACTACATATTATGGTGTCATAGATGATATATGAGAACTGCATTATGGATCCAATATTATACTCCCTATTTTTCGGTGTCGTTGGGTTAAACACCCAAAAGGTGTTCAAGTGGACAGCTACGGCTTCACAATTGTCGATCTCAATAATGTTGGTCACAAAGATGACCCATGGGTACTTGGTTCACAGGTTGGGCAAGTCATGTATGTTGTTGACCCTGCAAAAAAACACATCATGTTGTAGTGCCTGGAAAACAAGAAGTGATAGGGGTTGATGGAGTCGAAGACATTGAAGAGTACAATAATGAGTGCAATGACATGAGCCTTTTCACTGATCTACCTCAGAAGATGTTGAGACTAGAAGCTACTATAAAGAAAGATGAAAAGCCCTGGTCACGGAAGGATGGAGAATCAAGAATTGTTACTGCATAATAATATAGCTAGTTAAATTAATTGGATTTTGTAATTTGCATTTGAACTAATGTACTTTTAATACAATTATCTCATGTTATGCAGCTACTTACTGGATTTCTTAGTGAATAAGATGCATTTAGTGGATTTCTTAATAAATCAAATATAAATTATTTAGTGGAATTATTAAAAATACAATGGATTTAGTAGAATTATTAAAAATACAATGACTTTATTGGTTTTATTAAAAATAAAATGGCTTTAGTGGTTCTTTCAGTAAAAGCGAGACATGTGTAATGAATTGTTATTACATTTGTGAATGTACTATTTGAACACAAAATTTTGACATGCATCTCAGATGAATACAAAATATATACCAAACTTGTAAATGGTAACAAGACATAAAACTTTGTAGTTCACTAAATTTTCATTTGAGGTCATTTAATACGTTAAATATTAATTAGAACAAAAATTTCAGAAAATGAGAAAATCTTTGTAGGTGCGGGTGGCTTTGCGGCCCGCACCTCGAAAAGGTTTTCTAGGTGCGGGCGGCCTTATCACCCGCACCTGGAAAATGTTTTCTAGGTGTGGGCACAAGGCCACCCGCACCTGCGTCAAATGCCACAAGGCCACCGCACTGAAATGATTTCTAGGTGCTGTCCACGCCCACCCGCACCTAGAAATGCCTACCTATATATGCAATGAGGACGAACACTTAGCTAATTTTACCGAGCTCGCAGAGGGGCCGTCGAGCCAAATTCGCCGCCGCCCCGCCGCCGCCCGCCCCTCCCCGACGCTGAGTCCGGGCGCGGCCTCCTCCCCATGGCCGCCTCCATCTCGCCCCTGGCCGCCTCCCAAGCGTCGCGCAGCCACCTCCTCGCGGCGACCTCCGTAGTGATTTTTAAAAAATTGTTAGCTTAGATTAGTGTATTTTAAAATTATATAGAAGGAGTACAATTTCGAAATAGATTGTGTAGCAATTTTTGGTAGACTTAAGTTTGTGTAAAAAATTTTAAATAAAATATCTTATATATTTTAGGGATAACAATGGATCGGTTTGCCTTTTTAATCGTGATGGCGGTCGTGAGGTGGTGTCGTCCTTTTCGCAGGGCCCTCAGGTCCGGACCCTCCGCCACCACCCCTGTGGCAACTTTGTTGGTGCTTCCTTCCTGTCGGTCCAAGAACCCATGCCCATTACCCAACGCGAGTTACGTCAAAATGTGGTATGTACTTAGATATTCAATTCTTTGAATTTGGCATTGTTTTACAATGATAATAATGTGTATTATTTGCATTGTTAATTATGAAGTTGGTTTCACCAATGCAATGGTTGGAACGAGTTATATATTACGTATTTGGACAAGCTCCAATGGTGAGACATGAACAAACGACTTCATCACGAGGAAGGTTTGTTGTTTCTCTATCAATTAATGTTGCGGGCATGCGAGAGCAAACACTTGGTGATACTGATTATTATCCATGTCAATTCTTTTGCTGCAATACAACCACATGTTGCCGCTCGATGCCGTGAGGAAGGCACTTATCGAAATAGAAGCTCAAACAAGACATGTATTCCCGGACTATAGTTACTTCAAGATTAAAGCCTTAGAACATAACAACATGGGTCAACGAAATACCTAAACGGATATCACCATCGTATGCATCGTCTATTGTATGTAACTAAAACTTACTCTTTATTTTTGGAATTTGTTTTTTAAAAACCTTGTACTTACACGTTATGTTTTGCTTGCCAATTGAATCAGGACGCATTGTATAACAGTTTCATGCGCTGATCAAGGTATGCATGAGGTCTTCGTCAAGTATTGGATAACATTGGATGGACATTCACAACACCGCACCCATGTCCAGTACGTCGCGGTTGGCAAGCTAGCATTACCCTATCATCATCTACGAATTCGGTGCAAATATTTGGGGGATGTGCTCTCAAGCTTGATCTAGTTCTATGCATGTGGATCTTCAAGGTTCAAGTTCCGAAGGGGCTAGAGTAGTGATCACGTCGTGGTCGTGGTGCCCAGGTACCATATGATCCATCATAGATGACTATGCCCCACGATTTGAGGGTAGTTGTGCAGGTAGTATATTTGTGCGTTTGCGGATCCATACTTTCGTAAACACAAAAACATATACCACTAATAAGGCTGATCAAGCTTCATTACCGGGTTTCCGAGGACCCGGTGGCAACGCTAAGAAATGGCAGCAAGATTGTTGGCATTTCTTAACGTGACTACTAGGTTGTGCCTTCCTAGCACTTTAAGAACAACTATGTGGATTTCTTCTGGATGAGGTTATTGATCTAGCTGGAGAGTTCTTTCAAGATGAATCAAATCTGAATGTCAATGTTCACGATGACTACTCAAATCAGGAATAGTTGAACATGGATATTTGATTTCATAATTGTGTATGAACAATATACATATATATGTATAATATTATCTTAAATGTAATATTATATATGAAATACAACTTTATAATATTACATGTTGGAATTAGTATATGTAATGGAAACAAATGTGAAATAGTAGTACAGAATAAAGAAAAAATAGAAAAGAAAAAACACTTAGTGCCAGTTGGTATAAACAACCCGTACTAAATGTCCCCCTTTAGTACCCAATTGCCAATATCAGTTGAACAACCAGTACTAAAGGTGTACAAATCCAGTACTAAACGCCATTTTTCCAGCAGTGTAAATTAGGCAAAATGTGTGTTCATTGACGTGCACGGCTAAACATTACTACTCTGCTTTGTGGATCTGATCCACATGTACGCTACTTCTAACGAGTGCTCTTTAGTGTCATGTGATACATTGATAGTGGACTTGATTATTACGCTATTGGGAGAGATGAGCTGAACACCCTTCCATTTGCCTTGACTGCCTGAAATTTGAAGAACATAGGAAAGGATCAGTACTGGACCCCCATCCGGCCTAAAGGCTCATTCAGTTACATATGATTCGTTCCATATCAGGAATAAAAGATATAACAAGAGATTTATGATAGATACAACTAGAGGTCAGGATTTATTCTGGGTTGGAAACTAATTTTCTCACGAAAGGTACACTAAGATACCATGGATAAATTCCACACCTCCCGCCTAATTGATTGATTCCCGGTGTCATGTTGTACCTATCATGAGTAAATTTGTTATCGACTAGGAATAAATCCCGGTCTATTGTTGTATCTATCATGATTTTTTTTTATAAGTGTATCAGTCCCGACCAGATTGAATCCCATGTAACCGAACAAGCCCTAAAAGGGTTTTGATTCGAAAAGAAAACGGCCAACGGGTTCTGTTTGTAGGGCGGTGTGTGTGTGTGTTTTTCTTACTTCAGTGTCCCAGTCAATGAAGCACGACACAACTCCAAGCAGCACAAGCTTCACGATGCTGCCACAAACGATGCCAAGCCAAAGACCCTATTGACAACACCAGCAGCACATTAGAGATGTTGATAATGAGGTCTACCTCGCTGAAGCGATGTGAAAACAAAGGTCCCCAGCGATTTTCGTCACAAAAAAATAAAAGGTCCCCAGCGACAACCAAAAAAAATACCATTCCATTGAGTCGGAAGAAAAATGCAAGCAGTACAGACACTGGGATGCCTGCCAAGTAGAATGCGCCAAGGTTTACAGCTGCGCCAATCTTTTGCAAGCCGCAGCCTGTGAGCACGCCTGAAATTAAAAAAAAGTACACTAATCTCTTATTACATATATAGTATATAATGGAGTATCATGATTATTGTTTGTGATTTAGATATACGACGAAACAGCGTAAATCCCACACGTACTCTATCTGTGCAGTGCGCCATAGCGATGATCGAAACAAAAAAAAATTACCTGAAAGAGAGGTGTGAAGCCCATCTATGATGAAGGACATTCCGAGAATTGGCATCATTTTCGCGATGTATGACACCACCTCCTCCTCACTGCTGTACATGTATCCCCAAATTTTGCGTAGTAAGTTCATGGTTAAGGCTACGAAAACTCCTTCTGATAAGGCCAACAACATGACGACCCTCATTGCTAACTTTGCCGCATGAGGATGCCCCGCTCCAAGCTCGTTGGAAACGCGTGTGCTGCACACGATGGGAACAATAATGGAAATTGCTCGTTCAAATTAAAATTGACAAGAATGCATGTGCTAATGGGGAGCAAAATTTTACCGTGAATAATTTAAGTGCAATACCTTATGGCAATACCAAGACCCATCGGTATCGTGAAAAGCAATTCCCCGGTGTTAAGGCTGCATCAAACGATTTATTTGAGATGTATATAGAGAGAAAGAGAGTGCAAATTAAGTCTGTCGAGTCTGACAAACAGTACTCCCTCCGTCCTGTAATCATAGTCGCTTTGGAACTAGGAATGAGAGGAGGGCACGGAGTCCCAACGACAATAAAATCGGGACTGAGGGAGTAGGTAGTACCTAATTGACAACACTGAAGTCTCGAGCTGAGGATTCGGCAGGAGACCAGACAGAAGCACCAGGGTTTCAAAGGACCACCACTCCAAGCTGCACCCAAGAATTCATCTAACAATTCTGTCAGCTTCTCAGCATAAGAACATGCATGTCGTGCCATTATTAGGTGTTACCGCGTGTTCCCGCAACTATTCATGTGCTAGTTTCTCTTTTTCGTATCTCATTGCATAAATCTTTGTCCAACCGGTAACTCAACCTTTGCATGCATGATCATATTTTTGGACGAATTTTAGATGCACCCCCGTTTAATTAGGTGCTACCGTGTTTGGCAACACGGTAACACCGTGGATGTTCTCAGCATCCTTTTATAGAAAAATTACGGTGATCTTTTTGTCATGAAAGAATTGAAGAATATTTCATTTCCCCAACAGCCGGAAACAAGAGAAATCAATCGCCTCTCACCAGAGCATCATCGCAGACGGCACGGCGAGCGCCGCGAACCGGCGGAGCTCCTTGACCCCCTCCATGGAGAACCCTTTCCAGGTGTCCCTGCAGGCGCTCGACGTCCGCACGTAGGTTGCGAGTATGGCCACGTTGACGGCGTAGGAGACGGCGATGCTGAGCGCGGCGCCCTTGCTTCCCATGCCGGCGCCGTGCACCAGCGTCCAGCACACGGCGGCGTGGCAGATCGCCGTGGCGCAGGAGCTCGCCGTGACCGGCAGCACCACGCCCTGCGCCTGCAGGAACTGCACGTGGCACTGCAGCGGCACGTACGCGGCCAGCGACGGGATGAGCCACCGCGCGTACACGCCGGCCTCCGCCGCGATGCTGGCGTCCTGGCCCATCAGGATCAGGAGCTCGCCGGCGCATGCCCAGACGAGCGCGACCGGGAGGGCGGCGAGCCCCAGCACCACCATCCCGCGCTGCTTGTACACGCCCAGCAGGTGGTGCTGCCGCGCCCCGAACGCCTGGCCGCACAGCGTGCCCAGCGCGTTCGCCATGCCGCTCTGCATATGCGCGTGTGTGTGCCATCGACGTTATCCTCTCGATCGCGAGTGAATGAAAGCAGCAGATCCAGCAGACCAAGATGTATATATGTATATGTGTATATATCTATAAATCTGAACACAACCAAGGGAGAGGGAACAGCTTACGAGCAGGCTGAAGCCTGTGACGTTGGCGATGGAGGTGGCGAGGGACGCGCCGGCGAGGGGTAGCTCGCCGAGGTGGCCGACGAACATGAGCGACACAATGTTGATTGCCGCCTGCAGGAGGCAGCTGCCGACGAGCGGTCCGGCGAGCCGCAGAAGCCGCTTAGCCTCGGCCGCGGCGAGGTCCCACCGCCAGCCACCATCTTCTTCCTCCACCCTACATCCGGACGACGGCCCTGCTGGGAGTAGTAGCGGGTCGTGGGCGCCCGTGCATGCCATGTTGTTCAAGCGAAGCGAGTGATCGAGAGTTCGAGACCATGTGTTCGACCTTGAGGTGCGAAATGTGTACAGCAGCGAGAGAGTTTTTTGTTGGGATGTTTGGAAAGATCTGGCGAGAAAAGAACATTTAATTCATTTTATATTTGATGTTCTTTTGTCGACCATGTGTTCTCCTGCACGCGCTGATTATCTTATTAACCCGAAGAGTTTATTTAATTAGTGTATGATAGTGATAGACGACGCTGGAGCATCTAGAAGGAACCGCAAGGTACGCAGAATGGCATGAGGATAGGGAGTAGAGAATACTCACAAGTTAACTCTCTTTATAGCAACTCCAGCAGTAACTTCTACTTGAGACCCTTACTTTCTTTAAGTAGGGGTCTTTCTAATTTTTTGGAACTATGTATTTTGTTTCCAAGTCCACAGCAATCGTCCTTATTTCACAGCCCCTACTTTTAACATGACACTTAGGTCCTGCTCGTCAATGTCCAAACTCTATTTTTTCCCCTCTCCATCCCTTCTCTCCCGGACTCCCACCGTACTCCTCTCCCAGCCACAAGAGAGATGACGTCGGCGCCAGCGCGCTCGGCGCTCCTCTGCCCAGGCACAGTGCTGTCCCCGTCAAGCCTTGGAGTAGCCTCTTCTCGTCCATTGCCCCTTTGCATCGGTCTGCAATAGAGCCAGTCGTGCCTGCTTCTCCTTGCGCAAGCTCATCAAGCAAGCAAACAACCCTGTTCTTCTATCTCTACTGAAATCTCCCAAATCCATATCCAAGCAGCAGTGGTGAATCTAGGAAAAATGCATTGGGGGGGGGGGCTGAACATATGATGGGCCGTCAAGCCTTGGGGACACAAAGACATTTGATGGGCCGGTCTGCCTGTTTATTTGGTGTTTGGCCGTTGGGGCTAGCTGTTTTGAGCCAAAAACACCCCTTTGTCTGCTAGCCCATCTCACAAACAGGTTGTCTTCAACCTCTAGAATGCATCTAGCCCTCCTTCTCTATGCAACCATGGCAGAAATATCTTGGAGGGATTGAGGGGGGCTTCAAGGGTTCCATGGCGGTAGACCCCTCCCCCCCCCCCCACCCACCGCTAGATTCGCCACTGCCAAGCAGTGCTGCCCTCCGCCCAAAAATCAAATCCAAGCCACCAGGTAGCTGCTCCTCCTACAAATCAAAGCAAATCCCCTTTTTTCTCACCAATCATCATTTTTCTTCCTTGTCTTTGTCCGATGCAACTCCCCAAGCTCGTGACGGAGGTGCTAGATCCGCCTGTGCTCGAGCTCTAGGCGGTCATGATAGCGCATAAGGGACTGAGCTCTGGGCGGTCGGCGAAGACGTGGGAGGAATCCGGTGCGCCGCGACCGGCCCCTGCAGCGGCGGTGCTGGCAGCCCCCTCCGGTCTGGCTTGGCGGCGACGACGTGAGGGACCTCGAGCTCCGGTCGACGGTGCGAAGGAGACGACAGCGCGAGGGAGCTCGATCTCCGGCTGGCGGCGGATTTGTGGTGCTCGAGGGCGTCGATTCGGGGCTGGATTTCACGGGTGAAGCTCCAGGGCCGGCGGATCGAGATCTGGCTGGGCGCTGTGCAGACGACGCAAGCTTCGGCATAGCTCAGTGGTAGAGCCCGAGCGTTGGGCGACCACGGCGAGGGAGCTTCAGGCGGACAAGGTGGGGGAGATCTTGGCATCCACAGATGGGGAGCGTCGGGCGGCGATAATCGCAGATGGGAAGCATCGGGCGGTGGTGGCGTCGTGAGGGAGCTGCGCGCGACCATGGCGGGGGACCTCTGGGCGGTGGAGCTCCGAGCGGCTCGGACAGCGTGGCTGGCTTTTTCCTTCTCGCTGTGCGCAATGGGGAACAACCCAACGACTGAGTAGGAGCTCCTCTCTCCACCCGTGGGAGAAGGGGCCAGAGGGGAAGTAGTGGGTGTGAACAGTGTTGGGGTTGGAGTTAGGGCTTTGCTGGAGTGCGTTTTTTTGCTCTCAGCCTCTACTTTTTGAGTAGGGGCTTAAGTAGAGGGTCTGCTGGATTTGCTCTTAGGCGCAGCGTGCGACTAGCAGCGTGCCATCTCAGCTTTTGTATAAAATCTACATCAACCAAAAAAAACTCTTAGATGGATGGATGAGCGGGTTGGGAATTGGGATCCGGCACTAGCTACTCCCTCTGTCCCCTTTTTATGGTCGCTAGGAATCCGTGCGCCCCTCACAATCTCGATTCCCGAGCGACAGACATATCAGGACGGAGGGAGTAGGTCCGAAATGAGCCACGTGGTGTCGTACTTCACCGTAAAAATGTTTATTGGCTCCTTGGCTGGTTGTTGGGTGATTTGCAGCCTTTGCTGCTCACCTGGATGTGCCCGCTCGACACAGCACTAGCAACGCCGCCAGCAAAACCAGAAAAAAACGATTGGCACACATTGGCCCCCAATTTGCTGAGAAACCGTGCATGAATGAGAGAGGGATGCGCCTCGAGCCGTGAACGAGCCCCAATATCACGTTGGTTTTGGCCCCTTGAGTGACAGAGACTCGCGAGTGAGAGAGAGAGATTAATGCCGACATAGTGATATACATGTGACATTAAAAAACTCAATTTACCGGGAGTAAGACTACTTCATAGCATTGTATCAGAACGAGACCTTTCACATATCGAGAAAGAGCCCCTGTTCCACCCATACACAACGACACACTGTAGCACACGTGAGATGAAGTTAGCGTTAGACATGCGTAGATTTTCTAGAAGAGTCGAACAGCCTCTCAACCACCACACATGTACGTCTCCTCGGGAATAAATTCCCAGTGAAACACGCGGGCGTCGATCTTGGAGGAGCATACCGCCTGAGTAGGCTCGCTTCTCGTACATACTCCCTCCGTCCCAAACTGTCTTTCTCGCTTCCCGAGAAACAACTTTAATTATATATTGTATAAAAAATATTAATATTTATGATATAAAATTTATATCATTAGATAGATATTTCAATCTAGTTTTTTAATAAATTTATTTAGAGATACAAATATTATACGTATTTTATACAAATCAAGTCAAATTTTTGAAAAAACAAAAAGACTAACAAAATAGGACAGAGGGAGTATATGCCATTAATTAATTCATCCACCCAACCATAACAGAAGGCTTGCATAAGTCTGGCTCCGATCCAGGCAGTTGTCCACGTCCACCCCAGCAGCCCCCACGTACTTATTATCGCGTCGCCATCTAGCTTGCATTGCTAGCTAGTGTGTGCACTAGTAAGATAGGCTTCGTGAGGATGCCAATACGTACGATGGATATGCCTCTGCTAGCTAGGCGTCAGCGTCTAGTAGTGTGAGTGAGGTAGGGTCGTCGGGACATGCATGCTCTCCGAAAAGATGAAGAAAGCAACGAGACACCGTACCCGACAAGTGCGCGCGGCGGAGTCAAGTCGCCGGAGCAAGCAAAGCCGATCCAGAGGCTGCTTGTGGCCCGGTGCTAGCTGTGGCATGCCTGTACGTGGAACCTGTCGCCACTGCTGCGAGCCACGTTTATGAATGGGACACGGCTACGCAGGGACCCCTCTGGAGTAAACCGTTAACCCGAGAGCCCACCTCCACATAAAAATAGCATGGGTCCCATCTCATCATCACATCTTCCTCCACCGTCCACTTCTGCGGCTGGCTTCTCATCTCACACTTGAGTCTGTGGGAAAAAACGCCTCCCGGTGTCGTCTCCGTGACTCCGTCGGAGCTGAGTCCGCACTCTTCTTTCTTCTTCTTCTTCACCTCCTCCTCACCCTCCCTTTCTCCTAATCCCCATCCCATTTTTACCTTCTTCCCCACACAACCCTCCCGTATCACCACCTCCAGCACCGCCCTTCCTAACCACTTCATGCCTCGTCCCTCTCGCCAACCCATCCTACAGGAGATCCTGCACCGCCCGGCAGCTAGCGCCCTCGCGGCTCGCCCGCACCGCCCTCAACCCGCCAAGTCGGTCGCTGCCAAGGCCATGCCTCTGAGGTCATCGACCATGGAAGCTCCCCAACCTCGAATCCCCAAACCCTAACCCAAACCCTAAGACCGCCGACCTCCGTTGCCGCTCCGCACACCAACCGCCGGAGACGGGGGAGATCAACAGAGAAGATGGTGCACCGCAGAGGAGTTACTTCCCACGTTGCCTCTGTTACTTTGTTGTGTGGTTTGTTACTTTATCAGATGAGTTCAAGAATGTAAAGGGTTCTTCAGCTAAGCTTAAATGGAGAGGCCTCTCCGTATCCCCCCACAACATCACCCCGTATACATGTTTACAACCCAAACAAAAGGCCCATTCGCTCAGGAGTGCTTCTCGACACGACGACACCTGCTCGACCCCGCGCAGTCGCGCCAACAGCCGGACGTGAGTGTCAGCCCTTCGCCGGTTCGCCTCCACCGCCGGCGCCCAGGAATACGAGGAGCCTGAGCCCGCCGCTCGCAGCCTGGCAGCCTGCGTCGCTTCCCATTTGTGTAGTCCATCGAACTCCCAGTTCCAATCCATTCGTGAGTTCATACAATCTCTAGATCTTCTTCCATGTTGGTCTGGGATTGATTGATTCAAGTATTCAATAATCATCAATCAACAAGATCGACAAGGAAGTGCTTATTCTTCCTTGGTTCCAAACCATTTTGTGAAATGTGACCAAAATATTATCAACCATATGATATGTAATTATGTATTTAATGACATCATTAGTGCTAATTAAAATGGCACCCTCTATGTTTCATTCCTAGCTCCACCACTGCATCCATCACCCTCCTCTTGTGAGCTGTAGTATCAGGATCGCGATCAAATTAAGTAGAACTTTTTTTTACAACAAAGTAGAACCTTTAGTATCAGGTCTGAGGCTTGTTGAGAGATGCAGCAGCGCTGGAAACGCAGCAGCTTGATTGGGCCTACAGTGCGTTAGATTCTAATGGAGGCTTGCTCGATATCGACACACTGTCAGATTGTGTGCAGCCCATTGCTCGTTCATTTCTTTTTCTTTTTCTTCCTTCCACCGCCTCACTTATTTAATACATAGGCGACAATATGTCTTTGTGCACAGTGCATGCGTGTGGCATATGTTAACGAAATTGAATATCCTTTGTACGATGCAATATCTTTCCAATCTATCTTCAGGTCTATGTATGAAATTGAAGGAATTGTGAACGGGATCTGGATCTCAGTGCTTGCATGTTTTACATGGCAATGAATTGAGATCATGATGAGGTTCATGATTGAGATCATGATGATGCTCATGATTGAGAGAGTAGTGCCGACCGAGCGATATATATATGCCCCATTAATTCGTCCACCCAACCAGGCAACCACAACAGAAGCCACATATGTTGTCCGGCTTCGATATGATCCCTCATCTAGTACGTGGAAATCATGCATATATGCAGACACTTGTCCACGTCCACCCAACCCCCACATACTTAGTATCATCACCATCTCGCTAGTTTGGTTGCTTGGCTTAGTCCAAACCTGGTTAGATGTTAGCTTGCCCGAGTTAGAACGTTTGATTTGTGCGTACTAACTCAGCCTGGCTACAGCTTGGCTAGGAGCCATCTTTTACATTATGTTAGGCATATCTAAGCTCCTTATGCAGGATTCTCAAAAAAAAAAGTTCCTTATGCAGGTAACCAAACAGGTAGAAGTTGTATTAGGTTGGACTAGCTAGAGGTTTTGTCAGGCAACCAAACACAACCTTAGTGACTTAGTGTGTGCACTAATAGTATAGGATGCCACGATGGGGTGGCCGGGTGGGTGAGGATGCCAATACGTACGATGGATGCCCTGCTAGGCGCCATCATCTAGTGTGTGTGAGGTAGCCCAGGGTCGCCTTCACATTCTGGGAGCCCGGCGTTGTGAAGCGTAGTATGTTTAATTACCATCATTCTCGCGAGTCAAAATGCGCTCCAACCGACCAACAAATTAAGAGAAGAGGGCGTACAGACACCCGACCGGCACCACGTGGCGGAGCGAGCAAAGCCCGATCCCGGCTGGTGGCCCAGTGCTAGCTTAATTAGCTCACTTACACCCAATCCACTCTCCAATTAGATGACGGGTGGGTCCGGCGTGAGGGGGTAGGCGGACCCTAATTGGGTGAGAAACATTTTCATTTCTTTTCGATCTTTAATCTTTATAGTATATATACTCCCTCCGGTTTGTTAAATCAAGTCGTTTAAGACAGGATTGTAAATACCAAGGAGTGATTAATTAGGGTGAAGTTTTCCCTGTTTGCCCTTATTAAATAGAATGTGGGTCCAGTCTTGGCATGAATATTAACGTAGCTCGATTGGTTAGCGCGGGTCTTTTCGAGGTGCGAGGTCTCGGGTTCGATCCGCGAGGCCGCACTTTTTTGCTCCTCGTCGCAATTAATTAGGGGCATGGACGTCCAAACCCTGGCGTCCCAGCGCATGACGACTTAATTTTTGCAATCGCGGCTGTGCGCAGGACGACTTAATTTAACGAACCGGAGGGAGTAGATGCCTAATGCACGTGGCCACATGGAAGAATACCATTGGCTACATAATTCGACTGATGCAAGAACGGAAAAAACAATAGATTGTTAGAACATCTCCAACAAACTCTCTAAAAAGAGTTGGATAGCTAAAAATAACTAAACTTCCAAGAAATCAGCATCCAACAACCTTTGCATATTACTCACCTCGCTATCCTGCTCGGTATCGCAGCGCCAACACTCGTCATCTATACCGACTCGTCGCGCTCGCTATTCCATTTTTCTCCCGCGCAACCGCACATCCCGCGACCTTCCCTCTTCTTTCCCGCACCCTACTATAGCGTTGGGAGATCGCCAAACAACGGCGTCGTCGAGCCCCACCGCCCTGTGTTCGTCGTTGCCCATTGCTCCGTCGATCCCATGGCAGGAGGGTCGTTGCTGCGGTGCTGGGAGAACGAGCTCCCGCTGATGCAGCTCGCCCAAGGCAGAGGAGGAAACGTCGGTGCCGTCGTGCCCCGCCGTCACCCTCCCGCCGCCCCCATGTGCGTCGATCCCGCGGCGGAAGGATCGCTGCTGCCGGGCGCAGGCGGTGACTGCTCGACACAGCTCAGCGGCGGCGGGGAGAGGAGAAGCCTCGGGCAAAGGATGAGCATCGGGAGGAGGAGGAGCTCGGCCGGTGGAGGAGCGCCGAGCTAGGGGAGGAGGAGCTCGGGAAGCGGAGGAACACCGGGGGCAGGAGGAGGACGGGCATCGCTACGGCCTGCGGGCAGGAGGAGGATAGGCGGAGGAGGTGGGAAAAAGGAGGAGGATAGGAGGATGAGTATGACATGTGTGGCCCACTGTTGATGTATGGAGATTCCATTTTTACAGAGTCTGTTTGGTTTACCACTGTGTTTATGAAGATTTTTATTTTTTGGCTAGCCTCTAAACCTTTAAATTTAACTTGAAGTACTGCTAGTCTCTTGGAGATGCTCTTAATCATTCTATTTTTTTAGAAAATCTTCTCAGCTTTGCTACAGTACAGCTAGACGGATGGATGGTAGCTTTATTGCTGAGTCTTGTTTTTTTTTTTTGAGAATCACACAGTACAACGCAGACGCTCACAACACGCACGCACACTCACCCCTATGAATATACGTACGCAAACCCTATCCCTATGAGCACCTCCGAAGGACTGAGCACCGGCAGATCTGGAGATTCCCGAAGTTACCATTGGCGTCTCGTCGTCGACGGGAACGTCGCTTACCACTTAACGCATAACGCCGGTAAATCCTGAAAAAGGTGCGAGCACCAGGATTTGAACCCTGGTGGGTAACGTCCCACTGGACCGTCCTACCATTGGACTACAAGCCCAATCGCTATTGCTGAGCCTTGTTGAGAGAGCAGCGCGGGAAACTCAGCAGCTTGGGCTTAGTACATTCTATGGAGGCTCGACACTTTTAGATTGTGCAGCCCATTGACCTTTTATCTTTTCTTTTTTCTTCCCTCCACCGCCTCTTATTATTTACTAGCTAGAAACACGGACAGGGTAGTATGTGTGTCCAGTGGTAGTTGACGATACATCATATGCGGACCTGCATAATAAAATGTACTCCCTTCGTTCCAAAATATAAGCATTTTTCGATTTTCGTGGTGCACGATTGACCATTCGTCTTATTCAAAAAAATTTGTGAAAATATAAAAATAATTATGATATACTTAAAATATATATGATGATAAAACATGTCATAACAAAATAAATAATATTTTCATAAATTTTTTGAATAAGACGAATGGTCAAACGTGATCATCAAAAGTCAACAAATGCTTTTATTCTGGAACGGAGGTAGTAGGTCATATAGGCGAAGTTTGTAGAAACTATGTAAATTTTCATTTTCTTCTATTGTGCGACATTTTCAAGATTTGTGTTTTGTCCAAAATCCTAGTTCAGCGCCTTAATAGACGATGCAAATCAATGATGCACACAGTTTGTAGAAACTACGTAAATTTTTCATTATGACGCAAATCATGTGCAGTTTCTGGTACAGATAATACATAACCATAGGTATGTGGTACCCCATATTGTTGACATGGAAGTACGTAGCTAGGATAAATTATGAGCAACTTGCAGGCCTTCTTAGAAGGGAAAAGTTATGTTCTGCATTTTTTTTCTGGATTGTTACAATTCTGGAAACATAGAATTCTCTGTTTTCAGAAAAAAAATAGTGGAAACGTAGGAACAGAATGTGGACTCAGATCACAGAATTTGCCTAATCGATCTTGTACATGGAGGACAAACTAGAGGTCCTGATGGTGTAAATAGAGAAACCAATGCAGCAGACTCAAGAACAAATCCAGCTGGCCAGACCACAATTGTGATGTTGGGGCACTAGATCGGATAGGGTCTTGGTAAAATATCAGGACGCGCCTCCCTCATGGCGGCGGCGGCAACGGCGGAGGATGTTGGGTGGTGAGCGGCGGTGGCCGGAGGTGGAGGGAAAAGATCTAAACTGCTGCATTTGTTGGGCTTTGTTAAGAGTTTATTCATTACCCGATTGTCAAATCAGGAGGTTTATTGTTACTATCAAATTAAGAGAGTTTTTTTTCTGAAAAAAATCAAACGAGTTTATTTCTTAGTGCATAGTACATGCGGCAAATGTCTTCATCCACAGAACTGAATTTTTTTGTTTTAAAAAAGAAACTGATAACACACATTATGAAATAATTGGTTACAGATGATTACCGCGCTGCCCCTTTGACATTCTCATTTGCCCATGCCTCCGTACTTTCTGCGAGTGCTACACTTCAATTTATCACATGCTGTCTCCTGGTAGTTAGTAAACGAACAAGGCCAATAGTTTGTCAGAATGTTGACATCTTGCTTGATCTGGTTCATGGTGAAATTCATACAGGAACAATGATTGCCGCAGGATGAAAGCTGAAGTCTTTCTACTGGTATTATCTAGACAAGGAATGCACTACAGCAACAAATTTCATGCAGCATCAGATAAATATGCCAAAGTCCAAACCTCTCTGAAACCCTTCCTCTGTATCAGTAAAAGACATATTTTATTCCTTCCCCTTCCTCCACACAGAACATGCATGGCCAGTAGCCCAGTAGCAGAGATCATTCTTGTAATACATCTACTAATCAACACTAGGCATTACTAATCCCTCTCTTTCCTAGTAATTAATGAAAAATATTAGCACCCCCCAGGTAGTAGGAGTACTCACCTTAAGAGGTATAACAAGTTAACAACGGTTGTTCTTGACCTTACCATACTAACACATACTCCATCTGTCCCAAATTATTAGCCATTTTGTCTTTTCTAGATACATTTTTTTTGTGTACATGGACATAAGTATGTATCTCAATGCATCACAAAAGGAATATATCTAGAAAACCAAAATGACTAGTAATTTTGGATGGAGTGATACCACACAAAAGGCTGAAAATATAGCAAGTTTACACAGTAACACGCCATTAAAATATGGATGTATGGTCATCATATTTTAGAGTAATAGTAAGCTCTTGAATTTCTGATTCACACGGAACCTTCAGAAGGACACCCTTCAAAGTTTAATTAATTTCAAATTATTTTTAAAAAAAATAAAGGGTTATAAATGCAAACTGCAGAAAACATGAAACAAAGGGAAACATCACTAAATATTAAGATAAATTGGTGTATTACCTTAACAGCACCAGCATTTACAATTCGAATAAAAAAACAGCACATTCAAATCTTGAGCTTAACCATTCATGCAGAAATTAGTATGTTCGCCATGCAGTTCTGCTCTTGTACTTTCAAAGAAATCCCTAAGCTTGCAGCAGTGAGCTGTGGACTTCTTCCATCACTGGTCAACCCAGATCTTCCAGAGTAGCACACGGAGATTTCACATTGTCAAGAACAGATAATAATTCGTTCATGATATACTGATGCCTCCTTGCTGCTTCCCTTCTCTCTTATCAAGATCTTCCAATGTTCACATGCTGAGAAACTGACACTTACAATTCAGATGTTCTTTGACAAATTATTAACTCTAGGTGAATCGTTAGCGAGATACTCTAGAAAATTGAGAAATATGTGCTACTTCAGCTACAAATCTACAATGAAAGTTGTCCCCACATAGTTTCACAACACCTTATGTGTGTTGCAGCCAGCAAGAAAATGTAAGTGATGAGAAAATAAAGTCAAGAATGGATAAAGTACTATAATTTTTGGCAAACTAGATGTATTACTTGACATAAATTCTACATAGATATCTAATTTCTGAATACACGCAATAAATAAAATCAGTTGATAGGTAATGGAGAAATTATTATACCCTTTGTCTTTTGTTGATTGATAGCTAAATCCTTTTGTGTGCCTACCCCAGCAGTTTTTCCTATGCAAAATATAAAGAAACAGCACAGTTCAACGGACACTACCATTAAGCATGAATCTGATGAGAACAAATATTAGTAGTTGGAGCACGACAAATGCACGCAAAAGCTAAATATGTGTTGTAAGGTACATCTCTTCTTTTCAAGGTTTATGATTCAAGAAACCACCTTATACCTTACTACAACAGATGCGACACTTCAATGTAATAAAATACTATAAGTTAGGAGAGAAATTACATACATGTGCATAGGCTGATAATTACATACATTTACATATTATAAACGAACTGGATAGAAGCACCAAGGTTTAGTCACACCCGACAATTCAATCTGGATGCAACACCTCCTATCTGAGCAGGTGGACAACATCTAGAGCAGACAGAGGGGAATCGTTGACAACTCCAAGCACTGGACCATTATCTTATCTTATACAGTTAAAAGGAACAAATAAGCTGCAGATACCTGAATTTTCATCAAGTGACAGAACACACATCATTTCAGTGCGGAGAATAAATCTGGCAAGGCATGTGCCACACTAATGAACGAGAAGATTAACTACTGCAGAGCTGGCCAAACTATGGAAATTTTCAACCATTTGGCGTCTGCAAGATGCTGTAAATCTATTTTGGTGCGACAGAAGAGTCATCATATTATAATACTAGCTGACAAGAGCACCACGGGGCTTAACTCATAATAAACGGCATACTGGATGACAATTAACTAGGAACAACTTAATGGAAGCATATATTTAAAAAGAAGTCTGATATGGATGGTAGCTACTTAGATAGATCGTCTTGCAGCTTGTCGCCATGGTCCTCCTTCCTGCCATTGTTATTATCAGGTTAAACTTGCGGCTTGTCGTCATGGTCCTCCTTCCTGCCATTGTTATCACCAGGGCCATGGACGTTTTCCTCATGATCCTCCTCCTCCTCAGAGTCGTCGGTATCGACGTCATCGTCGTAGTCGATGTCTTCCTCGGAGAAGAGCTCAGCGACCTTCTTCTGAACCTTCTTCCACTCCTCATCAACTGCTTCCTCCGCCTCGGCCCTGCGCTTCGCCCAGTCGTCGTCAATCTCGATGTAGCCCTTGGTCGCCAGCTCCTCGCGCACCCACTGCTGCATCTTCGGGTAACGCTCCTCCACGCGGAAGAACTGCTTGGCCAGGTAGAAGAGGTCCTCCTTTTCCTCGTCCATCTCCTCGCCCGGCAGTGGCTCCAGGTCCGGGTTGCTCCGCTTCAGGGCCTCGTAGCGGCGCGGGACGGGCTGCGGCTTCCGGGAGAGGATCCACCGGATCTCCCGATCCGACATCCGGGCTTTCGGACCAGGCGGCGGCTTCTCGCCAGCTTCGGCTGCTTCTTTCTCTGCGGCTGCTGCGGCGGCGGCGGGGTCCGCCGCCTTCCTCTTGTTGGCGAGCTCCTCCGACAGCGGAGCAAATACCTGCCCGTAGCGCACAACCTCTTCCGCCGTCTTCCTCTTGGTGGTCATGCAAGACTTCTCCATGCTCCCGTCACCGGCAGCCTCCACGCACCGCCTGGGTGCGCCCTCCTCACCACCGGACATTGGCGAAAACCTTGAAGCTGGTCGCGATTGGACTTCGTCGAAACACTACCTCAGGACTCGATGGCTTGGAATCGGATGCAGGAGGCGGCGGGGTGGTCTGGATGCGGCGGCGAACCCTACCTCTCCTCTGGTTGGATTAGAATAAATCCGGCGGGGGAGCCGGGGGGAAGAGTTGGACTCGGAATATGTGAGCCCGTCGTGTTGACTCTAGGGCCTCTTGTATAGCTAAGGTGGATAAACAAGGTAACTTTCAGTCTACCAAAACGAGCATCTCTAGCAGTTTGGTAAATTAACTTGACATCCATCTAATTTTGAGAAAAAAATGCATCTAACAGTTTGTCAAACCAACTTGACAAAAATAGAAACTTGGCAAAATTCACCTCCCCACGCGGAAATATATATACGCGCGCCCATATGGGTTGGTAGCGTGGCCAAACAAGGTGAGAAGGTGAAAAAAAATAAAGAATACAGAAGGATTCCTGATACAAGTTTTCAAGATATGAAAGAGCATAAACAAAATTTTGTTTCTCTCAGGGTTCCTGATGTAAGTTAGATCTGAGTTTAGCAAGTGAATTATGTCAAAGAGTTTAGCAAGTGAGTTATGTCAAACTGTTGGAGATGAGCTTATTACATATCTTTTTAGAAGTTGGCAAAACACAAAATTTGCCAAGTAAAATTTGGCAAACTCTCGTAGATGCTCTAACTATCAGCCCACCTCATGAATATAAATTACAACATATTACAACATTTTTCAAAAATGTTGGTTTCGTCAACTATTTTTGCGAGGTCAATTTGCATGCAATCCGAGAGTCCTTTTCGCAATGCAACCGTAGTTCTTCATAGCCTTCAGTTTCGGCCTACTTTGGGCCTGGCCCAATTGGCATGAAGCCAGGGCGTTCTACGAGGTGACTCCGATGAGGATTGAGTGGATTTTGGCTGCTACTCCTATATTGGAGGGCCTCTATAAAGTGACAGTATTATGTGCAGGTTTTCTACTGACGTGACAGGAAACATGAACTCATTTGGATAGAGCGCCTCTGCCGAAGTGGCGGTAAATTTATTGGTACCCGATATCCACGAGAACATCCTTGACGATGACGACGATGGGCAGCGACGCCCGGCGGCATGCTCTGGGTTGCCGGTGGCGACGCCGTGCGCTGATGCTGAGGGGGACGTACGACGGTACGTGGAGCAGTCCGGATGGTAGTGCTGCCGTGCTGTTGGTGACATATATATGGACGTCCAGCATGGTGCTGACTAGCGACGTGGCTGTTGGCTCGGTTAGGATGCAACCGTGTGGATTGCATTGGGTTGTTGGGGTCAACGTTGAGGGGGCAGCGACACACATATATATGGTTGGTTGAGGGAGACCAAAACGCAACGGCACTTGGAGAAAAATGCAGGGGTAATAGGCCGGTTATTTTACATTGCTGATCCAGTGTGGAGAGGTTACTCGGTGTGCCACGCCGAACAAAATGACAAATGTGTTGTTAAAACATCTCTTCCATGGAAAATATTAGATGCCATCATGAAATTGAAATATCAAGAAGTGTCCCTTCTAAGGATGGTAAAAAAATTAAACATCTCGTTAACTTACGTGCAATTCAGGTTTTTTATTGGTTTAAAACATGAACTGCATTTGAATGGAGCGCCTCTGGCAAAGTGGGAATAAATTTATGTGCAATTCAGGTTGGACCTGAATTGCATTTCGGCTAGTGCCAGGCCTGGATAAAGTAACACACATTGATATACCAATGGTGGCAGGCTGCTAGGATGTAGGTTTTTTTTTTTTTGGTAAGATACATCATGTAACAATGTAACATACTCATACAGAAACCAACAGTCCTTGTACTGATGTATCAAAGTGCTCTTGCAAATCATGCCATCACCTCCGGTGGTAGTGGCCTGTATTTTTGTCAAGTCTAGTGCCCTGATGGGCGCCATGACGAGCCTGTGAACTCTTGATTTCAAGGACCTTGCCACCACCTTGGCCCTTGGGCATCCAAGTGTGGGTAGTTGTCCTTCCATCGGACATGTGGTGGCGGTGTCACAGAGACATCCATGACAACAATCCTATATATCTTGACGACAATGGGCAGCGACACCACGGCATGTTCTGGCCTTTACCGGTGGCGACAGTGTCCGCTGAGCAAGATGAGGGTGGTGCAGTCCGGATGGTAGTGTTGTTAGTGACATGGACCCTTTGTCCATCATGGGGCTAAGTGGCTGCCAGCTCGGCAATGACACGTGCAGGAGGCCACGTGGCAGCTCGGTATTATATTTCTTAGGATCAGATGCGGCTATGGGCCCGGGATATCTTGGTGTGGACAAAGGGTTGGTGGCCTTTGTGTGATCCTTTATTGTGGAAACTGATGATTGAATAATTTTGATGACAATTAATAAAATAACTTATGAAAATCCAAAGAAACCCAAATGACATTCCAACTTATTCATGAAGGCTTATGGTTAAATAATTTCAATGCATAATGTAACTCAATAAGACTTTTAAGCATCAATTCATCCTTATATTGCAAAGCCCTTTTTATGGCCCATGATATTTTTGCACAAATTAACATTCCAAGAAAAATCAAGCTAGGATGTTACAAAAAGTGTGATTGAGTAATCCATCAGCTCTCTATCAATATAACACACAAGGGAAAAAATCTAGCGCTAGAGATAAATATCTTGTTTGCATCAACATGTATAAAAATTATATCAAATCTTGATAGTTTTGATTAGTTCAGAAGTTCACCACGAGGCTTACACTTGATTGGTTGTAGAGTTTCTAAATTTTTGCTACAGTCATGGTCGAGACTAGAACAGTTTGTGGTCATGGATCAGTAGATTGATATAAGTATATTACTGTGCCAAAAACTTTTTTCTTTATTACTAATAGCCATGTCTAAAAGCAGATTTAATTTTTGGCCTCAAGGGCTCTATTTTGTTATGTCTTGTGTTTCAATTTTCTAGACAAAAATTCAATTCTCAATTAGAATGAATAATGAGTTAATTCAATAATGAATGAATTGTTAGATAGAATGAATAATTAGTATTTCTTTAACAACTATAATTACTAATTGGAGATTTCTGCCTTGCAAAACAGTCACTATATGAAACTATTTGTGAATGGTATACCTAGTCATGAATGTGTTAATATTTTTTATCTACTCCTATTTGTATTTAAAAATTTGTAATGTAATTAATCTAAAATATTGTGGATAAAAAAGCATATATCTATCTCATACTACATTAATATTTAATTATATCGTTATATATGTAAAATGATTTCATGAAGTAAAATATTTTAGGTTTCAAATAATATAACAGTTAGTTTTGTAAACTTCAGTCACACATTTCTAACACTTCACATATTGTTACTTCAGCTTTGGCTATATTGTTTGTCCTCATATTGTAGTTCTAGTTGTGTCAGTGTTGAGTATGTCAGTGTTAGATAGGATTAGAGTCGAGTTAGCTGAGTCCCAGTTGATGTTTTGCTTTTCATCAGGTTTAGTTAGGCTAACTAGTAGGGCACTTGTTAATGATAATCGCTAGGGCCACTAAGTCTTGCAGCCACTATCAGGCTTTATTTTTTTTCTTTTTAATTCAGTTATAAATGAGCTCTACCAATTCATATGCGGTTAGTGAGTTGAGCAGAGTTTTGCTTTTTATTTGATTTTTCTAGTGTTTAGTTACTATTACTATGGTGCTTACCCTGTCCTCTTTACCACTGAGTTTGGATTCCTCAAGACAAAAAATGCAGAGCTAGAAGATCATTATTATGTGTTTTACACCCTTTTTGAGGCTATTGCTAGTGCCAAAAGAGAACAACTTAAGCCGGTGAGATCTGAAGCTGTCAACAACTTCATGCCTTCATGGAAACTATGGAAAAGGTTGTCGTCGTAAGGGTAGATATCAAAAGCAAGGGTGGCTTAGCACAACATGTGCCCAAAAATCTCTCCAAATTCATCAAAAAACTGAATGTGTTAGGGTAGTACCACCTACTGTCTGTGGAACATAGTTGTCATGAGCATAATAATATGATGTTGGATAATAGTATAGATATATGATGTTCGATAATAGTATAGATATATGTTGTTCGATAATAGTAGAGTTATGTATTGTTCGATAAAGATTGAAGTAAACAGTCTAAAACCTTTTGGTGCTACTTCTGTTCACACTAGATAGGGAGGCACGCTCCGCTGCGCATGTTGACGGAGAGTGGAATTGACCATTACTGAGATACATGGAATGCATATTTCCTTTCTTTTTTGAAGGAAATTACTGATATACTACATGAAGTTGGTGATTATTGAAGAGTCCACATATTGATGTGTATGTATATTGTGAACTGGATAGACGAGATACTTTTTTGTTCAGCAATGTTCTTAAGGCCGTCACTGCTGCTTAGCAAATTTGTGAACCAAATATCCTTTAGCCTAGTTGGTTCGAGGGGGCTAATGTATGGTCACAACTAGGAGACTCAGGTTCAATTCATCATAGAGCGAATTTACGAGACTGGTTTAAAAATCTCATCATTGGTGAAGTCGGGGTTTAGAGATTTTCTAAACTGGGAATAGGTTCTCTTCTCTTAATGAAAACCATGTGGTGGTTTTAACCCCACCTACTTAGTTTGTTGAGCAAATTTGTGAAGCAGATACCAGTAGTAAACATCGGTCTTCAGTACGTATCCATGATGTGTTCGTAAGAGAATGATTTGTCCATCGTGCTCTATCTTCCAAAATCCCAAACTCGAGTCAAACACAAATGTAGGTCACCGTTTGTGAGGCACGATCAACAAATGTCCATTATTAATGTTGTATAAAACAACACGACCCGTATTTATGGAAAGGATGACTAGAAGTCATTGTCCTTGTCTAGTTGCTCGTGGAATTTTACCAAAACTTCAGATTTAGCTCGTACTCCTTCCGTTTCAAATTACAAGTTGTTTGAAATTTTTTAATCAACTAGCAAAATGCCCGTGCGTTGCTACAGAGAAATGCTACTTGTATTTCTAAAATTTGTGGAATTTTTCTATTTATATCACAATATTTTTACTACATTAAGTGGATCTTTATACATTTGCTAAGACAAATGGATTTTTTTCATTTAATAAATATCATTATACTCAAATAATCATTGATTTATATTTTTGTGTAGACAAGAGATTTGTAGAGATAAAAGTACAATAATATTGCACCATACACTAACGCATGTCTAATTGTATGCTCTTATCAAAGTTGACAACAACTATCATTTTATGTCATTTCGTTGTACGTATATTTGACTTATGATCCAACCTAACAACAACTATCGTTTTATGTCATTTCGTAACATTTTTACTCAGTATATTGAATTATCCAAACATGTTTGTTTGTTTTTAAGCAAATGATTTTTATAAAGTTTGAAAACTAAACATCTAGATAGAATTATTTTTACAAAACTTAACGTTATATGTGGATGCATACACATCATTTGTGATTTAAGAATAGTTTTACCAGAATAATAAAAAAGCAATGCCGCACTTATTGGGTGTTTCACGGGACTCGATTCTAACTATAAACTAAAATATATTGAAATGTGCTCTTAAGACGCTAATTAATGATTGCCAAGTGGTTGTAATGCGGTCTTAAGACAATGATGAATAGTACCACAACCGGTTGGCCCACCTTTCCTGAGGACCGGAGGACCGTGGTTCGAACTCGTGCAGCTGCGGCTTTTGTTTTTTATTAGGGGCCTATCCCTGTGCGCAAGGGTGCGTCGAGTTCGGGTTGGTGGGTTCTGGTTCACGTGGCTTCAGGTTTTTCTCGGTTTTATACCTATGCAACCCGGTTGACTCGTTTTTACAGCCGGTTCATGCGTTTTTCACGGTTTTGCTACCGCGTGCGCTAGTTCGCGTGGTTTTCCCTCGGGCTACTGTTTGAGAGCCATGTGTGGTTCGAGGACCGGTGGATGGTCGCTTCCTGGTGTGATGAGTGATTGACAACGTGGTATGGACTGACTCTTGGCTAAGTATTGCAGGTGCAGGTTGCAGCTTGATTGGTGTTGGTGCAGGTGAAGAATAAGCGCGAAAGGTCGTTGCCGGTGAGGCCTCCAAGTGCGGAGAAGACAAGTAGGCTTGGTTCGAGGGACGGTGGCCAGTGGAGTCATGCGGGCCGCATGGTGGCAAAACGACAAAGGCGAAGTCGTGGACTATTTCTTGGTTGAGCCTCAAAACCAAGGTCGAGCCGGGACAACGTGGGAGCCGAGTCATGAGTGGTGATTGGCGGAGGCTACACCGAGTTCGCGAGGTTTGCGTGGTTCACCGGAAAACCCTTTGGGTTACTCGGTTGAGCCACAAAACCGAGGCGAAGACTCGACGAGGAGGTGTGGCCACCAGGGCCGGTTCAACCGCCCGGGAGGGGCGGTCGACCACGGGCGGTCGACCACCTGTGGGCGGTCGGCCGGGGTCGCACCACGAAGTTTTGAAGCGGAGGACACACGTCGGGATCGCAAGGCTTGCGTCAAGGCTAAGCAAGGTTGCGGTCGCTGGACATCCGTCCGATGGTGAAAATCTGAAGACTTCCAAATTCGCCCTTGAGGGGCATGTATCCTTAGTTATCTAGTAAGGGTAGTTTAGTCTTTTGGTTGCCCCCATATAAACACTAGGAGGGATGGATGGCAGCCAACTCTTGGAACCCTAGCTCATTTCCCTTTGTCATTTTCGTTTGTATTTTTCTCTAGTTTTCTAGGACTAGGTTGAGAGCTTCATGTGAGATCTAGAGAGAGGGATGGATGACCGGGTGGCAAGCTAGACCTTGTATGAATTTTCATGGTATGTATAGATGATTCGGCGTGGTTCCTCAAGGCTTTGTGTTGCCTCTCCCGTTTTCCTTTTTGGTGACTTTCGGAGCCCTTTCTTGTGATTTTCATGGTGGAGTTTTGAGGGCGATTTCTTGCGGGATTCTTGTTGGGTGTCACGTATGAGGACCTTGTGCCTCTTTGGCTAGTGACTTTGCCCCAAGAACTCCCTTGAATCGACCTCGATTTGGTGGTTTTTCGAGTTGCTCGAGTTCATGACCTAGAGGGCCCAGATCCGTGATTCCCTTTGATTGAGAGCGTTTCGGTTCGATTCCTTTGAGGGAGAGGTTGCCCAGAGGTAACCCGGTATCCCCAGTTTCGGCGCAATCCGTGGGGTGAATCGAGATCGGGCGATGGGAAGTTGAGAGTTGACCCGCGGCCAGGTTTTCTGGGAGGGGCGGTTAAACCGGCTCACGGGGGCGGTTTAACCTCCTGTACTCAGCAACGAACTCAATGCAAGAACTCCTAGCAAACAGCACCAAAACGAGCCAAGATTTCACCTGAACGCTCCTCTGATCAAGGCGAACAAACTCACAGGAAAATCCGTGAAACCAAAACTTCCACTGGGAGACCTGGGTGGTTAGACCACCCCCCTATGGCCCTTGGGTGAAGTTTTGGTTTTCGCCAAGATTCTCTGGTAGCTAGCTTGGCCTTGACCAGAGGATCCTGCAGGTGAAACCGTGGAGAGTTTTGGAGCTCGAAAGAGGTGTTTCCAAGGATTTCTTATGCCAGAGGCGAGGCGGTTTAACCGCCCCCCTACCTCGGTTGAACCGTCCTGGCGCGCCCGAGTTGTTTTCTGCCGTGTGTGTAGAAGCTGTACTGCGCAGTAGTGTTTGTTCCTAGGACCCGGTAGCACTCCGGTGGCTACGTGGTTTTGGCAAGCGGAAGGTTGCGTGCGGAGCGTGTGATTTTGGGTACCCGACCTAGTTCATCTTGTTGGAGAAGCCATCTCCTTCGAGAAGAATTTTTATCGACTCCCATTCACTACCCCCTCTCTGGTCGTCAGTTCGGTCCTTCACTGTTGACGGACAAAAAATATGGGGTAGAAGTAACTCTTACTTTAATATTATATATATATATAATATTAGGTAGAGATAGAGATAATTTTTACACCTCGTCTTATTCAAAACCTTTGTGCAAAATATCATATTCCAGTGTCCCTCTAATCAGTGATAGCTTGCTGCGATCAACGTCTTCCAGTGTCCCATTTAAGATGTGTCTAGTTCATCAAATTTTGATGCGAATAAATAGTGTTGGAATAGTGAAATTTTTTGAGAAAAAAAGAGAGAAATGTTTGCACGAGAAGGTGTGACGGGATGTGATGGGTGAATTATGAATTACTCCGTACTAAGTCGGAGTCCAAATTGGGAAGATCCTAATAAACCCGGACACCTCGCAAGTCCAAAATCCATCTTCACCGAGTCATCAATCTATGACTAAATAAAAGGAAAAAAAGTTCATTTTCGTCATGTGACTTGAAACATTCAATGAATATATAGTAGACTATAAAATGGAGCCGAATTTGTTGAAGCACCATCGCTCTGTTCGTTTGGCTTATCGATCACCAACCGGATCTTTTCTCGAGAACAAATCAACCACAACCACCAGCGGTACTTTTATCTCGAACAAACCGGCATGACCACCAGCCACCACCAAAGCGAGCGGTGCATATCCTCATCATCGACAAATTGGAAGGCGTGCGAAATCATTGAAACCGGAGCCCGCGTGAACTGAGCATTTCACGGTGGGGTTGGTAGGGTCAAAAACCCGTTTTGGAGAAAATCTGAGAAAATCACGCTCATGACCGTCCCATGGGACTTGTCGGACCTCGATTTTGGTAGGGCTCGGTAGGGCGCTTGCCGCGCTTTTATAGTGTAAAGCAAAAAGCGATATTTGTCGGGTTCGGGCCTAGATTTTTCGCGCGGGCTAAGATCTCGCTTGCCGGTGAAGAAGGTGGGGCTGGCGTCGGCGTGGCAGCCCGGGGCGGGCGGCTCAAAATGCTCAGTCTACCCACGCTCTACCCTTTCTTCGCCGTAACGAACAGGAAAGCCAGCGCACCAGAAGGACCCACCAGTACTCTCACCGGCGTGTGGGCCCGGTTTCCTCAAAGGCTGATCCGACCCCACATGTCATCCGGGCCAGGCGCGAATACGTCGAGCGAGCCTTATCTCCACATCACCATCCCATGCGCCGACACGTCACCTCCATATCTCCTCGTTGTTGCCTCTCCACCGTCCTAGCTCCCAGCTACAAAGGTTCTTCCCAAATCACCCTTCTGCAGATACATATTTGTATGTAGCACCCTCTACAAGGACTAAAACGAAAATGTAGATCAACAGGGAAACGCAATGCGAGGGTCCAAACGAAATACCAGAAATTTACACGGACCAACCCGTCATACGCGCGTGGAGACCTCATTATTAATGGGTAACCGCTTTACCGTAACGGCAACCACTTCCCCGGCTTCCCTTCGCGCGCACGCCTCCCCCCGATTTCGTCGAACACCTCCGCCGCGCCCCGCAGCCATGCCGCCCCCACGCCGGCGCCTCCCGCTCCGGCGATTCCGTCGCGGGAGAAGCGGAGTCCCCGGCGATGCGGCGCCTCCGCCGCCTCTCCCTGCACCTCCTCCGTCCCTCCGATCAGGCGGACCGTCGCAGCTGGCCCTCGACGCGTGCGCGCGGCGCGCGGCGTCGAGGGCGGCGCCGACGTGACAGCGGCGCTGTCGGCGTACCTCCGCGGCCGGCACCGCGCGGCGCAGATGAGGCTGTTCGACTTCTTCCGGTCCCGGCCGGACCTGCAGACGCCCGTGGAGCAGACCACGGCGGCGCACCGGGAGCTCTGCTTCCGCCAGCTGCGCGCGCTGGTGCGGGACGCCGGGATGCGCCCGCTCACGCTCATGGCGAACGACCCCGCCGAGTACTTCGCCGTCATGGAGGCCGGCGGCGGCGCTGACATCTCCCTCGGCGTCAAGCTCGGCGTCCAGTACAGGTGGGTCGTGGGTGTGCTCTGCTATGCTCTGCTCTCGCGTGATCTTGACTGCTTCCTAGCGTAATTAGCTTCTTACTGTTGGATGGATGCTGATGCTTCAACAGTCCACTTGTTTTTCATATGGTTTGTTGATGGCGTTAGAGCAGATGTTCATCGGTGTTAGTTGGTTAAGCACTTAATCAAAGCTGCAGAGGGCTTACCGCTAACAATGACCAATTCTGGCTAGCTGATGATAATTACAAACAAAAAAATTTCCTGGACTTGTCAATTGGTTGTATAAATTTAGTCTGGGCGTGACTTAACCTCCCATTTTTTAGAGAAAGCTGTAAATTCAAGAACATAGTTCATGTAACATGACCGATCATACATGGTACATGGTACTTCATTTATCGCTTACGGGTCAATTAAATCGATTCGGTTGTGTCATACAAATATCTAGTTACCTTTTCTTTATAGAGTGCACTTGCAATCGGTTGTCATATTCACAAGGATTTTAAGGATGGTTACTGCCGTGATAGTGAAGTTATGCATATCAATATCTAAATTTGATTACTCTAAGTTGATGCAAACTGCACATCAGTGCAAGTAGTTTTCTGTAATGGAGTTTGTGAAAATGAAGTTTTGTCTTGTCCTTTTAGCTCCTTCTCCACCTTTTCCATAGAGTTGTTGTAGGGTGTACATGGGATTTCAGTTTCCTCCTTGTGAATTGTAATCCTTTGCAAACAGTTGAGCTGCAATTTTCGAATGCGGGCCTGCTACATTGGTACCCATAAATAGATCACTTACTGCTCATGATTAATGCTTTGTTCAGTACCGTGCATTCAAAACCTTGCTTTTTGATAACTTTCTGATGGGTCGGCGGGCAATTTAATTGGCCTGATGGATGATAACATGTTAAACTGGGACTACTATTTATCTAATTCATATATTTTTTTATTTCATTTTGCGATTAACCCAGCCATAAACTCTGCAGCCTTATATTTCAATTGCACATCTTAACATGCTTGAATCCACAAACATTGGCAGAATCTGTTCCAAGTTATTTACTGAGTCTATTCACTAGCTACTTCCATCTCTTTACATTGCACTAACTTAGTCTGCTTGTTAATGCAGCCTCTGGGGAGGTTCAATCATAAATCTAGGAACCAAAAAGCACAGGGATAAGTACTTTGATGGAATTGATAATTTGGATTATCCAGGCTGTTTTGCAATGACAGAACTGCATCATGGTTGGCTTCTGCACTTATTAATTTGTCCACTAATAAATTTTATCTCTATTCTTTTGTTGTTTATTTTGAATGGTGCCCTGTAGAGCTTGGACCCAGCACCTAAAACCCTGTTACGTGCTCAAAGCTGTCACCATATTCCTCTTACATTATTAATCTTTTAAACAGGATCGAATGTCCAAGCCCTACAGACTACGGCTACGTTTGATCCTGTTACTGATGAATTCGTCATTAACACCCCAAATGATGGCGCTATTAAGTGGTGGATTGGCAATGCTGCAGTTCATGGAAAATTTGCTACTGTCTTTGCAAGGTTAATTTTACCCCTTCAAGGAAAAGGAGGGGAACCTGCTGATATGGGCATTCATGCATTCATTGTTCCCATACGAGACCTTGAAACTCATTCTGTTCTTCCTGGAATCGAGATCAATGATTGTGGGCACAAGATAGGCCTAAATGGTGTAGATAATGGTGCACTGAGATTCCGCTCAGTTAGGATACCCAGAGATAATCTTCTGAACCGATTTGGTGATGTATCACGAGATGGAAAATACACAAGTAGTCTCCCCACAATTAACAAAGATTTGCAGCAACCCTTGGGGAGCTTGTTGGCGGGCGAGTTGGCATTGCATACTGTTCTGTCGGTGTGCTCAAAGTTGCAGTAACAATTGCTGTGAGGTATGCTCTTCTGCGCCACCAATTTGGTCCACCTAAGCAACCTGAGATCAGTGTGTTGGATTATCAGTCTCACCAGCACAAACTAATGCCCATGTTAGCATCTTCATATGCATTTCACTTTGCCACAGTCCAATTGGTCGATAAGTACTCAGAAATGAAGAAAACCAATGATGAGGATCTTATGGCTGATGTGCATATTCTTTCATCCGGGTTGAAAGCCTATATAACTTCATATACAGCGAAGTCTATAAGCATATGTAGAGAAGCATGTGGTGGTCATGGTTATGCTGCTGTAAATCGTTTTGGAGCTCTGCAATGACCATGATATATTCCAAACATTTGAGGGGACAACACTGTTCTTCTGCAGCAGGTACTTATCAGCATATATCCTTTGCAAAGCCATTTGATGGTTTATTTTCAGACTTGACAATATTAAGGGGCAATTTTCTTAGATTATATCTAAATTCAGAGGAGGTTTGGATCAGTTTCTAAAAATGCTATAAAGTTACTTTTTCCTTCAATAATTTACTTTTCCCATGCTCTTGAAGGTTGCTGGAGATCTCCTGAAGCAATATCAGGAGAAATTTAAGGAGGGACCCTCTCAGTAACCTGGAATTGAGAGACTCCATGGGTACCTACCTATCCCAGCCTAATCCTGTCACTGCACGATGGGAAGGGAAGATCATCTGGGATCCTACTTTCCAGCTGGATGCATTCAGGGTGAGTCCATTATTCATAGTTACTGAGAGTTCTCTCATGTTCACTCCTTGTACTGATTGGACAAACTTTCTCCCCAGTACCGGACATCTCGGTTGCTACATAGTGTAGCTGCTCGACTTCAGAAGCATAGCAAAACGCTTGGAGGTTTTGGTGCGTGGAATAGATGTTTGAATCATCTGCTCACACTTGCAGAGTCGCACATTGAGTCTGTCATTCTTGCAAAGTTCATTGAATCGGTTAGAAGGTAAAATGCTAATATGGCATCTGTCATGATTACATTTTCACACCCAGCCTTTTTTCTGTTTCCTTTCTGCTTGAGCTGTAGATATGATTCTGGTATAAATATCCTTGACTTTTGCTACTCTGAAACAAATTGGTGTCAACTGTCCTCTCTAAGGATTCATCATTCATATGCCTTTCACACCTCTTTTCAAAACTCTGGCAATTTGTTCCGACAACAATTGACAACAAATGCTTATGCAGTTGCCCTGACGAAAAAACACGGGAGGTTTTGAAACTTGTGTGTGACCTTTACGCACTCGATAGGATCTGGAATGACATCGGAACATATCGGAATGTAGACTATGTTGCTCCAAATAAGGCAAAGGTATGTTCTCGTCACTCATACAGCAATTTCAGTTCTAACTTCACACTGGAACCCAAAGTTCAGAATCTGACAGCAATATCCCCTGTATATCTGCAGGCTATTCACAAGTTAACAGACTACCTTAGCTACCAAGTGAGGCTTGTGGCACAAGAACTCGTTGATGCATTCGATCTTCCAGATCTCATCATCCGTGCCCCAATTGGCATGCAATCAGAGGCCTATGCACAATACACTCAATATGTCGGCTTCTAGATTATATTATATAATGAACATAGCTTGGACATACCAAGTGACAATGAAGTGTATAGATGGGAAAATAAGTTGAGTGCTGGTATACATAAACTGTAAAGCAGATCCTTCTGTGAATAAACTGTCAGATTGCCTTTTTGGTACAAATTGTTTTAATGGGTAGTATTATTACATTATTACTACTCGGAAGAAAAAAGTCTAAAACATGACTGTAGAGACTTGATGTATGTTTGGTTCGATGCCTGTCAAAAAGAATCACATACATCACCTGTTTTCCATATTTGTGCAAAACTATGCCAAACTGCTAGGTGAGTATGATTCCATGCTGAACTACAGAACTAGTAACAAATTGTTTGTCATATCATTGTTGTGATAAAGGACTGATACTTGCCCAACCAGCATCAGAGGCAGATTTTTTATTTATTTATTTATTTATTTTTATTTTTATTTTTGAGAAGGAAAATGTACTGCATCAGAGGCAGATTGTGAAGCTAAAAATATGCCAAGGATTGAGGCATACAGATTGTCACTAAATATTAGGCCAAAGGTTGTACTATAATCTGATCATCCACAAAATATATACCAAATAAGAATTTGTCATCCAGAACAAATATGAAAAGACACATGCCACCATCCACTTTTTTTGAAAGATTTCATGCCACCATCCATATAGGGCTAAGCAAGTTGAGCAATTGGTCCAACTCTCTTGTAATCATCGTGAGCCATCTCATAGCTCTGCTTGAGCTCCTCGTAGCACTTTAGCGATGCCTCCGAGAACTTTGTCAGGCGATCAAGAACCATCGTCAGTCTTGACTGCAGCCCTTCAGCTGCGGGTACACTTCCGCTCCTTGCCTCCTCCTGCTCGTTGTTCTCCAGCATCCCACACTCCTGTGACTCACTTTTGGGCTTGTTCTGATCATCCTGGTGGTCAAATGAGTCACGGAGGAGCTGCATCACATCTTTGATGGACTTGCATAGCTCTTCAGCAGGGAGTGACTCCATCAGGGTGAGCCAGTCTCGGCATAGGACAAATATTGGTGGGGAGACGGCCTGGCGGGGTGGGAATGAGACCTTGCGCTTGCGCCTGCGCCTGCGTCGGTCTTGGGGTGGCTGCAGGACACATTTCTGCAGCCATGCGTTGAGGGCCTCAACATACGACTGATGAGCAGTGACCCAGTTCCTGAAGCTGGAGCAAAAGCTGTCCATCTCGTTCCACAGATTCATCGCCGCCTGGCGGTGGTGCTCGCCTTGCTGCGCCGAGGTAGAGCTTTTCACATGGTACGCCAGTGTGATTGTGATGAACTGTTTGTGGTGACATTCCAACATAGACTTCCACATTCTGATTAACCTGTATGAGGTCAATTCAGTGTTACTAGACTAGATATATGAGCATGGTGTTGTAAAATCAACGGGGTCCAAGATAGATTTTGATCAGCTACAACTGACAGTAAAACTGTGCCGTGAGACATCAGAATGTTAAGCAAGTCAAGGGGACAACTTCAGAGAGCAAGTCATTAATTCTTATCTTCTGATTCTCAGTATTGTCCTGTCATGCTGGAAAAACTAAATTTGGAGTGATATTCACATTATATTTCAGAATTTTTTTTATTGACACATAGTAGAAAGGATATAAGAAGCAGGAAGGTTGCATTCTCAGTTGTGGTAAAAGAAACTCAAGATTACGTCTATGTAAAATAATGTTTGCTAGGTATATGCTATCAGGTATTTACCCTTGAATCAGCTCAACAAGCTGCGGCTGCAGTTCTTCATCCCTTATCTTCTCAATTCTTTTGGAGATTGCATCAACTGCTTGAATTGCAACAGATACCCTGGAATGGAGATCCTTTACAACAGCTCTAGTCTTATCAATCACCTGCGCGTTTAGGCCTCGTGCAAATTGGCGCCGGAGGAGGTTACATTTCTCATCATAGGTCTTTCTCACATTTTCACTTGCCTACATAAACCAAATAATACAGTAAGCCAGTGACAGTGATTCAATATGCCAGCAAGAGTCCAACTGGTAAGTCACTCCCAAATGGCACATTTCACAACATGCACCCTATCTTCTTTGCTAGCTAGCACTTTAGCACACAAGTCGCCTACAAACTACATTTAAGCTATTCCATAAAAAATGCAATATTGACAAAGATCAAGTGTGACATGTTCTCCAGTTATCAACCTTTGTGACAATATTCCACTTATATATAAAATAACAGACATAAATGCAGAGAAGTGAATTAATAATGAATATTGTATCCATGCCAATATGCCATGCAACTAGCAAAAGTATGAGATTGATAAGACTAGCAAGTGTACTTATAATGCACCTTGATTTCATCATATAGTTTTCTCTCCCATGCATGTAGCCTGTCCAATGTAGAAGAGTGGCTACCAGATACCATGGCAAATTCCTCAACAAAATCACTATTACTGTCATCCACATCGTCTTTAATTATCGATGTCATGAGTGCACTCTTAGATGATGACGATAGAGATGAGACAGAACGCTTCCATGTGACAACCTTTGAGACATGTTGTGCAGTCTCTACAGAAACAATAAAATTAGTACTTCAAGTAAACATCATGATAAGGAAAGAGGACAATCAAAACCCCGTCTGTTACCCTGGTTGAGAATAATATCACGATTGCAGCAGACTCGAAGTGCTGACACAAATCGGGCACTTGGTAGCTTGCCTGGAGAACCTAGCATTGGAATGGTAAAACAAATTAAACATTTATTAAAAAACTGATAACATGATCCTGAGAAAAAGAAATACAAGATATATTCAACCCTCATTATCACCTGGTATTTTAGGACATATGTCCAGTCTGATCTTCTTGGTCTCGAGCATTCGGGAAACCTCACTCCCTGCTTCAGCTGCACGTATAAACCGAGTTTCAATGTCCTTCATGCTTGCCACAAAATCTTTTGCTCGATGAGTGATGAACTCCGAAGGATCTTCTGTCTCTGCACACAATTCTTTTTCCATTTCGCTTTCCTCCACCTTTGCAGCAACCTGCTCAGAGAAAGTAGCTTTGGACGAAGCATCTATTGATTGCCTTGGTTTACTGATCCCACTTTGCTTTGGCTCTCTTTCCTGCTCAGGTAGTGCATTACTATCAGGAATTTCTGTATGCCTTCTTTCAGACATGACTGCTTCTTCTTCTTCTTTCAGCGGCGCAACTTCAGCTTCCCTTGACTCTCTCAAACCCTTCAATCTACTGAAGTTCAATGTTAGCCCATTCTCATTGTTGGAAGACGAGCTACCAGCAGCATCAATGGGGTCAAAGAAGTCCCATGAGGTACATAATTCTGGAGGTAATGGTGGCGGGGGCGGCACAAAAGCTGAGACTGGGGATTCTTGCCCAACAAATTCAGCAGCAGATGGATCAATCATGAATGTCAAAGGTGTAGTTCCTGACGCTTTCATGCAATGGATTCTTGTTGAGGGAGTAGTCAATGGACTTGCTCGATGCATCGAGAGGCAACATTGTCTACTGCATGCGAAGCGAGGAGATGCCATAGAGGAATGTGATGGCGACTTATCCACTTCTGAAATAGAGTGATGATTCTGGTGAAATCTCGGACTCAGCATATACCGCCGCAGTGCCGTCCCCACAGTACGGAGGGATTGGGTATACGATAAGTGCTGCTGACAGTGCATCCCTTGAGTCAATGGCCGCCTGATATGGCATCCGATCCTTGCACAGAACCAGGGCATCCTCCCCAGTAGCTTTGGAGGGAGAAGAACCCATGACTCCCACAAAACTGCAAATCCCCTACTGCAATATTCTAGAGACCAGCATACTCGAAATCCAACTACTGCTAACAGCTTCCACCAATTAAAAATCTTGCTTGTGATCAGCAGTGGGTTTTGCTCCTCAGATTCTATCACAAAAACATTGCTTGTCAGACTATGGAATATATAAATGCAAAACCAAATTTAACAGCATTGACCTAAAACAAACATCAGAGCACTTAGGTCCACTGTCCCCAAAATTGACCACATTTGCTGCTAACTTGAGCTGATGTGGTCATTTCAGCAACAACAGGGCCTGACAACAGTCATTTCAGACAGGCAATTTAATCACTACACAAAGGAGAAAACAAGGCAGAATAACAGACATTGCTCCAAGACCTCAAACCGAAACATGGCAGGTAGTGTATTTCTTGAAGGTCTGAACATATGATTAAAGTAAACAGTTCTATGATTAAAGCAAGCAGGTATAAGAACCAACCACTCATACATCTAAAGGGCGGAAAATGCAAAGGAACTCTTTTATTCCTTCACTTGCTAACAACCTGAAAACACTCAACACATCAGAAGCAAATGGTCAAAGTGTATTTCTTGAAGGTCTGAACATATGATTAAAGTAAACAGTTCTATGATTAAAGCAAGCAGGAACTGTGCCAGCAGATAAGCTGGACCAAAAGAGTGAGAAAAGGAACCAGCAAAGCGAGACCTTTCCCCAATTCCAACCTCTGAACTCTGATCAACCAACTGTGGGGAAAAAAATAAAAACCACACCACCACCTCAAAAGCAGCACTTGAACACCATGGTAATCTCCCCGATGCAGCACCCAAATCCCCAGAAGATGACCAGGGCACTACCCAAATCCGTTTCTTGAATGCCGAAACCACCAATATCCTACCGGCAGGACGCAATGGGCAAAAGGTGAAAAGCCAAAAGGGGACCGAATCCGAATATTTCCCCACTCCATTTCCTAACCCTGCTCCTCTAATCCAAGCCAATGTGGTGCTAAAGAGCCGCCATCTCCCCTCAGAATCAGCAATCGGAGCCTCTACGGAGTCAATCAAATGCAGCAGACCAAGAACAAATCAAACCCAAACCCGCCCTAGCATTAACCTAAAACCCGCCCTAAACCACCAGGGTTAAGCACACCAAAGAAACCTACTTTCCTCCCATACCTGACATCACACACCCCAATCTTCCTCCAATCCAAGAACCTAGCACCCAAGAATCTAAAACGACGACGGGAGAAACCTCACTCACCGAGAAAGAAGAAATCCCCGCGGCGGCGACGGCGGCACTGTAGCCGGCAGTGGGGACGCAGCAATGCGGCCGCCGCGGCTCGATCCCGTGCGGCGGCGGGTGGCTCACGTGCGCACAGTGCCAAACTGGGGTTTTGTTGGGTTCTTGGTGACGAGGCAGGGGATGGGAGAGCCGGAGAGGTGACCGTTGATGGTGGTGGCGGTGCCGCTGTACAGTGGCCACTGGGGGTGCGAGCCGGCAAGGGGTGGGTGGAGCCGAGGGAATGAGAGCAATGGGGGAATTAATGGAGGTATGGGGGTGGGGGCGCAGGAATCTGATGGTGGGCTGTACTGCCGCTGCAGTGCAGTATCGGCAGGAGAGGTGAAAGTGAAATGTGAAGATCTCTCTTTTGTTCCCTTTTGTGCCCTTGCCGTTGGCCAGTGCGCACTGAACCTCAGGGGTAAAAGGGTAACTAGCACTGGGCTGTGAAAAAGCTTGCCTGTCAAAAAGTCAGTGTGTGAAGCAAACTCGTTTGTGCAGTAAAAACTGTTTTGCGTGGCCCTCAAAAAAGTCCTTAAAAAAACTGTTTTGCGTGAGAGAAAAAGGGATATAATTTTCATATTAATCCTCAACAAGGATTTTGCTTGATGCAGACAGCAATTTGTCGAATGGCTCCAAGCCTCCAACAGACATTCACTAGATGCCGTTTGGAGTTCAAACAATACGGAGAAAAAATTCAGCAACCATAAGAAATGACGACTCCCTGTCCGGTCAAATGAGGCACAGTCCGCAGTCAACGAAACAACTGGAGTAACCGGGTGTTTTGGTCACGGGCAGTACCTGATCAGTCAATTACTGTTCATCAAACCCTAATAATGATGAGAATCTCAAGTACGCACAGATTGCTATGTGGGGCCCACATAGATCTGTTCTGGCGCGCGTAGCCCATCTGGGGTGTGACGTGATCTTTTTCGAACTATAGACGAGTCAAGAAGAAAAATCTGATAATACCCAGCAAAGCATCAGGCCATCAGTAATGCCATCCTTGCAAACGAGAAGCGAAGGCAAGTAGGCAACCACAGTCCACGAGAACCCAGCTTTTTACACAATGTGGATGCTGAGTTAGTAAAAACAAATCACTTCTACATGCAGAAACTCTCTTGCTCTTTCTGGTACCGGTATTGATACAACACTGATCGAACAAATCACAAAAGAGATTTTGAGAATTACATTACAGAGCAACAAACGTAAGCTAAAAGTTACAAAATGGTGTACTCCCGTTTCATCTTCAGTCCGAGTCGGAATCTTGGGTGGTTGACGACCTAACCCTCCTGTTCTTAGACTCGCTTTCATCATCTTCATCTTCGTCGTCTTTCTTCTTCTCATCAATTATTCCTACAATTTTTAGGGGGAGATTAGAATGTTTTCCATTCCACCATTCCAAATTGTGGAGTGCTGCTTAAAACCGGATTCTTTTGATTACCTTTCATCTTGAGAATATTTTCCAATGCTCTTGTAGAGAAGTCGTCTTTCCTCCCAAGGTCTTCAAACCCGATTAACCGGTCAGCAGCAATACCCTTCCTGAAATAGGACAGCTCTCAGACTCGATATGGGAAGATTAAGGGGACACCAAACAGTAATAAACATTATCCAACAAGCAGCAGTAATTTTTTAAAAAAAACTTGTGAACTTACTTGAATAATATGACACATGGCAATGTTTTTATTGCCAGTTTCGATACGAAGAACAGAGCATTCTGCAGTTAGTTATTTGTAAGATTAGGCTTTGTAATTGTTACAATGGAGTAATTTAAAGCTAACAGTGATAGTGTACAGACTTCAGCATCAAGCTTCACGAATTTTGTTCCAACATAGACCGGAGCAAGGGCCTTCAGATGCTTGTCCATGATCCTAGCAAATATTTGTAGAAAATCAATTCCATAAGTACAAGAAGCAAAATTTTATATGCGAAAAAAGGAAAGAGAGAAGTTATGGCATACTTGCAACGGTAAAATTCACGGTGGTAGAAATGGCATATGACCTTTTCACTGCCAGTAACCTCCCCAAGGAAATCTCCTTCAGTTATCTCCTGTATTCACCGTGACCTTTTTTAGCACTTCACGCTTCTCAGCCTCTTTCTGTTGCATAGAGTTTTGAGGAACAAAACAAAAATGACACTTGCATAAGCTTCATAAATGAAAGATGCAGATCAGAACCTTCAGGGCAGCAATTCTTCTCTGCAACTTCTCAAGTTCTGGGTCCTGGTGAGAAGTTCCAAGAAATTTGACAACTGACAATATGAGATACAATGTGCTGTACACAGAAAGCAAATACAAGAGATAAGTAAATTTTGTGCTTCTACTCACATCCAACAACTCATCAAGATCAACTTCATCATGGCTTGCAGGTGCAGCTTGAGCCTTGTCTTTAGACACCATTTCCTAAGGTGAAGTACATCAATGTCAGCATCACAAAATTAAAATACATAATAGAACAGAAAGAACAAGTGCTCTGCATACAATGTGAGAAACAAAATTCAAAGAAACAAAACAAAAAAAGAAAAGAAAAATGTAATCTGTATTCCATGACAAGAACTGAAACTTACATAAACAAGATGAGGATACTGCAAGTGCCAACCACAGTACAAGGTAAGAAAAAACATAGAAAAATGGAACAAGCAATGTGCACACAGAACAAAAAATGTCAAAAATAAACAAAATTGCTACATTAAGTTCCCCATGATAGCTAAGCAATATTGTACACAGGTGTCAACCTATGAAAATTATAAATCTTCTGATATGTAAAAGGGGTATAAATTGCGATGGCTTCAAAAAGTACCAATTTTTACCACTTCATGATCCTCAAACAGGCTAACAGTTCTAAACTTTCCAATTGTAAGAAATTCCTGATCATTGCCATAACAAATCACATGAAACATCACAAGTTCAACAATCACAAGTAGACACACTATCCTCTAGACTAAACAACATTGTAAGTGAACTTTTCACCCAAAGTTTAGATGACCTTATCAAAGATTACATGTTCTGCACCGACCAAGGGATGCGAAAAAATTCCAAGGAGGACGACGAACCACGCTCACACCACCCAAAATCCAGAAACCCCAGCTAAACATAGCTCGTTTTTGTAAACCCATGAAATTCACATGAACTATTTGCGCATAAAGAGCAATCACTATGTTGGACTCCTGACATGGAGGTGATATTGGATTGGGATGGGTGTACAACCCATTACTCCCACGGATCACACCCCACTCGGACTCGGCCACTCCACTCTCCAACATAACACCCAGATTGCAATCGAACTAGAGACCAGAGACTGATCATGCAAGCGTTCCCAGTGTCACCCATGGCCCAATAACTCAGCACCACCCGGGCCGAAATTAGCAGCTGGTTCCTAAAAAAATAGCAGCTGTTCCGCGTGCGCCAGCCTCGAGATCCGTGGCGCCGGCGCAGGATACCTCGTCGGCCAACCCCGCGATCTAGCAGCGGGATCAGAGGAGGATCCGAGACAGAGAAAGGCGGCGCTGGCATACCGGGGGTAGGGGATGGCGGGTGGGTGATCCAGTGAGTCACCTTCTGGAGGTTGCGGGCTGCGGCGGCGATGACGTTGCCGAAGGCCAGGTTGGAGAGCGTCGACTTCACTGCGTCCGGATCCATCTCCGCTGCCTCCTCTGGTTCCTGCTCGCGCCGGCTTCTCCCTCCTCCTCCGCCGCCGCCGCCGCTGCCGACGCTTCGCCTCGCCGGATTTGCTTCGGTTTCGTGGGGGGACGAGAGCGGAGCGGAAGTGAGCTGCGGCGGCCTCCTCCTCGGCGGCTTTCTTCTTCATTACTCTTGCTTCGGTAGAAATGGGTCCATTGGGCCAAAATATTGAAGCCCAATTTTCCTGATTACCAAGTTGGGTTGAAAACTTGGGTTTGTTTGGGCCTGTTAAGTTTTAGCCATTTTCCAGTTAAAAAAAATTAGACATTTTTTATTTCTTTTCTAGGCGATGAAATCGTCCCTCGTCACTTCGTCAGTAATCAAACTGCAAACAAATTAAACATCTGCGTGAAGACTGAAGAATATCATGAAGCATGAGTGAATTTGGTAGATGGATGGCCCAGCTGCAGAATTTGAGTGAAAAAAGAGTGGATTTTGCAAGCATACGAAGGGGTCAAATCCCAATTTGCTATTTTCGCACTGGTTGTCTCTGACAGGTGGGACAAGGACCCCTGTCCTCGAGGCACCCAACGCTGAAAGAGCAAACTGGAGGGTTGACCATCAGGCATGTTTTCTAAAAAATAAATCCTGCTTTGCCAGGATTCCATTTTGTCATTCTGACTGAGCTGAAACACGCGAGTATTCCTGCAATAATTACTTGCAAAGGTCACGCACAAACTTTGGTTAAGTAAGCCATTCACTTGATATAAAATTTACGGTTTTGTCAGGCAGAATTTTTCCCGTTACAATGTACAAAAGAAGAGAACAATATTTCCACATCTCGCCGCAGAAAACCGGAACGCCTGGATTTCCTGCTTTGTATCGCCTCCTGTACAGCTGGGTCATGCCACGCTGAGTCCTACCTTCAGGTCATAATCATCATCTGCCGTTCGCTTGATGGCGTGAGATATTATAGAAGTCCCAGAGACTTGAGCTGGCTGATGTGTTCTGCGGGGAGTGGCGGAGGACACCAGTCAGTGCGCTCACCATCAACATCCTCTACAACATATTCCTGGGAAGAAACAAAACTGGATTTGAGTAAAACCATGGCAGATATGCTAGCAGAGGAATTAACAGTGGCACTCACCTTGGTTAGCATTCGTTTGGCGAGAATGTGGTAATGCCGCTGCCAGATCCGCTGGCCAACCATTGTTGCAACCAGGACGCTGTAAAATATGCCAATAACCGTGAAAAGCCCGAGCACAATCACCCCCATGATAAGGAGCAATGGTAGCCCTGCTTCCCCAGCACCTCCCAAGCAACCACCACACTCTCCAGCTGTAGTTGCGCAACCTTCAAAACACGTAGTGCAGTCGGTCCACATACAAAGTGTGCCAGGTAGATGGCAATCCGCGCACATCCTGAAATAGAACAAGTGTGGGTACATTAGGAATAGCAAGCACTCTCACCATGACTGCAAGAGAAAAGGTACATCAAACATCATTTAAAGACATACATAATGAAACATGCCTTGTGGATACAGAAATGCCTTGTGGATACAGAAATTGTGCAATTGTGGATACATAATGAAACAGTCCATATATAAATTTTATGAATTTTAGCATCCATTCCATTATTCAAATAGCAATAAATAAATGCACCCTTTGTTACTTTTAGATCATATTTGTCGATCTAAAAAATTGTGGACTATATTAACTATATTGACCTATCCTTTTCAGGGTTGAGGCACAGCTTTAGCTTTAAGGCAGTCATTTGTGAGCTAATTGAAGCATACCCTGGCTGACAGCAGCAAAGACATAATTCTCGGCAAGGCTGAGCCAAGTCGTTCCGAACTCTTCGATCATAACAAGTTATGAAGCATCCTGATAATCCCAACAAAGCGAAAAATAATAATGCACCTGCAATCAAGACATAAGTCTGCTGTCAGTACAGAAAAACACTGTGCAGATGATGACCTGCTATAGTTTGCACAAACAGCCACACACAAATAGGTCAAAGTAGTAACAATGGAATGGCTAAGTAGTTTACCACATATATAATAAAAACTAACTTCATTGTCAAAACTCCAGGCTGTCCTCAACCAATATTGCTGGTACCCATCAATAAAATGTACCAGATATGCCAATGCAGAGATGACCTGGATGAAGGAATAAGAAAATACTACTGGTCATTCAATATAATACAATCAATGGATATTGAATGAAATAATATTTCGAAGACTCACCATCTGAACTAGAGCAAAGATGAATAGTATATCTCTAGTAACAAAGAAACGAAACTTTAATGTTCGCCATTTCCTGTCAGTGTGGGAATGAACCCTCAAGTAATATGGAGCCTTGCAGGTGGTGCAATGAGAAAATGCAAATCCCTCCTGTGTAGGAAGAAGCATCAAAGCATGGTAAGTTACCAATTTTGAAATAAAATCAACAATTCAATTGCAAAAGAAAGCTCCAGGTAAGACAGCCAGTAAAATGCACAGTAGGCAGACTACTGAATGCGTTGATTACACCAGGGAAAAAATATAATATTTAATTTTCATGGCACAAAAGTTCTCATATGTTCAAGGTTGGCTTTGCAGAATAAAAAAGGTGTGTTCTTCTGTAATGCAAACACTCTACATTTGTCATAAATAACATAATCTTAGCACAATCTGAATCATGCAAGTTCAACTTACAACCCCATCTGCAGTTACCTACCAGCACAAGTTCCAAATCGATGCAGACATTCTAACATCCTAACAGAAGCAGAATTCGCAATACTAACTACCAGATTTTGACCCGTGAACCCCTGTCCAACCACTATGACACCCACATTTGGAATTTTCAGAAGAAGAGTAAATTATAAGCTTAAAGAAGAAAGAAAACTCACCTAACTGTTACTACTTTATCAAATTTTTCAGAAAGCAATAAATCAAGCAAGAAAAGTCACAAAACATAGAAATTGACAAGCTATAAAAGTTATCCTTTTTGGTCAACTCAAGTAATGGCATGTCTAAATTGTGCTTTAATCTGATTGAGCGAGATACTTGTTCTGTATGTAAATGGCTGACCATAAATTTCTAGTCAACAATAAGCTTCATCAAAGGATACAGCAAGCCAACAGATTGAGAAAGCTTTTCATCAGATTAATGTTATTTGTAAAAGTTTGGATTTTATATTTATACAATCAAAACTTACATCAAACATAAATCCAACTGCTAGATTTTGTCAGGTAAACAAATAGTTCAAGATATTTGTAGGAAAAAGAACCTAATGTGTAAAACACAATTAGCCATCAAAGCTATGCAACAAAACTATCAAGCTGGTTTAGGTGCAGTCAAATTTTACTTACATTTCTCAGGGCTAATAAAAATGAAAATTATGGAAACATACAATGCACCTTGCTAAAAGCAATACCTAATGATCTTGATGACTTGATCTGAAGAGAACTATTAAAGTTTTGTAAAGACAATTCTATTTTACTGTTATGTGGATTAAACTCAATGTGGCATTAAGGAAACATAGACAGATGTAAAAATGCACTCTAATAGGATATCGATACCTTATCCAACGGATCGGATAGACAAAAACATAGAGGAATTAAAGTCTGTATTTTTCATGTCACACTAAGTGATTGCAACTAATGTCCCATTGCCACATCACTGCATATAAACAAATTATTTTGGCAATCATAACAATATTCCATTTCCACACACAACACACCTGGAGAAGGTAAAGTTTCTGAAAAAGAAAACATATCACAGCAGCAACCTTTATCACACTTCTCGATGCAAAGAATGAGCTCGAAAGAATCAACAACATATCTTCAAGGGATGCTGCTCGCCCAAATCCCACACACCACTACATCTACATGCCAACAAATCACAACGACAAGCTACCACATTTCATTACATAATTGAATCAGTTGCTCCACTCCGATGCCACTAAATTAGCTAACCACAGAAAATGCGCCAAATTTCTACTCAACCCTGAGCACAGCGGAAGGGGAGGGGAGCTGCGCTAACCTTTACCGCCCTCCAGTGGTCGAGGCAGTCGCGGTGCACGTACTTGGACGTCCCCTTGCACTTACACGGCGCGATGAAGTCCCTCCCTGCACACCCACACGAAGCAGTGAGATCCCCTCCGCACTGCCATAAACGGGGGCAAAAGAAAAAAAGAAAAAAAGCAGGCAGCGGCGGCAGGCGGCCGCGGAGCCTCCCTCACCGTCGGTCTCGAGGCAGATCCGGCACTGCAGCTGGTCCCCGCCCCCGCCCGCCTCGAGGTCGATCTGCGCCGGCGGCGGGATCAGCGGCGACGACGCCTTCTTCTCCTCCATCGCCCGCTCGCCCCGCCGCTCCTCCTCCTCCTGCTGCCGCCTGCCGGCCCCAAAACCAGCGCGGGCACCGCCTCTAGCACCACCTCCCCCTCGGCGCCGCGCCCATCCGAATCCTCACCGTCCTAGCCTCCTCCGCCCCCCACCACCGCCGCTTCGACCGAACCGAATCGAATCGAGGCGACGGGACGAGGAGGTTGGGAGAGGACGCTTGTACCCTAGTTGACTTCGTCAATCTTGAGAATTTACTTGGTCTTGAAGATCTTTCTTAGAGTAGGATTGCCACGTGTATTTATAAAAGACGAGCAAGGCATGCGTTGTGAGTCTACGATGTCGTGTAATTCGAAAAAAAAGGTTGGGAGAGGACGCGAGCTGGAGTTAGGTGGTGGACTAGCGCCGAAGCGAGGTATAGCCTCCTCCCGTGACGCGGCGGCGAGCTACTCGTGGAGAATGACGCGCGGGTCCCGCGGTGATCGCAGGTGCGGGCCCGGGTGTCAGTGGGCGTGGGTGGGGTGGCCTCGCGCCCGTGCGCGGGCTGAATGGTTGACCGGGCAGAGGAAGCTTCGCGGTCGGGGAGGGAAGGGATGGTGCGGGCGGCAGGTGGTTAGGTTGGGCCTCAATGCGCTTTTGGGCCGGGAATTCGATTCGGAGGCAATTTGGGCCGACGCGTCTTTTTGTTTCGCGGCCCATAAAAGCCTCACTAGAACACTCCCCTGCTTCTTCTATTGACCTGCCCACCGACGACGCGCACACGCTCCTGCCTGCGCCCGGCATTCTCCACCGCTCTCACCCCTGCCCGGCCGGAGCAGGAGGAGCATTTGCGCGTGACGCGCCGCCGCCGGATCCCCGGGATCCGCCGGCTCTCTCCGATCCCGTTGCATCTCGGTACTATCCTCTCCCTCCCTCTGCTTCTCAGCTCCCCCCTGTTCTCACGATCCGCGACTCGTCTCGACGTGTTGCCTCTCCGTGCCCTCGGCCCCGCTTGGGGGTCGCATCGCGAGTGCCCGCGCCGTGTAGGGCGCGCGGGGTTTCGGTTGGGTGCACGTGCACATGACACAGCCCGAGCGCGTCCCCATCTCACGTTTCGGTTGTGGTAAAGTTTTTTGGGGGACTTTTTAGCCTAGATCTGTACCTGCACTTTTTTTCATTCAGTAGGGTTGTCTTTGTCAGCTGCTTGTTGAATTCCCTATACTAGATATCGTTCGTGTGGCGCGCGTGATCTACCATGATTTGTTATGAGGATGCTAAATTCCTTTTATTTGTACACCGAGCTTCTCGGATTTATAGTAGTCATCTAAAAGGGGAAATAAAGTTAAGCCAATGCTGTACACCGAGCTTGGGTCCGTGGCAGTGTTGTGGTCCTGATTTTATTTGACATGTGTCCATTCTGATGATGTTTTTATTTCATTGAGCATATGCCGCCTGGCACGTGTAGGGTGTATCCGAGCTAGGTTTCGCCGCTCTTTTGTTTTCAGTTATCCAAATGCTTATTGTGGAAACAAAAGCGGGTGTTGTTAACGCAATGGCTTATTTGTCGCTACTCTGTATGCAATTATGCGTTCTGTGAGTAGATTTAGATCGAAACATTTGACACGTGTAGTGATGATGGTTATAGGGGCTAGAGGCTGGTTAGCCCCCGGCGTCACCTGGACGCAAGGCACCGAGTTTGCCTCCACTCTAGTCTGCAAACTCGGCCGATCCATAATTTGTTCATGTCGGTTTCTATACTTCCACTAGATCGCGTGTCAAGTCAAGCACGCAACAAATATATTAATTCATTATTTATACGGAAACTATTTATGTTCTCTATTTTAGGACAAATGCATCTCAAACAATACAAAACATTAGTCATTATTATTTTCTCCCTCCCATAGAAATATATATATTTTTTCGTTCTTCCAAAATCTATGGTGCGTATTGTGAACAATATAGTTCAGAATTACATCTAAGCATTGTGTCAGTTCAGAGAGCAACTCGAGAAGACTGCAAACATGAATTACATTAAGATAACACACAATTGAGACTGGTCTTCAAAGTAGAGCCTCTCAATTAAAACTATGTGGTAGACTTGATGATGACCAGCAGAAGGCATAACAGATGCACACAGTCATTGATGCGCCCATTAGGAAAGCTGGGCACATTTATAATTTTCATCAGAAAAATGGCATCAAAAGTATAACTAAGCCTAGCTCCATAAGTTCACCAAGCACAAGAATGCCTCCTGTGTAATCTGAACTTTCCAGGCAATGAGCTTCGCTTCTGCAACATATTCTTCTCCATGGCTGCAACACCATTTCCCCAAAAAAAGAAAACAAAAATCAGAGCAGAAGCACAAGTATCTGCAGCTTAACATTATGAGAAAATTGAAAAGACCATCATTGTCTGACCACATATATTACCTCAGAGTTGTGTGCATCACAATTATGTGTAGCATCTCAGTTCTCAGATAGAAATCATAGATTAACATTGTCAGAAAATTGAATATATCATTTTCAGTTGATCAGTTGAGTCATTTGTTGTAGAGATGTTGATGCGTCAAACTGACCAGGAGCTGTATGCAGGCTGCTGTCTGGGCAATCAGGCATAGGCCAGTATTTGACATGTTGCACGAGCACACCATGGCTGCAATCAACACCTGTCTATTAACCAGGAAAAATCGAAAGAATGTTGTAGTTCTTCATTCTTGTGAATTGTGATTAATGGTTGTGATTAAAACAGTAAAAGATAAGGAGGATAACATACACGCAACAGAGAGGAAGTGCACCAAAGTTGTTTCAGTCAGGTTGCCATGCTCATCACCGTGAGTCTTGTCTCTCTATGTCGTCCGAACTCAGGAGAATTAAGGCAATCCTATTGTTAATTACAGCAGCAGTTTGCCCTACTGGCATCACTGAAAATCACCATTATATGTTCAATTAGCATATCATCCAGACAGTCACGATGTTTACTTCAGAAACTACATTAAAGAAGGCTAATTACAGACTCCATCAAGGAAACAGCAGTAGGGGGCAAATAATTCTTCATTACCTTTATATGATTCTTCCCAGCAAAGGCTGCAAATTGGCATCCTCCAAGTGCTCGGTTTCTAAAAGTATCACCTGCCATTTTGGACTGGAGAAAATGATATCAATTTGGTGGATTGACGAAGAAAATTGAACTTGCTCTGCAAAATTTATAGCGGTCATTGTGAAAAGAAATTGATGGGGCCTTTGTATGTTGAGCTCACTTAACAGCTGCAGGTTCAAAAAGAATTAACCACGTAAGTAATTCATCACACAAGCTGATATGGCACCGCAAAAAATAATTCAACTACATCAATGAATTAATGAATTTTAGCACTGACGTGACTGGAACTGCATTAGATAGCAGAGTGACATGACACTAAGTATGTGATGTATTACAAAGCAATATCTTACACTACAATTGTGCATATCCTATTTAAATCTATTTCCAGAATTTCATAACTCCGAATGAAACTGGACTTTCTTGCTGATGTTTTTATAGAGTACCGACCTGTACCCAAGCATTAGCATATAGTGTGCTTTTAAAAACAAATGGCACTTGTCCTTGTATAAGTAATATTCAAGAATGGAATATTGAACAAAGCATTCAACATTGAACTAAAAAAATTTAGAAATGTTGTTGGTGTGAATCCTTCAGTGAATCTAATAAAAAAGAGTTGTGCACCCAAGTACAGCTTATCTTCAGAGTATATAAAGACGTACACTGAAAGCAAGTTGCAGATGCCCTTGTAATAAATACGTACAGTTTTCACTTTGGAATGTAGAATAAATGAAGGCAGAATAATTTAACAGAGAAATCAGCATTTCTTAACAGCAATAGTACACTAAAGCATTTCAAAACAATCTAACAAATTAAAGACAAATCTACAATTAGCTCCAACTATTGGCAGACAGTTCCTCAAAATATGCAAGTTAAACCCCAAAGAATCAAAGTGTTACTTGAAAACTGTCATAACTTTTTGCCAAGTTGAACACCTGCGCCATTGTCAGATTCTGACAAACCAGAGCTATTTGGCATGTACCAAAAATTTATAAATCAAACAGCTGTATCAACGTCCATGTAAGAGTTTCATACCAAACTGAAACCACACATCTATATCCTCAGCAACCATAATTCAAGAACTCAAGACACAAGAGGAGGTCCAAAGACAATGGATGAAGGCCTAACATACCAAGGCAGTGACACAATTGATATGCAAAGCAAAGGCACTCTCGTCTTCCATTGTTATCAAATCTTAGAGGGGTGGTATATCACAAATCAGACTGCCATACTAAAACTGATAAATTTCTCAGCTTTACCTGAAATCGTGAACATTGCCACGGGGATCCCTTTCAAACAGAAGTTGCTCCTGAATGTTTTTTGGCCAAAATTCAAACAACTACCTGGACTCTGGCTCAAGAACATGTTCCAAGATTTCGTTCAATTCTGCAATGAGTTTTTCAACCTGCAAAAGAAAATGAGTGGTGTTAGTCGTACAGTCTAAGGAACACAAAATGAGAGAGCATAAACAGTGTCAAACCTCTGGGATGAAATCAATCACGAGATTGCCCAAACTCACATTAGTGAAAACATTTCCAAGCATGCAGATGAAAGCAAGAGGCGGGAGGCAGGATCTTTGCGTACTGAATCAACGAACAAAAACAACAGCTGAAGAAATTAGTCACATGGATGAACCAATTATATAATGGTCAAATGTAATATTCAGTGAGATGCTAGGGAAAAAGCATTAGTAATCTTCTTTTTGTTTATTACCTGTTTAAGGGAGAGGTGCTAACTGGAAGGTGATGATGGTACATGGCCTTGCCCTGGCCCCGTGGACAACCACAATGGTACTAAATAAACTGTATATTTGCGGCAAGTACTAAAACTTAAATGGCCAGAGTGATTTTGGTCATATTTTTCATGCACCTATAACAGCAAGCTGTAACAGTAGGCATATATTCCCCATATAAAATTTTTCATAAACAACTAATTGTTAAAAAAAATGATAATTGTACTGCCACCAAAAGAATCTATTTTGCAGCAAGTCTCTAAAACAATGTACTGCTAAAACGATCATGCTAATTAAGGAAAAACCATAGCGGCCAGAGTGAAGATGTCACGGTAACCACAACAGGTAACAAAAATCAGATGGCTGCATATCAGCTCAGAATTACCTTCATTTTGATCCAGTACAGACCCTGCATCCAGGACGTGTGTGTCTAAAGGAGCATCCAAACTACTACTCGGTGCCTCTTCTTGATCTAGTTAGCGGACATAAAGTACTTTCAGTACTGAGATGACATGTTTTCCAAGATGAAGCAATCATTAATAAAAATATTGGTCTAAATAGTTACCTCCTTCGTTCATCGGTTCGATGTCATGCATCCATGGGTGTGCTTCCTCACAGTTGTTGGACATGCCAAATCCCACTGAGGAATAACTTACACATCTCAATTGACCAAGCATCCAAAAAAACATGACTGAATGTCCACAAAATTATTTACGAAAGATGAGTGTGGTTATCACCTGGAACAGTACTATTCCCATCAGGGGATTTGTTCCCTTCATTTAACTTGCCCCTGCGAAGCCATTGACTATTTTCATCCACCTTCCTGTGTGCATCCTCCTCTACATATTGAGGAAATAGTCTTGATCATGAAAAATGGATATTATTGACATAAGGAAATAATAACTTCACCGTATTCATTCAACTCTCCCGTTAGCCGCATCTTTGTATTTTCATCTCCCTCTTCTACACATTAAAGACATGCCAATGAGGAACTTCCTATGTTACTGAACTGGATATGGGCATAGGAAGAATTAATACCTTCAACATGCACATTACCGGCACCTGAACATAAATTCGATCCACCCCGCTGTTTATTGATCAATCGTCTCTCTCGTTTTATCCTACTCTCATCTTTCTTCTCAGTTGACATCAATGCAAACCGTTCTCTCTCTCTGCCTCTTACGTTCAGCCGCATCTGGTTCTAGTTTAAAAAATCAGAGGAGATTTGTGTACATGTATTGATGCCACACGTTGATCAATGAATTGAAGAAGTTAACTGGTATGAGTGGTTAACCTTGGCCATTAGTGTTGGTGATGTCCCCAAGCGGCACCCTCCGACGGCTGTCACCTCCACTTGTTCCCATGTTCACAACGTCCTCGTTACGGTCAGCATAAACTATCCCTGTTATAACAGCCCAAATTTGTTACTTCCAAAATATAATATGGATCAACGACAAAGGAGGAAGGTTACAGCCTTAAATTATTTCCTTAAATTATTTACTCATGCAACCTTAAAGGCATGTTGTGGATTTAGACGATGAATGTAACGTTTAAAATAATAAATAAATAAATAAATAAATAGAACCATGGGGCAAGAGCGAACTGTTATTGTAATAAAGGGAGTAAGTAGTAAATTCCCTACCAGATGTATCAGATTTTACCACTCTATTTCCTCTCACAAAATTTCTTCTAAAAGTAAGATTTAAGCCCCCTTGCTGTAGAACTATAAGGACTGGACACTCTTGTTGGGTACAAATCTCAAAAATTTCAGTGAAGACAATATTTAGAGGGCAATCATCACACCAAAAATCTCTCCAGAACCTAGTATTTCTACCCCCTCCCCCACAATGCAAATTAACCTCTAGCACAAGCAACTTTAACTTCTTGCAGCCCTTTCTAAAATTGTGATCCATTCTCGATTCTATGTCCTGCTGACGCATATGGAATCAATTGCCACGTTCTTAATAAATTTATCAGCAGTTGGCACAAATAAAAAGTAAATGTTTATCTGAAGAGCAAGATGTGACTTTATGGTGGCAAAATAGATCTTTCGGAAGAAATTGGTTTCAGACTCTTAGTAGGAGACATAATTCTAGTCATATGAACTCCAGTCTAGCCTTTTCTATCCCCAAACCATTTCAAATGCACAAGTAGACCTTCCCGATCAATCAACATTACAAAAGCCTAATTGTTCTCATGGGGATCTGGAAGGACCGGAGGAGAAACATGTTGTGGAGATTACCTCGGGGTCGAGTGGTGACGGCGGGCCAGAGTCCGTGCCCTAGAGTCACCAGCCGCCGGGTGCGGAGAGGATGCGGGATGGCGATGACGACAGAGGACAGGGGTTCGACGGCGGCGCAGGACGAAGAGCAGCGGGTTTGGGTGTGGGTGAGGTAGAGAGAGAGAACGACCACTTAGCCCTCGTCGGCGACGGGTGGCAGCACGGGCGCCTCCTCCACCCGACGGCACCGCTGTGGAGCTCGACGCGCATGACGACGTTGGAGATGGCGTCGAGGCGCGAGGGCGCGACGGGCGCCGACCGGGACGAGGACGACGACGGGGAGATGGCGTGGAGAGGATTCGCGGAGGAGGCCGACTGGCGAGTGGCCACGGCGAGGCTGGTCGGCGATCCCGCTGCAGAGTCGAGGCGGAGGCAGGCAGTGACGTCCGGGAGACGCGGGTGGATCTAGGGGCAGGGGACGCGGAAAAAAAAGAGGCAGCGGCGGTGACGCACGGGATGGAGGTCAGGAGATGAGGGCGCGGAGGCGGAGCGGACGATGCGGAGGTGCGGCGATGGAAAGGTGCGAGGAGGATGCGGGGTTGCGAGGAGGAGCAATCGAACGGACCAAAATACGTATGGAGGCGGAGCAGAGGGTGCTCGGGGAAGGCGGACGCGCGGCCACGCGGGGTTGGGAGGGCGGACACACGCGAGAGGAGAAAAAACGACGTACCAGATTTTTTTTCTCCACTTCGTACTTTTTAGGAGTAGAAATTTCTGACTCCTGCATCTATTTTTAGCAGTACCTACTGGAAAGACGTGTACACGTGTACTGGTTCCAGGTGAATGATGCAGCCTCACTGACACGTGTCATGTTTCTTTTTCTTTGATTTCAGAAGCACCTCAGCCCCATGAAGGGGGCACTGGGTTCGTGGTCGGAGATCCCGTCTGAGCTCGCTGGTCTTGTGCTCCACCGCTTGCATGCCCATGTAGACCGTGTCCGCTTTGCTGCTGTGTGCAAACAGTGGCGCACCGCCGCGCAGCAGATCCTCCTGCCTCCGCCACTACCGGTGCTCGCAGTCAAGGACGGGACCTTCTACAGCATGCCCCGGGGCGAGCCGCTCCGCTTCCCTGGCTTTTATGGTGGCTTCGTTGCGACTTCTGGTAACTGGCTGGTGTACAATCTCTTGCACTGCTTGCTCTTGGTGGACCCCTTCTCTGGTGCCACCATGACCCTTCCTGCGCTGTCTAGCATTTTTTCTCTGGAGAACAGAATGGACATAGTCGTGATCAAACTAATTGAGTGCTCACCCCACGTCATCGCTGCACTGCTCAAGCGTGGCCGTAATCTTTGGGTTGCAGTGTGCCGACCAGGAGCCCCCTGGTGGTCAGAAGCACAAAAGATGCCTATGTGGATTTTCGACATTGCATTCTACCTGGAGAAGCTCTATGCCCTCAGTTTTGTCCAGGACCTCTTTGCTCTTAACGTCAGCGTTGATGACAAAACTGGCAATCCAAAGGTATCTCTAATTGGACGGGTCATCAAGGGTGGATTCGTTTTTCTTGACCACAACTTCATGAGGATGCTCTACCTGATTGAGTCCGGTGGCTCGTTGCTGATGGTGCGTAGAAACATTTTCCATGAGCTTGGCCATCGTATAGGACAGATACACACTTTTGCTGAACAGTATGAGCCCGACCTTGCCGTATTTAAGCCTGACTTTGGACGGTCACAGTGGGTCAATGCGACGAATGTTGGGGACGATCAGGTGCTGTTTTTAGGGACGTGCTCCAGGGCTGTTTGCATACCAAAGACTGATTTGCAGGACAAGCGTCTGTGGCTCTTGGATGACTACAGGAGGGATCAATGTGACGAAGAGACATGTTATGGCACCGGTGTCGTGCGAGTCGGCAAGCATTCTTGCCCCCTGCCAATGATCTTGTGGAGTGCCCCCGATCGTTATGCCGGTGCAGTGTGGCTCTTCCCTTCAAACTGATGCCGTTTGGTTACAACAGGAAGCTGCTAAAGTGCTTCGACATTGTCCTCTCCTGGTGCGGTGGCCTGCTAGCTTGCCATTCGATGATTGTGCCATGCTCAAGTTATGAAGTTTTTTTTTAATGAATCTTGATATACTATGATCCAATAAAGTGTTATTGGTCTGTACTGTTACCTTAAGTTTTGGGAGTACTTAACTGGGGATGTCCCAAGCGTGTCGATTTTATTTCGAAACTTTGTTTATCTTGGATCTATTTAACTTTGTTTAACTGGGATGTCCCACCACCACCATGCTGTTGTGAATTATGAACCTTGTATGAACTGAGTCAAACTTTTGATGTAAGCACCCAGTGGCTCTTGTGAGATGTTTCTGCTGGGAGAATTATGTCCAACAAATATTTTGTCTAGCTCTGGCATACTTCTTGTGTAGATGACGTATATGCGTGCCAAACTTCCACCACAAGAGTTGCCAGGCTTGATATCAGCCCGAAGAAATGTGAATAAAACTCGTCGAATATCTCGTGTGATAGTTATGGATTGTTCATTTTGTGCTTCAAAAGTTCGTTTGGGAAACTTTCCGTCCCTATTTCTGCTTGATTTTAACCATGAGCTGGAAACTTAGCGAAGCCAATTCATATAATAGCTAGCGTGTTCTGTTCCTCGGCGGCTCGGCCCCAGACACTCACTCCACTAGCGCTCGCTCCGCTAGGCCTGCCCACCACCACCACCGACGACGCTCCCCTCCCACCCCCACCCGGGCACCGGCACACTCCCCCGCTTCACTGGCCGGAGCACGGGAGCAGGAGGAGCTCCCGCCGCTGTATCACCGCCGGAATCCGCGGGTCCTCCGCTGCCGTTGACGTCTGGTACTATCATTTTTCCTCCATCTTCCGCCTCCTCCCTTTCCGTACACCTGCCGCTCAACTTTACCCCGTGGTAGCTCGCTCTCCACTCCCAGACGAGGCGTTCGACGTGTTGCCTCCCCGTGCCCCCTCGAGCGCGACCGCACGCACGTGCCCGGACCGTGCCGGGCGTATGCCTCAGTCCGTTGCCCTCTCCCTCTTCCCGCAACCCTTGCAAAAGTTGTTGTTTATTGTGGATCTGAACCTAGATCTACTCCTCTTCATTCAGTAGGGTCACAGACCATTGATTTGTGTTTTGGGCTTCTGGATTTGCTCCAAAGTAAAAAGGAAATGGTGATTTTTCCACCACCATTGGAGTTTTGTTTTTATACGTTTCCTGCCCCTGCCAGATGCATGTTAAATCCCTGTTATGGATAGCATTAGTGATGTACCATGGTTTTTGTAGGTGGAGGTGCTCTAATTTAATTTGCCTAAAATAGTAATAAAATTAGGCGTGGCTCCATGCCGGTGATGCCATCTTAGTTTTGTTTAGCTTATTAGCATGTGTCCATGATGATGAGGTTTAGATTCAATTCTGAGCGTATATTCATGCCAACGGTGTTTTAGTTTCCTTGAGCATATGCTGCCTGGCACCTGTAGTGTGAATCCAAAGATTATTTTGCTCTTCTTTTCTTTCCATCAGTTGTCCAAATGCTACTGGGAAACTGGCACATGATTGTTATTGACGCCACAGCTTGATTTCCATTACTCTGTCTATGCGCTCTTCTTGAGTAGATTTGGAATGGGCCTTTAGTTTCTATACTTCCATTCCTACTCTTGGATCAATTTTTAACAGTGCATTCCGGAATGTGTGCTGGTCTCCGGTGAATGAAGCAGCCTCACTGACATGCGTCCTGTTCCTCTTTTTCTTTGTTTCCACAGAATCACCTCAGCCCATGGAGGGGACACTGCGTTCGTGGTCGGACATCCCGCTAGAGCTTGCATGCCATGTGTTCCGCCGCCTGATTGCCCCCGGCGACCGCGTCCGCTTTGCTGCTGTGTGCCCCCAGTGGCGCTCCGCTGCGCAGCAGCCCCCACCTCTGCCGCTGCTCGCACTTAAGGATGGGACATTCTACAGCATGCCCCGGGGCGAGCGGCTCCGCATCCCTAACTGTGACGATGGATTCATCACAGCTTCTGGTAACTGGCTGGTGTACGATCGATTGCACTGCTTGCTCTTGGTGGACCCCTTCTCTGGTGCGACCATGACCCTTCCTGCAATGCCTAGCAGCATTTATGCCCCCTTGAGGGGTCACGGTGATGATGAGATTGCATCGATGGACGCTCGATACAGGACCGACTTGGTCTTGTTCAAGCTAATTGTGTGCTCGCCCCACCTCATTGCTGCATTGTTCACGGCTTTCCGTGGCTTTCAGATTGCAGTGTGCCGTCCAGGAGCCTCCTCGTGGTCAGTAGCACAGGAGTCGCATATTGGGATTTTTGACATCACGTTCTACCAAGAGAAGCTCTACGCCATTGATTATTTCGACAACTTCTTAGCTCTTGACATCAGTGTGGATGACAACACTGGCGATCTGCAGGTTGCTCGGATTGAAAGGATCATCAAAGTTGATCGCTGTAAAATTCACACCAACTTCTTTACGATGTTCTACCTTGTTGAGTCACGTGGCTCGTTGCTGATGGTGCGCAGAAAGATTTTCGATGGGCACATCCATGATGGAGGACAGATACACACTTTTTCTAAACAATGTAAGCCTGATCTTGCGGTATTTGAGGCTGACTTCACACAATCACAGTGGTCCAAGTTGACGACCCTTGGGGATGATCAGGCACTATTTCTAGGACCATGCTCCAGGGCTGTTTGCGTGCCTCGTTGTGAGTTGCAGGACAAGCGCGTGTGGTTCTTGGATGATTACAAGAAATACGTACTTTCTGGCACTGATGACAGGGCAATCAGGAAGTTTTCCTGCCCCCTGCCAATGATCTCGTGGAGGAAGCACAATGGGCATGCAGGTGCAATGTGGCTCTTCCCTTTAAACTGATGCAGTTTGTTCAACAGTTGTTACAACAGAAGCTGTTTAAGTGCATCGGTATTGTTTTCTCATAGTGTGTGGACCTGCTGGCTTCTGCTATGCTGATTTACTGTTGGATGGTTGTGTCATGCTCAACGTTGTGAATTCTACGATAAACCTTGTGGTGTGATCCAATCCACTGTTATTGACCTAGCTATTCTGTTAGCTTAGCATTTAGCTGGGCAAGTCCAGACTTCAGAGGGTGTCAATTTCACCTCAAAACTTTGATCTCCTGGATCTTTTGTAGGGGATCAAGACCCTCGACTGTTATGTGCTCCCCACCATGCTGTTACGATCCTTGTGTCCCTTAGCTTGTTGTGAGATGTTTCTGTAACTGTAAGGCAAACTTTTAATGTAAGCATCCAGTGGCTCTTGTTGTGAGATGTTTCTGTTGAGATTGTGAATAACAGTGTGTCTCTCTGTTTTTTCAGTAATCTAGTGTATTTTGGTTGAACAGCTAACCAATGAGGTATGAGCAGACTTGTTGAATGAGCTGCTTATCTTCCAGATGTGAAGGACCGATTAGGCGAACCAGAGAGGGGGGGAGTGAATGGGAGCCGATTAAAATTCTTCTCGAAGGAGATGAGAACTCCAACAAGGCGAACACGGCTTCCAACTCACGCCTCGACCCAACTACCCAAGTTGGTCAAGACCACGCAGCCACCGGAGTGCTGCTCTGGTCCTAGGAACCAACACTCAACCTTCCTAGCCAAAACTCACCAAAACACACTGGAAACTTGCACGCTTGTCGTCAGGTACACCGGCCGACGATGGCTCGCGGGGCCGAGACGGTGACACGGCCGAGCCGGTGGAGCGGCCAGTCGGCTACAGCAGCCAAGACAAGAACGTTCAGAAGCCTCGAATTCTCTAGGCCCCGGAACAAAACCACCACGAAACACAACCGTGAGGAAGAAGAACCCCTCACAAAACCTAGCAAAACAACTCCAAACACTCCAAGAACTGAAAGCAGGACCACGGGACAAAACCACACGGACAAGGCTGTTCCCGAGACAAAACCCACCAGGGCTAGCACCGGTCGACCGGTCAAGAGCACCGGTCAGACCGGTCGTGCCTGGGCAGCTCGGGATGAACAGCGCCCGCATGAGTCAACTCCTCCAAATCCAACTCCGATCTCCCGATTCGCCCACGGTTTTGCACAAGACTTTGGGGATAGTAGGAACACCTCATGGTACTCCATAGCCAAGATTTGGTCCACCAAAACTTGTCAAATCAAGAGGAATCGAAGAAATCCCACCAAGAACGCCTCTAACCCTAGAGCCACGAAAACCCCAAAATCGAGCCCTTTGCTCACGGATTTGGAAGGGAATCAAAGGAAAAGAACCACGAAGGGTTCATGCATACATCCCCACCAAATCCCAAAGAGAAAGGCCTCGAAATCGCTCCAAGAAAATCGCCAAGAAAAGGCTCGAAAATCACCAAAAAGGAGAAACGGAAAGACACATCCAAGCCTTGAGGAACCACGCCGAATCATCTATACATACCAAAGAGGTTCATACAAGGTCTAGCTTGTCCCGATCATCCTTCCTCTCACAAGATCTCACCATGAAGCTCTCAAGCTAGTCCTACGAAAATCCTAAGAAAATAGGAAGGAAAATAAAACCAAATGAGCTAGGGTTCCAAGAGATGGCTGCCATCCTCTCACCACTTGGGTTATATGGAGGCAAGACTAAAATACCCTTACTAGCTAACTAGGGATACATGCCTCGAGGCGAAATTGGAAGTCTTTGTCTTCGCACCATCGGACGGATGCCCATGACCGCAAACTTGCTTAGCCTCGACGCAAGCCTTGCGATCCCGACGCGTGTCCTCCGCTTCAAGATTCCGGATCTGTCGTCGCCACCGGCCGACCGGTTCTCCTCACGGCCGACCGGCACCCACGGCCGATCGGCCGATCCCACCGCCGATCGGCGGTCTTTTGTGGATCAACCAAGGAACCCGGTGGTTTTCGGTGAACCACCGGAAACCCATGAACTCGGTGTAGCCTCCTCCAATCACCACTCATGACTCGGCTCCCACGTAGTCCCGGCTCGACCTTGGTTTTGAGGCTCAACCAAGAAACCGTCCATGACTTCATCTTGCCGTCTTGCCACCATGCGCGCCCGGACCCACGCCACCGGGTCCCTCGAACCAAGCCTACTTGTCTTCTCCACACCGAGGCCTCACCGCAACGACCTTTCACGCTTGTTCTTCACCCGCACGCACGGTCAAGCCGCAACCCGCACTGCAATACTTAGCCAAGAATCACCACACCACGTTGTCAATCACTCATCACACCAGGAAGCGACCATCCACCGGTCCTCGAACCACACCTGGCTCTCAAGATGACGTGTGGATTTGCCTGATCGAAGCGCTGAAATCTGTTGATCATGGGTTTGAGTTGCCAATGTGGTAGACTGGAAGGTTGTTGGCTGCTGGGGGTGCCTTCACCAGGAGAGTTTTCATTGTCTGAACTGTGGTTTAGATCTGTGAAGTTGAAAGCTCTTTTGCCATCGTTTTCTCTTCACGCTTTGTATTTATGCCAGTCCGAACAAATGTGAATGAAACTCCCCGAATGTCTGTCTCTTGTGATAATTTTTGATTGTTCAGTTTGTGCTCAAAATTCGTATAGGAAACATTCCGTTCCTACTCTTGATGATCTTGAACGTGAGCTGGAAACTTTTGTTGAAATTATTTCAAGAAGTTCAAAACGTGCAATTGTTAGTGCGTTGGTTCACGGTTCCTCTGTTAGTAGTGTAGACACAATTGTATTCAAGCGCATCCAAAACATCCAAATAATTCCTCTTGAATCATGGTAGGGCCGGTATGGTAATTTGATGGTGTTTGGTGTGTCCATTAGTTCGAAAATTTTACATTTGGGTCTTTTTAGAAAACCATGCTCCCTTTAAAAACGATATAAAATTCTTTCGCAATCTTACATAAATTAGACGACTTATTATGAAATCTTAGTAAAATTTGGAGATCCTTATGAGGAATAAAATTGGTATATTTGCGACACCGATTCATATAGTTTACATGGGGACAATCAGTGATGTTTTTTAGCCGAAAATAGTGGATTTTGTGACCACAGAGAAACAAAAAGAAACGATCCAGTTTATTATTGGGTTCTCGGCCCATATGTGTCCTTCTGTTTCCTGGCCCAAGTCCCGCCCAGCCACTCACGACTCCGATTGGCACACACGGACACTCCATCGCCCCACACTGGCCGGAGGCACGGCCGCACGGGAGCAGGAGGAGGAAGCACGCGCCGCCGGATCGCCGGAACCCGCGGCTTGTCCACGACTCCACTCCCGCTGGTTTCGGGTACTGCAATCTCCCCCCGTCATCCGCCGCCTCCTTCTCCCATACACCTGCCGCTCAACACCCCCCCCCCCACCCCGCGTCGTCGCTCACTCCCAGTCACGCGCGGCCGCGCGGGGGTCGCATCGCGCATCTCCCCGTGCAGTGTGGATAGGTTTTGGTTGGGGGGCATATGCCACACAGTCCGTTCCTCTCCCTCTTCCCGCACCCTTGCAAAAGTTGTTGGTAGATCCATTCCATTTCATTCGGTAGGGTTACATACCATCGATTTGAGTTGTGGGCATCTGGATTTGCTCCAGAGTAGAGGAAATGGTGCATCGTTTCGCCATTGGATTTCTGTTTGTTACATACGCTCCTGTCCTTGCCACCTGCATGTTAAATTGCCAGATGCATTATTTTTTTTGGACACCAAATTTCTTCGATTCATACTGTGGATGTACCATGGTGTATGCGGATATGTTCTGCTCCCTCCGTCATAATTAAATTATAGTTCGTTTTATCTAGATGCATAACAATGCAAATGAATCTAAAAAAGGAAAAAAAATTTGCAGTTCGGGACAGAGGGAGTAATTTAATTTATCTACTACCTCCGTTCTCAAATAATGGATTGCTTGTCCTAAACGGAGGGAGTGGTAAAATTAGGCGTGGCTCCATACCAATGATGTCATCTTAGTTTTATTTAGCATAGCATGTGTACTGATGGTGGTGTTTAAATTCAAGTCTAAGCATATATTCATGTCAATGGTGTCTTAGACTCTTAGTTTCATTGATCATATGCTGCCTGGCAGTCTGGCACCTGCAGTGTGCATCCAAGCTTATTTTGCTGTTCTTTTCTTTTCATCAGTTGAACGAATGCTAATTGGAAACTAAAGACACATGGACACATGGCAGTTATTGATGCCACAACTTAATTTCCACTACCCTGTATGCACTCTTTTTTAGTATATTTAGAATGGAACTTTAGTTTCTATACCTCCATTTCTCGCTCTTGGATCAATTTTTAACAGTGCCTACTGGAATGTGTACTGGTCTCCGGTGAATGAAGCAGCATCACCGACACGCGTCCCTGATCCTCTGTTTCTTTGTTTCCAGAATCACCTCAGCCATGGGGAAGCAAATCCTCTGCAGTAGCTGCAGAGGGACTGACTCACTGTCACGCGGGCCCGGTGGCCATCAGGGCGGCAGTGACGGAGTCTCCCTGCAGTAACTGCAGAGGAGACTCATCCCAGCCATGGAGGGGGCACTGAGTTCTTGGTCGGACATCCCACTGGACCTCGCAGGACTCGTGCTCTGCTGTCTGCATGCCCACGTCGACCGTGTCCGCTTTGCTGCTGTCTGCAAACAGTGGTGCTCTGCCAAGCAGCAGACCCCCCTGCCTCCGCCGCTACCGCTGCTCGCACTCGAGGACGGGACCTTCTACAGCTTGCCCCGAAGCGAGCCACTCCCTGGCTGTGATGGTGACATATTTTTTGACGCCTCCTACAGCAGTACAGCGATCGCTCACACACGATACTCACTCCTACTCAACACACGCACACCACACTCACACCCATACGCGTACAAACTGACCTACAACTACACACAGATATACCATCGCGTCCTTTTGGAGATCACCGGAACTTCACATGGTTCCGTGGCGGCAGGCTGTCGCACTCCCTTTCGCACGCCAATGAGGCTGCAGAAATTATTTAAGAGCTACTGCTCCAGGTGAGGGAGCAACGTCGAGACCGAGTCTCGAACGCTGGCCGGCACGGAGCAAGCCACCCGCGCTACGCGCGGTCCTCGGCTGTGATGGTGACATTGTCACAGCTTCTGGTAACTGGCTGGTGTACAATCGCTTGCACTGCTTGCTCTTGGTGGATCCCTTCTCTGGCGCCACCATGACCCTTCCTGCACTGCCTAACATGGACGTGGTTGTGGTAAAACTAATTGTGTGCTCAGCCCACCTTATGGCTGCACTCTTCCAGCGTGGCCATGGCTTTCGGATTGCAGTGTGCAGACCAGGTGCGTCCTCATGGTCAGTAGCACGGAAGCGACATACGTGGATTTTTGACATTGCATTCTACCAGGAGAAGCTCTATGCCGTCAATTATCTCAATGACCTCTTAGCTTTCGACATCAGCGTGGATGACAGCACTGGCGATCCGCGTGTTGCTCGGATTGAAACGGTCGTTGAAGTTCGTTCTGTCGAAATTGACGGCTTCCAGAGGGTGCTTTACCTGGTTGAGTCACGTGGCTCGCTGCTGATGGTGCGCAGAAAGATTTTGCGTCGGCATATCCATGACGAAGGACAGATACACACTTTTGCTGAACAGTGTGATCCTGATCTTGCAGTTTTTGAGCCAGACGTCGGACAATCAAAGTGGGCCAAGGTTACGACCCTCGGGGATGACCAGACGCTGTTTCTAGAACAATGTTCCAGGGCTGTTTTCATGCCTCTGTGGGACTCGCTGGACAGGCGTGTGTGGTTCTTGGATGACCACAAGAAGGGCAAACCTCAAGATAGCCTCTGCGAGAGTTCTGGCGCCGGCGACATGGCAATCAGCAGGAAGTTTTCCTGCCCCTTTCCAATGATCTCGTGGAGGGGCCGCGATGGTTGTAACAGTGCGGCGATGTGGCTCTTCCCTTCAAACTGACGCAGTTTGCTGAACAGTTATTACAACGGAAGCTGTTAAGTGCATCAGTGGGCCATGCTCATCTTTGTGAATTCGAGATGGACCTTGTGGTATGATCCAGTCAATAGACCTACTCCTCCATCAGAAAGACAGCAATTTTTTTCAAACTATTTGAAGTTTGACTAAGTTTATAATGAAGAATACGAATATTTATAACACTAAATAGGTATGCTATGAAAATATATTTCATAATGAATCTAATAAAACTTGTTAGACATCAAAAGTACTGATATATTTTTATATAAACTTAGTCAAACATAAGATGGTTTGACTGAAAAAAATCAAAATGGACACTCTTTGCGGGACGGAGGGAGTACTATATTAGCATAACTTTAAGGTAGTCTTAAGCTGGGGAAGCCCCATGTGTCGGTTTTGTCCTGGAACTTTGTTATCTTGGATATTTTGTAGGGAAGCAAGACTCGAGAGGTTTGTTTGGCTTATTATGATCCTTATGCGAACCAAAGACTTACTTTTGATGTAAGCATCCCAGTGATTCTTGTGTTAGCTTATTTCTTGCCAATTGGCAGCATCAGAGTCGTCAGGTTCTCCGGATTTGTCACCACCTTCAGTAGCGATAGAAAAGGTCGATGGGTCCCTCTTGAACAAGTTAATCTTTGGAAGAAATGTAACTTAAACTCTACAGGAAATTTTCATTTGTGAAACCCTATGGATTCGGTGATTTATGTTCGAGATTTTTATAAAGAACTCGTTTTTTTTTTGTTAATTTTGAACTTGAGCTGGGATTTTACTCCTTTTCATAACAAACTTCACCACTGAGATCAAGTTGATATTGTATTTGTACGTACGAGTACGACACTGAGCGCACTGCCCCTGTCCTTTTCATCTGGTGCATTTTTGGCTTGAACAGCTAACCTATTAGCAGATTTGTTGAATGGTCTGCTTATCTTCGAGACGACATGTGGAGTTGCCTGATTGAGGCACTGAAATTTCTTGGACGTACCTCTCCACTCTCCAGTAGATTGTATAGACTCATGACTCGTAGAAGCAAAATATATACTCCCTCCATACTCATAAAACATGTCGTTTTGGACAGAATTTCAGTCAAACATTGGGAATATAAATCATGAATAACTTTTAAGTTGTTGAGTTTGAAAATGCAAAAACTACATGAATAAATTTGTCTTGCAAAACACTATTATAAAAGTATACATTTGTTAGTTTTTAACAAATGTTTTTATTAAAAAAGTCAGTTATCTTTTGGAGCCAGTGTCATTGTCACGCATATTTTTTGAGTATGGAGGAGTATGAAGTTCATTTAAAAAGGCACACGGTCCTGGAGATCAGTACATTTTTGCAAGGGAAAATTGGCTCTAGGACACCGTTAGAAGGTGCCTTTTGCTGTGAGACACTAAAATTTTGTGTCTTTGCTACAACACATTGCTCAATTGTGGTAATTTGCTGTAGGACACTAGATCTATTATTGTATTCGATTTTAATAGAAGGCTACTAACATTACCGAATGTATCCTTTCCTTTTCTTTCACCGGTCGGGCTGAGTTCTTCACCGGAGTGCTGCCGCCGCTTTCGTCTTCTCCAATCCCTATCAGCCGAGCGGCTCCATGCCTAGGCGCCGACCGAGCCGCCCTCTCCATCCTCCTCGTGTCGCACCATCCTCTCCGGGCGACGGCCACGGCAGGGAGCTTCAGGCGGGGGCCGTGGTAACTGGTAAGGGAGCTCTGGGCGGACGCGGAGGGGGGCTCGCCGGCGCCATCCTCGCATTCCCCCTTCCACAGCCACCTCCCTTTACTCTCTGCGGTGCACAAATTGGGCAGCAGGGCCACAGCAGTTCCACGGCAATCCGGCGCATAGGGCAGCTACGACCGCCCTGCGGAGCGGCACGGAGGAGCGGGGCGCCATGGCCGGCCCTTGCGGCGACGTGGTTCGCTCGCGCGACGGCGCCCGGTCAGCCCGCGCGTGGAGGAGGGCGCCGCCGTTGGTCCGTGTCGCGGCGCGGAGGCGAGGATTTCGCAGCCGGGCCCTGCTGCGGCACCACGGTGGCGGTCAATCCGATGCATGGAGCAGCTCTGGTCGGCCTGCGGAGCGGCACGGAGGAGCGGGGCGCCATGGCGGGCCATTGCGGCGATGTGGGTGGCTCGCGCGACGATGGCCCGGTCGACCCGTGCGTGAAGGAGGGCGCTGCCGTTGGTCCGCATGGCACGCGGCGGAGGGGGGCGGCACCGCGGTGGCGGCGCGATGGAGCGTGGCGCAGCGACAAACTCCACCGAGCGACAAGGGTAGGAATGCAAAATACTGTAGCTTTCTATTAAAATCGAATACAATAATAGGTCTAGTGTCTTACAGCAAATTACCACACTTGAGCAGTGTGATGTAGCAAAGACACAAAATTTTAGTGTCTCACAGCAAAAGACACATTCTAACGGTGTCCCAGAGCCAATTTCCCCTTTTTGCAATGAAAACTTGTCCAACATCCAAACTGGCGCCTGTTTTTAATTAGGAGAGCCGTGCATGGTGTTTGTGTTTCGGCCTACACAATGCAGTGTTGAGCATTGACCGACAACTGCGATGGCATGTTCAGTAGAGGAGACCGGGATCTAAATTGCCAAATTTCTTGAATCTGAGAGACCATCGTTTCTTGAGTAAAGTCAAGTTGTTGGCTTCTTAGGACCTTCAGTAATTCATTATCTGAACTGTGCATTTGCCAAGTTCCGAGCTCTTTTGCTCTTCTTGAAGTTCCCATATATCCATTAGTTTTGATATAAATTCAACGTTTTTTGTAGCCCTTTTGAACAGACAAAACCATTTCCATGGTCCTACATTTTTCCTGCGAAGAGATCCTACACACATTGGACGAATACTTATGAGTTACGAGAATCATTAAAATTTCGTGTTCCATGGTTTTGAATTTTTGTGCAGAAAGAAAGAGCAAGTGAGCAACGGCCATTCGATTCCCTTCTTTCCCGAGTCGACGCACGCCGCAGCCGCAGCGCCCGGAGCAAGAGCCGGCGAGGAGCACGCCGCCGGGTCACCGGAATCCGCAGCTTCCTCGCTCCCGTTGGTGCCCGGTACTACCCTCTCCCTCCACGTTCGGCCTCCTGCACCTGCACCTACACCTACACCTGCCGTGCCGCTCAACTTCCCAGCCCGCACCGCGTCGTGCGTGCGCGGGAGGTGTTCGACGAATTGCCTCACATACACGCGTGCGCGTTCGTCTCTTCTCTTAGTTTCAGGATCCAAGATCGGCCCATGGAGGATCCACTGCGCTCGTGGGAGGACCTCCCGCTGGACCTCGCGGGCCTCGTGCTCGGCCACCTGCTTTGGACATCAACGGAATTCCTCGCCCCAAGTGCTATCGCTCAGCGTGCAGAAGGCAATAATGGAGCCGACCAAGAAGGTCCGCGGCTTGCAGTAGAGAGGACGGCACGGTGTGGTCCGGGAAGACCTTGACCCGCGAGGTCACGGAGTAAAGTCGCCGGCCCCCACTCACGGGCGGAGCAGAGCACCGGGTACGTGTGCTAGGCTGCTAGCTGTGAACCGCTCAAAAGAACACAGGAAGACAATTCCTGCATCACCCAGTTCTCGCATAGTCGTTCGTGTCCACTTGTAACTCTGAGCTCTCAACCAACCACGCAACAACTACCATGGCTGAAGCAGTTGTAGGGTTGCTGATTGGCAAGCTCGGTGCGGCTTTGTTGGAAGAGGCAGCAAGTTCTGGTGCATCACTGCTCTGCCATGAAGCCTCTGCTCTCAAGGGTCTATTTAGTGAGATCCGTGAAGCCAAGGATGAGCTCGAGAGTATGCAGGCTTATTTGAAAGCAGCAGAGCGGTTCAAGGACACTGATGAGACCACCGGCCTCTTCGTCGACAGGATCAGGGGCTTCGCTTTTGAGATCGAGGATGTTGTTGATGAGTTCACCTACAAGCTGGAGGACATGCACAGAGGGTTTATTTCCAAGATGAAGAAGAGGATCAAGTATGTCAACACTTGGCGCCGCCTTGCGCACAAGCTGAAAGATATCAAGTTCAGGCTTCAAGGGGCTAAGCAGCGGAACCAGGACTATGCCATGACACAAATATTGGACAGAAATGCTGCAGGTATTGCTTTTCATGCCAATCAAGCTTTGAATTTCACAAGGGATGAGGACCTTGTGGGGATTACTGAGCACAAGAAGCAACTGATTCAATGGCTAGCAGGAGATTTAGAACAGAGATGCAAAATATTCACTGTTTGGGGCATGCCTGGTGTGGGGAAAACAACTTTGGTGGCTCATGTGTACAAGACCATCAAAATGGACTTTGATGTTGCTGCATGGGTAACCGTGTCACAAAGTTATGATGTTCAAGAGCTGTTGAAGAAAATTGCTGGACAGTGTGGCGTCGCAGCTGATGTGGCCAACATGGAAATTGAAAGACTAGCTGAGACCATCTATGAGCACCTCCAAGGTAAAAGGTACATCTTAGTTCTGGATGACATTTGGACTGCAGATGTCTGGTCAGAGATAAGGACTGTTTTTCCATCTACTTGCATTGGTCGATTTGTTATCACATCAAGACACCATGAAGTATCATTATTGAGAACCAATAATTCAGCTATTCACCTGGAACCACTTGACAAAGTTAACTCTTGGGAGTTATTCTGCAAATCAGCCTTTTGGAACGATGGTGACAGAAAATGCCCACTGCACTTGCAGGTATTGGCTTCGAAATTTGTCCAGAAGTGTGAAGGGTTGCCTATTGCTATTGCATGCATCGGCAGCCAACTATCTGCAAAAGGACAAACTTTTGCCGAATGGGAAAAAGCATATGACGAGTTAGAGCTGCAGTTGGATAAAAATGTGGTGCCTCGTGTTGAGACTATTATAAAAGTCAGCTTGGAGGACCTTCCATGTGATTTGAAAAACTGTTTCTTACACTGTGCATTATTCCCAGAAGATTATCCCATCACGAGGAGGGCAGTAATGAGGCATTGGATTAGTAGTGGGTTCATCAAGAAGAAGGGGAACCAAACATTGGAGGAAGTGGCAGAGGAGTACTTGACTGAGCTTGTGAACCGAAGCCTATTGCAGGTAGTGAAGAGGAATCATACTGGGCGGTTGAAATGTTGCCAAATGCATGATGTCATACGAGTTGTTGCGCTCAGAAAAGCAGAGAAAGAATGCTTTGGTAAAGTGTGTGATGGCTCTGGTGACCTTTCTGTAGACCCCACACGTCGTATATCAATCCAGAGTAGAAACATTGACCAAATTAATACATCAAATGCTTCACATATCCGTTCACTTCATGTTTTTGAGAGGTATATCAATATTGATTTGCTGAGGCCTATCCTAACATCTTCGAATTTGTTGTCAACGTTGGATCTGAGAGGTGCTTGTATCAAGATGTTGCCTACTGAGGTATTCAACTTGTTCAATCTGCGGTATTTGGGCCTTAGATATACTGCTATTGAAAGTCTACCCGAAGCAATAGGAAGGTTGCAAAACCTGGAAGTGTTGGATGCTGCTAATGCTCAGTTGTTGTATTTGCCAAATAACATTGTAAAACTTCAGAAGTTGAGATACCTTTATGCATGTAATGTTATGCATGGAGGATATTCACCCTACCAGTGGTGTAAAGGTGCCTAGTGGCATAAGGCACTTGACATCACTGCAAGCTTTGCAATGTGTGGAGGCATGTTCAGAAATTCTGCGTGAGGTTGGAGATTTGACAGAGCTAAGAACTTTCAGTGTCTGCAATTTGAAAAGTGAACACTCTGATAACTTGAGAGATGCTGTCAACAAAATGAGCCATCTTGTTCATCTAGAAATTACAACTCTAGGGGGAAAGGAAGAGCTGCAGCTAGAAGGACTTTGTTTACCGCCAACCTTTTCTTGGCTTTGTTTACAAGGACAACTGGAGAAAAAATCTATACCTCAGGTTCTGTCATCTTGGTCTCGCCTCAGTAGCCTCACAAAGTTGCAGATGATGTTCTGCAAAATTGATGAGGAGTCGTTTTCCAGTTTGTTGGTGCTACGTGGGTTATGTAACCTTTCCCTTGTCAACGCTTTTGATGGGAAGAAGCTGCACTTTACTGCAGGGTGTTTCCCAAGACTTCATCTTCTATCCATATGGCATGCACCACAGCTCAATCATGTTCACATAGAACAGGGTGCAATGCCAAAGCTTGCTGAGCTCCACTTTCAAGTCTGTCATAAGCTGAAGTTTCTTCCTCAAGGTATTGAGCACCTGACAAACCTTGAGGTATTACAACTGCATGATACATCAGAAGAGCTCACAGAGAGGCTTTGGCGGAAGGGAGAATCAGATAAATGCAAGGATGATCGTATGAATATTAGCCATATCAGAAAGGTTATTGTTCGTCAATCCAAGAAGGGCATCAACAAACGGATTATGCGATCGAAAGACTGCCTACTGGCTACTGCTAAGGTAATGCTTTTTTTAATCTACATACAATTTGAGCAACAGCTAGTAATGGTTTTTTGCTGGGGGACAACATTCATTGTTCCCCTCTTGCATCATCCACCAATAATGTACATCTGTCATGCTGTTATATCCTCCCATGAGCATATATCATTTATGTGTTTTAAATGATCCAAAGATTGACTTTCCTAACTTTGATCTGCAGGCCTTATGATTGTCAGAAGCTGCACTGCCTTGTCGCAATTCCACTCCCTGACTTCCATACTCCAGATTCTCTTCTTGTTAGCTGCATATCAGAGTTCGGAAGGCTGAAGCAAGATACATTTATCAGAATGTCAGTTGTTGGCATGAAGGAAACCACAGCACAGAGCCAGCATAAATCTAGTATCAGACTGACGAATGACAATTGGTGCTTGGGGAACTCAAGGGATGACCTTTGCTAAATATCACAGATATCGTGAGATGTGTATGTTGAGATTGTTTGTCCTGGGGGAAATCTATGTCCATTGTCCAACAAATATTTTGTCTATCCCTAACTTATTTCTTGTATGTATGTGAGGCATGCTTTCCAATTAGCAGAATCAGAGTCGTCAGGTTCTACAGATCATGACACCTCCTTCAGCTTAGCGCTAGAAAAGGTAACCTTGGAAGAACTATAACTTTGTGAATTTTGAACATGAGCGCACTGGTGAGAATGGCCAATGCGAGTACATGAGAAAACACAAGCCCCTGTCTTTTTGATCTAGTGCATTTTTGGCTTGAACAGCTAACCTATTAGCAGATATGTTGAATGATCTGCTTATCTTCCAGACGATATGTGGAGTTGCCTGATTGAGGCGCTGTATCCAGCACTCCTCAAATTCAAATAATCACATGAATGATCAGAAGGTTTTGAGTCGCCAGTTTGAGAAATCTTTGCTCGCTCCATTAAAATCGAGGAGACAAAAAACCATCTCAGATGATTTCATGTGAATTGCATCGAATTGGCTGAATTTACATGAAGAGGAGACACCTTGGAAAAGGAAGAAAGTTTGGAAATCATGGAGGATTTTGCAGAGCTTCCTGACCTCACCGGGCAACAGGCTCGAGCTCGAAGATTTCTCAAACTCCACTCCCTGTGGCGATGGTGACACGCCATCTTGCGATGACCCATTACAAATCCCAACGCTGCATTGCGGGATTGCTCCGTTTCAGGCTTGCAGCAGGCGCACATTGCGTGGCCTGCTGAATCTGAACGTTTAATTGGAACAAAAGAGTGTCTGCACATCTAAATTTTGTGTAGAAAATGTATTCTGAATCCTCAAGAGCGTGCCAAAGCGAAGGGTGACCTTTTGTGATATTCAAACCGAGAGCTTGCACAATATTCAGAATTGAGTGTGAATGTTCATATTTTTGCCAAAAAAAAATAGTGGTTTTTGTCCAGAAAGGAAGCCTAGATTTCTTATCGAGTTCAGCCCATATTTGACGCAGTGTGCCCGAGGATCAACCTATGTTGTTTTCCCCTCAAGAAAAAAAAGGAGTCCAGGCCCAAGTCATCTTCCAAGTCTCACACGCCCCAGACAGAGCAGGAGGCGGCGAGGAGCAGCACGACGCCGGCCGCCGGGTCCCCGGAATCCGCAGCTTCCCCGCTCCCCGTTGGTGTCTGGTACTACCTTCTCCACTGACACCTGCCGTGCCGCTCAACTTCCCCCCGCCGCAGCCCGCCACCGCGTCGCGCACGCGAGGCGTTCGACGTATTGCCTCACTGACACGCGTCCGCGTTCATCCTTCTCTTGGTTTCAGGATCCGAGATCGGCCCATGGCGTGGCCACCGCGCTCGTGGGCGGACCTCCCGCTGGAGCTCGCGGGCCTCGTGCTCGGCCGCCTGCCCTCCCACGCCGACCGCGTCCGCTTCGCCACCGTGTGCCCCCAGTGGCGCTCCGCCGCGCGGCAGGTCCGGCTGCCCCCTCCTCCGCCGCTGCTCGCCCTCAAGAACGGCAGGACCTTCTACAGCATGCCCTCTGGCGAGCCGCTCCGCCTCCGCATCCGCTTCCCTGGCTATGACGATGGCTACTCCTCGTTCTCGCCAGAAGACAGCGACTTCGCCACAGCTTCTGGTAACTGGCTGGTGTACCGCCGCATGCGCAGCTTGCTCTTGGTGGACCCCTTCACCGGTGCCACCATGACCCTTCCTGCACCATCTAGCGTTAATCTCCCCGACAATAAGGGTGGTGATTCCAAGGGCGGTTATGATTCTGCCAATGATGTGGGTGGTGATTCCGAGGACGGTTATGATTCGGACGAGTCAAATGGGCTGTCAGTGGCTGCGAAACACTTCGAAGTGATCAAACTAATGGTGTGCTCACCTAACCTCATTGCTGCACTATTCTGGAGTTGCGACGATTGCAATTACATTGCAGTGTGTCGGCCAGGAGCCTCCTTGTGGTCAGTAGCATGGGGCCTGTCTTTGTGGATTACTGACATGGCATTCTATCAGGGAAAGCTCTACGCTCTTGATTATGGCGAGGACCTCCTAGCTTTCGACATCAGTGTGGATGACAACACCAGTGACCTGCGGCTTGCTAAGATTGGGCAGGTCATCAAGATCAATCACTTTGATGATTCCGCAATCTTTAAGAGGATGCTGTACCTGGTTGAATCGGGTGGATCATTGCTGTTGGTGCGCAGAAGGACTTTTCGTAGGCACGTTAATGGCAATGGACAGATACACACTTTTGCTGGACAGTGTGAGCCTGATGTTGCCATATTCGAGGCTGACTTTGGGCAATCACGGTGGGCTGAGGTGACGTCTCTCGGGGATGATCAGGTGCTGTTTCTAGGGCCGTGCTCCAGGGCAGTTCGCATGCCTAAGTGGGACTCCCCGGGCAATCGTGTGTGGTTCTTGGATGACTACAAGGACTTTCACATTTGCGATGAATATGAGAGAAGGTCCACATCTGGCACCAGCAGCATGGCAAACCACCCTAAGCCGTTTTCTCCTCTGCCCATGATATCATGGGGGAGCTACAAGGGGCATGCAGGTGCAGCGTGGCTCTTCCCTTCAAACTGATGTGGTTTGTGAGGCAGTTGGTACAACAGAAGATGTTTAGTGCTTCGGGTGTTTATCTTTTGGTAGATGTGGTAGCCTGCTGGGGTCTGCAAACTGACTAGTTGGATGATCCTGTCATGCTCAACTTAGTGAATTTGTGATGGTCTTGTGGTTGTGGTAGAGTCCTGTCCAGTTGTTTTTTTACCTACTAACATTGCTTAACTTAGTATTTTGCCATTGAAGTCGGTTCTATCTCGAGACGCTTGTTATCTTGAACCTTTTTATATTGAGTAAGACTCGATAGGCCTATTTGTTACCTGTTACATATGTTTTGTTAGGTTGAATGTCCGTGAACCTTGTGTGGGAACGAAGCCTATCTTTTGATGTATGTATGCATCCAGACATCCAGTGGCTCTTGTAGTGTGTAAATGAGATGTTTCTGTTCAGAAGGTTGGTGTTTCTGACAGCTTCAAATGGTTAGTGATTGAGAATAATTAAAATGGTAAAACTGTGTAGGCCTTCTCTCTATCTCTCATTCGTGAAGTTGAACTTCTTGCAGTTCTTTTTAGAGGATCAAGGCAAGTTGTCGTTTTCTTTTCTCTCTCTCGCGGCCTTGCTCCTCTAATAAAGAGTCCTTCATTTTAGGACACTTCGATCATATGTCCAAATTGCTGTTAGTTTTTGAAAATTCTGTTAGTTTTTAATAGCCCTTTTGATGATACAAAAAAAGCTAAAACCATTTCCACGATCCTACATTTTGCTGTGAAGCGACTCTACACAAATTGGTCGAATTATTATGAAAATAATTAAATTTTCGTGTTACTAATGAGGCAAACAAAATGTGTAACTTTCAGGGATTTTTATCACTAGCTAGCGGGAGCGGGTCCCACCTCGGTAGATCGCTGTTCGGACCGGTAGGAATATGTGTTGTGTCGATAACCGGACCGGAGGGGAAGGAGCGGTTCCCGGTTCCCGCGGGAACCGGCTGTTTTTTTTCGGTTTTGCGAACCCTAGTAACTTTACCAAACCGATTCATAGCATATTTTTTTTTGCCAAAAGAAAAAAAAAGTGTTTTCTGTGCAGACAGAAAGAGCAAAGTGGCCTAGATTTCTAATTGTTTTCGGCCCAATTTATCTTCCAGGTCTCCACTCGGCCTGCTACTGCCATTCCCCTTCTCCACCTACACCTTCTCTCCTGACGCACGCACGCCACTGCCGCGGCGCCCGGAGCAGGAGGCGGCGAGGAGCACGCCGCCGGACGGGTCACCGGAATCCGCAGATTCCTCGCTCCCGTTTGTTCCTGGTACTACCATATCCCTCCATCTTTGGCCTCCTTCTCCACCTACACCTGCCGTGCCGCTCAACCCGCACCATACCGCGAGCGGTAGGTGTTCGACGAACTGCCTCACTGACACGCGTGCGCGTTCGTCCTTCTCTTGGTTTCAGGATCCGAGACCGGCCCATGGCGGGGCCACCGCGCTCGTGGGCGGACCTCCCGCTGGAGCTTGCGGGACTCGTGCTCGGCCGCCTGCCCTCCCACTTCGACCGCGTCCGCTTCGCCGCCGTGTGCCCCCAGTGGCGCTCCGCCGCGCGGCAGGTCCGGCTGCCGCCTCCTCCGCCGCTGCTCGCTCTCAAGAGGGGCATGACCTTCTACAGCATGCCCTCGGGCGAGCCGCTCCGCCTCCGCTTCCCTGACTGTGAGGATGGCTTCCCCACGTACTCGCCAGAAGACAGTGACTTCGCCACAGCTTCTGGTAACTGGCTTGTGTACCGTCGGCTCTTCGGCTTGCTCTTGCTGGACCCCTTTTCTGGTGCTACCATGACCCTTCCTGGACAGTCCTGCGTCACCTACAAGTCTGATATGCCATCGATGTCAGGGTATCACTTTGAAGTGATCAAACTAATCGTGTGCTCATCTGACCTCGTTGCTGCACTGTTCCGCGCTGGTAGTAGGAATCGGATCGGAGTGTGCCGGCCAGGGGCGTCCTTGTGGTCAGTAGCATGGGACCTATCTTTGTGGATTACTGACATGGCATTCTACCTGGGTAACCTCTATGTTCTTGATTATGGCGAGGACCTCTTAAAGTTGGACATCAGTCTGGATGACAACACTGGCGATCCACAGGTTGCTCAGAGTGTGCAGGTCATCAAGGTTAACTTTGTTGGTGATCTCTTCTCAAAAAAATTTAATGATCCCCTGACCTTCAAGAGGATGCTCTACCTGGTTGAATGGGGTGGATCATTGCTGTTGGTGCGCAGAAGTATTTTCCATAGTGATGTTAACGGCAAAGGACAGATACACACTTTTGCTGGACCGTGTGAGCCTGAGGTTGCAATATTCGAGGCTGATTTCACGCAGTCACAGTGGGCCAAGGTGACGACCCTAGGGGATGATCAGGCGCTGTTTCTAGGGCCATGTTCCAGGGCTGTGTGCATGCCTCAGCGTGACTCACCAGGCAATCGTGTCTGGTTCTTGGATGACTACAAGGACTTCCACCGTTGGGGGGAGAATCTAAGGAGCAACTCAAGTTCTGACATGGCATATCACCACAAGCTCTTCTCCCCTCTTCCCACGATCCTGTGGGGAGACTACATGGGGGGTGCAAGTGCAGCCTGGCTCTTCCCTTCAAAGTGATGTTGTTCTTTTGAAAGTTGGTACAATTGAAGCTGTTAAGTGCGTCATGTGCTTCTTTGAGACTTTGACCGCAGTACGGTAGCCTGCTGACGTCTGCAATGTTGACTCAGTGAATCTTTAATGAACTTGCTATAGGATCCTGTCAGTTGCTGTTAACTTATTCTGTTAGCTTAACTTTAGGGGCAATATTGCTGTGGAAGAAGGTTCTATCTTTTTTTTAAAAAAAAAATTGCGAATGAAGAAGGTTCTATCTTCAGAACGCTGGTATCTTGAATCTTTTGTATGACTTAATAGGTCTATGGATTTCCTGTTGTGTTATGTTAGGTGGAATGCCCATGATCCTTGTGCGAACTATGGTTATCATCTGATGTATGCATCCAGTGGACCTTGTAGAGTTGAAGTGAGATGTTCATGTTGAGAAGGTCGGTGTCTCTGACAGCTTCAAAAGGTTGGTGATTGATGTTCCAAGCACATGTTTCTGAGCATAATGAAAATGGTAAAACGGTGTAGGCCCTCTCTCTGAATTATCACTTGTCTGGCTGAATGAGAACACCGTATGCATTGGTTTGCTCAGTATGCATGTAGTCATGTACTGTATTTCCCCCCCAAAGATTCCTAGCAACATTGTATGCTGCTTTAGATGGTACCTTAAAGCACAGGCCATATGGTGATTGTGGTTATACCTTTGTGCAGGTTGCTGCTCCAGCCTCCAGGTAACTCATCTCATGTTTGAATAACGGAAGCTGGTTACTGGTGCATTTCTACAACATTTACTGAGTTGTTGTTACGGCCGGTTTTGTGAACTGTGGATGAAACTTTGTGGATTGTGGTAGCATCTTATCAGCTTTATTTTTTTCTTTCTTCTTTTCTTTGAGGTAGTATCAGCTGTGACCTTATTATGTACAAAAGGAAAATGATATGGGCCAAGATGGTAGGCCGGACATTTCTCATTGTATTTGGCCCATATGCTCCGTATATTCCACTCGGCCCAAGAAGCCGCCAAAACGAATTTATATATATATATATTTTCTTCGATTTTACGAAAATAAATAGTCGGATTCAACATTGGCAGAAATAGCCTCGAACAGCCGTTTCAAACGGCGGTTGGGTTCTCTCGCCGTTTCAATTAGTAAGGACTCGCCGCCGCAAAGAAAAGGCTGTAGGTTTGCAACGATGCAGGAGGTCAAGGTTGGTGGCGGTCATGGCACACATTGTTGCCAATTGAAACGGTGGTTTCTTGCAGCCTACCGCCGCTTCAAAAGGCCGTAGGTGTTTTTGTTTTTTTTCTTTTTGGTTTTTTTCTTTTTGGTTTTTTTTGTTTTTGTTTTTTCTATACTATAAATGCGAAATAATGTGAAACCGAATACTAAAATACATAAATTAATTAGAACAAACAAAGTAATGTACACGCAAGTGTCCAAAACAAATCTAACACGACCGCGCTTCGTGGCCGGCGGGCCCCCGTGCTTCCTTCCTCGCTGCCGCCCTGCATGCAGCCCTCGTGTGGTGGGGGTCGGCACGTGGAGGGGTCTCGATGGCGATCGCGTCCTCCGACCGCCGGCTCGGGCGGTGTCGCTAAGGAGCACCGAGCGGACAGCCCTCCGGTCGCTGCCTGTGGAGTAGTCGAGCCCGACGGGACGGCCCTTCCTCCGGTCGCTGCCTGTGGAGTAGCCGAGCGACGGACGGGCCCCCTCCGTCGCGCCTGGAGTAGCCGATCCACACGGACGGGCCCCCTCCGGCCGACCCGCCTCCACCGACGCCGCCGCCGCCAACGCGCACCGCACCGCCGAGTCGTGGAAGTCCTCCATCATCGCGCTGCTCTCGTTTCGTCGGCCGGGTCCCGACGGCGAGGCTCTTGTCACCGTGGTACCACCGATCTCGCCGGCGTGTCGCGAACAAGTCGCCCAACCGAAACTCCAGCGGTGGTGTGTCGCCGTGTTGTAGTCATCCGTAGGTGGCTCAAACACCGGCCGAACATGTGAAGCTCTCGCCATTTACGAAGACCCCGGTCCCGTAGGTATCGGTGGTCTCTATAAAAATATAAGTCAGTCATGCACCAAAAAAATGTGTCGTGGTCTCTCTACAAAATATGACTAGGAAGAAAAAACATGTACCGTGGCGTAGAAAGCACTCACCGGCGGTACGGGAGCGGACAGGGCGCGAACGGTGGACGGTCGAGGACGAGGAACGGTGCACGTGTGTCGAGGACGAGGGTGCCCGGTACCAAACCGAGGTGGAGGCACAATCACCGGAAGAGGAGGGTGGCGGGAAGGAGGTACCCTCGCCGCCGGAAGTTCACCGCGCGGCATCAACCGGCTCAGCCCACCATCTTCTGCAGCTCTGTTCGTATCCCGTCCAACGTCATGTGGTCCATGGTCGAGCCCATGTCTTTGGGCCACCGGTACATCTCCCGAGCCTGTCGTCGCATCACAAGATCGGACGGATTGTTAGTACAACGAAACTTTAGCGAATGTGACTTAATTTGAATTAATGCAAAAGAACTTACTAAGATGTTGTGGGTGTCCGATCCCGCGGTAGGGGTACGACGCCGCACGAGGTCGAGGCGAGGTTCGGGACGACGCCACGCGCGTCCGGGTCCTCGTCGTGTACCACTGCAGGTACGCTCTCCAGCGGCGTCGTCGTGTAAGCGCGGCTCGACGACGACGCAGCGTGCCGCGCCGCCCACGTCCATGTATCTGCGCAGCTTCACCATAAAGGGCTCAAGTCCTCGACCCTTCCTCGTCCACCTACAACAAGAAATCAATTGGTCAAAACTAACTTTCGTCACTCGTCAACTGAAACCAATGAAGTTTGCAATGAACTTACTGGTGCACGGACGGGTCGACGGTGTGTGCGACGGGCACAAGTGAAGCCTGGTAGAGGCCGAACTACCTCATCAAGCGCTCGACATGGTACTCCTTGACGTACATGTCGTGGACGAGCGGCGTCTTCATCATCCGAAGTCACGGTCTCGGCACAGGACGAGAGACCTGCGGTGCCGGCGAGCAAGGCGTCGGTGACATGCCGGATAACCTCGCGGTCCGTGAGGTTGTCGATCCGGCCGAGTCCGTGTACGACCTCTGATGCCCTCCGTCAAGAGAGCTGCAAACAAGAGAATGAGTTAGCTCGACGAATTGCATTACTTTCAGCTAACGAACGAAGTTAGCTCGGCACGAACTCGGTGGCACCATATCGACCCCATGGTCGGCTGTCTGGGTCGTGCCCTCCTCCGTGGCAGTCTGCGATTGGTCGACCGATGGCCGACCGACGGAAGTGCTCGTAGCTCCAGTGCAGCAAACGGGCATCCTGTGAGGATCGGCCGGGTCCCCCTTGGTGCACCCGCCTGAGCCCCGTGCGTCGTGGCTAAATCGCAGCACCCCAGCTTGATCGGGGCATCTCTCCACGGTGGCGTCGGCGATCCTCCGCGTGGGGATCGGGAACTCGACACCGCGTCCCCCGAGACCCACGGAACATCACGTGGCCGAACAGCCACAAGTGCGCCTCAAGTGCGCTGTTGCTCGTCGGCTTGTCGGCGTCGTCTCTCATGAACGAGGCCTGCAAAAATTCAAAATTCAGTCAGAGGCTGAAAAATGGTACTATGAAAACACGATAGATAGAGCTACGTACGCTGTACTTGCGCAACCAAGCGCCGTGGGTCTCGTGGGAGTTGGTGAAGTCGCACCTCCGTGGCGACGACGGCGCACCTCTGGCGAACCTCGCGAGGATATCGTCACACCACGGGTCGGGGTCATACCCCATGGGCTCCCCTGAGCACGGTAGCCCAAAGAGGAGGGCCACATCCTTCAAAGTCACCGCCATCTCCCCCCAGGGGAAATGAAAGCTGTGCGTCTCGGGCGCCACCAGGAGCGCAGACTAGCTAGTAGTCGAACCCAAAGCGCGACCTGCGCTCCGCCGGGCGCAAAGCGGCCCGCATGAGGTCCCCCTCAACCAAGTGCGTTAGGGGAAGAAGCCCTGTTGCGCGTAGACTGCACCACAAAACGAAAATAAATATTAATTACGAAATTAAATGAGGAAATACAAAGATACCAAGGTGTCGTATTACATACTTCGGACACCAGCCGGAGTGAAGCGGCATGTAGTGCCCCGGGCCTCTAAAACGCACGGTGCCTAGCTCGCCCACGGATCGCAGTAGTAGTAAGGACCGTGCGTCTGTGGTCTCGTCGAAGAGCTCGGGCAACGTTACGGCCGCTCCCGAGGAGAAAACAAAGAAATGTAAAGTCACACATAATTTCTAAGCATTTCCAAAGTATTTCTACGAATTTCTAAAGCATTTCTAGTAATTTCCAAAGTATTTCTACAATTTCCAAAGTATTTCTAGGAATTTCCAAAGAATTTCTAGAATTTCTAAAGTATTTCTAGGAATTTCCAAAGTATTTCTAGGAATTTCTAAAGTATTTCTAAAGTATTTCTAGGAATTTTCAAAGTATTTCTACAATTTCTAAAGTATTTCTATAATTTCTAAAGTATTTATAGGAATTTCCAAAGTATTTCTACAATTTTCAAAGTATTTCTACAATTTGTAAAGTATTTCTACAATTTCTAAAGTATGTCTACGAATTTCTAAAGTTTTTCTACAATTTCTAAAGTATTTCTAAGAATTTGTAAAGTATTTATATAATTTCTAAAGTATTTCTATAATTTCTAAACTATTTCTAGATTTTTCTAAACTATTTCTAGGATTTCTAAACTATTTCTACCATATTTAAACTAACTGTACGAGGAAAGTATTGGAGACATACCTGATGGACACCGAAGAAGGCCACCGAGGAGAAAAAGATGAGGAGGAGGGAGGCCGTGGCTGCGGCCTTTATAGACGCAGTCCGTGGCCGTTTGATGTGGCGGTAGGACCTACCGCCGTTTGATTTGGCGGTAGGTCCCCAACGGTCAGTCAACCGCCATTTCAAGCGGCGGTTGGCGCCCGCCGTTAGCCTTGGCGGTAGGTACTGTCGGCGAACCACGAGGAAGCTTCCAACCGCCGTTTGAAATGGCGGTAGAATTCCGCCAAAACCTTACTCCACCCACCCGCTCCGCCTGTCCACTTGATTCTCCGCCGACCCACGCCGCCGCAACTGCCGGAGCCGGAGGAGCACGCCGCTGCACGCGCTGCCGGTTCACCCGCGTCCGATCCTCCGCGTGCCTCTGGTTTCTGGTACTAACTTCTCCCACCCCCCTCCAGCCTCCTCCCCTGCACCCGCCGCTCGATTTCTCACGGAGGGATTTGCAGTTTTTCCCCTCCTTGTTCTGAATGATGGTTTCCTAATTTTTGATTTACAAAACTGCAAAAAAAATCAAATGCGAGCGGGTACATTTGATTTCCTAATATATGATCATGCAACATTTGCAAAGAACATCAAAATAAGATTGGTAGCAAAGGTACATCGCACAGGGAGTGTAATGGGCCAGGCATGCAGTATATTTGTGACAAACAATAACACTACTGCAAATTGGGTTTGCTAAAAATAATTTAGTAACCGAAGAAAGATAGCGAGAGGGAGATGAGATGTAGTCTGTTTTCAACTTTGCGATTTTGCCCCGCCTTTTCGCAGATGGAGCCCCCCGTCTACCCCTCATTGTAACTCTGTTAGGTGACGACCACTTCAAAAAAATAAAAGAAATAGAAAAAGACTAAATACCATAGGAATAGACCAAACTAACCCCTGCTCACCTTATCCATCCTGACGTCAGGCACACGCCCGACATCCTCCTCCCTCGCTCGTTTCTATCTCACCCGTGAAACCGTAGCTAGGGCGCCGACGCCTGGATCCAGGAGGGTGGGCGGACCAGCACAGCTTCGACGGCTGCAGAAGGAGGCGTGACGCGAAGGGTGCGGCCCCGACCGTGTGGGAGGCACGGGATCCACCACCCCCGACACCAGTCGCGGGCAACACGCGGGAGGCACGGTGAAGAGTATCTTGGCCCCCTAAGTGGGTTTTGGAGATTTAATGACACACGCTTAAGTAACTAATGATTTATCTAGTGTATGAGCAGGTATTAAAATTGTATGTGGCATCAAGTCTATTTCATTTGTTTATACAAAAAGGAAGTGATGCTACAAAGGGGTTCCTAAGAAGGCTTATTTATTTTATATTTTGAATTTGAGTCCTAGGAACGCCGCACTATAAAGAGGGACAAGAAATGTGTCCTCCAAGAGTCGAACAGGTGCTCAAGTTGCTTTAACAAAACCTATGAGAGACACCTTTGCACCAACACGCTCACGGGAACGTCTTGACCTTGGGAGGCCGGAGTATCCGGGTTTATCCCGAGTCTGGACTTCAGTTTCCGGGTTTACCACTGGATATTTCGGTCTTAGAGTCATATTCTTTTACGTGTGAGGGTATAAAAGCCCCTCCACCCTTTCCTCTCTCTCTTGCCCATTTCGCAGAAAGCTTGAACTCATTCACTCCCTCCTTTACTCCCTTTGGCTCTAAGTTGGTGAGATTTGGTGGAGATTTAAGAGGGATTGAGAGCAAGAGCTTGGAGAGTGCTTGTGAGCTGAATTCCCATCTCTAGAGCACCTCGTTCTTCGCTTGGTTGGCACATTTCGTGTTTGTTACTCTTGGAGCTTTGAGCTCCTAGCCGGCTAGGCGTTGCCTTGGAGCATCCAAAGGTTGTGGCTGCCCAAGGAAGTTTGTATTACCCGAGATTGAGTAAGTAAGCGTAGCTTGATCTTTGTGGTCGCTAGAGGAGGAAAGTTACCTAGGTGTAAAGGTCCACCATTTGTGGGTACCTCAACGAGACGTAGACCTCAAGGTGTGAGGTTGAACTCGGTAACAAATCCTTGTGTCTCTTGTGCTTGTTCATCTTGTTGCATGCTTGTATCTCTCTTGAGCACATATCTAGGGTTTGGTGCCGATCTACTTCGTGTTGAGGTTCTGCAAGATTTGAGTGGATAAACAGGCTTGTCTCATCCGGCATAATCTATTTTCACATTTACATTTGAGCAAGTTTTACATTCAATTTGATTCCCCACAGCGGTAGGACTATCCAGGACATTTTCCCGGATTCTCGGATTTCGAGTATCCGGAAAATATCCGGAAACTCGGACCTGATTTAACGCGAAAAGTTTGTGAATTATCGTTCGACTATTCACCCCTCTAGTCGACATCTTGATCCTTTCAATTGGTATCGAGCCAAGTGCTCGAATTTGAATCTTAACCGCTTGGAGTCAAGAAGATGTCGAATCCAATCGATCAAACTCCACCCTCAAGGTGATCCGTCAACAACGTTGTTGGCACACCTCCGTCCCACCTCAAGGAGGTAACACCCTTGGAGCAAGCACAAGCCATCAAGCACATGGACATGGTGATGATTCCTCCGATAGTGAGGATGAAGAATTTGATGATGCAAGGTCCAACCGCTCCGCTCGACGACCGTCATCATCAAGGGACTATACTCGAACCTCTTCGATTATTCTCGTTTATCCTTTAACCATCCATCGGGTTCTAGCCACATTGGGAAGATACCCCAATTTGATGGAACCGGCTATTCCAAGTGGAAGAACTCGATGGAGGAGTATTTGATGGCGGTGAATCCCGCACTTTGGACTATTGTGAACAGGGGTATTACTTTCCCTAGTGGTGATGCAATGCTAACTCAAGAGCAAGCTAATGAGATACAAAGAAACTATCAAGCCATACGCATCATAAAGAGTTCGCTCACGTCCGAAGAGTATGACAAGGTGGATGGGTTGAAATCCGCCAAGGAAGTGTGGGACACATTGTTCATCAACCATGAAGGGACAAAGCAAGTAAGAGAAGGAAGAATTAGAGCCTTGGAAAGTGAGCTCAATCGTTTTGTTATCAAGGATGATGAGTCTCCACAAGACATGTACAACCGCTTGAACAAGATCATCAACAAGATCAAATCACTTGGAAGCACAAGATGGGGAAGAAGAGAAGTGGTTGATAAGATCCTCTCCGCGTACATGGCAAGGGATGTTCAACTCCCAACACTCATTAGAGAGAAGAGAGGCTTCAACAAGTTCACTCCGGCAGATGTGATTGGAAGAATAAAAGAACACCTTATCACCGTCAAGGAGTCAAAGCTTTCACAAGAAATGTCAAAGATGCATGAACAACTTGAGAAGAACAAGGGAGTGGCCCTCAAGTCATCTAGCAAAGAGAAAAAAATCTAGCTCATCAACCTCAAAGACCGTGGTCGAGGAAGATAGTGATGAAGATAGTGACTTGAACATGACTCCCGAGCAAATGGCACTTTTTGTAAGAAAGTTCAACAAAATGTTCAAGAAGAGTGGCTTCATCAACAAGAGCAAAGACAAAGACAAGATCAAGACGAAGAGGACTTCCAAGAGACCGTGCCTTGGGTGTGGCAAGGAGGGTCACTTCATTGCGGAGTGTCCCAACATCAAAGTGAGAAGAAGAGACACCAACAAGAATGACAAGAACAAGAAGAAGGAAGTTGGTGAAGCACATTTGGGTGAAGAATGGGATTCAAATGATGATAGCTCCGACTCCGATGATGAAGTGGGTCTTGCCACTATATCCATTGGAGAACCAATCAACAAGTCATCACTCTTTGGAGATCTCACCGATGATGAAGATGACTTCACCCATACATGCCTCATGGCTAGGGGCTCTAAGGTAGACACTCCCACCCCGCGCCCTAGATGATGATAGTGAAAATGATCTTGACTTTGAAAAGATGATCACTAGCTTTGGTAAAAGGCAATTAAGAAAATCATGTTTTAATGAAACAATAGAGAATAGAGATGGGACTCTAGAGGCAAGAAGAACTCTTTAGACTTGAGCGGGAGAAAACCATTGCCCTTGAGAATGCCCTTGTAATTGAAAAGAAGGGTTTCAAGGTGCAAGAGGACTTGCTCAAGGAAAAGGAGATAGAAATTCTTAGCCTCAAGAAGTCCCAAGCTAAAGATGAGTTGATAGTAGATGAATTAACTAGGGAATCTTTCCTAGCTAATGATGCTTGCAAGAAACTTGAGGGTGAAAAGCTTGAACTTCAAAAGAGCTTTGAAAGCTTAAAGACTAGTCACATAGCACTAGAAGTTCAACTTGACAACCTCAAGAATAATGCTACAACTATATCTAATGACGCTCTCTCTAACTCTAAAACCTCAACAAGCAATGGTTGTTCTCGGTGTTACAAAATTGATGTAAATGCTTGTGCTACTAACATTGCGAGATGAATGCTATGAGGAAAGAGATTGCTAGGTTGTCAAACTCTCTCATTGATGAGAAAAGGAAAGAACCCAAGAGAGGTGAGTTTGAGAACCACACCAAAGGCTTTGGGTCAAGCTACATGAAGAAGTTTGGCTGCGGATGGGAAGGGCTTGGTAAGCAAGAGCAAGGTACAAAAGACCCTATCCCATTCATCAAGAACTACCACACCAAAGGTGTGGGGACAAGGAATGTGGTACATGGCATGAAGCAATTGGGTGCCAAGAACTTTGATAACCAAGTTAAGTACAACACTCCCATCAAGTTCAAGAGCACTCAAGTCACAACAAATGCACCACAATCTAAGGCAAAGACCAAACCAACCAAGTTGAGCAAGAAGCCCAAGCCACATGCCTCACAAGATAGTTTTTATGCCGACTATGTGTTGACTTGGAACCACAAGGGTAAGGTGGTTGTCAAGTATGTGGGACCGCACAAAGGGACATTGATCAAAAGGAATGTGTGGGTGCCCAAGGTTCTTGTGACTAATGCTCTAGGACCCAAATCCACTTGGGTACCTAAAACACAAGCATAACATGTTTTGTAGGCATACTCCTGGTGGAACAAAATGGGTGATTGATAGTGGATGTACAAATCAGAGAAGAAAATGTTTACATCTTGTGATATGATTGAAAATCCTTATGAAAAGAATTGCCTTTGGAGGCAATGGTGGAGGAACGGTTGTCGGTCTTGGTAAAATTGCTATCTCAATCAATCATTCAATTTCCGATGTTTATTTGGTTGAATCTTTGGACTACAATTTGTTGTCCGTTTCACAACTTTGTGAGATGGGTTACAATTGTTTGTTCACCAATGAGGGTGTGACCGTCTTTAGAAGGGGCGATGACTCGAGTTGCCTTTAAGGGTGAGCTCAAGGGAAGGCTTTACTTGGTGGATTTTCATCGGATAAAGCCCAACTTGATACATGCTTATTGGCAAAGTCTAGCTTGAGTTGGCTTTGGCATCGCCGACTAGCTCATGTTGGGATGAACAATCTCAATAAGCTTCTAAAGGGGGAACACATCCTAGGACTAACAAACGTTCATTTTGAGAAAAATAGAATTTGTAGTGCTTATCAAGCCGAAAAGCAAGTTGATGCTCCTCATCCCGCCAAGAATGTACTCACTACTACAAGACCATTGGAACTACTTCACATGGATATCTTTGGTCCCGTGGCTTATATTAGCATTGGAGGGAACAAATATGGATTTGTCATTGTTGATGACTACTCTCGGTACACTTGGGTATTCTTTATGAAGGACAAGAGCAAAGTTCATAAAATATTCAAGGGGTGACCCTCCTCCCTCCTATGCCGAGGGAAGTGAAGAAGAGATAGAGGAGGAAGGGGAGGAGAGGACCGAGAGTGATGGTGAAGAGGAGGATGACACCTATGAGCAGCCCCCCGAGCCTCCTCGCCGCCATGGAAAGGGGCCGGCTAAGGAGAAAACACGTTACAAGCCTCATCCTAAGAAAAGCCATCAAGCCCCCTACATACAACAAAGCCGTGCCGCTACTCGCATTCCTCCTAAGCACAAGCAAGGAGTAGCAGCCCACATTTGCCCCAAAACACCTCCTAGACTTATCCCTACCCTTCCACCAAACGTTCGGGTGGTCAATACTCCTATCAATCTTAGGGAGCCCGGATCCGTCCTTGGTTTTGCAGAGCATATGTATAGGGACTACTCAAAGAACGCTCTTGCAGTGAGGGAACAAAGGGAGGAGGATGTGTATCTTTATCTCAAGGGTGAAGGGCTTGAGGCAAGGTTTTGGTGTGATTTCCATAGGGACTTCTACCAAACCGTCATCCGGAATCCAAAGTTGGTGGCAAAGAACATGGTGCCCATTGTGAAGATGAGGTACATTGATTGGAAGTACTATGAGGACCTCAACAACACCGTGTTCAATTTCGTGATTGAGAAGTGCAAGGAGGTTGGTCTCTATGACATTATGGGTTTTAGGTACAATTGGAACAAAGAAATTCTTGCTCAATTCCATTGCTCCTACTACTATAACCCATATGACAACACCATCACATAGACCACTCAAGGAAACAAGTGCACCATTGACTACATGACTTTCTCTAGGCTTTTGGGACTTGGGTCCAAGGATGAAGATCGCACTCCTATCCACAACGAGAACAAGTACAAGCCTAGGGACCTCACTTTCATGTTTCCTAGCCGTGATTTGGCTATTGAGGGCAAGGTGGATCAACTCAACCCCTACTACTACTACCTCAACCAATTCTTTTGTGCCACCATTGATCCCAAGCAAGGAGATGCTACGGCCCTAAGGTACTTTGCTCCAAATCTCCTTAATAGAATGGCACCGGATGAAGAAGGGTTTTGCATCTTTGATTTCATTTGGAATGAGTTGAGGCGTGCAATGAACGATCCCATGAAGTACCTCCCCTATGCCCCATATCTTATGTACATGATTGAGAGAGTCACCAACGTCCGCTACCCAAAAGATGTTGTCCATGAGCCGTTCCGTCATCTCCGTGATCGAGCCAAGAAAGCACCAAAGGCTCGCAAGTATGTTGGCTCCTCTAGTGCAGCTCCTCGCCATGATGATACGCCCGCTGCACCCTCCACTCCTAGGCCTCCCCGTCGGCACCGTGGTTCCTTGATCAAGAGGGTCCTCAAGAGTATCTTTAGCATGTGCAAGACCATGGCCACCGAGACAAATGAGAACCGCCGGGACATTATTGAGATTAAGTCTCATCTTGGCCTTCCTACCGATCCCTACCGTGAGCTCCCCACCTTTGATGATCCTTTTATGAGTGGGATGCCCAAGATGAAGAAGAAGGACAAGAGGAAGAGGAGGAGGAGGACAATGAAGAAGAAGAGGAGGAGGACGATCAGCGACGAGTGATCCAAATGCTCCACACTTCCTTTTTGGTGCTTGATGCCAAAGGGGGAGTGAGTTATCTATCTATCTATTATGTGTGGAACAATGAACTTTATGTTTTTGGATTTGGAACAATGGCTTGTAATAACTCTCTATTCGTATGTGTGTAAGACTATGTGAGCTTGAGACTTATGGTTGTGTGCTTGTGGTGATTTATTCTGTTTTTACTTTCTAAGGATGCTATATGCTAGATTGAAAATCTTTGATGAATGCTGTTTTTCACTGGTGTTCTGAAAGCCCGGAGAGTCCGGAGATTTTCCCGGAGTATCCGGATTTTCCGGAGATTCCGGGTCTGGCCCGGACAGTCCGGACTTTTGTGCATCAGATTTCTTTTGCATCCTTGTTGAGTGCATAAACTGTCATGAGCATCTCACTATTACCTGTTGCACATCACAAGCACCCACTAGTGTAATACTCTCATGCTTTTCTCTTTGTGCAAAATTTGGCCCTAAAAGGACCATTGATATTCAAAATCAACATGCACATATTGAGGGGGAGTATTACAAAAGTTCTTTAATATTCATTGTTTATCTCTTGAAAGACTTAAATGTGTTGTCATCAATCACCAAAAAGGGGGAGATTGAAGAGTATCTTGGCCCCCTAAGTGGGTTTTGGAGATTTAATGACACACGCTTAAGTAACTAATGATTTATCTAGTGTATGAGCAGGTATTAAAATTGTATGTGGCATCAAGTCTATTTCATTTGTTTATACAAAAAGGAAGTGATGCTACAAAGGGGTTCCTAAGAAGGCTTATTTATTTTATATTTTGAATTTGAGTCCTAGGAACGCCGCACTATAAAGAGGGACATGAAATGTGTCCTCCAAGAGTCGAACAGGTGCTCAAGTTGCTTTAACAAAACCTATGAGAGACACCTTTGCACCAACACGTTCACGGGGAACTTTTCTTGGGTCGACCTTGGGAGGCGGAGTATCCGGGTTTATCCGAGTCTCCTGACTTCCCGAGTTTCGGGTTTACCGGATATTCGAGTCTTAGAGTATGAACTCTTTTCTATGTGAGGGGGTATAAAAGCCCCCTCCACCCTTTCCTATCTCTCTCTCCTGCCCATTTCGACATGCAAAGCTTCAGAACTCATTCACTCCCTCCTTTACTCCCTTTGGCTCTAAGTTGGTGATATTTGGTGGAGATTTAAGAGGGATTGAGAGCAGAGCTTGGAGAGTGCTTGTGAGCTGAATTCCCATCTCTAGAGCACCTCGTTCTTCGCTTGGTTGGCACATTTCGTGTTTGTTACTCTTGGAGCTTTGAGCTCCTAGCCGGCTAGGCGTTGCCTTGGAGCATCCAAAGGTTGTGGCTGCCCAAGGAAGTTTGTATTACCCCGAGATTGAGTAAGTAACTCTAGCTTGATCTTTGTGGTCGCTAGAGGGAGGAAAGTGACCTAGGTGTAAAGGTCCACCCTTTGTGGGTACCTCAACGGAGACGTAGACCTCAAGGTGTGAGGTTGAACTCCGGTAACAAATCCTTGTGTCTCTTGTGCTTGTTCATCTTGTTGCATGCTTGTATCTCTCTTGAGCACATATCTAGGGTTTGGTGCCGATCTACTTCGTGTTGAGGTTCCTGCAAGATTTGAGTGGATAAACAGACTTGTCTCATCCCAGTGCATAACCTATTTTCACAGATTTACATTTGAGCAAGTTTAATTTCTGTCGAATTTGATTCCCCGACGGTAGGACTATCCGGACATTTTCCCGATTCTCCGGATTTTGAGTATCCGGAAAATATCCGGAAACTCCGGACTGATTTAAACGCGAAAAGTTTGTGAATTATCAGGTTCGACTATTCACCCCCCCTCTAGTCGACATCTTGATCCTTTCACGCGGCCTCCTGCGGCTCAGACGCCGGCCGCGGTCTACGCGCGGCGGGAGACACGACCTCATGCGGCTCGGACGCCTCCACACGCGGGAGGCGCGGCCTCCCGTGGCCTGAACGTTAGCCGCGGTCAACGCGCGGCGGGAGGCGCGGCCTCTTGCGGCCTGGACGCCGTGCGCATTCCACGCTCGGGAGGCGCGACCTCCTTCGGACCTAACACGGCCATTTTTTTTACCAAAAACAAGGGGTAATAAAATCGCAAAGAACTCAAAATGGTAAGGCAATTCTACAAGGGCAGTTTTGTCTTTTCATGGCAAAATTGACACCGTTAACTGCTCTTCACAAAATAGGGGTGGAAGATTTCTTTGATTTCAAATAGCAGGAGCAAAATCGCAAAGTTGAAAAAATATGGGCAAAATCACCATTAGAGTACGTAGCAGGGGCAAGATCATCAATCTCCCATAGGGATAACATATGTACCGCTATAGTGGAAGCCAAAAGGCACTGGCCAACCCTAACCGTAAAAAATCAAGAAAGGACGCATCGCTAGCGCCGGACGCGATCCGGCGCCAGCCATCGGACGGGTCCGCAGCCGTCGGATTCTAAGATGTTCAATCGTCAGCCGTTAGATCTAAAGTCCGCCGAGTAAATGTTGCGAATGTGTTGCGAGCATGTTGCGAACGCGGTTACATGCAACATCCAACATTAGGAGTCTTTCTTCCCTCCTCCCCCCATGTTGCGACCATATTGCGACCCGTGTTGCGTGCAACATCCAACATCAGGAGCCTCTTCTCCCTTCTCCTCGACACAACACCCAACATCACATGTCTGCAACATCAAAACGCAATATCTGCAACATTGAAAAATAATATTTGCAACACCCAACAACACATTTCTGCAACATCGAGACTCAGCATCTGCACTCTGCAGCATCGAAAATTAATGGTTGCAACATCCAACATCAGGGGCCCTTCCCCCCTCGACACAACACACAACATGTCTGCAACATCAAAACTCAACATCCGCGACATCTAAAATTAATGTTCGCAACATCAAAAATATGTTAAAAGTAGTTGCAACATCCGCAACATCCGAAAACAAATAGTTGCAACATCGGGAATCAAACGTTGTGTTGGGGGGATCAACATCCGCAATGTTGAAACATCTAGATCTACTTTTGCAACATCCACACGAAACCCTTGCAACATCCTTGTGAGACATCTGAAACACGTGGGGCACACGCTTGCAACATGCACCACAAACCCTATCGCCAGCCGCTGCAGCAGCCTGGGAACTGGCCGACGCGTGGCCCCACGACCGCCGCGGCGGTGGGAGCGGAGGAGGGAGCCGGCCGCTGCACTCGAGCCCGTCCGCCGCAGTCCCCACAACCCATGCCGTCGCCCTGCGTCGCGGCCTCGGGCGAGCTCCACCGAGGAAGCCGCGCGCCACGAGCACCGCCGCGACCTTCTGACGAGTTCCGCACCCGGCCGTGCCCTTAGGACGTGGGGAGCGGCAGCCCGCGCCGCCGCCCTGAGTCGATCGCGACGTCCAGGCTGCATCCCGACCCGACGCTATGCGCCGTGCGGTGCCGATGCTTCGTGGGCTTGCCGCGCGAAGCTCCCATGCGAGGGGGAGCGCAGCTGGTGGCGCACGGCGGAAGAAGCGGCGACGAACGGCCCGCTGCGCGGAGCTCCCATGCCGTGAGAGCATCGGTGTTGGCGGCGCGCATGACATGATTGAGTGGGAAGCTCCGTCGCCGGGATCCGAGGCTTGGGAGGGGAGAGAAGCCACGTCGGTCGCCGGAAGCTGGCCATGGAGATGCGCCGCTGGTGCGCACGGTGGGGGCGCGGCGACACGCGACCCGCCGCACTGAGCTCCCACATCGTGAGAGCACTGGTGTTGGTGGCGCGCGGGACAGGAGGAGGGGCTTGAGCCACTCCGTGCAAGGGAGCTCCGCCGGCCGTCGCCTGATCCGAGCCTCGCCACCGCCACGGCGGGCCCTGCATCAGAGCTATCAGGTTGAATTGCGGTGGAGCATGGGAGAAGAAGGAGAGAGCAGGGAAAATGGATGTGTGGCGTGCGGGCGGCGGACCTGCGGGGTAGTAGTTGGGGAGGAGGGCTTCGCGGGAGTGGATAAGAACGGGTGTCCGATTTTTTCTCCACAAGTCGGACGTCTGTAGTGGAGCATTATCGATGGAAATATCTACATCTTGGCTTTGCATCGGCATCGGCGCAGAAGCATAAAAGAATATAATGCGATACTCTGTAGGATGCTAGGGTACAATTATTTTCAGAGAACTAGCAAATGCGTAAGATCGTCCACGAGAATGCATATGGAGAATGGTGAGGATTCCTGAGGAAAAGGCTCCTCTTCCTAGCGTCACATTAAGTCCCCGTTTAGTTCGTGAGAAGAAACTTGTGGGTCTTCTTGAAGGTCTACTAGGAGTATTAAACGTAAGCTATTTAAAAAATAATTACATGAATAGATCGGAAATTGTGAGACAGATCTATTAATTCTAATTAATCCGTCATTAGAGACTGGTTACTGTAGCACGATGTTATCTAATCATGACATAATTAGGCTTGTTAGATTCGTCTCGAAAATTAAGGTAGGAGTTGTGGAATGAGTTTTGTCATTAATCTACATTTAATACTTCTAATTAGTGTTCGGAAGATTGATGTAACGGGTGGCTGGTGAAATTGTCTACGATACGTACCATGCGCCTGCTCCGCCGACCGCCGGTGTGCGGGGGCCGGACGACCGGTGACTTGGCTCCGCGGGCCGCGGGCCGGTCAAGGTCTTCCCGGACCACATCGTGCCGTCGTTCTCTACTGCAAACCGCGGGCCTTCTTGATCGGCTCCATTATTGCCTTCTGCATGCTAGGCGATAGCACTTGAGGAGAGGAAGCGGTCTTGCTCTGAAGCGGTCTTCGCCCGGCAGCAATGGTGGTTAGTTCACGGTTGGTCCCAATCACTTCCAGTCATATTCGATAGATGCTCAGTGTTTGGATACTGCTGCAGCTGCGTTGGATCCATGCTCATGTCGAGCGTTTGGATACTGCTGCTGCTGTGCTGCCTGCCGTCGTCGGCGATTTGGTCTTTGGTCGTTTCGATACGGAGCCCACGTGATGGTAATGGTAGTGACATGGAGAGGGGCCATGACTAGTCTACGTGGGCCCACCTGGTATTAATGAGAGCTGTGACACTACAGCCGCAAAGGGCCCCACCGGTAATGCCATCTGAGGCTGATACATTGCCCCACGGCTCAAAAGAACAGTCTTCCTGCACCACTTGTAACTCTGAGCTCCCAAGCAACCACGCACAACCGCCACGGCTGAAGCAGTTGTAGGGTTGCTGATTGGCAAGCTCGGTGAGGCTTTGTTGGAAGAGGCAGCAAGTTCTGGTGCATCACTGCTCTGCCACGAAGCATCTGCCCTCAAGGGAGTTTTTGGTGAGATCCGTGAAGCCAAGGATGAGCTCGAGAGTATGCAGGCTTATTTGAAAGCGGCAGAGCGGTTCAAGGACACTGATGAGACCACCGGCCTCTTCGTCGACAGGATCAGGGGCTTCGCTTTTGAGATTGAGGATGTTGTTGATGAGTTCACCTACAAGCTGGAGGACATGCACAGAGGGTTTGTTTCCAAGATGAAGAAGAGGATCAAGTATGTCAACACTTGGCGCCGCCTTGCGCACAAGCTGAAAGATATCAAGGGCAGGCTTCAAGGGGCTAAGCAGCTGAACCAGGACTACGCCATGAGACAAATGGACAGAAATGCTGGAGGTATTGCTTTTCATGGCAATCAAGCTTTGAATTTCACAAGGGATGAGGATCTTGTGGGGATTACTAAGCACAAGAAACAACTGATTCAATGGCTAGCAGGTGATTCAGAACAGAGGTGCAAAATTTCCACTGTTTGGGGCATGCCTGGTGTGGGGAAAACAACTCTAGTTGCTCATGTGTACAAGACCATCAAAATGGACTTTGATGCTGCTGCATGGGTAACCGTGTCACAAAGTTATGATGTTCAAGAGCTGTTGAAGAAAATTGCTAGAGAGTTTGGCACCGCAGCTGATATTGCCAACATGGAAATGGTAAGACTAGCTGAGACCATCTATGAGTACCTCCAAGGTAAAAGGTACATCTTAGTTCTGGATGATGTTTGGACTGCAGATGTCTGGTCAGAGATAAGGACTCTTTTTCCATCTAATTGTATTGGCCGATTTGTTATCACATCAAGAAAGCATGAAGTATCATTATTGGGAACCAGTAATTCAGCTATTCACCTGAAACCACTTGACAAAGATAACTCTTGGGAGTTATTCTGCAAATCAGCCTTTTGGAATAATAGTGACAGAAAATGCCCATTGCACTTGCAGGTTTTGGCTTTGAAATTCGTCGAGAAGTGTGAAGGGTTGCCTATTGCTATTGCTTGCATCGGCAGCCAACTATCTGCGAAAGGACAAACTTCCGCCGAATGGGAAAAAGCATATGATGAGTTAGAGCTGCAGTTGGTTCAAAATGTGATGCCTCGTGTTGAGACTATTATAAAAGTCAGCTTGGAGGACCTTCCATGTGATTTGAAAAATTGTTTCTTACACTGTGCATTATTCCCAGAAGATTATCCCATCAAGAGGAGGACAGTAATGAGGCATTGGATTAGTAGTGGGTTTGTCAAGAAGAAGGGGAACCAAACATTGGAGGAAGTGGCAGAGGAGTACTTGACTGAGCTTGTGAACCGAAGCCTATTGCAGGTAGTGGAGAGGAATTATACTGGGCGGTTGAAATGTTGTCAAATGCATGATGTCATACGGCTTGTTGCGCTCAAAAAAGCAGAGAAAGAATGCTTTGGTAAAGTGTATGATGGCTCTGGAGAATTTTCTGTAGGGCCCACACGTCGTATATCAATCCAGAGTAGAAACCTTGACCAAATTAATACATCAAATGCTTCACATATTCGTTCACTTCATGTTTTTGAGAGGTATATTAATATTGATTTGCTGAGGCCCATCCTAACATCTTCGAATTTGTTGTCAATGTTGGATCTGAAAGGTGCTTGTATCAAGATGTTGCCTACTGAGGTATTCAACTTGTTTAATCTGCGGTATTTGGGCCTTAGATATACTGCTATTGAAAGTCTACCTGAAACAATAGGAAGGTTGCAAAATTTGGAAGTGTTGGATGCTTTTAATGCTCAGTTGTCGTATTTGCCAAACAACATTGTAAAACTTCGGAAGTTGAGATACCTTTATGCATGTAATGTTGCTAAAGATGGAGATCTTCACCGTTCTATTGGTGTAAAGGCGCCTGGTGGCATAAGGCACTTGACGTCACTGCATGCTTTGCAATGTGTGGAAGCAAATTCAGAAATTCTGCGTGAGGTTGGAGACTTGACAGAGCTAAGAACATTCAGTATCTCCAATGTGAAAAGTGAACACTCTGATAACTTGAGAGATGCTGTCAACAAAATGAGCCATCTTGTTCGTCTAGAAATTACAACTCTAGGGGAGGAGGAAGTGCTGCAGCTAGAGGGACTTTGTTTACCTCCAACTTTTTCTAAGCTCTGTTTGCAAGGACAACTGGAGAAAAAATCTATACCTCAGGTTCTGTCGTCTTGGTCTCACCTCAGTAGCCTCACAAAGTTGCAGTTGGAATTCTGCAAAATCGATGAGGAATCATTTTCCAGTTTGTTGGTGCTACGTGGTTTATGTGTCCTTGCCCTTGTCAAGGCTTTTGATGGGAAGAAGCTGCACTTTACTGCAGGGTGTTTCCCAAGACTTCAGGTTCTATCCATATGGCACGCACCACAGCTCAATCAAGTTCACATAGAACAGGGTGCAATGTCAAACCTTGCTGAGCTCTACTTTAGCGTCTGTCATAAGCTGAAGTTTCTTCCTCAAGGTATTGAGCAGCTTACAAACCTTGTGGAGTTATATCTGGATGAAACATCAGAAGAGCTCATAGAGAGGCTTCGGCGGAACGGAGAACCAGATGAATGCAAGGATGATCTTATGAATATTAGCCACATCAGAAAGGTTATTGTTCGTCATTCCAAGATGGGCGTCCACGAACGGATTATGTGATCGAAAGACTACCTACTGGCTACTGCGAAGGTAATGCTATTTTTGTGGACCTAGATATAATATGAGCAACAGTACAGCAAGTAATGGTTTTTGCTGGGGGACTCATTCATTGTTGCCCACTTGCATCCACCAATAATGTACACCTGTCATGCTCTTATATCCTCCCATGAGCATATATCATTTATATATTTTAAATAGTCCAAAGATTGACTTTCCTAACTTTGATCTGCAGGGCCTGACTGTCAGAAGCTGCACTGCCTTGTAGCATTTTCACTCCCTGACTTCCATACTCTAAATTCTCTTCTCGTTAGCTGCATACCAGAGTTCGGAAGCCTGAAAAAGATACATTTCTCAGAATGTCAGCTGTTGGCATGCAGGAAATCACAGCACAGCGCCAGCAGAAATCTGGTGAAGGTTGGGTGAGTGACAATTGGTGAAGGAAAACACTAGTATCTGACAAATGACAATTGGTGCTTGGGTGAGTGTCGTCTGTCCAGCTTCCTCCCAGTAGTAGACTGGTGAAGGTTGGCTTCTGACTGTGAGGGCTTTCACCATTTCAGTATCTCAACTGTAATCTACGTCGGTCGTTTTGATCTGCTTGAAGTTCAAGGCCACTTCTCTTGTATCAATGTATCGAGACATATTTTGTTGGTGCTTGTGGAAGTCCAGCAGAAAGTATGATTACTCGATTGGTGCTACTCACATTGTTCAAGGGGAAATGAAAATGCACTACTGTGTGGATTGTCAGCTGAGTAAGTGAAGGATATTTTCTGTATTTCATTTCTTTCTTGCTTTCATGGACGGTGGATTAGACTGATAGCCTAGTGATGATTTCACAAGAAACTTCATCAGAACTGGATTTTCTCAAGAGTAATATTGTTATTTGTGTTCCAAGTTTGTTTGTAAACTTATACTAGACATTTTGCATATATTCAATGTTGAACTTTCGAAATAAACTGATTGTCCAAAGAAATATTGTGCAAAGGCTTTCCTTAAATTTATACGAGGAGATAGAAACTTATCATCATTATGCTCGCTAAGAATAAGTTTGGTTCAAAATTTTCTTATATTTAAAGTTGCTAGGGTCAAGGTCGCACTACTACCACACATGCGGAGGTCAGAATGTTAAAAAGGTCAAAATCTTCATCACTCGATCATTCACACATTGGCTAGAGAAAAATAAAATAAAATCAATGCTCGTGAAATTGGCCCTCCAGCAAAAATCCTTAGATAACATCATACCGAAATTGAGCATAGGCTCACCTTCACCCATCTTATTTTTTAACTAAGAAAATACAGTTTTGTAATGGAAAAATAGAGAAGTGTAGGTCACGGGTAATTTCATTGTCACATAAAATTTTATTGGATGAAGTGAACATATGCCGTCTGTGAAAAAGATGGAGAGTCTTGTCATTTTTTTAAGAAACTTGATAACTATTGTCCTTTTTGTATTTCAAATGGGAGAAATTAACGTTAGTGGGCTACCTCAAAAAGAAATTTCTTAGTGGGCTGGACTTGGCCCATATATTACCAACCAGCTAGTCGGTTGATATATTACTGCGCTGAGCTGGGCTGCACGGCAATTTGCTTCTCTCCCGAGTTGCAGAGCGGCCGGAACCGGGAGCCCAGAGCTTCTCCATTCCCGTTGGTTTCCGGTACTTAACCTGCCCCCCCCCCCCTCCCCTCTCCCGCCGCCTCGCTTCCTGCTGCCGCTCAACTTTCCAATCGACGTTGCTACTCGCCGGCGCGCACACGATGTGTTCGACCTGTTGCTTCTTCGTGCACTCTGACACGCTTCGTCGCTTTCTCTTCATTTCAGTATCCGCTGAGCACATGGAGACGACACCGCAGTCGTGGTCTGATATCCCGGTGGACCTGGCGGGCCTCGTCCTCAGCCGCCTGTACGCCCACACCGACCGCGTCCGCTTCGCCGCCGTGTGCCCACAGTGGCGCTCCGTGGCGCGGCAGGTCCGGCTGCCACCTCCGCCACCGATGCTCGCGCTCAAGGCCGGCGACACCTTCTACAGCATGCCCAGGGGCGAGCCGCTCCGCTTCGCTGGCTGCGACGAGCACTTCGCCACAGCTTCTGGTAGCTGGCTGGTGTACCGTCCGGTGCGCTGCTTGGTCTTGGTGGACCCCTTCTCCGGTGCCACCATGACCCTTCCTGATCCATCGGGTGATTATCTCCCCAACAACGGTCATGGTTCTGAAGATGAGGGTGATGATTCAGACGAGGAGCATGATGATTCAGACGAGGAGCGTGATGATACTGAGTATGGTGATGTTTCTGAGGATGGTTATGATTCCGGCAGCGAGTCACATTTAAGATGGATTGACACGCAAAACTTCCAAGTGATGAAACTCATCGTGTGCTCATCTGATCTTGTCGCTGCACTGTTCTGGAGTAGCCGTAGCAATCTGGTTGCAGTGTGCCGGCCAGGAGGCTCCGCATGGTCAGTAGCTTGGAACCTGTCTCTGTGGATTACTGATGTGGCATTCTACCAGGGAAGACTCTTTGCTGTTAATTATGACGAGGACCTCTTAGCTTTGGACATCAGCGTGGATGACAAAACCGGCAACCCGCGGGTTTCTCAGATTGGACAGGCCATCAAGGTCAATCGCTTTGATAATCCTGAGGCCTTTATGAGGATGCTCTACCTGGTCGAATCACATGGCAAGTTGCTGCTGGTGCGCAGAATGATTCTCCATGAGCATGCTCGTGGTAGAGGACGGATACACACTTTTGATGGACAGTGTGAGCCTGAACTTGTGATATTCAAGGCTGACTTCCAGCGATCTAGGTGGGCCAAGGTGACGAACCTCGTGGATGATCAGGCGCTGTTTCTAGGGCCGTGCTCCAGGGCTGTTTGCTTGCCTCAGTATGACTCACCGGGTAATCACGTTTGGTTCTTGGATGACTACAAGGATTATTACCCTTCGTGGAAATGGGACAGCAGCTCGACTTCTGGCACCAGCGACATGGCAAATAACAGAAAGTTCTCCTCTCCTCTGCCAACGATCTCATGGAGAGGCCGTGGTGGTCCTGCTGATCATGTCGGTGCGGTGTGGCTCTTCCCTTCGAACTGATGCTGTTTGATGAATCGTCTGTTGCCTGCTGGCGTCTGCAAGGCTGATTATGTCATGCTGCACTTTGTGAACTTGTGAATTGTGATGAACCTTGTGGTAGCATCTTGTCAGATGTTAACCTATTCTGTTAGCTTAACTTTAAGGGGAGTATTTAGATAGGTCGGGAAGTCACGAGCGTGCTGGTTTTATCTTGGAACACTGTTATCTTTATTTAATCTTCTGTACCAGTGTAAGGCTTGCTTGTGGGCTTCCTGAATTCCTGTCATGCTGTTTTAGGCGGATTGTGACTTATGAATGATCCTTGTGGGAACTAAGGCTAACTTTTGATGTATGCATCCAATTCTAGTGGCTTGAGCTGAGGTGAGACGTTTGTTTTAGGTTGGTATTTCAGGAAGGTTCAAGTGTTCCTTAAATCCCTTCTAATCCTTGGCTTTTAGTAAGAGAAAAAATTCTCTCCAACAACTTCTAATGCATTCTCCAATCTTTTAGAATTTGGGATGTTAAACTTACGCGCTTTCGAGTCGTGTGTATTTAAAGGTGGATCGGAGTGGAACGAATAAAGAGCGGGAAATGATTCCTGACACTATATAAATATACAAGAGAGAGAATATATAAAAAATTGTTAGGATAATTTAGAAACAAAAATAGAATTCCTTATGTAAAATTATATTATGTTTTAGGAGCGTATATTAAAAACTCTTGTAGATGACATTCTTTATTCCTCCAATATTTTTTAGAAGTTGTAAAAAATCATATTTTTAAGAAGAAAATATTGAGTACTCTTGGAGATTATATGTTTCCAAGGAACATGAATGTTCGTTTGGTAGGGCTTCATATGATTATTATTCTATGTGAAAGCTTATTCTCCGAGAGAAGTGATTATGTGGTTAAAAGTTATTCTTTAGAGAATCAGAAGAATATCCGTAGTGCATCATAGATGTACATGTGCCCAAAGTTGATATGTATTTCTAAAATATATTTAAAAATGCATACGAGTAAACCACTGGTAATTGTATGGACATAAAATTTAATTGAAAAAATGATCATACATGCCTTCTGAAAAAAGACTTAGTCTATCATTTTGCGAAGAAAACTGTTGGCTAATTTGTCCTTTTTTGTTTAGCTCAGATGTGGTAATATTTTTTCCACAGAATAATGACACGAGTACACGAGTGCCCACTAACTACAAGTAATTTTATGCATATTTTTGTAATTGTGAAAATATGCATATTCATTTTTGAAAATTTGGGTGCACCTAAACCCTCACTCAAAGATTTACTCGATCTCTACCGAAAGTCGATAATGGACATGAAGAGTGTAACGCAAATAATATGGTAATATGTGTTGCACATAATATTTGCTAGTAGTTGGGATTAACTGTTGGTGCCAAGGTAAAATAACATTTTGAATGGGAAACTGTCGCCAAATTGTTTTTAGAACAGTCGCCAAAATCTTAGAAATGTGTGAAATTCTTATTGGGCTGGGCTTGGCCCATATGTCTGTTACCTACCTACTCGTGGGTGGTGATATACATTGAGCTGTGCTGGGCTGCACTGCAATTTGCTTCTCTCCCAAAGCTGTCCACATTTCCACCGCCGCCGCTGCGGCCGGAGCAGGAGCACGCGCCGCCGGGGTGCCGGAACCGGGAGCGCCAAGATCTTCCATTCCGGTTGGTTTCCGGTACTAACCTGCACCTGCCTTGCCCCTTCCGGCTGCCGCTCAACTTTGCAATCGACGTTGCCACCGCGGGCGTGCACGCGAGGTGTTCGACCCATTGCTTCTTCGTGCACTCTGACACGCCTCGTCCCTTTCTTCATTTCAGTGTCGGCTGAGCACATGGCCGTGACACTGCAGTCGTCGGACATCCCGCTGGACCTGGCGGGCCTCGTGCTCGGCCGCTTGACGCCCACGTCGACCGCGTCCGCTTCGCCGCCGTGTGCCCACAGTGGCGCTCCGCACGGCAGATCCAGCTGCCCCTCCGGCGCCACTGCTCGCGCTCAAGGATGGACACACCTTCACAGCATGCCCAGGGGTGAGCCGCTCAGCTTGCTGGCTGCGACGATGACTTCGCCACGGCTTCTGGTAGCTGGCTGGTACGATCGCGCACACTGCTTGGTCTTGGTGGACCTTTCTCCGGTGCTACCATGACCCTTCCTGATCCATCGGCCGAAGATGCGGGTGATGATCTGGACAACAAGGAGGGTGATGATTCCGGCAGCGAGTCACTTTTGAGATGGATTGACAGGCAAGAGTTCAAATTGATGAAACTCATCGTGTGCTCACCTGATCTCGTCGCTGCACTGTTCTGGTGTACCCGTAGCAATTGTTGCAGTGTGCCGGCCAGGAGGCTCCACCTGGTCGGTAGCTTGGAAGCTGTCTCTGTGATTACTGATATAGCGTTCTACGAGGAGACGCTCTTCGCTGTTGATTATGAAGAGGACCTCATAGCTTTGGACATCAGCGTGATGATGACAAAACCGGCGACCCGCATGTTTCTGGATGGGACAGTTCATCAACGTCAATCACTTTGATAATCCTATCACCTTTATGAGGATGCGGATGGGACAGTCCATCAACATCAATCACTTTGATGATCCTATCAACTTTATGAGGATGCTCTACCTGGTCGAATCGTGGCGAGTTGTTGCTGGTGCGCAGAATGATTCTCCAGGGCTGTTTGCTTGTCTCAGTATGACTCACCGGGCCATCGCCTTTGGTTCTTGGATGACTACAAGGATTATTACGCACCATGGGTATGGGACAGCAGCTCGACTTCTGGCACCAGCGGCAAGGCAAATAACAAAAGTTCTCTCTCCTCTGCCAACGATCTCATGGAGAGGCCGTGGTGGTCCTGCTGATAATGTTGGTGCGGTCTGGCTCTTCCCTTCGAACTGATGCTGTTTGCTGAATGGCCTGTTGCCTGCTGTGGCGTCTGCAAGGCTGACCTGCTGCGCAATGAACCTTGTGGTACCATGCTGTCAGATGTTAACCTATTCTGTTCTGTTAGCTTATTAACTTTAAGGGGGGTATTTAGCTCGGGAAGTTGCAAGGGTGCCAGTTTGATCTCGGCTGCTATTGTGAATCTTGTGTACCAGTGTAAGACATGCTTGTGGGTTTTCCGTTGTGCTGTTTTAGGTGAAATGTCCAGGCACTTTTGATGTAGTATGCATCCAGTTCCAGTGGCTCGAGTTGAGGTGAGACGTTTTCTTTCAAGTTGGTGTTTCAGAAAGGTTCATTCGGGGAATCGCTGATCCAGAATTCCTCGTTTCCTAGGAAAATGAATAAGTTATAGTTTGTCCAGGCCCTCTATGAACACTGTCGCTTGCGTGGTGAGTGACTTGAATGAGTTTGGCATATGAATTAGTTAGTTTGAAACGAAAGATCCTCTAAGTGACTAACAGCGTGTTTAGTTGGAGGCTGAAAATTTTTTTGGCTCTCTTTCGACTAGGGATGAAAATTTTCTGGATGGATTTGGATGGGATACCTTCAGATTTAGATGTCACTATTTACCACATTTTAATTCGAATACAAATATTATTAAATATATACAAATACGAATCTTATCGAATACAATACAAAATGAATAGATTTGCTTTATCAGTGAGTTAAAAAATAATTTAATACATTTAGAATTAACATGAATAGTCATATTAAAATTTATTATTGTATATCACCAGTAGTATTAGACTAACATAATTATTTAATAGATATTTTTAACAGTATAGATGATGTACGTCATTATAGGTAAGAATATTAAATTAACAATTTGTAATTATTAATTAGTCATCAAAATAAGTTTTGGATGGCTTTATCACTACTTTATTCTACACGGATACAGATAGTGTCGGATAGTCCACATTTTTATCGAATATGAATATGGAACTAGATAGAGAAAATAAGGAAAATCAAATATGAATACATCCATTTAACATTTAACTGCTCATTAAAAACAAATTTGAATACGGATGTCCATACAATGTTCGACTAAACGACCATTCAAACGGCGTCTAAACTGTAAGTAGTGACCAACTGTTTTGTTTAGGTTGTAAATGGTATATTAAACAGAAACAAGTTTAAATGGTCAAAAACGGGATTAAACATGCTAAACATACTAAACGAGACGGAATTAAACACTATTCTATGGGTTAAACGGCCGTTTAACACACTATTTAGGTGAACACCTTCAATTCCACTTGCATTACGATAAATATATATACTTAAGTTTTTTCATAAATAAATATTTGTATTTGATTTGTTGCACGCATGAATATATGTACTTGCTCTTTAATATGTATAAGTATGTATACTTCCTAGAATACTTGATCATTTATGAGCATGATTATGTATAATTTAGTGATAAAGTATAAAACTATTTAGGCAGCTCAATTCCGTCTAAACATAATTCAAACCGTCTAAACACTAAATGAAGAGTGACCGATTGTTTACCTGCTTTAGCTTTAGGATAACAATGTATCCATATTGATGTTTTTGTCAAATACAAATTCGGATAATTTGGATATCCAGACATCTGAATTCATCCTTACTGTGACGGCTAATTAAGGATATTAAATAAGAGAAAATTACTTGTGTAACATCAAAAAAGTTGCTCTTCCCTTTGTAGCACCCAAACTTCAAATCTTCTCTATGTGCATACTCAGTTACCGGTGTTAACTCGAAGAAAATATGACATTTTTGTCCCTATTTGATTTCCAAAATATGTGGTACTGTAGTATGCTATGTTAGGCACCAGTTATTTTTTTTTTCAGATTTACTTTTGATCCCAGGTTGCTTTGCGCCAAATTATTTTCATGTATTTAAAAAATAAAAAACAACATCCATGAACATGTGGACAAAACCTTCACATCAGCAAAACAGGCACACATCTAGTAGTAAGAAGTTTGGGTGCTACAAAAGGAAGAGCAACTTTTTTTTATGCTACATAGGTAATTTTCTCATTAAATAAAGGCAGGCCGCCCCCTCTCTTCCCACGGCGGTGGCGGCATCCCCCACGGCAGGCGCTGCAGGGGCGGGTGCCGCCACCGAACCGCGCCATCTTGGCCGCTTGGGAGATGGGGCCGTCGTGGCTGCGACAGCGTCGTCCCAAGATCCCGCCGCCGGTGATGGAGTGAAGAGGAGCGGGAGCTCTGCCGCACTACGAGTTCTTGCAGGGGCCTCACCGTCGGCCAGATCCAGCGGCCACGGCCCCAGCTCGACGCCTAGAATCTCCGCTAGAGGAAGAGCGCGGCGGCGACGTGTCCTCACAGAGGCACAAGAGGTCAGGGTCGGCGATGCGGCAAGGAGAGGAGGCGACGGGGGGTAGGTGGGGAGAGAGAAGGATGGGAGTGGGGAAACTGTCCGCAGCCGCCAAGCTCCACCCCGTGGCTCCCCCTGCTTGCCGTCGATCCGTTGTGGAGGGAGCATGGGCGGAGCGACGCCTAGAGGGCCGCCGGCAGGGAGATGGCCGTCGAGAGCAAGGGAGGGGAGGAGAGGAGAGGAGACGAGAGAAGAGGATTAGGCAGCTGGAAAGGGAGAGAGAAGGGAGGGAGGGAGAGAAAATCTGAACTTTAATGCTTTTTAAATCTCACTTTAGTCTATCCCAAACAGAGAGCTAACTAATTTTAGTCGTAGGACTAATAGCAACTCCAAGAGTGTGATAAAAAATCACCCCCAAAACTGCATATTGGGGGTGCTCCTAAAATTTTTTTCTCCCAAAATATCATCATCCCACAACAGATCACCAAATTCTCGATTCCGATGGGTCATCCATGGCATCATCGCCCCTGCTACCAGTGCTCCATCTGTCTACGATTCAACTTGGCATTCAAGGGACGATGGTCATGGAGATGTTGTTCTACCTGGTGGAATCACGCGGTACGCTGCTGATGGTGCGTCGATAGAGGCAATACCTATACCAATGGGATACCGGATACCCATCAACACCGCAAACTTGTCACTCCAACCGGATGGAAGGAGTTCGAGGTGTTGGAGGCCGACTTGCAGGGGTCATGCTGGGCCAAACCGGCTATATGTCTCTCTGTGTTTCACACCTTGGGATGCCTGGGGACCGCATCGTCTTCTTTGAGAACGTTGAGGAGGAGAGGATAGGCTCTTGCGGTGTCTATGATATGAGAGACCGCAAGATATCGGCCTTTCTGCCAATGCCCTTGCGCTCCAAGCATGGCACCGTGCGTGCGACATGGCTCTTTCAGGAGGGATGTGAAGCTGCTACCACATGAGCTGTAGCCATAGCATATTGCCGTTTTTTTTGCTAATTAAATACACTAGCTAGTATTTTATTTTAATTATGAGAAGTTGTTGTTTACTTTTATTAGGAGCATCTTAATAAGTTTCAGTAAATATAATATACTAATTAGCATTTGGTCATATAATTGGGGTGAGATCATTATATTGGATACAATGCTTGAAAAAGACAATACAATTAACTTTTTTTTATTGAAAGATCCACCATACTAAGACGTAAATCTCGATGTTTCTTGTTTTTTTCTTGTTATACTTTACATCCCAAAGTAGCAGTTATCATGACATGGAGTATATGGGTGCATTGGAGGTCTATCTTTTGGAATTCAACTGTAAATATTTGTATTGAAAGTGGCACCTGTTAGTTCATCATTTGTAAATGAATAATTATCAATTAAGAGTTATTCAAATCATTACCTGTAATGGTTGCACCAGAGTGTATTATTTGCTTCATGGTTTGCATCATTTTTCTTGAACTAGGTTACTGTTGATGCACGCATACCTCGTGAATTATTTTGAGGGCACTACAGAAGAAAGTTTTGGTCCAACAAAAGTTCTGCAGCATGCAACGTTGAAGGTTTTGTAGTTGTTTTATCTGAAAGAAAAGAGAAGAACTACTTGATCGGGGAGCATGCACAATGTCACGGATTTTGGTAAATCTATAGTTTGTCAACGCTTTTCCATCTGGTCCAATGTGTGCGACACTTATAACATCTATGAAACATTAATATGAATTATTATTAGATGGTGGTAGAATGAGTGAAATTGTAAAATTATAAAGTTAGTAATGTTATACACGATAGATACGTGTCCACATTTATTATTGCTGAAAGCATATCTGTGCTCATGAACATTAAACTATAGTTTGCAATGTCTTAGTATATTTGAACTTTTTGAAGTAGTTGTAGGCGTGAAGTTGACTATCCTATCATTTTCCACTAGCTGATACTTACGCTCGCTCCATAACTATGACATTTGCAATTATGTACACATTGCCTTTTTCAAGTAGTGGTTTGAACTTTTCCATATAGATCTTATTGATAACACTATGCATCATGGTTCTCTAATTCAACATCAACACTAATAATTTGTAAACCAAAATAATACAAAAATACAATCAAACTAACATCTATCATCTTATATTCCTCTTGATCAATAAGGATCCTGTCAAGAATTAATTGTTCGCCACTGCTGAGTAAGGTTGCATTCCACAATGTTGTTACGCTTGCCTTCATGTTCCACAATTACTTTCCCGATCTAATTTCACTTAATGTTTTGTATGTTCACCATTACAAGTTGTTCAACTGCATTAGCAAAACATTGTGATGGATCTAATTGAGCTATTTTCTATACAAAAGACATGACATAAAAATATGGTATTTTTCTAAACACAAGTTGTGGTACCCAAACAATTAACAATCAAGTAAAATATATTTCAATAGGAAGATTCAGAACAATCTGAAAAGCAAGTCATCTATATATACCTAGTGGGCAGCACCCAAACAATAAACAAATAATTTAGTAGTCGTGACATATGTCATGAAAAATTAATCTAATTGTAGAAGGAAAATCAAACAAATTCCTAACAATGTCTCGATATGATTGATCTCTATTCTACCCAATGGGTCTAAAAGGTTCCATGTAGCCATAGAAGAATGCTTAGAGGCAAATTATACCACCTTTTTTTTGTGAATAGTAGCAGAGGGGATAGTTCTGTTGATGAAAGTAGTAGCAGGCCCTAGTTGATGAAAACGTTACACATGAGGCTCTCTTTTTATATACGCACATATTCCGTATAGTACAAAGTATATAAGGATAGATTGTTTTCATGATTTAAATATGGAAGAAAGATTCGATGCAAGATTAACTCCGTTATATGTGATCGGCAGACATCTCTACATGCACGAATGGATCTAGCTAGTTTGTTAATTGTATTAGCTAAATGTCCTTTTAGCTAGGATATATTATTTTATGATTAAAATATGGGTAAGAGATAAAGGGAAAGAGACTATTAGGTTGCATGTGGCATGCAAGACATGATAGTTAGAAGATTTTTATTTGAAGCAAAGATATTTACTATGTTAGATTTGACTGGTCGTGATATGGTTTATGTTTAATTTCTCTACAGTGGCTGGGTAATTTAGGCATAGATATAGTGGGGTTATTTCTGTTAATTGTTCATAATGGCATAGGTGGATAATTTTAGAAATAAAGTACATCCAATGGAGGCACGACATGATAGTTAGACAATTTCTTATTTGAACAAAGAGATTTACTATGTTAGATGTGACCGTGAGATGGTTTATGTTTAATTTCTCTACAGTGGCACATGTGGGTAATTTAGACGTAGATATAGTGGGGTTATTTCGGTTAATTGTTCATAATGGCATAGGTGCGTAGTTTTAGGAACAAAGTACATCTAGTGGCTACTAAAATTAATGGAACTTTTTTAGGGTGTCCACCTAGGATTCCTAGGTGGCTTCATGTGAAAGATTCTATTTTTTCAGTATCCACCTAGGATTCCTTGCTGTCTTCATATAGAGGCTTGAAAATGAGCCTCCAATTAGTAATAATAAGATACGATGGGTTTACTGTATCGACAAATTTATTTGTGCGAGTCCAGTGGCTTTAATGAACCAATAACTCCACCTCCATGAATTTCTTGAGTTGTACTATAGCCCTACCAGTAGTATGTCCTCTAACTAAGCTTAGAAAAGATTCCAAGACATGCATGCACATATCATGACCGGCAACTTTCCTCAAATATCTTCATTGCAAACTATGGCTTTTTTTTTTGCCAAATCACACAATACAGACATAGATACTCATATACACGTACCCACAGTCACTCTTATGAACACACACTTGCAACTGTATCTCTATGAGCACATCCGAAAAGCTGAACTGATAAATCCTCAAGATTGATAAAGTCATCATTGGCGCCTCGTTGTCGACGAACACGTGGCATACCATTGAAAGAATAGTGCCAGTTAAATCCTGAAATAAATTCAGAAAAAATGTGAGCACCTGAGTTGAGGAATCGAATTCTGGAGGATATGTTCCACCACAAGGAACCTTACTAACTGATAGCACCGGGTGAATCATGAAGTGCAACCTTTAGTACCGGGTGAATCCTTCACACGGTATTAAAAAGGGTCACAGAGCGCATCTGGGGCTCTATCCTTTTGATCCGGTCAATCTTGTTCGGCTGGTTGGTGGATGGTGCTGATTTGTTCTAAGAGAAAAGTACCACTGACTGGCCGGTAGCTGGTGGCAAGGTTTTGGGATTCAAAATGAAAAAAATGGATCTCACCGATTTGGACGAAATTCAGACAAATTCGGGCCGTGATTTGATGGAATTGACCAGTCAAAAAACTCAAATTTGAACAAAATTTAACTTAAATGAGAACAAAATATTACACACATCACAGGTAAACTAATTGAAGCATCAACCTGCTACCGCAGCAACAATTCTGCTTGTGCTAGTGTTGGCCGTGCCGCTGCAGCTCCTTATTGCAACATCAACACAGATTGAGTTGATGACGGATTGGAGAGGAGATGGTTGAGGATAACACGTGGAGCTGGTGGAGCACGAAGTCAGGAACCAGAGGAGAGAGCCGGTGCCTGACGAGAGATCCGCGCCTACGCCGCCGCCGCTTGGATGCGGCCGCCGCCAGTGAGAAGTGGAGGAAAGAAATGAATTAACTAGGGTTTTTAGGATGGGCTTACACTTTTATACCTAGGGGAGGTGTTTGTGGGCTGATTTAGACCTCGGGTCGGCCTGAAAATTTGAATGAGGCTGAAATTTTTTGCCCGGTTTGCTCTTGTCTCAGGCTGGGCTGAAATGGACGAATTTCGGTCCAATTCGGGAGATTCGGTCCGAATCCCAGAACCCTGGCCGGTGGCTGGTGCTGATTTGTTCTGAGAGAAAAGTACTGTTGACTAGTGACTGAAAATCCGTACGAATAGGGATACAAGATCTATTCCTTGTTAGTGTCTCTTTGAAGATTGACATTTCACACTTACAATTCCATGCAAATTAGAAAATAATGGAGGACTCCTTGCAAGTTGCAAGTTGCAACTGTTATAAACGATGGCGCAAAACGAACTAGAAGTAAAGAGATCAAACCGCAGGAGACACGAGATTTTAACGTGGAAAACCCTCTCAACACAAGAGGGAAAAACCACGGCGCAAACAAGCAACTTCACTATGATCGGAGTCCGGTTACAAACACCAACGGCGGCGGCTTACAAGAAGTAGAATGAATCGAGCTCCAATGGAAAACCCTAACGGGTTTATATGACCGTCAGTACCGTGGGGGCCCGCCCCTGCACCCCACTCCGCTCCGGCCTTAGCCTCCCGTGGCCTCGCCACGCTCGTTAGAAGTTGGCCTCTATCTTGTGCACAATGAATTTGGATCATCAATCAACAGCAACTACCATTCATACTTCCATAGAACACATATAGGCACAAATAATAAAGCAGAAACAACATATAAAAAAATAACTGGGCCAGCACTATCATATATATCATTGATCAACAACGAGAACAACACGATTACACGAAATTATGGATCCAACGGATACAAGGATGCATATGATCATCCATATTGGTAATTAAAGACTAAAAACATCAACTTTAAAGTAAGCAAGACCTAACACAAAACGAAACCACATAGAAGCTGGCCCCTCACGCATCCTTCGGATTTCCTCACTCCATAGCCCATGGGGACTCCATCTCCATGTCACAGCCCCCATTGAAAGCCCCCATCGCGTCACATCCACTGCCGCTCGGGCCGGCGCCGTCGCCACCCTCGAAGGCGCTGTGGAATACGGCGCCAAGCTCCCCTCCATTCGGGTTCGAGGCCATGGGTGCCGCAGGCGGGTGGGCGCCCTCTCCGGCGCCAACAAGCTCCCCTCCGTTCGGGTTCGGGGCCATAGGCGCCGCCGGTGGGTGGGCGCCCTCTCCGGCGGCGCCAAGCTGCTGCAGGCGTGCCCTCACCTTGCCCATCTTCTCCTCCACCAGAACCATGAGGTCGGTGAGCTCCTGCGCGGTGACGCCGACGAGGCCGGGGTGGTGTCCGGCGGCCACGCACTCATGGAGGAGCTCCAGGGACTCGAGCTTGCCGTTCGCGGCCGCCGACTTCCTCACCTGCTCGCGGATCTTGGAGACGCGGTTCTGGAGGAACTGGACCTGGCTCGTGGTCTTCTTGAACCTGCCCTCCGGCATGGCCTTGTACTTGGCGAAGAGCCGCGCGGCCTCCGCGGAGGAAGGCCACACCTCCGGCTGCGTCGCGGCGGCGCCGCCGTCCTCGTTGTCGTACACCACCACGCAGCAGGCCTTGGTGCCGGGGAGCGCGGCGAGCTCGCTAGCCTTCTTCATCAGGCTCTTGCAGCGCTGCTCGAACGTCGCGCGCCGGGTCGCCATGGCCCTAGCTAGCTTAGCTACGAACGAGATTGAAATGCTTTGGAATGGTGCTGATGAGGTGAAACAAGAGGGGCTTAGGTGTGTTTATATAGATCATCAACCATTAATTGCGTATAATCATATGCAGGACATATTTTGGCAGGGATTTAATTAGTACTATAGTATTAGTGAAGGTTACTGTCAACAGCTAGAGGGATAATCATTGCTTTCTTCTTATAGGTTGCTGTCAACATGCATCATGAGTATTGCGTGATAAGGCTAGACAGTGGTAAAATCTTTGTGCTTAATTAGTTAATTGCTTATTAAATCATTTGTAATTAATTTGATTGAATCTTTATTGTTTTTGGTATTAGCCAGAATTATGTTTAGCTTTGAAAGAATCCCTTGCGATTTCCCGCGTGGAGGGAGCCAAAATCCCGCTCCACCGCACCCTGCGAGCAGTCAAAAATTTGTGAGGCTTTAAAAAGAATCCATTGCAATTCCCCACGTGGAGGGAGCGAAAATCCCGTTGAGCCCTTGCTCCGCTGATGACTCATTTCTCTCCAGCAAACAGAAAGTCTTACAAGAGTGACACAAAAAGAAAGAAGAAATAAAAATTACATAAGGGAGTGAAGCCATGGACTGATCGCCCGGATGATATTTTGGTTTTGCCGTGCATGTCACTTTGTGGAGTTCCTCTTTGAAGATCTCTTTACACCTTTGTATTGTTGTCATTTCTCCCTCCAAGATTAAGTCATTCCTTGTTGTTCAAATGCTCCAGGACATGATGATTATCACCTCCATGAAGAAGGGATGAGCTATCTGAATTTTGAAGGATTCCTGGATTTGATACCCAGACTGAGTCATCCACTAGCAGGCCAATCAAATTCCAACACTGCTTGGATAAGGGACAAAAGAAGGAAGAGATGTAGGATAATCTCCTCTATGTCATTTTGACATAGCTAAGATACAATATAGCATGGAAGTTGCATTGAATTTCTCCTGAGTAGCTCCCTTGTATTTAGTCTGCCTTTTAGCAAAAGCCAGAAAAAAACCTTAGGCTTTAACTGACAACTGCACTTCCAAAGCCATCTGTGAGCTTTGTGAGTTTGCATATGACCCTTCATTGCTCTGTAAGCCTTACTCGACAGGCAAAACTGTATGCCCAACTATCATCAGTGTTGGCATTACATATCTGTTGAACTGTACTCATGCATGTTTGTTGTTAGTTGTGGATAATCTATGATAGTGATTTATAGTGGTTGATAGATATTTTTGTTTGTTTTAGTTTTCGTTGTTCTCCTTTTTCTACATTATTGCATCTTTGGATTATATCGTATCTTCATCTTTTTAAGAAAAAATAAATCACAGAAATAGCAAAGCATGACGGTACATGAGTCGTAGCAAATACATGACTACCCACACCTATTTTAACCTGCCCTTGCAGCAGCATTACAATTATGATCATAATATCTTTCATGCAACCATATCAGTACAATAGAAATGTACACCGACCGTTTGGTATGTTTCATTAAATAATGAAAATAAAAGACACAGCTCTGTGTGATTGGCTTCCGTCAGTTAAGTGATATTGTTTTCTCCATTCCTCACTAATGCTGAGGCCTCTGCATTGCCTGCATTAATGCAGAACAATAATCCTTCTCGATGTCCTCGAGCTTCGTGACTACTTCGTTCATCGACATCCTCTGCCCAATTGACTCGCTCGAACACATCAGACCCAACTCAAACACGGATGCGAGAATGCTGTTACTTGTGTTAATCGAAGAAGAAGACCCTAGAGAAGTGTTGGTCTGGTGATCAAAGCAAATGTGGTGGATTTCTTCATCTTCCAACAGCTTGCGATCGACAACGTCTATAAGCCTAGCTGGAAATGCCTGAGAGACCCACTGTCTCAGGCTCAATCCTTCGACAAATATGAGATCGGTAGGTCTCTTCCCTGTAAAGACCTCAAGCAGCATGATTCCAAAGCTGAACACATCACTCTTCCGTGAAGCCTTTCCCATGAATGCATATTCTGTCATAGAAAGTTTTGAACAAAATAAGGAGTGTGGTACAAAATGAATTAGTGGTTCCAAAACTACACAAGCAATGAATTATGAATACCTGGCGCCATGTATCCGATTGTCCCTGGCATGCTTACTGAAATCAAGGAGTTCTGTCCTGATAGTAACTTCGCAATGCCAAAATATGCCACACGCGCAGTCATCTCATCATCAAGTAGCACAGTGCTAGGTTTCAAGTCGCAGTGCAGGATAACCTCGTGGTGGTCATGGTGCAGATACTCCATCGCCATCGAAATGTCTAGCATGATGCCCAGCCTCGTGAGGAATCCCATGTATGGCCTGCTTTCAGTGTGCAGGTGTTCTTCAAGGCTACCATTAGGCATGTACTGTAGCAGCAATGCTCTGAAATCCAAGTTGGAACAAACGCCAAGTATCCTTATGAGGTTGTGATGCCTTGCCATCCGCAACACTTTACATTCAGCATCAAAGCTTTGCATAGCCTGAACGACTTGCATGTTGAGCACTTTTATAGCTACAACCGTACCGTCATCTAGTTGGCCCTTGAAAACTTTGCCAGAGCCTCCGGCCCCAAGTAGGTAGTCTTCACTGAAATTGTCAGTGGCACAGACAATTTCGTAGTAGGAAACTGACCTATGTCTTATCATTTTAGCCATATCAATAGAAGCTTTAACAACTGGCTTCTTTCTTCTCGATAGGCATAAACAAACTGTAATGGCCAAACATGCTATGGCGAAAGCACAAATCACAAACAACAGCAACCAAAAACCAAAGGTTGCGTAATAAGACTTGTCTGCACATGGTGAAAATCCTAGATGTGGAGGACCTCCACACAGCCTCACGTTCCCCATCAAGGACTTAAATGTTAGGTTTGAGAAAACACCACCATTTGGTACATGACCTTCAAGGTTATTAAAGGAGAGGTTCAGACTCGAAAGGTAGGAGAAGTTGGAAAGGTAATTTGGTATAGTTCCTGAAAGATTGTTCGAAGAAAGGTCCAATGTTTCTAAGTTGGTCAGATCCCGAAATGAATCTGGGATTGAATGGTCCAAAGAGTTGTGTGAAAAGTCCAAGTAGGTCAGCATCTGAAGTTTTGCAAATGAATCTGGAAGGCAACCAACCAATTGGTTATTTGAAAGATCCATACTATATATTGATGGCATGTAGCTGAGATTGGAAGGCAATGCACAACTAAGGAGATTATTGGACACATTTAGTTCAACGATGCTAATAAGATGAAATAAGCTTGTACAATTATTATTTAAAGTTAGTTTGTTAGACGATATATCAAGAAATCTAAGCATCGTAAGATTTGCCATGCCAACTGGTATGGAGCCAGAGATCATATTGTTGTGCAGATACAACGAATCAAGTCTCATTAGCATGCCAATACTTTCCAAGATTGGTCCAGATATGCTATTCATAGAGAGATCGAGTTCTCCAAGCTTCTCCAACATCGCGAGGGATTCTGGGCTTGCTTTGCTTAGTTGGTTATTTGCAAAGCTTATGCTACAGAGAGAACTTAGGTTTGATAGGGTAGATAGAAGATCACCTATTATCTGACTATTATCTGCTTCAATTATTAAAAAGTTTCTCGAGAGATTTCCAACATGGCTGGGATTAAGGCTCCCACTAGTGAAAGGATTCCCTGATATTAGAAGTTTCTGGAGTTGCCGACAGTTGCCAAGGCTAGACAAGAAATCAAGGTTACCTTCGAGGTTATTGTGAATAATGGAAAGATACTCAAGTGACCTAAGGTTTCCAAGAGTCCATGGTACTGGCCCAGTTAGCTGGTTTATTGCTAAATCAAGAAAGGTCAGGTCGGATAGGTTTCCAATGAAGGATGGAATGGGACCCGTCAGTTGATTATATATTAGATGTAGATACTTGAGTTTTCTCATTTTCCCCATTTCCAACGGAATCTGTCCAGTTAGGTTGCAGCGTCCAATATCAAGACGCTGGAGCATGGTGAGGTTACTGAGCTCACCGGGGATGGGCCCAACAATGCTATTCGCGCCTAAATGAACAGCAGTGAGTTTTGGTATCTGAGCCAACCATGTCGGCACAACATCCACGAAGAGATTTGTGTGTAGGACAAGTCTCTCAAGGTGCCTGCATGCTGCAAGTCCTAATGGAATGTTACCCGTGAAGCTGTTATAAGGTAAGCTTATTACTCGCAACATCGTTGCCAGGTATAGGCCCAAATAGATGGTAGGAGGTGCTTCACCGGTGAGCTGATTATCGCTCAAGAACAGATACCGAAGCATGGACAAGGAACCAATACTGTGTGGTATGCACCCAGAGAGAGTATTATTACTGGACGATAAGAAAACCAATGAAGGCGTGTTGTTAGATGAAAAGTTTGGTATCTGGCCGCTGAGGAAATTTACCTCCAGCGAGAGGTTTCTAAGATTGTGGAGGTTTAGGATCTCATTTGGAATTGGCCCTTGGAGTTCGTTCAGGCCTAGACTAAGAGTCTGGAGCCTCGTGAGCTTACCTATAGCTGATGGGATTGCACCAGAGAAACTATAATTCCGAAGATCAAGAGCTAGAAGATGATTCAATCTTCCAAGATCATCCGGGACGGAGCCCGCAAGGCCTGCGCCTGTGAGGTTAAGAACATGTAGGAAAGAAAGGTTACCGAGGTGCCGCGTGAGCTCTCCTTGGAGAGGCACACCGGGAAGCTTGAGCATGGTGACCCGCCGTCGCTGGTTGCACGACACGCCGGTCCAGTGGCAGAAGAACGTATGGTTCGTCCAGTTATTCGCAAGGAGGTGAAGAGGATCAGATAGCTGGGATTTGAAGGCCAGAAGCGTTGCAAGGTCGGTGCTTCTGCTACTTCGAGCAGTGACAGATGGTGCAGGTGCGGCAGCCATGACAAAGATCAGCAGCAAGCAGCTGGTGGTGAGTCTTGCCATGTCTGTCATAAGCAGTGACAGATGTTCCATGGACTTTCACGTGAGATGGCCTGTGCACATTTGCTAGCTCAGTACATGTGCAAATATAGGTCTGCAATCTTGTTGGTTATGTTTTGCAAACGTGCAGCAGTATACACCACATGCAGCAGTATCATGACCCACGGGATTTGTCTAGAGAGCCTGTTTCTAAACCAGGAGACCTCTGCCCTCGCTTGACCGGCACATGTCCTAATCAAGGAAGACTTTGACTTGATGGATCTGTGTGGATAGGGGCCTAGGGGGTGAGGTGGATAATTTTCAGATTTGATCTGCTGTACCTGATTTTTTTTAGGATACACAGAAGAGTTTGAGATTCCCATGTGGATACGAATAATCGCAATTGAATTGTCTTGTATATATATGCAGGATAGGATATGTACGTAGTTAACAAAAGCAGGTGGATATGAATTATCCATATTTTATACATACCAGACTTAACATAAGACTTATTGAAAAAAGTATTTTAAAATGTTTTCTTACCTCAGAAAATGATATAGTGAAGTTTTTGTTTGACACTATTCCAGACAATTTTTTTTTGGAAGCATGCATTCTTCTACAGTGGTTTCTACAAGCATCCATTATATTAGAACATATGAAACGCGGCCCGGCGGGTGCATGTGTGGCCAGCATGACCTGTGTGTAGAGTACTTTTATGGTGACAACCATACCATCATCTAGTTGCCCTCACAACACCTCCGGTTAGCCGTTAGGATAATCAAGCACATATGAAATATGAACTCAACCGGAAGAACCTCAAGTCATCAGTCATCACCATCAATCATTTATCACAAATAGCAATGTAATCTCAACTTATTGGTCTCTCACTGGTGCTCAAAATTCACCATGTAAAATATGTGGATAATTTTCAGATTTGATCTGCTCTGTACCTGATTTTTTTAGGATACACATAAGAGTTTGAAATACCCATGTTCATACAGATAATTGGAATTGAATTGCCTTGTATATATATGCAGGATAGGATATATAGTTAAGAAAATCTGCTGGATATGAATTATCCATATTTTATATACATCCCAGACTTAAAGTAATACTTATTGAAAAGTATTTAAAATTGTTTTCTTACCTCAGAAAATGATGTACGAAAAATTGAAGTTTTTGTTTGACACTATTCCAGACATTTTTTTTGGAAGCATTCTTCTACAATGGTTTCTACAAGCATTCCATTATATTAGACATATGAAACGCAGCCTGGCGGGTGCATGTGTGGCCTGCATGACCTGTGTGTAGAGTACTTTTATGGCGACAACCATACCATCATCTAGTTGCCCTCAAAATACCTCTAGTTAGCCGCTAGGATAATCAAGCCACATATGAATGTGAACTCGACCGTCGGAAAAACCTCAAGTCATCACTATCAATCGTTTGTCACAAATCGACCAATGTAATCATATCACATACAACTATATAGATGGAACCCACTAACTATTTCTCTCAACATGTAAGCATTCCACATCATAACCCACTATATGTCATGTCAATATCCAGTATACGCCATGTCATCATCCACCAGACCATCTATTTATGTCTTCAACCAATTTTTTGTGGATAATAGCATGTATTTGTGAGTAGCACACCACAAAATTCCCGCAGTTGAAATACATGTAAGATCAATCATTTTAGAATGGTTCACTCCCAATAAAATAACATGCTTTCATATATAATGTTGTTTATAAATGAATGTTGCCATGTAATCACTTTGGCGATTCTACTTCCACATTTCAGCTTAAAATTTTGTTTAAAATTCTTGCAGCAACGTTCGGGGTATCACCTAGTCTCAACTTATTGGTCTCTCACCAGTGCTCAAAATTCACCATGTAAATATGTCAAGGTTTGTTTCTCAAAGTGATGTATGACAAAGGATGGATTCAGATCAGATACAAACGGATTTAAATCTATTTACCACATTTCAATTGAAATTCAAATGCAAATATCAATACAAATCTTATCAAATATAAACGAATATGAATCTTCTTTTGAATGAAACAGCAGGGGAGGCCCCTACCTTTCTTTTTATATATAAAAAAGAAGATACGTACAGGTTACAAGGCTTAAGGCCCAAAACAGAAGAAGAGTGGATTACAAAAGATTACTAAGCCAACAAAAAATCTTCTCCTTAAGCTGCGATTTGACTCTCGGAGTGACCGCCTTCATGTCTTTCACAAAATCTCTAAGTGTCACACCCGGATTTAAGGGCAAATCCGAATGCAATGAATACATGTGCGCCAGGCAAAGTTCACACATGCATCGACTTAGTGAATACCAAAACACAGTGTCCAAACGTATAGAGAGTATTATAACTTTATTACATGACAGAATGTCTCAAAATCGTAACAAAAGCGAGTACTAGCAGCGGAAAAGGACGTCTCCACAGGCAGCTGACTGATGGCACGCTCGCCTAGAACTCGTCGAACTCGTCAGGAAAGTCTTCAAAGCGTCGTCCGAGTAGCGTAGATGCAATATAAATAACAACAAGCATGAGCACATGTCGTACTCAACAAGGGAAAACACTATAACAACATGCAAAGGCTTTATGGTGGAAGCTTGTGGTTACATAGCAGGTCAGCATTTTAGTTGGTCAAGTTTTATTAAGCAAGCTGACTTACTAGCAAATGTATGTTTATACCAACCCAAAGGTTAACATAAGCGTCATCATCATGAACATAAATAAATGCAACAAGTTTAATCCATCTTCCATAGTTTACTCATGTGAGGGTCCAGGCCGCCCTTGACCGTGGGTACGGCTAACTAGTTAGTTTTACACTCTGCAGAGGTTGTACATCTTTACCCACAAGTCGCGTAAAAGTTCTAGCAACTTTAAACCCAACCATGCGATGCCGGCCAAGCATCATACCACACTATCGAGGTGTGATTGCATAGGGACGCTACGAGGCCTTTACAAAGATTCCCTAGCACGGGCTGCTCGCTAGGTTACCTGATCAGTGCAGCGCATAAAGCTCCCTAGCAGGTACCATGTCTTAGCAAAGCCCAACTCCCCGCCAGAGCAGGTCTAAGCACCATCTCCCGTCAGCCCCCAACCCCTTTCAGGTAAAGCATACCACAATAGTTTCTAATTAATTGGCCAAGACAGAGCCATGTGTCTTGCGGTAGTACTATTTTCCTGGGTGGTTCTCCATGTTCTGATTAACAAAAGTGATCTTGTTTAATGAAGGTATAACATAAGTAAAGCAAAATTAACATTGTTGTTCATTAGCACCACCTCAATCCCAAGTTAAGCAACTAAGCATGGTCTACCCAACATAAATATAAACCCAGGCTGATCAAGGCATACGGATAAACAAAGCTAGTCAAACCTTAAATAGTAGGACCCTTCAATTTAATGCAAAGCAATAAATAAATAAACGGTGTAATTAAAATGCATGTTGTATAGGATAAACGGGGATGCAGCAAGGACTTGCCTTCTACCAACGCTTGCTACTACTCAAGGTCTTGAAAATCTTCAACTTCAGCATATTCCACGTACAGATCGTCTTCTACGCACCACACCATACACATACAAGCATACAATGGAATAAAATAAGAAACAGTCACCAAACAGTACTAACATAACAAAAATAGAGGCATAAAACTATTCTACACTTCGATACGATCACGTGGATATAAAGAACGCTAAAAACGGAGCTAAAACGTGCAAACTACGGCTAAAACAAGGTATAGGGGCTTATCTGCAGGAAAACTAAACTTCTAGGGGCTAAACTGTAAGAAACCGAGGGCTAAAACGAGATTACACATAAAAACCTAAGGTCTGCGGTGCAAAAACACTATGGTCGGACTTAGGGCGCTAAAACGATAAAAGCTAGGGTTTAAACCGTGAAGAAAAGGACCTATGCGTAAGGATCTTTATACTGCGGTGGATCTTGTTGAGAAAAGAGAAAACCTAGGGGTTCTCTTGCAAAAGGGTGCGGTGCCTGGCTTGGTTGATCGGTACATGCCGGGTTGACCCGAGATCAGACGCGATCTGGAGAGTTGATCGCGTAACGGACGGCTATGGTGGCGCGCAGCGCGAAGCGGCGACTGGCGCGCGGCGGCGCAGAACTCCGACGAGCTCATCGATCACGAGCTAGGGGCTCGGTTTGCAACGTGGGTTGCACTGGAACGAAGCAGGGGTCACGGCGGACTCAACCAAGGCACTGGGACGGGCTCTAGGGCGGCGACGATGACGGGCAACACGGCGGGGCGGACGGCCGCGGCGGCACGAACTCCGTCGAGCACGCGTTTGCGGTGTAGAGCGCGAGGGTGCAAACAAATGGCACCGGTGACTCGCTCACCTTCTTGCGAAGATCCAACACTGCTCCTTGGCGACGAACGAGCGGCGACCGGGGAGATCGGTGTGGTGGCGGCGCTAGGGTTTGTGGGGCGGCGGTGCTGGAGGGCACAGGGACGGCTAGGGTTTGGGGAAAAGCGAAGCACGATGGAGGCGGCGGCCATAAATATTCCAAGGGAGGCCTTGGCGTGCGGGCCAAGGTGGGGAGGCGGCGCGGCACGCGGGATCGGGCGGTGCGGCTCGGACTCGGGTCCGGTGCGGCCGGAGGATAGGGATGACATGTGGGGCCCACCCGTCAACGAGAGCGGGCGGAGGGAGGCGGAGCAGGCTGAGCTGGGCCGGCTGCTGGGCTGCCAAGCTGATGGGCTGGAGAGCCGAGGGGCGACGCACGGCTTAAAGGAGAAGACGAGGGTGCATCTCGGGACTTCCGAACGATGGACCAAGCGGCGGAGCTGGGCTGACGGGCCGCAGAGCAGGGGGTGGCGAGCAAGCGTGGCGGTGGAGTCTGAGGACATCCGCCAAACCTTGGCAGAAAAGCAAGAAGGGTTTTGTTTTTCTTTTCTTAAAGATTCAAACAATTGAATTCAAATATCAATTTGAATTCAACCAAACAAAAATAATGCAACAGCATGTATGCAACAGACATCAAGCTATTTATTTATTTTTGGAAAACAAATAATGTTTTTTTTGTTTTTTTACTATATTCTCTATAAAGAATTAAATGTTGGGAAAATTTTAAAATTAAGACAAAATCGTTGTTTAATTTTCCTTCCTATTCACATCCCGAAATTTGGAAATTTCAGGGTGTGACACTAAGCCAGCTAGAAAATGATAGAGACCTACCATCAAAGATGATGCTGTTCCAATGACACCAAATAGTCCAAGTGGCAAGGATCACCAACTCTCTGAAGATGACTGAATTGAAAGCTTCTCTTCCCCAAAGAAACATCAGTTGGGGATTGAGAGATAAGTCCCAAGTGACACCCAAGTAGGTCCAGCAGGCTTGGCTAAAAGGACAACCAAAGAAAAGATGTAGGATATCTTCCTCCACATTTTCCACACATAAGACACATAAATAGGAATCCAGGAGCATATTCTTTCTTTGCAACAAGTGTCTAGTATTAAGCCTGCCTTTAAGCAGTAACCAAAAAAAGAACTTGTGTTTATGTTGGGCCTTGGACTTCCAAAGCCACTTGAAAAGAGGAGAGGTAGGGAAAGTGCCATGTAGACTAAGATAAGCCCTTTTGGAAGAGAAAACAGTAGAGCCCTAGATGTAAGTCCAAACATCATTGCTATTATTATTAAGAGCAAGTTACTGGATATCAGTCAGAAGATTAGCTAGCTGAGAGTGTGCCGATAAAGGAAGCCAGAGAGATATGCTAATGTCCCAGCTGATAAATTGGGATACAGATGAATTCTTTTTTCTAGTAAAAGAATGGAGCTAAGGATATTTCTATTTTAGAATACCGAGATCCTAGATATCAATCCAGATGGAGACAGTGTCACCCTTGTGAGCATTGCAAGAGGCAATCATGAAGAATTGCTGAGACGAAGACATGATGTCCCTCCACCATGGTGCTCATGAGGAGGTGTACCATTTGAGTACAGGCATTCCTAGGTAAGATGTACCCAAGGAAGGTCCATCTTATTATAGAATTTATGGAGAAATTTGAGTAGAAGGGCAGAAATTTGTGTTCTGAGATTTATAATGCCCAATCCTCCAAGCATGTTTCCAGGCTACTAGAAAACCACCTTTCTTTGATAAGTCCCCACCATGCCAAAGGACATGTTTTCTGTATTTATAAATTTGGTTGATCACCTCTCAATTGGTAGCTTAAGAGTGCAAAGATAGAAAGTAGGCACAGCTAAATAAACTGAGTTTACCAGAATTAGGCGACCAGCCAAGGTACGATGCCTTGAAATTCCCATTAATTGCTTTTCCAATCTGGTAAAAATTGGCATGAAGTCTTGCACAACCGGTCTAGTAGTACCCAGAGGAAGACCAAGGTAGATGAAAGGCATACTACCGAGTTGGTAACCAAGAGAAGTTACCAAGAGAAGCTGTAAGATCAGGCCATTTGTGCTCTTCCACATTGGTAGGCACCAGAAAAGACTTTGCAAAATTCACTTTCAGCCCGATTGAGGAAGCATAGGTGTTCAAGACTTCTTTTAGGTGACTTAGAGTTGGATTTTATGGCATGACAATAAGCGTATCATCAGCATATTACACAATTGGAAAGTTGCCACCAAAATCTGGACCCAAAGGATGTGAGATGTTTCCAAGCAAAGCTTCAACATTGATTACTAACTAACTAACTGAAGAAGATCAGCCCCCAGAGCAAACAAATAAATGGTCCCCTTGCCTAACTCCTCTTCTACACTTGAATGGTTTACCTGGTACTCCATCCAAGAAACCCATTTTTCTAGAGAAGCCTTTGTGGTGAAGAACTTGAAGAATAACCTCATGTTCGATATTATCAAAGGATTTTTCGAAATCAAACTTCAAGAGAACAATCTCTCTCTTAGATTTATGGCAAATGTTGAGAAACTGGAAAGCCCAGGATAGACAATCCTGGATGGTTCTCCCTTTAATAAAACCATACTGGTTGGCATGCACCACTTTCATAATGACTTGCTGAAGCCTTTTTATTGAGCGAATACCGTGGGGCAAAGCCCCCCGGCAACAAGAATATATTAAAAAAGGAAAGGTTTTTACAGCAGCTTACAAAAGGGCCCAACTAGAAGTTGGGAACGAAAACTGCCTAAATATCTATAAGGAGCCAAAAGAACCGAAAGAATTACAGAGCATCAAGCCAGATGTTGATAGAGTGGTGAAGCTTGCTCTTGATTCTAATGAAATGATCTCTGAATTCAGATTTGAAGGAAGCCTTCCACCGAGAAAAGCTAGGGGGCTTGTGCTTGAAGATGTAGTCGTTTCTTTCAGTCCAGATAGTCCAGGCTTGCTGAAGCCTATTTGCCAGTAATTTGGTGAGAAACTTTAGAGAGTAATTCAGGAGGGAGATATACCTCTAATCATTCACATTTTGGAGGTTATCCTTTTTAGGGATTAGAGTTATAAGAGAGCCATTGATACTTTCCAGGTTCAAATTTTTCCCTTGGGCCAAGTCATTACATAGACTCACAATATCATCCATGATAATATTTTAGCATTTCTTAAAAAAAGCTCGATTATTAAAGCCATCCGGGCCTGGGGCATGATTAGAGGGCATATCTTTCAGAATGGACAAAAATTCCTCCATTGGAAAAGGTTCATCCAAAACAGGTAGATCAACAGCCTGGATGAGCTAGACAAGTCATACAAGGTGTCTGTGAATTCTGAATCTCTAAGTCTGTCTTTATAAGATAATAACCACAAAGCTGCAACCTTCTGATCTTGATCATGAACACAAGAACCATCATCTAGAGTGAGGCTGGCAAGGTATTTTCTCCGAAAAGAGTAAGTAGCCATGGCTTGGAAAAGACTAGTATTTTCATCACCAAATTTCACCCACTGAGAGGTGTTTCTTTGCTTCCAATATAATCTTTTAGCTTTTAACAGGGAGGCCATATGTTGCTTAACAGTTCTTCTAAAGGAGCTTTTAGGTATGCTCAAGGGCCTCTGCACTTCCAAACCATCCAAAAGTGCGAGGACAAAATTACAGTTATTAATAAGCTTGCACTCATCAAGGGGGAGATTGAGAGCCTATGTGGTTCGAGGACCGGTGGATGGTCGCTTCCTGGTGTGATGAGTGATTGACAATGTTGTGTGGACTGACTCTTGGCTAAGTATTACAGGTGCAGGTTGCGGCTTGACTGGTGTTGGTGCAGGTGAAGAACAAGCGTGAAAGGTCATTGCCGGTGAGGCCTCCATGTGTGGAGAAGACAAGTAGGCTTGGTTCGAGGGACCCGGTGGCCAGCGAAGTCAAGTGCGGGCCGTATGGTGGCAAGAACGGCAAGATGAAGTCGTGGACGGTTTCTTGGTTGAGCCTCAAAATCAAGGTCGAGCCGGGACTACATGGGAGCCGAGTCATGAGTGAAGATTGGCGAAGGCTACACTGAGTTTACGGGGTTTCCGGTGGTTCACCAGAAAACCACTAGGTTCCTTGGTTGATCCACAAAGCCAAGACCGAAGACCGAAGATGGAGGTGCAGCAGCATCGGACCGATCTGATCGGTGGGTCTGACCGGTCTGACCGGTGTGCGACGACGTAGTCCGGAGACTTCAAAGCAGAGGACACGCGTTGGGATCGCAAGGCTTGCGTCGAGGCTAAGCAAGTTTGCGGTCGCTGGGCATCCGTCCAATGGTGCGACGACAAAGTTTCCCAAAGTGCCCTTCGGGGCGTGTATCCTAGTGTTAGGCCTTAGGGTTAGTTTCGTCTTTCGGTTGCCTCCATATAACCCAAGTGGTGAGAGGATGGCAGCCATCTCTTGGAACCCTAGCTCATTTTGTTTTGCTATTTTCCTCCTCCTTTTTCCTTTGGATTTTCTAGGACTAGCTTGAGAGCTTCATGGTGAGATCTTGTGAGGGGGAAGGATGATTGGGCGGAAAGCTAGACCTTGTATGAACCTTCATGGTATGTATAGATGATTCGGCGTGGTTCCTTAAGGCTTTGTTGTGTCTCTCCTGTTTCTCCTTTTTGGTGATTTTCAGAGCCTTTTCTTGGCGATTTTCTTGTGGCGGATTTGAGGCCTTTCTCTTTGGGATTTGGTGGGGGATGTATGCTTGAACCCCTCGTGGTTCTTTTCCCTTTGATTCCCCTCCCAAATCTGTGAGCAAAGGGGCTCGATTTTGGGGGGTTTTCTCCTCTCTAGGGTTAGAGGCGTTCTTGGTGGGATTTCTTCGATTCCTCTTGTTCTAACAAGTTTTTGTGGACCAAATCTTGGCTATGGAGTGCCCATGAGGTGTTCCTACTATCCCCAAAGTCTTGTGCGAATCCGTGGAGCGAATCGGGAGATCGGGAGTTGGATTTGGGGGAGTTGACCATGGTTGTTGTTCATCCCGAGAGCCGGGGCTCACTGCGGCCGGTGCCTCTCACCGGTCTGACCGGTGTCGACCCCAGTTGGGTTTTTGCTCGGGTGAACGCATCGGTGAGTTCCCTATTCTCTTGTGTGGCTGCTGTTTCGAGTTTGGTTCGATTTGGAGCTCGGAAGGTCAGGTTTGTGGATTTGGGGCTTCCTGGCTTAGACCGGTCTGACCGGTGTGCTACACCAGCCTGACCGGTGTAGGAGCCTTCTGTGGAAGTTCTCGAGATTACGTCGGTGGTGCACAGGACCGGTCTGACCGGTGTGTGCAATCGTCGGCCGATGCGATCCAAAGAGTCGCCGAGTTGGTTTTTCCACTACGTTCTCGGGTAGGCTTTGGTGGTTGTTGGTTCCTAGGACCAGTAGCACTCCAGTGGCTGCGTGGTCTTGGCCAACTTGGGTAGTTGAGTCGGAGATGTGTTTTGGGAGCCGTGTTCGTCTTGTTGGAGTTCCCATCTCCTTCGAGAAGAATTTTTATCGGCTCCCATTCACTCCCCCCCTCTCTGGTCGCCAGATCGGTCCTTCAATTGGTATCAGAGCCGGTTCGGGTCTTTTGAGGCTCTAACCAGTCTAAGATCCAAAGATGGCGTACCAGGAATGAGGATCGGGTCCTCCGCACTTCGATGGGAAGAACTACCAGATGTGGCAGAGACGGATGGCTACGTTCCTTCGTGGCAAGGGACAGATCCTTTGGGATGTTACGGTGAACACAACTTATGTTCATCCGATTAACTTCCTTACTCCAGGATCGAGGGACATGTTCGACGCCAACAACAAGGCGGTCGACTACTTGTTTCGTGTTCTGTGTCAATCCGAATTCGATCGGGTTCAGACAGAGGACCTAGCTTGTAGAATATGGGAGCAATTGAAAGATGCTCATGCTGGGAATGCTCAGGTTCAGGCTCAGATGTACGCGACTTACCAGAGAGAGTACGAGAACTTCACTTATCTCCCCGGCGAGTCCGTCGATGCCCTTTTCCAGTGGTTTACGATTGTGGTGAACAACATGAGAGCCAATGTGGCTGTGCTCCCGTACGATGATCATGATAGAGCCGTGAAGCTCTTGCACTCGTTGGATCGTACCGTATGGGACGGAAAGGTCAAGGCTGTTCTTGAGTCCGAGAAGTATGACACTTGTTCTCGAAGCTCAAGTCAGCTGAGTTGGATAGTGGTGTGACCGCCCGTCTTGAGAGCCCGACTGACTCCCATAGTCTTGCTCTCGTCGGTGGCAAAGGTGTTAAGTCTAACGCTAACGCATCCTCCAAGATGTACTCTCTATCTTCTTTGATGACTTTGCCAGATGAGGAGTTCGACGTGCTTGGAGAGGACGAGCTGGCGTTGCTGACCAGGAGGTTCGAGAGGTTGCACGAGAACCGGGTGAACATAAGGAAGAATCCACGAACATGCTTTCAGTGCGGCAAGCCAGGACACTTCGTCACCGACTGTCCGGAGAAGACGGAGAACAAGGACGGCTACAAGCACTGGTCGAGGACGGACGGCAAGTACCGATCAAGGCGCGATCACAAGCACAAGAACAAGAACAAGGACGAGCGACGATCGAGGAAGAAGGACGGCGGCAAGAAGGCCCGGCGATGGTCGGGCGGCGACGTCGACTCCAGCTCTGCTTACTCTTCCTCAAGCTCGAGTAGCAGCGAAGATGAAGGTGATCGGCGCAAGAACAAGAAGTCATCCAAGAACTTGAGCGGGCTAACGCTACGCGAGAGATAACTGCGGCATGGCTCGTAGCTCCGGCAGCAAGAAGAGTCACCAGAGCGACTCGGACTCCGACTTCGAGGATGAGGTGGGAGACTTGAGGAACGTTTGGTTGATTGACTCTGGTTGCTCGAGGCATATGACCGGAGACAAGGGGTGGTTCTCAAGTCTCGTCCGGTGGTGTCCAAGACATACATCACCTTTTGGGACAATGGGCGGGGGCGCGTGCCGAAGGTGAGATTAAGGTAAGTGACAAGGTCACTCGGCAGTGTTGCTCTTGTCCAATCGCCGGGTTCAATTTGCTTTATGTGTCCCAGCTGTTGGATGAGGGTTTTGAGGTGTTGTTTCGACCTGGTGGTTCTCGGATTTTGGATTCTCGAGGGGACCTAGTTTGCATGGTCGTTCCCGAGGGTCAATTGTTCCGAGCGGATTTTTTCAGTCTTCTGGTGTGGCTCGTTGCTTTTTGGCTGGTTCTTCGAGTGAGTTGTGGAGGTGGCATAGGAAATTGGGTCACTTGAGCTTTGACCTTTTGTCTCGCTTGAGTAAGCTCAATTTGGTCCGAGGATTGCCACGGCTGAAGTTTGAGAAAGAGTTGGTTTGTGCGCCGTGTAGGCATGCCAAGATGGTAGCCTCTTCTCACTCGCCCCCTCACCGATGTGATGACAGAGGCCCATGCGAGCTCCATATGGACCTTGTTGGCCCAGCTCGTGTGCGATTTGCGGGTGGGAAGTGGTACGTCCTAGTTGTGGTGGACGACTACTCTCGGTATGCGTGGGTTTTCTTTCTGGAATAGAAAGGGGAGACGTTTGGTTTTGTTCGAGATCTTGTCTTGAGGTTGAGGAACGAGAGGCACAGAGATGCCATACGAGCGATCCATGATGACAATGGCTCGAATTCAAAACTCTCGGTTCAAACCTTTTGCCATGACTTGGGTCTTGAACACCGCCGAGTCCGTATATGCCTCCCCAGAATGGCGTGGTGGAAAGAAAAAACAGAACCTTGTGCGAGATGGCTCGGATGATGCTCGACGAGCATAGGACTTCGAGAAGGTTCTGGGCTGAGGCGGTAAATACCGCGTGCTATGTGTCGAACAAGATTTACCTCAGGGTTCACAAGAAGAAAACATGCTATGAGTTGATGCACGGTCACACACCCAAGGTGAGTCACTTCCATGTCTTTGGTTGTAAATGCTTCATTCTTAAGAAAGGGAAGAAGTTGGACAAGTTCGAGGCTAGGTCTCTGATGGCATTTTCTTTGGTTCTGGCGTCTCATTCTAGAGCCTTTCGAGTGCTCAATCTTGAAACTAACCAAATCGTGGAGACTTGCGAGGTAACCTTCGATGAGACACAACCACGTAGTTAGCTTGTTTTTGAGTGTGCAGGTGATGATGAACTTGGCGAGGAGATCTTTCAGGAGGAGGAGCATGAACATGGAGATGATGAAGATGGCGGTGTGGTGCCCGCGGCTGAGCATGTACCTACTACTTCAACTACGACCGAGAACGGGCCCTCTCCCACACCTACAACGACAAACCCAGATCAAGGTGAAGGCTGCATTGAGGGGGAGGTAGCATCAAGGCGAGAACCTCCCGGCGAGTTCAAGTGGATCACCCGGCCGAGAATCATCGGCGACATCAATGAGCGTACTACGGTCCGAGGTTGAAACAATTCTCACTTCGCTCATGCTGCTTTTGTTGCTACCTTTGAGCCCAAAGACATTGGACACGCGCTATATGATCATAATTGGGTCAATTCGATGCATGAGGAGTTGGAGAATTTTGAGAGGAACTAAGTTTGGGAGTTGGTGGATCCTCCACCAGGGTGTAAGCCGATTGGGACAAAATGGCTGTGGAAAAACAAGGAGGGAGAGAAAGGAGAGGTGGTGAGAAACAAGTCGAGGTTGGTGGCACAAGGGTATAGTCAGAAGGAGGGGATCGACTACGAGGAGACCTTTGCTCCCGTAGCTCGTTTGGAGGCGATTAGGATCCTTCTAGCCTTTTCCGTGGCTAAAGGGTTCAAATTACACCAAATGGACGTGAAGAGTGCTTTCCTGAATGGTGTTTTGGAGGAAGAAGTGTACATGAGGCAACCACCGGGGTTTGAGAGTGAGAAGTACCCCCACCGGGTGTACAAGTTGAGGAAGGCGCTGTATGGGTTGAAGCAGGCGCCTAGAGCTTAGTACGGTAGGTTGAGAGGGTTCCTGTTTGAGAGAGGGTTTGAAATAGGGAAGGTCGATCAGACCTTGTTTCTCCTCAGGCAGGGCAAAGAGATCCTGATTGTGTAGATATACATGGATGATATTGTCTTTGGTGGCTCGTCTAACTCTTTGGTTGCAAGGTTTGCAGAAGACATGAGCAGAATTTGAGATGAGCATGATGGGTGAGTTGTAGTTCTTCCTCGGCCTCCAGATCAAGCAGTCGAAGGAAGGAACATTCGTGCACCAAGCCAAGTACACCAAGGACATTGTGGGGAAGTTCAAGATGGAGGACTCCAAGACCATGGCGACGCCACGAGCACGACTACGCTCTTGATGCGACGAGGAAGGTGAGCACGTGGACGGAAGAGGAAGCATGATCGGGTCACTCCTCTACTTGACGGCGACGAGGTCGACATCCAATTCGTATGTCATGCGCTCGTTTGAAGCGTCTCCAAGGACTTCGTGATCGGCAAGCGATCAAGCGCATATTCGGTATTTATGACATACTCCCGACTTCGGCCTTTGGTACTCCGCGTCTTCTTCTTTGGCTCTTCATGGATTTTCAGACGTGTGTCGGTTGGATAGGAAGTCCACTTCTGGGACTTGCTAGTTTTTGGGTTCCTCTTTGGTGTCTTGGTCTTCCCACAAACAATCGAGTGTTGCTCAATTCACTACCGAGGCAGAGTATGTGGCCGCAGCTAGTTGTTGCTCTCAGCTCCTTTGGATCACATACTCCATGAGTGACTTTGGTGAGGACTTTACCCATGTCCCACTTCAATGTGACAGCACCAGTGCCATAAGTGTTGCAAAGAACCCAGTGCTCCATTCTAAAACCAAGCACATAGAAGTGAGGTATCATTTCCTGAGAGACAATGTTGAGAAAGGGAAAATCTCTTTGATCCATGTACCCACACATGACCAGCTAGCCGATATTTTCACCAAACCCTAGATCAAGCAACTTTCACTGCTTATGGGGAGCTTGGTGTTTGTTTGATTTCTTGAGTTGGGTGTGTGGGAGCTCCTTTGTAGCATATGTATAGATTTCCTATGTGCATTTCTTGCATTTGGCATGGCATATGTAACATGATGTATAGGCATCTTTGTATCTTAGGTTGCATGCATTTTGTATCATATGCATTGAGTAGGAAAAGCTTCTCCTATATACATTGTTCACCATGGTGTGATATATATGTCCTTGTGAGCTAGTTTGGTAAGCTATGGGTAGTTTGGCTTAGCTCTTGATGATCTTGTTTTATATCCATGGTTGATGGCTATGTTTTGAAAATGTCACATGTATGCTCTCTTGTGAGTAAATGCCTTTATATGATCTTGACATGTTTTAGTGGCTTTGCTATGCTTAATTTGTGGTTGGATAGCTTATTTTGATCATATGGGGCCAAAGGCTCATTTGCCATCATGAATGTTTAGCCCCCATGCTTTATCTTGTGGAGGGGCATAAGTTCCTTTTTGTCGCAAAGACATTTCATGTACCAAATATAAATCTGAAAATGAAATGTAAATTGCTTGGAAAATGTGCTCCCATGTCATATGTGCTTAATTTAATTTAGTTTGGGTGCTAAACCGTTGCATGATGCCTACCAATGAGAAGTCTCATATATAGAAGTAGGCACATGGCTCAGTGGCTTTGACATGACATGAGGTGCTTGTGGGTGTTTATGATAGTCTTATGATTAGAATGGTTGTCCTAGCATGAAGTTTGTGTGGCTTTGCCATTTTGACATGTTTTGCTCATGTTTAGGATTTTGCTCATGAGAGGGTAATTTTTCGCAAAAATGATCAACTCTATCTTAGCTTCGCCCAATGGTTGTGAAACTTGGTGATCTTGTAGTTTATGCTCATACGAAGCTATAGAGTATCTAACTTGCTCATTTGGACATGTGTAGCATCCTATGTTGAATTTTGTCTATTTGAGAAGCTCTAGGTTGCATTTTTTGTATTTTTGGCTTGATTTATGCATTGTCAACAAGGGGGAGAAGTTTGAGCATGTTTTGACTTGTTGCATGCATTTAGCAGGTTTCCAAGTGGTTTCGAGCTAGTTTTGAGCTCGTGGGTTCGATTTTTCCTAGGTGGTCATCGGCTGGCCGGTGGAATGCACCGGTTTGACCGGTGTGAGTGTCAGGTCCTGGGCGATCTAGCGCACCGTCGACCGGTGCGATCGGCCGATCGACCGGTCGAGCAAGGCAAGCGGTACTCTGTTTTGCAATGTGGTTTGCATGCATTCGTCCAGGGGGAGTTGCATTGGTTCAGGGGGAGCTTGCATGTGTGCAGGGGGAGCTCTTTGTGGTTTTCGAGTTTTGGTTTGGTGGTTTGTGTTCTTTGCTTGAGCATGGTTTTGTCTCGGTTGTGTCGAGCCGTTGCCCTTGCCTAAGGGGACCGAGACTTGTCTTCTTCAAGTGATCTTGCTCTTTGCCTTTCCTTTGGCTTTCGATCGCTTATTGGACTTTCTTTTAGTCGTTTCTTTTCCTTTCCTTTTCTCTTTGGTTACCAAATGTGTGTGTTGTCAATGCACTCATCAAGGGGGAGATTGAGAGCCTGTGTGGTTCAAGGACCGGTGGATGGTCGCTCGGTGTGATGAGTGATTGACAATGTTGTGTGGATCGACTCTTGGCTAAGTATTACAGTGCGGTTGCGGCTTGACCGGTGTTGGTGCAGGTGAAGAACAAGCGCGAAAGGTCGTTGCCGATGAGGCCTCCATGTATGGAGAAGACAAGTAGGCTTGGTTCGAGGGACCCGTGTGCCGAGTCAAGTGCAGCCGCATGGTGGCAAGAACGGCAAGATGAAGTCGTGGACGGTTTCTTGGTTGAGCCTCAAAACCAAGGTTGAGCCGGGACTACGTGGGAGCCGAGTCATGAGTGAAGATTGGCGAAGGCTACACCGAGTTCGGCTGGGTTTCGGTGGTTCACGAAAAATCAGGGTTCCTTGGTTGATCCACAAAGCCAAGACCAAGACCGACGAGGTGCAGAAGATCGGACCGGTCGACCGGTGAGGAGCACCCGATCGACCGGTGCGACGACGCGATCCGAGACTTCAAGCGGAGGACAGCGTCGGGATCGCAAGGCTTGCGTCGAGGCTAAGCAAGTTTGCGGTCGCTGGGCATCCGTCCGATGGTGCGACGACAAAGTTTCCCAAAGTGCCCTTTGGGGGCGTGTATCCTATTGTTAGGCCTTAGGGGTAGTTTGGTCTTTCGGTTGCCTCCATATAACCCAAGTGGTGAGAGGATGGCAGCCATCTCTTAGAACCCTAGCTCATTTTGTTTCGCTATTTTCCTCTTCCTTTTTCCTTTGGATTTTCTAGGACTAGCTTGAGAGCTTCATGGTGAGATCTTGTGAGAGGGAAGGATGATCGGGCGGAAAGCTAGACCTTGTATGAACCTTCATGGTATGTATAGATGATTCAGCGTGGTTCCTCAAGGCTTTGTTGTGTCTCTCCCGTTTCTCCTTTTTGGTGATTTTCGGAGCCTTTTCTTGGCGATTTTCTTGTGGCGGATTCGAGGCCTTTCCCTTTGGGATTTGGTGGGGGATGCATGCTTGAACCCCTCGTGGTTCTTTTCCCTTTGATTCCCCTCCCAAATCTGTGAGCAAAGGGGCTCGATTTTGGGGTTTTCTCCTCTCTAGGGTTAGAGGCGTTCTTGGTGGGATTTCTTCGATTCCTCTTGTTCGAGCAAGTTTTGGTGGACCAAATCTTGGCTATGGTGTGCCCATGAGGTGTTCCTACTATTCCCAAAGTCTTGTGCGAATCCGTGGAGCGAATCGGGAGATCGGGAGTTGGATTTGGGGGAGTTGACCCGCGGGTTTCTGTTCATCCCGAGAGCCCAGGGCTCACCGGTCTGACCGGTGTCGACCCCAGTTGGGTTTTTGCTCAGGTGAACGTGTCGGTGAGTTCACTGTTGTCTTGTGTGGCTGCTGTTTCGAGTTTGGTTCGGTTTGGAGCTCGAAAGGTCGGGTTTGTGGATTTGGGGCTTCCTGGCTTAGACCGGCCTGACCGGTGTAGGAGCCTTCCATGGAAGTTCTCAGGTTCTGTCAGGGTGCACCAGCAGGGACCGATCTGACCGGTGTGTGCGACCGGTTTGACCGGTGCGGTCCAGTAGCTGCTCGAGTTGGTTTTTCCGCTACGTTCTCAGGTAGGCTTTGGTGGTTGTTGGTTCCTAGGACCGAGAAGACTCCGATGGGCTGCGTGGTCTTGGCCAACTTGGGTAGTTGAGTCGGAGACGTGTTTTGGTAGCCGTGTTTATCTTGTTGGAGTTCCCATCTCCTTCGAGAAGAATTTTTATCGGCTCCCATTCACTCCCCCCTCTCTGGTCGCCAGATCGGTCCTTCAGTGTTGTCTCCTAGGTACCCGACCTCCTTTATATAGTCCAGGGGGTGAGTGCCTAGTCGGTTACAAGATAGGAGTTCGGATAGGACTACACGGTACGAGTCATAGTAGGATTACAGGGGAATTCTAGTAGGAGTTCGTATTCCTCCAAGTATAGGTACCCGGGATGTATGCCCGACAAGCCCTGAGCACTTTGTAGTCGAGAGTAGTTTGAGTAGTCTTGAAGCCTCTTCGAGTAGTTCTTGAGTGTCCTCGAGTATTGCTTGGAGAAGTCTTCAATAGTACTTGAACTGTCACGAGGCTGAAGGTGGTCCATCTCATCTGTCTTGAAGTCAAGATTATATGGAAGTGCGTTTACAAAATCGCACTCCATATGGAGTACCCCCGTGCCTTAGGTTGAGTCGTGGACTCTGGCTGAGGGTCAATCTTGATTCTGCATCTTCTTTCCTGAAAAATTGAACGATGGGTGTATGTTGGCGGCCAAATATAACTCCCCTAAGCACTTGTTACACTTTGATTTGGAACTAACCTGCCACTAGGCATACTAATGATGTAAGAGCAACTCCAACATTTCCCCATCCCAAGTTGCCATTGTTATTTTTTTTGGCAAAAACAGAAAAACCTTCTCCAATAGTTCCCCATCTCAGGTTGCCATTTATCCCAAGTTGGGAAAAACCAACTCCGCGTGCGCATATATATATGCGCGCAACGATCCGCGACGCATCCTTCCGTATTAGAAGAGGTGGAAGGGTTTAACAATAATTTTGTTTTTTTTCTCAGGATTTCTGATTTAAGTTTTCAAGAGGTGGAAGGGTAGAAACATAATTTTGTTTCTCTCAGGGTTCCTGATGTAAGTTAGATCTGTATTTGGCAAGTGAATTTTGCCAAACTGTTGGAGATGGACTCTTTTTTTACTTGTCATATCTTTTAGAAGTTGGCAAAACACAAGATTTGCCAAGTAAAATTTGGCAAACTGTTTGAGATGGTCTAACAAGTTTGAAACAAGCATGTGTTGTTGGAGTTTTATGTTTATGCAGGTTTTGGTACTTAACAAGCACTCTTGGACGATGTTCATAAGCATGCCTCAAGAGATAAAGAATCCCGATGCAAGTGCAACTCCAAGATAAACAAGACTCCAGAAGCTCCAAAGGACCCCTTGAGATTTGGAGATTTATCCACGAGATCAACTCAACCTAAGAGATATTCGCGTAGCCTAGAATAGCATGATCTTTCAATGCAGATTCAGAGACTTAAACGGCCTCTAATGACAAAATGTTGAATACCAAAGTTGTGGGCCTTATTGAGATCTTCAATTTGAACATATGGAAAGCCCAATTCGGATCAAGGAGCTAGGAAATATGCCCCTCGAAATACCTGCTGCGTAGACAAGCCCAAAATCAGACAGATTATCTTCCAAGGCTATTTTGGGATCTTATCTTCGTTTCCAAGGAAAAAAATGAACACCAAAGTTGGAGATAATTTCGTGCCACACAAGCTAGACACTGAATTTGCATTATTTGATGTCCGGATGTGGGAGATATGATGTCGGCAACGAGGGGCTGTGTAACAGGAAAATTTGGACGAGGCTGATTTTATGAAAACCGAGTTTGCTTCACTCCCAAGCAAGATCTCGTGCATGACAATGTGGAGCACGCCCCAAGGCTCCCTAGGGGTATAAATACAACCCCCTAGGCGCCCAAGGAGGACACCATTCAGATCCATTCACCAGAGAGCCACCAAATTGAGGGACACACACCGAAGGAAGACGCCACTGCCTCGAGTCCTCGACGTTGCCTAGGAGATGGCTTAAGCTAGACCCGCTGTTGATGGTCAAATTTGGTACACCTAGCTATAAGTTTAACATCAACATTGGCACTAATTTAATATCCAAACTAACGATCCTAACCCTCATGATATGTCAAGTTCACACTCGCATGTGGTTTTTGGAGTTTATTGTTTACGCAGGAAAACAACGTTAAAGAGGAGACTTCCGGGATAAGTTCATCAAACACTTTATAAGAAGATCATGAAGCCCGTCACAAGTCAAGACATGAAGTGAACACAACTCCAAATGACCCAAGGACCGAAGCATCAACACGTAAAACTCCGGGGACTAGGAGGTTTACCAACGAGATCAACTCAGCCCAAGAGATATTCTCGCAGCCTAGAACTACATGATCTTTCGGTGCAGATTTGGAGAATTAAACGGCCTCTAATGGCAAAGGTTTGACTACCAAAGTTGTGGGCCTTGTCGATAGATTCGATTTGGACATATGGATGGCCCAATTCGGGTCAAGGAACTAGGAGATATGGCCCCCGAAATGCCAGCTGCGCAGACAAGTTCGAAATCAGACAGATTATCTTCCAGGGCTGATTTGGGGATATTATCTTCGTTTCCACGGAACGCAATGAATACCATAATTTCGTGGCACACAACCTAGACACCGAATTTATATTATTTGGAGTCCGAACGTGGGAGATATGGCGCCGTCAAGAAAGGGCTGCGAATCAGGAAAATCTGGACGAGGCTGAGTTTATGGAAACCAAGTTCGCTTCTCTTCCAAGGAAGATCTCGTGCAAGGCAAGGTGGAGCACGCCCCAAGGCTCCTCAAGAGTATAAATACAACCTCATAGGCGCCCAAGGAGGGGGATTGATCCATCAATTCATCCGTCATCCGCCGCCGAGGAGCAGAGAAGAGAGGGACACCATTCCGGAGAGGAGAGGGTCAAGATGGTTGACTAGGGTTTCCCTAGCCGACGTGGGAACCTTGCATGAAAGACAACATCGGAGTTCTTGGAGCTAGGGTCAAGATCAAGGTAGGATCCCGGTGGTGATCTTGTCCATGTATTATACTCTCATGTTGAATTTGCAAGATTGAATCCGATTTCTAGCGATCAAGTGCTTTCTCTACAACTTTGTCTTCACTTGGGTTTGCTTCTTCCCCAATCTAGTCTATAGCTAGATTTCTTAGGGTGCTCTTATAGTCATGGTGGCTAGAGGTGCATACCCGATCTACCGAGCGTTTTCATCTTGTTCATCTTGAACTCGCCCTAGGCTAACCCGCACGAATAGGAGTGTAGCAGACGCGTGGCTCCAAAAGGCGGGCGTCTTGAGTTGGAACGGAAGCCACGATTTAAAGAGGCTAGTAATGAGATTCGTTTGCTTTATTCTTTTTTGTTTTGGAACTTCAACAAAAGACTCGATCCAATCTCTAGATTGGTTTTATCTCTCTTTCTCTTGCTACCTCCGGTGTTGAGTAGATTAGATGTGTTTTCATGGTTCTTCCATAGATTAGATGCAAAACCCCTTTTCAAGATCAAAGTGTTTTCCGCTTATTAGATTGGATCTTGCATTACACATTGTTCCATGGATTCGATACCTTGGGTTCACACTTAAGGGAAGAAGGGTCCCTTGACTACGACGGAGGACTTGTCCGCTTGCAAGTCCAAACGAGGTTTGATACACATACAGACCGTCAACAAGCCCCTTTTTCTGGCACCGTTGCCGGGGAACAAGTAATCAAGATTCAATCTAGTTTTGTGTTTGTAAATATTTTCAATTTTTTTCTCTTGATTTTTCTTTTTGCATCTCTTGATTTCGACCATCCTCGAAAAAAAAGAATCAATCTAATCTAGGGTTTTGCTAAGCGCTAGTTTTCTTTTAGTTTTCTTTATTTTGTTTATTGCTAACCCTAATCGGAGATGGACGGCTACATCTCCAACATAAAAAAACATATATATTGTGGATGGTCTAGAAAAATTTTGCACGCAAAGGTGACGTGCAACACAAGATCTAAAAGTGGAGGCCGAACATCGTCGGAATCTCCAAGAGAAACTCCACCTCCAAGATCGAAAGGAGATCAACCTCATCCGCCACTCATCCTAGGAAGGTCGTTCGGCAAGACCGTCGGAGCAATCAATGCCAGCAAGGGGGAGATCAAGTTCGACATCGATGGCGTGAGGAGTGCATTCAAGTCAACCATGATTCGGGGTACGTAGAATGGTCAATATTAAATACATTCTACCTCATCGTCGCATCGGAAGGGAGGAGTCAAGGGAGAATGAAGCGAAGAAGATGCAAAAGTTGTTACATCCGTCAAGACCAGGAATCAACACCAGCATGTGAAGGCCAAAAAGATAAGTAAGCCGAAGAATAAACCTACACCGAAGCCAGGGATGGTGTAGAAGTGGGGTCCCCAAGATTGCAACGCCCGCAAAAAGCGTTGATCCAAAGTGAAGGAGAGAAGAAGTCTAGGTATGGACTATAAACGAAGCGCTTGCGGGAGGCAACCCGTTCGTCGAGTCAAGAATAAGCTATTGGGAGGACAACCCGTTGAAGAGTCAAGCTACCGGGAGGGCAACCCGAAGAATTTTTCAAGTTTTTCAAGTAAGTTTGTCTTAGAATTTGCTATGCATTACATATTATAAATTCCTATGTGGTTGAATAATTTTTGGAGGCATTATAATTGCTCGGTCGTTTTATTTGAATTATATATTGATCATAAACCGATGACTTGAGCCATCCCAAGTTTTGTTTGCTTATTTTTGAGAAACTAGTACCAAAAATTCAGAACCTACCCCAACCTTTCATCCTATCCATGGTGTTAAGGTTGGCTTGTTTTACATGATAAAAACACACGAGTGGAGCCTTGCTATGTTTCTTAATGTTTTTAATCTTTGACGCATGGTAAAACTCGCGTAAACCTAAGGAATTTGATTTTTGGTTTCATTCAACTTGGCATCCATCGGTTTCTCTAGATTTAGAATTTTTCTAAGCCCATTGATTTATTTTTATTCAAAATCTCTCTCTCATGTTTGGACAAAATTAGAACCTAAACCTATACCCCCACGGTCAAGCCGAAGGAACTTGCTATCAATTAATGAAAGCAATCGATCCCGGTGCAACCAAAATAAATTTTATAATTGTTTTTGATGTCTAAAAGCTCCTCTAATGATATATTTGGACTCATCGCTAGCGCTGAGTTAATTTTCAAAGTTTCAAAATTAGAGGAGTGATTTGCATCTAAACATGATTAAGGAAGGTTTTGAGCTTGATTAACATATAGTGCCCCACGATGCATCACGTATCCATCATTTGGCATCTTGGGCACATGCAAAGGACAAGCATGGGGGAAGCAAGGGCTTTGTTTTGTAGGAAATTGGTGAAAGCACAAGAGGCAAGGGAACGAGATGTGACATGAAGTTAAACAATGGAGGTGGAACCCTTAATCGCGCAAGCAAAGGAGTGGTTGTGAACATTTGGATAGAGGAATCTCGTGGATCACGCGGACACATGGCCAGAAGAGAGCAAGAAGCGTCTCGGAGAAAGATCAAAGCAAATGGAGTAGGAGGGCCACTAGGCCGATCAGCCTAGGCCGGCCGGCCTAGCCTCCACTTATGTCCCCCGGTGCTCCCCTTCGTTTGGTAAGTATTTTATGCATTTGTTAATTCGTGTTCTTGAGTTCATAGCCCATAAGTTCCAGAAACAACCTAGAAATATTTGAGTTCGTTGGGGATGAGGATCTTGTCATGATCTATTGTTCATGTTGATGATGCTTTGATGATTAAGGCTAGCCACCATGCTTTTCGGGAGTATAGATCTCACTACTCCCGAAGACCCCCTCAACATATCATTTCAATAGATTAGTTTAGTTTCACCATGATAGGCGGTTGCATGTTCAAGTGTCCACAAACCCTATGGGCTAATATCTATCCTATATTGTGCACCTCACGCTCCACCCTTTGAAAAAAATAATAATCATAATAATAATAAACTCCACCCTCCATATGCTTCCGTTGTGTGTTTCTCCCACCGGCAAGCAACCCCCGGTGTACTCGTTGTGAGTTAGTGCAGCAACAATGTGGAAGATAGCCACCAATTTCTTCACCAAGAAGACACGTTCATAGTCATCAAAGGTGCCATTGTCAAGCTCTTCGAGGAGGCACTCGATTTCCGAGTCTCCCCGAAGCATGGAGGAAGACGTGGCACCACCAAGGAGCAACACGCTGCCCCTTGGTGGCATGAGGAGTACACGAAGTTTATCCATGCGGTACACCGAACCGCGAGGACACACGGAAGAGCCACCCGTTCCACCATGACGCTCAACTCGTTCATCCGCTCCACCACCATACACTCCGAGGCATTCTAATGGATTCATCATGAAGACGGAGGAGGAGGAGGGCAGGCTTGATCATCTTGAGAAGAGGCTTGAACCAAATGTTGACTTTAGTGATGCCCTCCAAGTGTTGGGATTCTATTCGAATAATTAACAAATCTTGAGCAACCTTGGATGGGTGAAATTCTTTAATGGAGTTGGTGTAAGCACTCACAAGGAGCTTGCCTTGGAAATTCTTATACACCGGTAATTGATGAAGGAGTGTCGTGCCTCTCATTTCACCTTGAAGATGAAGAGCAATTAGTTCCTTATGGATATATTAGAGAGCTGCTCGGTCCCAAGAAGGACGCCCTGGAGCAAGTTGAAGTCCAAGAAAATATGCTAGAAGGATTTCGGGGAATAATTTCGGGAGAAGACTCCAAGGAACCCAAAATTTCTCCTCGTTGAGATTTCTTTGGGGGTCGAGTACATGAAGCAAGGAAAATATATTAGTAGAGATGAGAGGAGAGGGTGCAAGTTGATGTTTCTCTTTCCAACATGGGGCTGAGATTATTTGTTGAAGGGAGACAAAAATTGGTTAGAGGAAGGACTTCTTGTGCCGGCGAAGAAGAATAAAAAGGAAGAATTGTTGAAGAAGGATCATCTTCCATAGCCCAAGATGAAGGAGGGGTTGCACATCAAGCTAATAAACAACCACATGGAGGGATCCCGATGCCACCACCTTATGGAGGAATACCAATACCTCCACTATATTATGAAGTATGCCGATGCAAGCATGGGGGAGTGGGGCAGCCATGCAGCCACCTCCTCCACCATACATGGCGCCCAACGAATCTTTCATGGCGCCTCATCCAAACCAATGCAAGTCAAAAGGAAGAAGAGACCGGCGCAATCATAATACGAGCAAAGATACAACGCACAAGATCATCAATATCAACCACCGGAAGATGAAGAATGGAGGAGGAGGAAGAAGAAAAATAATAATGACGCCTTCAACTTCGGTTCGATTTTCTCTTTTCTCTTTTCTCTTTTCTTTATTTTCAGCTTTTATGCAAATTTGTGTGTGCTTAGCATTTTCTATTTTTTATTTATTTTCAGCTTGTGTGTTAGTAGTAGTGTTTGCTTTAAATCAACATGAATAAAGTTTGCCACCATGATTATCACCTTTAGTGAAGATATTAAGTTGATGCCATGTTGATATATGATGAAAGTTGCCGCTTTGGTTATCTTTGTACTTGTTTTATGCATGATTAAATTAATGCTCTCTATAAATGCAAATCTGAAATTAAATTAAATGCTATCTTAATCACTTGCGGAGGTTATGATACAAATAAGACCCATAGTTTTCTTTTCATGCTCTCAACTTTGGATGGGTTAAATATGATTTATTTTTGTTCTTAAAACTATGCTAACCTTGTCATTAAAGCCACTTGCATGTTGCTCTACCTATCCAAAGCCTTATATTTATTTGAGTGCAAAAACTTAGTATACAAGATTTATTTTTAGATGAGTTAATTCAGGGCTTGATTTCTCTGGCCCGAGACTAAGAAGCTGGTTATTCCGTTTTTGCGTATCTATCTTATTGCTAGCCTTTTCTATCCGTGCATTGTGAATCTCCACATCGGAAATTTCACAAACCTCGCCGGATACCCACCCATAAAACCCAATATATCTTTTTGTGTTTACCTCCTTGACCACAACCTATCATTTGAGTATGGATGAATATTTCGAGGAAGATCACAAGAATGAAGGTGCCAAGGATCGAAGTATAATTTTGGAAGACCTCCAAGACATAAAGGTTGCGTGAAGGATCCCTACAAGATTTCAAGTGTTTCTCTCCCGGAAAACATAGAACTTTAAGTACCTACCTTGGCACAAAAATTTTTCCACCTCATTGCCTGAGGACGTGCAATCGTCTAAGCATGGGAGAGCTGCCAAGGAGGTAGGTACAATGTAATCTAGAGTTCAAGGGGAGTATATAAAAAATAAAAAAAGGAAAAAGAAAAAAAGAAAGAAAAGAAAAAAGAAAAAGAAAACGAAAAAAGAGAGAGAAAGAAAAAAAATAATAAATAATAAAGCTCCCTGGCTCTCTAGATGCATTAGGAGTTTCAAGAGGATTCAAGATCAAGACTCATACTCTTCTTTCGAACCATGTGCAATCTGATAACGAGGACTTTGCTTGTGCCTCGGATCACTCTTTGCCATTTACACATGTCCACTTATCTCATAAACTGTGTGTTTTTCTCTCTCCCCCTCCTTGAAACAACATTATTTTCCAATGACCTTTTTTACGAGTCTCGGTAAGACCATGAGAAGCTCGTCTTGTTTTGATAATATCTCAATAATAATATCTTGGTAGGACTAAACTCTTCCCAAAGCTCCAAATAAAGCCTTCCACTTATATATACTTTGAGAGGGGAAAGGAGTAGAACAAATAGGCTTGAGAGATGAGATGAGATGAGATGAGAGTACATGAGCAAGATGCAAGAAGGTTAAAATTTTGAACTTAGTTTAGCTCTTTTTTATTCATCTTACTTCAAAATTTCTGAGATTCATTTGAAATTTGGGAGCATGACTAATTTCTTGTGGGAAGAGCTTAATTGATATCCACCCTCCGTAGGGATGAAGGCTAGTACACTATGGAACTTTAACAAATATAAATTTAGAGAGCATTATGTTTTCTCGTGTATGATCAAGTGCAGGGTATGAACAAGGAAAGGCAACGCTGATATCTATTGAAGGACGAGCAAGGTTTAAGCTTGGGGGTATGTTGACGGTCAAATTTGGTACACCTAGCTATAAGTTTACCATCAACATTGGCACTAATTTAATGTCCAAACTAACGATCCTAACCCTCATGATATGTCAAGTTCGCACTCGCATGTGGTTTTGGAGTTTATTGTTTACGCAGGAAATCAATGTTAAAGAGGAGACTTTCGGGATAAGTTCATCAAACACTTTATAAGAAGATCATGAAGCCCGTCACAAGTTAAGACATGAAGTGAACACAACTCCAAATGACCCAATGACCAAAGCATCAACACATAAAACTCCGGGGACTAGGAGGCTTACCAACAAGATCAACTCAGCCCGAGAGATATTCTCGCAGCCCAGAACATCATGATCTTTCGGTGCAGATTCGGAGACTTAAACGGCCTCTAATGGCAAAAGTTTGACTACCAAAGTTGTGGGCCTCGACGATAGCTTCGATTTGGACATATGGAAGGCCCAATTCGGGTCAAGGAACTAGGAGATATGGCCCACGAAATGCCAGCTGCGCAGACAAGTCCGAAATCAGACAGAATATCTTCCGGGGCTGTTTTGGGGATCTTATCTTCGTTTCCAAGGAAAGCAATGAATACCAAAGTTGAAGATAATTTCGTGGCATACAACCTGGACACCGAATTTGCATTACTAGCACAATGCACGTGCGTTGCTACGGATTTAACGTTAGCATTACAAAGATAAAACTGTCATAGAAGAGATTTTGTTGTTATATAGAAATAAAGCGCAAAACTGAAGACAATAGGCTCACTGGCTCACAAAGAAGCATACTGATGTATTGATTTGTTCATATAATTAAATTATTGCATCATCCAAATTGAACCTAAATTTATTTCATTTCCTTCATACTAATAAAGATGATACACAGCTACTGATGCTTACTATGAGCTGAGCAGCTAACCATTAGCATAACAAAACTCACAGCTCAACAGCTGGACAGAGTAGGTAAGCAAGCCGGAGTGTTAGTCTCGAAGGTCTCATTGGCAACATGCCGGCCAGCACAAGATTATAGAGAGAAGACGGGCAAGTGAGTTCACAACAGCGCTCACCGAGAGACAGCGGTGTAGGCGTCATAGGCTTGACGTGGACTTGCGGAACGACGGGCGTGGCTGCAGCTGGTGTTTGCTGACAAACCTCCCATTCACGCATACTGTCGAGCAGTTTGCTGGCGAGGTGGAGGTAGCTGTGTTTAGGAAGGGATGGCAGCTTGGCAGCGTGGGTGTCCCCGTGCTCGTGGTGTCCATATTCGGTGCGGCTCGTCGTGCGGTCGTCGACGCCGGTCCAGCACTGGCGCGGTCGTCATTGTTCCCAGTGACGCAGCTGCGCGGGTACAGCTCCTTCCCTTGGGCGTCGTCTTGCCTGGTCACCACGGCCATGCCCAACCAGGCCTCCTTGTGCATGAGTGAGGCGAGAGCCTCGGCCTTGAGCTGCACGGGAAGTCCTGTAGCCGGCCCTGGCACCCATTGTGGTAGCGGCGGTCATGCATTTCATCGAATGGATTGAGGGTGATCAAGAAGGTGGAAAGAGAAGTCTCTTGGTGCTTGACTGCTAGTTCTTGCGAGGAAGAAAGCAAAAGGGAGGGGGCGAGATGTGGCCTACGGCTGCTGTTGCTGCTAGCCTGCTAGTAGAGCTTCCGATTGGAGAGAGAGGTAAGGGACGAGGTGCTGGTGCTGGATTTGCGTGCCCGTGGAGAAAAAATCAGGGAGGGGATCGATTACAGAGAGAGAGAGAGAGAGAGAGAGAGGAGGAGGAGGAGGAAGGCAAGCAGCTTGCTTGTCCATTGATTATATTAGAGAAGAGAGGGAGACACAGGAGCATGCCCGCAAAAAAAAGAGACATGAGCAAGATGAGCAAAGAGAAGGAAGAAGCTTGCGGCGACGGGGCAAGGTGGCCTAGCGAGCGCGAGCGCTATGACTGGAGAGGGAGGAGGTGGCAGCAGAACCATTCACCTCGCCTGCGTCACCGCCTTCTCCCGCTGCTGCTGCACCGCCGCCCCAGAGGTCAGCGAGTACACCTCCGCCGACCGCTGTACCATGGCCTCCGGCAACGAGCACTCGCACTCGCTCTCGCACCACATGGAGATGGGCTGTCGTGCGAAGGGCCGAGACATGCGCAGCCGGCCTGGGTTGCGCGTCGACGAGAGGAAGGGGCGGGCGGGCGGTGGCGGATGGGACGACGGAAGGAGGGAGAGAGACGCGCTATCGACAAGTCAGAGACCACGACAAGTGGGACCCACTTGTCGGACGAACGCGTAAACAGTTCTTGCTTTAATATTAGGTAGAGATTTGGAGTCTGGACGTGGGAGATATGGCTGCGAATCAGGAAAATCTGGACGAGGCTGAGTTTATGGAAACCAAGTTCGCTTCTCTTCCAAGGAAGATCTCGTGCAAGGCAAGGTGGAGCACGCCCCAAGGCTCCTCAAGAGTATAAATACAACCCCCTAGGAGCCCAAGGAGGGGGATTGATCCATCAATTCATCCATCATCCACCGCCGAGGAGCAGAGAAGAGAGGGACACCATTCCGGAGAGGAGAGAGTCGAGATGGTTGACTAGGTTTCCCTACCTGATGTGGGAACCTTGCATGGAAGACCACGTCAGAGTTTCTGGAGCTAGGATCAAGATCAAGGTAGGATCCCGGTGGTGATCTTGTCCATGTATTATACTCTCATGTTGAATTTGCAAGATTGAATCCGATTTCTAGCGATCAAGTGCTTTCTCTACAACTTTGTCTTCGCTTGGGTTTGCTTCTTCCCCAATCTAGTCTATAGCTAGATTGCTTAGGGTGCTCTTATATAGTCATGGTGGCTAGAGGTGCATACCCGATCTACCGAGCGTTTTCATCTTGTTCATCTTGAACTCGCCCTAGGCTAACATACGAATAGTGCGTTGTGACAGGTGGCTCCAAAAGGCGGGCGTCTTCGGAGTTGGAACAGGCCACGATTTAAAGAGGCTAGTAATGAGATTCGTTTGCTTTATTCTTCTTTGTTTTGGAACTTTAACAAAAGACTCGATCCAATCTCTAGATTGGTTTTATATCTCTTTCTCTTGCTATCTCCGGTGTTTAGTAGATTAGATGTGTTTTCATGGTTCTTCCATAGATTAGATGCAAAACCCCTTTTCAAGATTAAAGTGTTTTTTGCTTATTAGATTGGATCTTGCGTTACACATTGTTCCACGGATTCGATACCTTGGGTTCACACTTAAGGGAAGAAGGGTCCCTTGACTACGATGGAGGACTTGTCCGCTTGCAAGTCCAAACGAAGTTTGATACACATACAGATCGTCAACACCCGCCGCCATGGTTGGCTCTACGTGGTGAAGCCATGGTGGAGTTCCGGAGCCATGCCTTGGATTCATCAAGGCATATGTACCGTTGACGGTGATATCAATCTAATCTTGTCTCTATTTTTGATCTACTATGATGCATGTATTTTCTCATTCATAAGTGTATCTAGCATATGACCTTAGTAGGAATAGATTTAATCATGATGGTTAGTCTATGTCTTGCAGATACATCATAGTATTGCAAAGGAAGTCGGTGGTTGATTATCGTCATATGGTGACAGCATGCGGGAGGGAAAAGGCTGAATGAACATGTAATGTTGAGTTTGATCTATGGCGTATCGTGAGTGTCACTAGGTAAAGCTTTGGAAATCTTAGTCGACTCGACGCACCTTGTAATGGCATTCACGGGAAAGTACTAGGGATATCTCTTTATCATGCTATATGTTAGATTAGTTTATCACTTTGGCCGAAGTTGCAATTAGGAGGCGATGGGCTTGTGCTACCTTTGGTCGTGTTACCTTATGGCTACCGAATGTGATCCATACATCCATCCAACGTTTGTATGTTAACCTCTTTATGCAATCTATGCTTCTTGTTAGGATAGGTTCGATAGATTAGATGGTAAAACTTAGACGGTTTGCTTCCGATCCACGGATTGATAAACCTTAGGGGAATACTCTAAGGGAAGAGCTACATTTATCCATGCGCTCGTGGTTCGAACTTGACGCGCTTTTGAGCTGTCAATAGTGTAGTATAGCAGCCCCCGAGCCTTGAATTGATTTAGATAATCAATCCAAGGGTCTTCAAATTTCGCGAAAGCCATCATTTGAGTACTCTTGCAACGTCCAACCCCCGAGATTATATGCCAAGTGAGCCGTATGAGCCATGTCGAGTAGTGATTATAGTTGAGCCCCTGAGCTGGAGAGGTAGCGAAGCATGCTGAAGTTGTTTCCGAGTAGTAATTTAACATTGAGTCGTCAAGCTTCATAGGTAGCAGAGACTGCCGAGTTGTGTTCGAGTTGTAATTTTGCTGTCATAGCGGACTTTCGACTTTTGCCATTTAGAATGGACTATAGATGCATCAAGTGGGCTTTAGGTGCTGTCAGAGTGGACTTTAGATGCGACCAAAGTTGACTTTATGCCGCGCGGAGCAGACTTTGATATGCAAATAGAGTAGTCGACTTTAGATTACCGCGCAAAGTGGACTTTAGATGCGACTGAAGAAGTCGACTTTAGATTGCGACTGAAGAAGTCGATTTTATTATGACTGAAGAAGTCGACTTTAGATTGTCGCGCAAAGCAGACTTTGAAATGCGACTGAGTAGTCAACTTTGTTCCATGTGGAGCGGACTTGAATACTCAGGGCCAAGTGTGAAACCCGAAATACAAAGCTTGAAAGCAAAAATGAGAAGCACTTCAGGAAACCAGAAACGAATGGAAAATCAGAAAAACGAGTAGTTTTGCCACCGGAGTGAGATGAACACTTCTGGAATCCCAAAATCACTACCGCCTCAAACTCCTTGAATTTGCCAAGACCACGTAGCCACTAAAGTGCTACTGGTCCTAGGAACAAACCACACTTCCAACCTAATCAACCACACACAACACGCAGCGGAAACTTGCACAAGCGGAAGAACGCAACCACAACAAAATCGCCAAGATCACGTAGTCACAACGGACCTACTGACCCTAGGAACAACTTATGGAAAGCCAAGAAACTCCATGGAAGCAACCACAAAAGAAACAGAACAAAATGGAAGCGATTTGGCCGTCTACAGAACAAGGCCGGACCGTCCGCTTCCCAGGTGGCGGACTATCTGCGACCCCCGGACGGTCTGCCAACTTCCCACAGACTGTCTAGAATTTCAACTGCGGACCGTCCACCACTGAACCGCGGACCATTTGCCAAGAGAGAACAGAACAGAAATCAGCCTCTCGCAAATGCAGCCCAAACTTAGAACGGATCGATCTCCTAACTCGTGCAACAGATTGAGATGAAATTTTGGGGAGAGTAAACTTGCCTCATGAACAAGACATGCCTAAAAGGCCAAGTCCCCAAACCAATTCAATTATGCGGAATCGTGAATCTTGTGCCTCTAGGTCAAGAACACGATGAACTCGAAAACCACCAAAATCGAAGGCCTTTCCACGGGATTTGAGGGCAAGATCACCAAGAAAAGAGGCACACCAACCTCATGTGTGATTCCGAACACAAATCCCGCAAAGAAACACCTCCATATCCTCCCCACGAAAATCCCTCCAAAAAGGCTCCGAAAATAGCTCTGAAAAAAACGTAGGGAATAAAAAATATGCCACAAGATGAAGAAGGAGAAATCACTATGAATCATGTCCATATCTAGTTACAAGCCACTCCCAAGAATCACTAATCTTGGATGGCAAAAAGCTCAAACAAAGAGCCACTCTCTCATCTCTTTCTCTCACCAAGAGCATTCCAAGAAGAAGTAGCACACCCATCTAACCAACCAAAAGAGATGGCTGCCCAACCAACTGCTCCTCCTACATATAGGGCCCTCTGGACAAAAGACCGAAGTGCCTCTACACTAGGAGTTACAACACAAGCCCATGCAAGGGCGTTTTGGTCAACACATGATTAGCACCATCGGACATATGCATATCCATCGCAAACCCGCGTAACCACTACGCAAGCCTTGCGATCATGCCGTGTGTCCTCTGCTTCGAAGCTTCCCGACACCCTGCGACTCCAAACTGGTCAGACCGGTTTCACCAACTTGTCAGATTGGTTTTGGCCTGACAGTCACACCGAGTCTTCGGTCTTGGCTTTGTGGCTCTTCCAAGTAACCTAGTGGTTTTGTGGTGAACCACTGGAAACCCCGCAGACTTGGTGTGGCCTCCCGCCAATCTCCACTCATGACTTGGCCCCCACGTCACGGCTCCACCTTGGTTTTGAGGCTCAACCAAGAAACCGTCCACGACTTCATCTTGCTGTTCTTGCCACCATGCGGCCCGCACTTGATCCCGCTGGCCACCGGGTCCCTCGAATCAAGCCTACTTGTCTGCTCCACACCTGGAGGCCCACCAGCATCGACCTTTCGCGCTTGTTCTTGACCTACACCAACACCAATCAAGTCGCAACTTGCACTTGCAATACTTAGCCAAGAGTCCGTCCACACAACGTTGTCAGTCACTCATCACACCAGGAAGCGACCATCCACCGGTCCTCGAACCACACAGGTCCTCAAGCTTGAATGCGATCGTTAAAGTCAACTTGTGCCGCCGGAGCGGGCTTGAATGCGACCGTTAAAGTCGACTTGTTCCGCCAGAGTGGGCTTGAGATTGCGACCATTGAAGTCGACTTATGCCGCCGGACCGGGCTTAAAATTGCGACCGTTGAAGTTGACTTATGCCGCCGGAGCGGGCTTGAAATTGCGACCGTACAAGTCGACTTGTGCCGCCGGAGCGGACTTGACATTGCAACCATTGAAGCCGACTTGTGCCGTCGGAGCGGGCCTAAATGCGACTATTAAAGTCGACTTGTGCTGTCAGAGCGGGCTTAAATGTGACCATTAAAGTTGACTTATGCCGCCAGAGCGGGCTGAAGGTGCAACTGTTAAAGTCGACTTGTGCCGCCGGAACGGACTTTAGATGTGCCTCCTTGGGATACAACCATTGTGACATGTGAAACTCAGTACACTGAAAAGCTATGGCAAGAGCCCCCGTGATGTAATGTACCGAACTCGTGGTGGAGTCTCCGAAACTTAGTATACCAAATTCGTGGCCCTAGATTCAGTGTTGTAAGCTCATGGCAGTTTGGTAAATATATCCTAAGAGTAGTTGGCAGAGTGTAACTCTCGTGAAAATCCACACAGAAGCGTACACAAATGAGTAGTTATTTAAACTGTTCTGCGTGGCAGAAATAAGATAGCATGTGTCGTGTGTGGTGCCTCTTTAGGGTGAAGCCGCTATGCGCCTCCAGTAATTGGTTCACGAAACATCATGGCAACAACCGCCTAATTTGGTGCCACAAGCTTTGGTTCACGAAACATCATGGCAACAGCCGCCTAATTTGGTGCTCCAAAGCCTGTGGCGGTCGGTCATCATGCCCAAGTTATAGTTGGCGAAGTGCAGCTCTACTGGCAAGTAGCTGCTGAGAGACGAACACAAGTAAGTAGTCTTCGACATGTTGTCCTGCATGCACAACACCAGCCAAAGAGAGAAAAAAAATAATCATTTAAATAAATGACTTAGCTTTTGCCACCAGGGCGGACTATAGATGCGACCGTTGAAGTCGACTTGTGCCACCAGAGTGGACATTAGGCGCGATCAGAGTCAACTTTGATTACCGCAGGAGCACACTTTAGGTACAACCGGAGTCAGCATGTGCCGCCAGAGCGGACATTAGATGAAAAGCCTTCGGCATGTTGTCCTACTCACGGAAAACAAATCCAAGAAAAGATAATCATTGAAATAAATGACTTACCTTGACTCGCAAACGAGTGTTGACAAAGCTATGGCGATCGACGAATGGAGACGTGATGGTTTGTTGGTGAAGTCGACTAGTCGGAGTCGATTCCGACTAGTTATTTGAGGTGTGGTAGCCACTCTCGACTAGATTTCTAGTCAAAACTAGTCGAGATGAGTAGCCGATGTAGAGCCGCCCGTAAGATGATGTAGCCGCGGCCTGCCCATGGCGGTCAAGTAGAGTCGAGCAAACCCAAAAGACGGCGTCATGATGACGCACGGCACTTGTTGTCGAGGTTGATGGCAGGCTATAAGACGCGTCGTGATGGCGACAACGAAGTTGAAGTAGAGCCGATGCGACATGGAAGATGATGTCGATGGCACCCATGTTGTTGAGGCAGAACCGGTGCGACCGTGACGGTGCACAACATAGTTGAAGTAGAGCCTGTGTGACCGGGTCACGAGTAGTCGTGGTGCACGGCGTAGGCGAAGTAGTCGACGATGAGCCGATGCAACCGGACTCACGACATAGGTGAAGTAGTTGACGACGAGCCGATGCGGCCGGACGCACAACGTAGGCGAAGTAGTCGATGATGAGCCGCATCGATGAGCCGATGCGCGTAGGACGCACGAGGCGTGAAGTATTCACCGAGTAGATTTATCTTGAAGAAGAGGTCCTTCGAATTCGCCCGGTGATCTCGACGATCACCCATACCCAGCATGCCAGCTGTCGGTGTTTTAACCCGGCAAACCTACCAAGATGGTACCCGAGGTAGTAGATTATGCGGTGGGGGATCGTAAGACCTGGAACCTGAAGGTAAAGGCAAAGACATGGGACACATATTTATATAGGTTCGGGCTGCCAAGATGGCGTAATACCCTACGTCCTGTTTGGGAGTGTGTATATGGGGTGTGTATATGGCGCCCTTCGCTTGGTGTTGGGGTACGGTGTTGGTTGATGGGTTGTCTTCTAGGTACCCGACCCTCCTTTATATAGTCCTGGGGGTGCCTAGTCGGTTACAAGATAGGAATTAAGATAGGATTACACGATACGAGTCCTAGTGGGATTACTGGGAATTCTAGTAGGAGTCCGTATTCCTCCAAGTATAGGTACCTTTGGTGTATGCCCGACAAAGGCTTCAATGCAATAAAATCAATCCAATAACCCAATCCTATTCTCCTAAAGCTTGGGTAGCAGAAGCTGCTAGCAAGTGGTACTGCTAGTGCTGAGAATTGTGTGCCCCCATGGGTTTATAGAGATGGTATTATAAAGGGGACCTTATCTTTGACGTGGAAACATAAAATTGGGTGGGTGAAGCAAAGAACATTGTTTTGCTTAAGTTGGGTGCCTCACCATTTAGGACAAGTTCTTCTACTTCCGCTTTTCTTGTAGAATCGCCCTTTGTGTTTGTCGTCTGTTGGAAGCCGAAACCAAGAGATGATGGTTGCTTCACACAGAACTAGGCAAAGATAGTATGCCCAATCAAAGAACTCGAGGTGTGCAATCAGTTTAGTATTTTAAGGTGTGCGAATCATTAATAAGAACTCAAGGCATTTGCTTTCTTATGCACATCAGAAAAGCATGGGACCGATCGCCTACTTCCTTTTGTGTGGTAGAAGCAGAGGCAAGCAATACATACTTGCTGTTAATGCAGGAACTTTTTAAAGCGTGCAGAACGAAAGTGAATGGACCAACAAAGTATTTGAAAGTTCAAGAGAAGCAGCCAAATATATGGAGGCTGAAGCAAAGAACATTGTGCTTTTTCATTGTGTGTGCTGCGGTCACCAATAAGCACACTTGAGGTATATCTTCTGGCATGCACACAAGACTAGCACAAAATTCCATTGATTCCTCTTCCCTAAGCTAGTGTTGTTTAAACAAGGTTGGCTATGCGCATTCCAGGTGCTAATAACAAACTAAATTAATCTGTTGGCTTCACTATCAAGGATTTAACTTAATCAATTGTGAAACATTTTGGCGACTCCTGGATCAGCAGCTCTACGCTGCCACCAATATGTTGACCAAGTCAGTCGGTGCATCTTGCAACATGGGGTAATCACGAAAAAAGAAGGTTGCAATTCGGCACAAGCATCCAAGAAAGTTTTTTTTTTCCGGATTGGATTTCAATCAGGTATGGGATTTGGACCTTTCGGGTTCTTCTGCAAAGAATGTGGAAGCAGCGACAAAATTTGGGCTTAGGCCATTTTCAGTGGAGGATTTTATCTCATTGTTCTCAAGATTGCCACTTCATTGAGAGTAAGATGAAACCATGAATGAAACAGCTCCTACAATGAATGATATCATTTAGTTATTTCCAAGGCTAGCCATGATATTAAATTACTGAATAATGTTGTGATCACATGCGCCATACCAATTTTGTAGCCACTTGCAATTGTTTCAAACCAAATACTATACTAGTATAATACAATACTATAAAATAAAAAAAAGAATGATAACTTCATGCAACTTTGCTTCCTTCTGCTACTTTGCAGCCTTTTTACTGAGCCTTGAAATTTGAAGCTGCCCCTCTGTCACCTCTTCAAGCAGAAAAATCCAGAAATTATATCACTCTAGTGAACATGGCCCCACTAGGCCATAGTTTGTGATTTGGGTGATTGAATGACAACATAGTCATTGGGACTAATGGTTTGTCAAGCATATGATTGTAGGTTTGCAAGGTCCCAAGAATGAAAACCAAGTCATGGTGATTAGGATTATTCTATAGTAATCAAGCATATAAAATATAGAGGAACCGGCGGTATGTTCAAAAGAAGAAAATATGGGACCGTCGGATGAACTAACGCGCCCTATATTCTTGTTGCACCGAATCAACTCGTAGAGAGCAACAAGAGGAGCACACTGTCGGATGAACCAACGTAGGCATGGAATCAATTTAGTGGCTAGCGTCGGTCTAAGCATAATTACAACTCAAACCTCTAGAAGGTTTTGGGCTATAGGTGTTCAGCATCGGATCAACCGATGGTCGTCGGTGCAATCTTCCGGATCAAGCGTCGGTGTAAGCATCATTACATCAGAAGGTTCCAGAGAGGTTTGGTGTGAAAAAGTGGCATCAGAAGAACTGATGGTGCCAGCAGTGCAACCATCGGAGCAATGATGTCAGCGGGAATTTGGTGGGGAAGGCAATAGATGAACCAGTGCTACCAAAAGACAACCATCGATTCATCTGATGGTACATTTTCTGCTAGCCGTTGTGCAATGGTTATATGGATGTCTTAAGCTATTTATACCTCTTTCACCCACCCATTTCAGGGTTCTGGAGTGTGCAGTAGTTCATATGAGTGTAAGACACATCAAGATCACATTCAAGCCATCCTTAGTAGACGACATCAATGTGACCGAGGGACTTGACGTGTGCCTTTGTGGCTGAGGCTAAACGGCAATTCAAGGGCGCCTTGGGAGATACTTGGTGATCGGGAAGCATTACTCCTATGTGAGTGCTTCAACAATGTGGATTAGGGGAGGCTTAGTGCCTAACGATATCACGGGATAAATCTTGTGTAAAGTGTTTGTTTCCTCTCATTCCCTTTGTATGTTTTCACATTTCAAACTGGCAATCTTTGCTTAATTGCCTCCACTTCCATAGAGTAGTGTCTTGATAGGATTGGATATAGGTTCCAAAACTCTTTCGGTTTTGAGGGTTTCACACTAGATCAACCATAGATGCACATCTAGATAACATAATCTAATTTATGTTTTAAGCAAATAGTGGAAGCCTGTAAGAGTTTTAGGTTTTAAGTTTGCCTAGTTCAACTCCTCTTCCTCTTAGGCTATAAAAAATTTAAAAGCACCCATCAAAACAGCCCGGTGATCAAATATGAACTGTTATGATAGTTGGATTGCCAAAAATATCCGGTTTTGAAGTTTGATGGCTAAAACCAAACTTTGACAAAAGTTGGATGGTCAAAAGTGGACTTTACTAAAAAACAAATGCCCAGTTGTGAGTACAAATATCAATCCGTGATGAAGAACTTTAAGCAAATAAACAAGCATCCATGCATGTAATAATATTTGGATTGCTATTTGCCGCGACGAGAAGGAAACTGGCGCACGGGAGAGGAGATTTGCGTGGGAAATGGCCGGCGCGATGCTATACCGCAGCGGATCGAGAAAAAAGCTGGAGATGAAACGAAAATGCCACATAGTGCGCATTTCCCTTGATTTCCAACGTCTTGGAAACGTTGTGGACTCGTTGCGAGGTGACTATCAAAATTCGATAATAAAAATTTTAGAGTACTTGTAATTAACATGAATAATTTATATGATGAAATCAAAAGATGATAGCTGTAGCACCAGATATATGTAGGGTAGTAGCAAAAAGTACCAGTTTGGTGGATACAACAACTAATTTTATTTATTTACTTATTTTCAATTAAATTAGCTCATGGGAAAATCTTAACACAAGGTACTACCCAGTACCTTTTGGTACTATCCAATCACCATAACAAAGCTCGTTAAATTAAACTGCTTACAAGGACAAAGAAATATGTGGTCAATTCAAATGGTGCTACATGCAGGTCGTACTACAACATTGAAAATTCATCCAAAATAACAAGGACTCAAGAGTACTCTAGCTTGTCATGAAGAACAAGGCGATAAATTTCAAAACAACGTCATCGTGGCGGCATGTAAATCCCTCCATTTGTCCTTCACTAGTTCTTGCAGTTGCAGACGTAGCGGCGCAACAAGCAGTGGGTACACGACCAAACACAAAACTCCTGCTCCAAACAAAATGTCTCGGCAGAAGCTTAACAGCCGGACAGCCGCCTCCAACTCCGACGACGGCCCGGCCTTAGTTTGCCCCCAGCACTGCCTCAGCGCGAACAACCAAAGCAGTAGCAGAACGACGGAGAAGCAACAAGCTACCAAGATATCCCTGTAGCTCGAGAGCAGATTCGTCGCCCCATCAGACTCACCCTCAAGCTCTGCCATCATGGTCTGCCCTAGGTATGCTAAGATAACATAACAAATAGCTTGGACTGGGATGTTAGCTTTGCTCAGCACAGCCTCGACGGTACGGAGGGTGGTAGAGCCATCGTGGTGGCCCAAGTAAATTGTGACCCATACTAGTGCTGCAACAAGCTCCGGCAAGCAAACAAGCACCGCGTGGTCTCCCAGCGCCTCCGCGGCAATGGTGTGCGCTGTCAGCAACACCACCACGAGCGAGGCCCTGTGGATAACCTCAAACGCCGGCGCTACTTGGGAAGGAAGGCTCGCCAACATCATTGAAAGCTCACCCATCGATGAGCTTAGGAAGAGAAGGAACTGTGAGACCACCAAGCCGCTGTCACCTTCTATCGAGCACAGTATCAAGACGGGCAGTGCAGCTGTTAGAAACAGCGCGATGTCTTCGCCACGAACGGTACCATTGCCATTGGCATCCTCTTCGAGCTGATGACCGCTGATTTCAGAATATCCAGTAGTGCGTACCTCGACATTTTTGTCTTGGTCGTACTTCAGGCTGCTCTTCCTTTTTCTCCGTTTCTTTTTGACGGAAAACTGTGGAGGAGTTCCCCACACTTTTATGAACAGGGCTCCGATGAAAACCAGCATGATGACGGGCATGATAAACAAACTGATATACCTTGGATTGACCTGAACTAATGTTATATAGTTTGAAATTATAGCAGAAGCTGCTTTGATGCAGACACGGTGTTTTCTTTGCCTCCAAGGTTTATGTAAAGGGCGAACAAACGAGAAGACATTAAACCAAACATGGATCATCATCATATAGCCTGCACCCAAAGCCAGTACTGGAGTAGCAGTGGGCATCAAACGGTGCAACCTCAGAATTTGTAAACAGCTGATCCATGCCTGGCGTACAAGGTCGTGAAGCATGACTACTGCATAAACTAGATTCAAGTCAGAGGACCATGTCAGTGTAAATTTCATAACAGATGAAGAATATGGTGAAAGCTATTGTGCAGAAAACAATAATTTGCGTCCTTCATAACAGATGAAGGACCCCAGCGGCCGCAGCCCACATGGATCGTTCTTTTCACAAGGGTTAATTTGCGAAAGGTGAATTTAGAGCTTAGAAGAGACAACAACTTACCTTAGCGAGATGTGCTATCTTGGTCGATCGATTGCTTCCTCGGTACTGTTATTTGATTTCTGGGGTGGCTAGGCTCCTGGCTGCTCCGATCCGATTCTGGATAGCACAGGCTCTTGCAACTCTCTTCGTCAATGGTTCCGTTTCTTCCCCGAATGAAGCTCAAGATCTATCTATCAATGTGAACAAGTATGGCTCTATGTAATGTACCCCCATCACGCACCTTACTTGTTTGCCTATTTTATGGTTAAGTGTCTCGATCTTGGTTATTAATTAATTAGTCGCTTTTGAAAATGACGAGAATATTCTATAGTGCAACTTTGTTGATGGTTCTTGACCGCTTTTGCACGTCTTCTCTACTATATGTTGTGAAATGATTTGTCATCTAATCTTTGTTTTATAGCCTATCTAGTTGTCGATTACATTTCCTACACAACGGTGCCATCTATGAACGATTGCACTTAGGCGAGGATAACGCGCTCCACCCCCAATTTCTTGAATTTGAGCTCATATAGCTTAGGCGGAGAGGTCGTGCATGAGTGCTTAACGCTTTGCATGTTATTAGGATCAACTACAAATGGATTTTTTATACCATTATGTGGCAATTTTGGTTTACCGTGTAGGGAAGAAACTAATTTTGTACATTAGCTAAAGGACACTAAACAGATCATTTTACTCAATTTAATTGGATAGCAACGGGAAAGACAAAACTACCCTGCTACGGTGCTACCTGATCTTGTGCCAGACTTCTAGAGCTCCTCCGCCGGACATTGACGTGGCGCAAGCAAGGCCAAGCTTTCACTGCCGTTCTCATCCACTTTCTCCATCTTTCTTGCCGTGCGTGCGCCGTGCGGGGCGGCCGCATCCTCCGCTCGAGCAACACAGCGCCGCCCTAGGCTGCAGAGGAGTGAGGAGCAGGCCGGCCTGCCCGCGGTGGCTTCCCTCCGCTCGCGTGCGCCGGCGGCCTCCCTCCGCTCGCGTGCGCCGGCGGCCTCCATCCGCTCGCGACGACGACGTCCAGGCAGTGGCAGCTTGCTCCTTTGCCACCAAATTAACCATCATAGGCGTCTTCACAACCGTTGAATCGAGCTTCGGAGCCGCCGAACCGGCCTCTGCCGCCGTCGATTCGAGGCCTGCTGCCACTGGATCGAGCTGTGGGGCGACGCAAGAAGAGAGCGTTGTGGATCGAGCCGGGGACGGAGAAGGCGGTCGTGGAGCTGGAGGCGACGGCGACTGCCGGCCATGGTCCTCAACACCACCATTCTGGATCTGCGCGAGCCCCGTCTCTCCTTCCCCTGCGGCCTTGCGGAGCTTCAGCCATGGCGCAGGAAGCAGATGCAGGGGAAGCGCGGGAAGCAGATGGCGGGGGAAGAGCGTGGCGGGATCCAGGCCGCCGTCGCTTGGTGGAGACGGCCTCCACAGCCCGGCGCCGCGCGTCTGCTGAGCCTCGGGGAACGGGACGCTGGCGTCACCAGACCTAGCGACGCAGAGCCCGTCGATTGCGACGCGTGGGGTCTTTTCCCCAAAAATGCCGCTCTGTAGACGCGCCCAACAGACGCGCTGTACATGCCCTTATCTATTATTACAATCTTCTGTATTATTTTGGACCTAACATCAAACGATTTCACTACAAGCTGGCTCTTGTTAGAATTGTGTCGAATATTGTGTACTAGTTGGTTACGTTTGGACTTGGAGTTGTATTAGCGGTAGGGTGCAAAGTACGTGTCGGATTCTTGTAAACCGGCCTCCTCATAAATATGAGAGGAGGACCGCTGTTGTAACCATGACGACATAGCGACAGGCTCGTAGGGGAAGGCGGCGTATTGCCGGGATCCGGAGCGGCCGGTGTTGCGGTTTGGGGAGGGGCGCCCGTAGTCATGCCCCGGGGATGTAGGCTTCGGCTGAACCTCGTTAACAAATATCGTGCCTCCGGTGTCGTTTGTGATTCTCGCATACATTACCTCGGTAGATCAATTATTGCTTCTACGCGCTATTATTCTAACAAGTGGTATCAGAGCATGTACCATGTCATGGATGAAAGCTCGCCTAAGAAAATTTAGGACAAGTTGGCCGAGAAGTTTATGTCCAAGATCAGCAACTAATTGATTGAAGACATTCACATGCTCAGCAAGATCAAGATGCGAGGTGGAGTTGAACAGGTGCTTCGGGGTGTTAGGCATGTGCCAGGGCTGCGTAGGAATCTAATTTCGCTTGGAGCTCTACATGGTGATGGTATGTTATTCCGGGCTGAGCCGGATTTGAAGACCATGAAGATCATGAAGGGAAACAAGACTATGATGATAGGAGAGAGGACAGTGTTGCATCTGTACAAGTTGCAAGGGTGCACAGTTGCAGGTGGAGTCGTGGAAGATGGAGTTGCGGTGGGTAGCGGTGTTTTACGTCAAGGCGACGGGTTTGAGGTAAGGTCAGACTCGTCGGGTGGCTCGCCTTGAGCTACAAAGTCAACAACCCAAGTCCGGTGTGCGCAGAGGTTCGCGCATGACGACTTCAAGATGGTGAATATTCGCCAAGGTGGAGTATGTTGGAATTGTGTCGAATATTGTGTACTAGTTGGTTACGTTTGGACTTGGAGTTGTATTAGCAGTAGGGTGCAGAGTACGTGTCGGACTCTTGTAACCTGGGCTCCTCATAAATATGAGAGGAGGACCGTTGTTGTAACCATAACGACATAGCGACAGGCTCGCAGGGGAAGGCGGCGTATTGCCGGGATCCGGAGCGGCCGGTGTTGCGGTTTGGGGAGGAGCGCCCGTAGTCATGCCCCGGGGATGTAGGCATCGGCTGAACCTCGTTAACAAATATCGTGCCTCCGGTGTCGTTTGTGATTCTCGCATACATTACATCGGTAGATCAATTATTACTTCCGCGCCCTATTATTCTAACAACCCTAACCTGTAAATCACCTAATTTTGATTCCAAAATAAAAATGATGAGCATGTCAGAGTATTTTGGTAACAAGCCACCCAGCGAGCCTAAGGCAGTCTCAGTGCAGAAGTACCTAAACTGGAAAATAGGTAATTGTGCCAATAGAGTTTCTTGGGATGAAACTCTCTTAAGATCTCATGAAACTCATTATCTCTCATCGCCACATTAGCAAAATTGATGGTATAGAATAGAATTTAATGCCATGAAAATTTTCATTAAACCTCCATTGAGACTAGCCTAACGAGTTTCTTATGCATCCTTGATTGCACTTATGAGTTATATATATTATCGTGTATGTCAAAAAATATAAGAACTTTTGTTTAAATGTGTATACAAATTTAATGATTTCCTTGCCTATTCAATTAAGACAAGCCAATTTATTTTATCGGATGCCTCCGAACAGACATTAAGACAAGCCAATTAGGAGCTGATCCAGACATCATTTAATATAAGCCAACAAGCTAGCCCCACTACTTTAACGAGATGCATAAAAGATTTTTCGCTTCTTAAAATTTGTTGTTATATATTCTAATAAAAGTTCTTATATTCATAGGTAGACAAGTGTTGGTTGGACACATGTGCTTTCATCACTAACCCATCGACGAAAAAAAACAAGATATGTTGAACCACCCCACTGACTGTACTAACCAACAACAATCATATATTTTTTACTGAGTCACCACGACAATAAAATATTTGCTTGTAGCATGTATGCATTTTCTGAGTTGGTTCACCATAGCTTTCTGATGAGGACATCATCTACTATTACTTGTTGGCAAAGACGCAACATGGGTCTTAGCTCAGTTGTAGTCGGGCGGCGACTGTGTGAGTTTAATAATCCCATCTTGCTTATCTTGGAAGGAGGAAGCCACCTTAACAGGGAGAGTCACCCTTCCCCTATTGGACTAGTCTGTGCACTGGAGTGCAGTGCTGAGATTGTAGAGGAGTATGGTGTTAAGATTGCTGAGGCACAACAAGACGTCCTAGTGGCATTGTAGCCGGAGATTGCCAAGCGCAACAAGAGGTCCTAGTGGCTTTGTAGCTGGATTGGTATGTCGAAATTCAGCTGCCGGTGGTAAGATTACAAGATTCGGAGAATCCGGATCGGAGTGTCGGACTTTTCATCCAACCTCATCTGGACCGGACTCATCACTTTGCCACTAAGCAAGAGTCTCATCTGAGGTGTCCATAAGGCCAGTCTCAGTGGAGAGGGTCATCGCACAGTCACGAAGACTGTAATCTTCATCAATTTGCTGATGTGGCATGATATTTAATGCTTATGATCCTCCTATGACGCTCCCCACTTAGACTGATCTCTAATGGTTTTGCGATTTTTTTTACTCCCCCACGACACAATAGAATCAATGCACTGTAACGATAAATTATGCGTCTCCAAAGCGCGTTTTGAGTGGGTTGGAATACCTTTGTCTAAAGCACGAGCCACGTAGCTTTTGCTTCCGATAGCACGCTCATCCTATTGTTTTTACCAACCAATACACTACGGTGAAGACGTGTTTTGAATCCGATCGAGTTTGAGTAACTTTCTTGGAAACTGGAGCCACATAAAGCATCCACTGTTCCCAACACTTTGTTCACATTAGATCAATAATATTATATCGATGGTCCGCCCCCCGAAACTTTATTTATTATGCATAAACAACATAATAAATAAAGTATATAAAAGATTTTGTAATCCTTTAAAAAATTACTCAGACCTATAATTTGAATCAATATCAATATCGAACTGTGGTCGAGCAGTTGGTGACTTAAAGTAGTCCCAACCCATGAAGTCTACAGGTAATTTCTTCGGTGCCAAATCATCAACACACCCCAGTCTAAATCAAGTCACCCAACGCATCCGGTTTCCTTGGCTGTTGAGCTCGATCTGGTGGAGTCATGCTCGATAAAAAATAGAAAGATATTTCTCCTCTCCTTGATTCTTCAAAATAGGGAGACAACCAAAGAGACAACAATGGTCTGTCACAAAGGAGCAGGCTGCCGGGCTTTGAGTGGTCATGGTTGCAGTCGGAGGAGAAGTCGCCTTATCATTCTCCCTCGCAGCTCCTATCATTAATCTCTCTCTCATCTTTTCTCACGGCAGCAAGTTCATGCTCAGCCGAAACACAAGGCTGGCTTCACGCCACGGGACCAAGCCCGAGCTATGGTCGACGGATCAAGAACATCAACAGTTTTGACCATTAGGACTACGATCGAGCAGCACGAATTGCGCTCCAACGCTACTCCAAAATCAGTACAAATATGACCATCCAGCCCAGGGACACTGGCCAGGAGCATCCCATCGAACAAGCAGGAGGCGGGGTCGAGGGAAGCAGTGGGGACGGCAGCCTATGAAGCAAGGGGGGATCTTAAATGCTCATCTTTTCTTCCTCTTTCTCTTCTACTTCCTACTATCTATTTCCTTCCTATACTCCTTCATCCATGACTAAAAACATGAGAAGCTTGAGGATGATCCATGGATTTTACACATGTACGAGGGGCTAGAGCTCTCCTAGCCCCCCCCCCCTTAGCTACACCGCTGGAGGGAGGGTGGCCACGGAGAGCTCTCGGCGGATGCGCAACCACGGCGAGCAGGTGGGTGACGAGGCTGACTGAGGGCATGTAGCCACGGCAAGGTAACAATGCTACTGGATGTCTTGACCGCCTCACGCGCGGTGGCAGAGTGTGTGGCACCTGCAGCAAGCTTCGGGGCGGATGCTCCATGGCAGAGCCGTGCACGAGCGTAGCCGTGCACGGGCGTCAGTACCAAAGCCCTCTAGTCCTAGTTGGCTAGTGGAGCTGAGGTATGGTCGCAACCACCCAGGTTCGAATCCTCGTTGGAGCGAATTATGAGGTTGATTTTAAAAAAAATCCCCTCGCCGGTGAAACCGGGGTTCGGGGGTTTTCTAAACCGGGAGAAGGTTTCTTCTTCTTAAACAAAACCGTGGGGGCGGTCTTACCCCCACCGGCTTAGTTGTGCACGGGCGTCAGTAGCATTAGCGAAGTGAGCTGCGTAGGACCACGACATGGCGATGGCAGGCATCTCACTGAGATTATGGTACGGTCCGCCCAGACGTGTGGGGAGGAAATCAACTCGCCCCCAACACGAAATCGTCAGCATCTTCGTGCTTGGGAGCGTTGTAGGTGTTTAGACCAGGCAACCTCCATAGGGGGTACCTGTCGGAGAGTAGTAGTGGAGGATCGCCATGACCTAGAACCCGAAGGTATGCACGAGGACACAAGATACATATTTATACAGGTTCGGGCCGCCAGAATAGCGTAATACCCTACGTCCTGTTTGGGGTTTTGTATATTGCACCCTGCGCTTGGGTGTTGTCCCGGAGGGATAGTGTGCGATGTTGTCTATCCTCCTAGTTATTCAGACCCTCCTTTATATAGTCCAGGGGCGGGTTCCTAGTTGGTTACAAGATAGGAGTCCTAGTAGGATGACATGGTATGAATCCTAGTAGGATTACATTAGAATTCTAGTAGGAGTCCTTCTTCTACCTTCAAGGTAGGTATCCGGGGTTTATACCCGACAAGCCCTTGAGCACTTTGTAGTCTTGAGAAGTAAGTTCGAGTAGTCTTGAAGCTTCGTCGAGTAGTTCTTAATCGTCTCGAGTACTGCGAACGAATAGAACCTAGTTCCAATAGTACTCAAACTGCTAAAAGACTGGAATGTGTTCGAGCTCATCTGTCTGGATGTCAAGATCCTTTGCGTTGAGGATTTATATGGACGTTAGATTGCAAAATCGCACTCCTTATGGAGTGTAGCCCCCGAGCCATAGGCTGAGTCGTGGACTCTGGCTGATGGTCAATCTTGAATCTGAATCTTCTATCTTGAAAAAATTGAATGATGGGTGTAGCATGGCAGCCCCGAGCTTTGAAATGATTCAATAATTAATCAAAGGGTATTTAGTATTTGTGAAAGTCATCATACTAGTACTCTTGCAGCATCCAGCGGACTTTAGATGCGACCAAAGTTGACTTTGTGCCGTTAGAGTGGACTTTAGATGCGACCGAAGTCGACTTTGTGCCATCAGAGCAGACTTTAAAATTCGGCTTAAAAAGTCGACTTTGTCCTACTAGAGGCGGATTTTGGAATGCGACTGAAGAAGTTGACTTTGTGCCACCAAAGCGGACTTTAGAATGCGATTGAAGAAGTCGACTTTGTGCTGTCGAAGGCGGACTTGAGAATGCGACATAAGAAGTCGACTTTGTGCCACCGGAGGCAGACTTTAGAATGCGACTTTAGAAGTCGACTTGAGTACTTAGGGCCAAGCATGAAACCCGAAATAGAAAGCTGAAAAGCCAAAAATAAAAAGCACTTCTGGAAAACAAAAATGAAAGCAAAGCTAGAAAAAATGTAACGAGTTGGGTTGAATACGATCAGAGTCGGCTTGTTCCACCGGAGCGGGCTTGAGTGTGACTGGAGTCAGCTTGTGCCACCGGAGTGGGCTTGAATGCGACTGGAGTCGGCTTGTGCCAGCGGGCGAGCGAGGCTTGAGGCCGATGAGCAGAGCATGATTTGCTTCGTAGGTAGTCTGTAAGACTTGTCTGTGTCTGTTAGAGAGAGAGAGAGAGAGAGAGAGATTGTGCAAAGAATGTGCCTCCTTCGGGGTATAGCCATTGTGCGCCTTTAGTATTTAGTTCATGAATGTGTGGTTGTTGCCTCCAGAACTCAATGTATTCAATCTATCACGAACCCTCCGAAACTCTATACACCAAAGATGTGGCCAGAGCCTGCCGCAATGTAGTGCACCAAACCCGTGGCAAAGCCTCCGAAACTTAGTACACCAAACTCTTGATTGTAGCTCCAAATATGATGGAGTAAGCTTGTGGCGGTTTGGTCGATACACCCCCAAGCTCACGTGAAAAACCCGTCGAGAAGCATACACAAATAAGTAGTCGTATAGACTGTTCCGCGTGGCGGAGAGAAGAGAGCGTGTGTCGTGTGCAGTGCCCCCATGGGGTGAAGCCACTGTGCACCTCCAGTACTTTGTAAATGAAATGTCGTGCCAAGAGCCGCCAAATTTGGTGCACCAAGCCTATGGAAGGCAGTCAACATACCCAAGAAATAGTTGGCGAAGTGTAGCTCTACTAGCAGATAATAACCGTCGAGAGGCGTACATGAATGTTGACGGTCCTTATGGACCACTTTTAGCCATCAATATTACTCAGAATAAAAGGGAAACTAACATCTCTTACTAACATATTACCTAGTTTCCTTTAAATAAGTGTTTTAGTGAAGAGAAGTCGAAAATGGGGGAAAAGCATGTAGAAGTACAAGACACATGAAGATTGACCCATAGAGTTATGCACGAGGAAGAATGGACCAAAACATGGAGCAAAACAAGCCAAATCAAGCGGGCCAAGATCTCCCGCGCGAAGCCAAAGGTGGTGGAGGTGGAGTTGGCGGCAAGAAGCCTCGGCAACCGCCTCTTCTACCCCTATATAAGGAGGCCTTAACCCCCCTTCACACACATACCAAACAGTGAGCCTCTCTCTCTCTCTCACTCACTCCCTCTCTTGTATTCTTTAGTTATAATGTAGTGGAGCTTAGGCCAAGAGCTTTCTCCCTAAGTAATTTTGAGTATCTCCTTGGGTTGGTTGGCTTCAACCTCTGGCCTATGGTATGACTTTGTACTCAACTTGTACCTTTCATACTTCTTCAGAGCTTGGTATTTATGCTATTCTTATAGTATGCTATATCATCTTATATGCTTACTTGTGCTATACTAGTATGTTTAGTATAGTTTTACCTTGTTGTATCGGTGGGGTGTGTCTTCGGGCTTGCTCAAGCTCTATACCTTTGGGTCATCATCGCTCGAGTTCTAGAGGGGCTAGTAGCCATGATCATGGTTGTGGGTGTGGTGCCCAGGTGTCATGGGATCCACAATAGATGATCATATTCCACAATCTGAGGGGTAGGTGTACAGGTAGTGATAGCCTCATACATCCCTTGTATTCGCTCTCATGAGTCTATGGTGTCGGAGTTCTGAAAGATATTTCTCTTGGCAGACTAGGGTGAGTATTGTCCTCGATGCAATATGATCTAGACTAACCATATGTTGTATCCTTTGCTAGTAGATACGGATGTAAGGACAATTCTAGTGCCTGCTCCTACTAACCTTTAGATGTTTTCCTTTATGATTTTGTTCTTTATTCCTTATCTGAGATGATAGCCACTGTGTGTCACATTACCCCTTATATACCTATATTGTTTATCACTTACCCCTGTTATAATGCTTTGGTATGCTTTACTTATTCATATTGTCCTGGATATGTACCCAATAAACCATATGATGAGATCCTCACGCCATCATCTGGTAAAAAAATAAATAACGATACCCTTAGGAATACTCATGGGTAAAATGCTACAATTTGGTAAAACTCTTATAAATGTATCTGTGCGCTTGCGGATACACCTTCACCCACCAGTAAGACTCATTTTTGGTAATGTTGTCAGGTTTTGAACCCGGTAGCAATATTAAGGACGCCCACTCACCTTTTTCAATAAATATCGCTTCAGGCACCATCGTAGAAGTGGTTGCATAAAATTTACCAAACAGGCGTTTCTGGCACCGTCGCCGAGAGTGAAAGCTTGGTGGTGCGCTAAAAAATGCCAACAACGAAGTAGTCTTCGGCGTGTTGTCCTGCATGCGCAATACAAGCCAAAGATAGAGAAAATAATTATTTAAATAAATGACTTAGCTTTTGCTGTCAGAGCAGTCTGTAGATGCAAACCGAAGTCGGCTTTTGCCACCGGAGCGGGCTTAGATGCGATCAAAGATGGCATGTGCCGCTGTGGCAGAATTTTGGTGCGACCGGAGTCGACTTGTGCCGCTAGAGTGAGCTTGAATGTGACCTGAGTTACTTTGTGCCGCCAGAGCGTGCTTTGGTGCGACCAGGGTTGGCTTGTGCTGCCAGAGCGGGCTTTGGTGGGACTAGGGTCGGCTTGTGCCCCCGGAGCAGGCTTTGGTGCGACCGGGGTCGGCTTGTGCCGTTGGAGGGACTTATGAGAGTAGTCTTCAACTTGTTGTCCTATGTAAAAAAATTTATTGAAATAAGCGTCTTACCTTGATTCATGGACGAGTGTCTACGAAGCCATGACAGTCAGTGATAGAGCCGTGACGGTTGTTGGTGAAGTCGACTAGTCAGAGTTGATTCCGACTAGTTGTTGGGGATGTGGTAGCCACTCTCGACTAGTTTTTGAGTTGAAAACTAGCCGGAGATGAAAACTAGTCGAGATGAGTAGTTGAAGTAGTCGTCGACGAGTTGGTGTTGCCGAGCGACGATGTAGTTGTACTCGAGTAGATGCAACCAGACGATGATGTAGTCGTCGCGCACGATGCAGTCAATGTAGAGTCGATGCGACCGGAAGACGATGTAATTCCAGTGCACGGTGTAGTTGAAGTAGAGCCGATGCGGCCGGAATATGACATAGTTGCGGAGCACGGTGTAGTCGAAGTAGAGCTGATGGGGCGGGAAGACGATGTAGTCGTGGCGCACGGTGTAGTTAAAGTAGTCGTACGCGAGTTGGTATTGGAATTCGCTTCATATTCAACATATCTTCGAAAGCAGTGGGAACAGGCTGGACACGGCGTGTTGCTCAATCTACGCATCACTCCAGCAGATTGATTTATCGATGATGAGGTCCTTCGAATTTGCCCGGTGATCGTGACAATCGGCCCCACGGTGGGCGCCAACTGTTGGTGTTTGGACCCGGCAACCTCCATAGGTGGTACTCATCGGGGACTAGATAGTGGGCGATCGCCATGACCTGGAACCCGAAGGTACAAGCGAGGACACAAGACACAAATTTATACAGGCCCGGGCCGCCAGAATAACATAATACTATACGTCCTGTTTCGGGTGTTGTATATTGCGCCCTGCGCTTGGGTGTTGTCCCCGGAGGGATAGTGATGTTGTCTATCCTCCTAGGTACCCGGACCCTCCTTTATGTAGTCCGGGGGGCGGTTCCTAGTCGGTTACAAGGTAGGAGTCATAGTAGGATTACACGGTATGAATCCGAGTAGGATAGGATTACAGGGAAATTCTAGGAGTCTGTCTTCTTCTTTCAAAGTAGGTACTCGAGGTGTATACCCAGCAAGCGCCGGACAGCGTCATGTCTCAGACTCTTGGGAAGGAAATTGTTTCGTCATTTTTTCTTCTCTTTCCTCAGTAACTTCCATACTACATCACCAATCTGCTAAAAAAAGGACGTACCCAGTGCCATAGGCTCCCGCTTGTGGCGGGTCCTGGGAGGTTATTAGCGGGAGGTCTTTCCCACACATCGTGCAATGTGTAGAGGTTACCGCTCGAACATGTGACCTCTCGGTTCACAGGCGGCAAGCACTACCAATCTGCTAACATGATAAATTATTAAATGCTATAGAAACATGATGTGGAGAGTTGACACTGCCCTCAGAGCTGATATCTAGTCCCTCCATCCTTTCATTTATAACGTTTATGACAAGCGAATTGATTCAAAATATGAACTAATTTGCTTATTTTAAACGTCATAAATTTTAAGATTTTACATCTATCGATAGAGTGGCAAGGCACGCCACGAAGCCAGTTTGGCGGCCATCTTTCCCCTTTTTTATTTTGAAACGACCTTTTTCCCCATTAGTCACTTTGATGGTTGTGTGGTAGATCTGCAACAACCACAACTTCGGGTTGGTCTTTCCATCGTAGGGATGATCAGTTACGTAACCTCAAGGTAAAGAGCACCTGAAGCTATCATATGTTCTACTGGAGCTGGGATCTGAGTGCTTGCCCAAGCGATGGGCATCTAGGCTTCCATACTCCGGACGTAGATCTTCACATAGCTTCTGACACTACATCAAATTGGATTTGCCTTGGTATCTGACTTTTCTTGGTGAAAAAAATTAAATTGCCAAGGAATATAGTGTTCTCTTGGCGGTGTTAATAACAGATAACGTCATTGTTTCTTCTTCGAGAAAAGAAGTTGACGACCCGTAGGCCTTCCACCTTGATGCCGTAGAGAATGGAAACATAATTCCATAGGGCCTTTTTCTACGACGGCAAGAAAAAGATGCATTTTCTTGACGATTTAGTTCAACTACCAAGAAAATTTTGCATCTTATTTGGCTGTTTTGGTGAGCTGCCAATTTCATTGTGCATTTTCTCGGCTATTTAGTTAAAGCGCCAAGAAAATTGAGCATATGATTGGCTGATCTGGTTGCACTACTGGAAACCGACTCTTTGCCGAGAGTCTAAATCTTTGCCGAGAGCCACCCCTCACTGGTGGAAAAACGACCTTTGTTCCCAAGCATTTGTCCCGGGACAAATGCTTTTGGGGCGACGTGACCTCGAAAGGCTGTTTGCAACGCCCCCCCGCTTTAGTCTCGGGTGGTAATACCACCTGGGACTAAAGGCCTGGCGTCCAACGGCTCCGAGCCGCAATTATTAGTGCCAGACTTTAGTCCCGAGTGGTGTTACGACCCGGGACTAAAGGGTGAGCCTTTAGTCCCGGGTCGTAACACCACCCGGGACTAAAGTTTTGTCCCGGTGGTATTACCACGAGACTAAAGTTCATCTTTAGTCCCGTGGTAATACCACCCGACAAATGCGCCTATAAATATCTGCCTCCTTCTTCCTCTTGCCCGAGCTCACATTCACCCGTTTCTCAAAAAAGAGCTCACATTCACCCGAGACTTAAGAGAGTTTGTGAAGAGCTAGCTAGTTCTTCTCCTAGCCAATTTTTCGTCATCCATTTGTGAAGATTTTTCTCCTCCAAAGTGTTGCTAAGGTTTGATTATTCATCCTTCCTTCATTTGTTATGATTAAATTTCGTTTTTATGGTTAGAAATGGAGAAAATATGGATTTAGATTTTTAGTGGTAGGAGGAGCTAAGAGATGTTTTAGATTTAGCTAACATTGTATTTAGTTTCACATATTTTTTAAGCATAGTTTCACATAGGGATTTATCCTCTGATTTTATAGTTTTTGCTATAGAGATAATTGATTTTAACTTTTAGATGAGAGATGCATTTAATTTTACATTTAGCTTAATTTATGAGAAGTTAGTTTATTTTTAAAAAAATGGTCATTACCAAACAAAAATATACTACCTTCCTATTTAATTCATTTTTGTTAAGTATTTCTTGTTTTTATTTAGAATACATTTAGGCATTCTTTTTTCTTTTTCCATATACAAATGGGTTGGTTCTCTACTAGTGGCCTTATCATCGCTACATCCCAACATCTCGTACCTAGCTACGTCACCGGCGAGCTGGGGCTATACGTGGCTCGGTGACGTAGGACTGTAGCTAGATAGGAGATGTTGGGCTGTAGCTAGTTGATTTGGAACTGTAAGTGGGAGAGTGATGTGCGTGTATATGATGGTGAGGTGAGGCTGTAGTTCGTAGATGATCAGGGTCATTAGAAAAGGTATAGTACAGACTTACGCCGCCTGTGGCTCACTTGCACAACAAGCTCTTGCACTTATCTTTGTTATTAGAAAATGAGAAAATAGGTCTTATATATGTTGTTTTTATATAGAATAAATTTAAGTATTCTCTTATTTAAGCATTATTTTATATATATTACAGAGTAGTCTAGAATAACTATGGCAAGTCATGGCGACGGTCATGGAATCAATTTTGATGACCGGCCACCTTTGGCTCGTCGTCCAGGCATACGCTTCACCCATGGTGTGATTGAGTTACCTCGGTGATCGGCCGGACCTCGTCCCAACATAGTAATATTCTTTCGTTATATAAATTTTATGTTTACGTACTACACAAGGATAATAATATTATTTTCATACAACGCAGGTTCTCAATCATTTGCAGTGGCTCGCACATGTTGTTGAAAATTTAGGTGGTACCCCTCCTGTTACATAATCGCCATTGTCGGTCCAAACAATTGCATACAATTAAAATCTCGTTTGACATACACTGTTCGTGGACAAAATCACTCCTCACTGTCTTGAACCCATCCAAATGGTATCGATTGTTGGGTGGGGTGCCCTCGGTTAAGAGGACTTATGAAAGGACCGCCGTGTGCATGCTTACAACAACTAAGCTAATGGGTATTTTGTGCCATTACTCTTATTTTCTAATAAAGTCACTCGAGGAAGGACAAAGTGTCACCAGACCGCAGAGAGAGACTGTCGGCTAAATGAACATGACATGGTATGGAGCACCATTTACTCTTATTCAACATTTTTAATGCGTCGTAAATACATTATTCTTAATTGTAGGATATGTTTGGTCAAACTTTTGACAATGAGCTTTCATGCAATTCTAGAGCAAGTGATGGATGTTGTGGGATTTTCTTACAGATTCAAATGCTATACAAACAAGAAATTGGAAGTATCAGCTCATCTTTCATTTTACAGGCCATATCGTTTTCACTCGCCACTGCTTGAAATTTATGGAAGTCCATGTGACCATAATTATGAAGCGATAGAGAGTGCACCGATCCATTCTCTCGGTATATTTTCACAAGTTCTCGACTTCAAGATCGAGACTTCAACTATATTGACTATCTAAGGAAGAAGAATGAAGTGTGAAATATGTGTCGTGCATTGATGCACCCTCTATCTTTGTTAAGACCGCATTTAAGTATTCATGTATGAACTTTTTATGTTTGTAAGACCTTAATTAAGTATTGATGTGAACTTTTTATATTTTTGTTAAGACCTTAAGTATTGATGTTAGGCGTGACTAATTTATTGGAAACCTTAATATTAGGGTTCTCACCTCCAAAGTATTGATTAAGCCTTAATATTAGTCTTTATCACAAATTTTGGAGACCTTAATATATATTAAACTAAAAACAACAGAATCATTGGGGGCAACCTTTAGTCCCGGTTGGTAATCCAACCCGACTAAAGGCCAGCCATCCACGACCGCAATAATTGGGGCCGGCCTTTAGTCTTTACCACCCGGGACTAAAGGGTTGGCGGAGTCGAGGTTTTTGTCCCGGTTGGTAAAACCAACCGACAAAAGGCCTCCCTATAAAATCGACAAGACGCTCCCTTCTTCTTCCCCTGCCCGACCATTTTTCACCGAGAGCTCAAAAGCAAGCTCCTCTAAGCTCCATGGCGCTTCAAACCTAGGGAGGTGCTGCCCAAATTTTTCGTCATCAATTTGTGGAGTTTTCTCACCTCCAAGGTGTTGCTAAGGTATTATTCTTCATCTTCCATTCATTTGTTGTGCTTAAATTTCGTGTTATGGTTTAGAGAAGGAGAAAATAGAAATTTTGATTTAAGAGCTAAGAGATGAGGTTTTTAGTATACTTTAGATTTAGTAATAAGTAGTTATCATTAATTATGATAATCTTCTATCATTCATTTGTACTAAGATTTTTTTTTGTTTTTATAAAAATTTTACTTTTAGCTAGCTTTATGTATTATTAGAGAAAATAGAATTTATTAATTTAGTTATTAGAAAATGAGACCTAGGGATAGTGTATATTTTTTATACTTAAAATTTATGCCATAATTAAGAAAATAGAAAATTTGATTTAAGAGCTAAGAGATGTAGTTTTTATATTAGTATACTTTAGATTTGGTAATAAGTAGTTTTCATTTGTTATGATTATCTTCTTTCATTCATTTGTACTAAGATTTTTTTGTTTTTATACTTTAGTGTTGTAGAATTAACATGGATATTTTTCACTTAATTTGATGCGATGAACCGCAATGGATGTACAACAACCGACGTCGGTAGTACATTACCAGCATGCATGGTTTTCTCAAGTGGCGAAAAACAAGGATGCGAGTGGGTTCATGTGTTGTCCATGCTCCGATTGCATAAACGAAAGAGACTACCATGACCCGGGCACACTTCACCTCCACTTGTTGAAATACGGATTCATGCCGAACTATGTGGTTTGGACCAAGCACGGTGAAAGAGGGGTTGTGATGGAAGACAGAAGAGGAGGAGGGTATTCTGATCGAGGTCAAGCTTTTGCGTATACTTTAATGGAAGATGTCTTGAAGAAGAGTTACCAAAGACACGACGACGGGCCTCGATGATCTCGCCAGTTCTACAGGATGCACAAAGGGACCGTGAAACAAAAGAAAAGGCAAAGTTCCAACGTATGATCAAGATCACAGAAAACCGTTATACCCGGATTGCAAGCCGTGTCACAAAAGCTTGGTACTACACTAGAAATGCTGCAATGGAAGGCAAAACATGGTGTGTCTGATAAGGCATTTGAAGGGATGCTAAAAATTGTGAAGGACAAGCTTCCGGAGAACAATGAATTACCGCCCACCACATATGAAGCAAAACAGACTGTGTGCCCTCTTGGGTTGGAGGTACAGAAGTTCCATGCATGCCCTAATGATTGCATCCTATATCGGGGTAAGGATTACGAGAATTTGGATGCTTGTCCTGTGTGCAAAGCACTACGTTATAAGATTCGGCGAGATGAAGATGCTAGTGATCTCCAAGGGCACCGTGACAAGATGAAGAAAGTTCTGGCGAAGGTTATGTGGTATTTTCCTATAATACCACGTTTGAAGCGTTGTTCCGAACAAAACACATGCTAAGTTGATGAGATGGCATGCCGAGGAACGTAGAGCAACCTCAAACATCCATGATGGGTCTCAGTGGAGAAAGATTGATAGAGAATTCAAGACATTTTCTGAGAACGGGGAAAGGAACATAAGGTTTGGTTTAAGTACGGATGGTTTCAATCCATTCGGGGAGTTTAGCGATGGTCATAGCACTTGGCCCGTGACCCTATGCATGTTCAACCTTCCGTTGGATGTGCATGAAGCGAAAGTTCATTATGATGCCGGTGCTCATCCAAGGTCCAAAACAACCCGGCGACATTGATGATGTGTACCTAAGACCGCTTGGTCGATGAACTATTATTATCGCTATAGCGGGAAGAGGGCGACGTGTGTGGGATGAGGATAGGCAAGAGAACTTCGATCTACGAGCATTGTTGTTCATAACCATCAACGATTGGCCGCCCTAAGTAACCTTTCGGGCGGCATAAACAAGGGATATCGGGCATGCACGCTTACATAGAACACAAGGTTGCGTTGAGGGGTGTTCTATCGTAGAATGTACGACATCGGTCGTGAAAGCTTTGTGCATTTTCTCAATGCAATTTCACGTATAAGGCAATCGATCCAGCCAAGCTAGGAAAGCTACGAATGATGCGGTTCAATGTCTTGTCGGCTTTGAGTTGGCATTTCCACCTTCCTTCCTCGATGTTATGACGCACCTCCTGGTACACCTTGTGAAAGAAATTACTATTCTCATTCAAAGATACCTTCACAACATGTGGCCTTTTGAGAGGTTCATGTCGATCCTCAAGAAATAGGTTCTTAACCGTGCGCCATCCTAAGGAAGTATTGCTAAGGGATATGGAACCGAGGAGGTCATTGAGTTTTGTGTTGATTGTGTCGACACAATTGACTCGATTGGGCTTCCAGATTCACGACACCTAGGGAGGCTACAGGAAAGGGTACCATCGGAAGGAAATCAAGTTTGAGCAATAATACTGATTTGTTCCATAAAGCACACCTAACAGTCCGCAACAATCATCACCGGTGACTCAGATAGGATGGAACACGAGCAGATTATTGCTTCTCAAAATCCAACCAAATCCCCAGTCTAGATTGCACGCCATCACTTGGAAACATTCCCCTCATGATTGAGTGAACAACTAATCGGAAACTCAACGATTCATCCACAACTAGCTTTGTTAGCCAGGTGACCTTGTAGTACAATTACAAGATTTCAAGCTTACGATATGAATGGTTACAATTTTTTACACGAGCTCAAGATCGCAAAAGCACAAACCAAAATAGTGGTGTCTGATGGACGCCATCTAAAAGATGGGGCAAGACCAGCTATTATGGTATCATAGAAGAGATATGGGAGCTTGAGTACAGAGCGATGAACATCCCTCTTTTTTTTTGCCAATGGGTAAACATGAATGGTGTAAAGAAAGATGAATATGGAATGACAATAGTGGACCTTACCAAGATTGGGTTCAAAGATGATCCATTCGTGCTTGCCAAAGATGTGCATCAGGTTTTCTATGTCAAGGATATGACTAGCATACCGAAGAATAAAAATCCCCAAGAAGCAGGACCACAAGAGGCAAAGCGTCACATAGTTCTTCCAGGTAAAAGAGTAATCGTGGGAGTCGAGGACAAAACAGATCAATCTGATGATTATGATCAGTTTGATGGCATGCCTCCGTCATTGCCGAAGTTGACCCAAGCATATTGCTTGGACGTGAAGAGACACCGTACTTACGTGCTTGAGATTAATGTCGTAATGTAATGATTATTGATCAAATCAATTGTGTATCGGTTTCAAAATTTTTATGAAGCTTGAATATGTCAACAAGTTTGAGATTTTTCTGAATTAATTTACTATTTTTTCGGTTTAATTGAATTTCTGTGCGACGTCACCTAGAAATTAAATGTTGAGCTGAGAGCACCCCTGAAACGATCCAGAATGGTGCCAAATTTGGCCACAAGTTCTCTTGTGCCTTAGGAGTCTAATTTATCTGGAAGTCGAATCATAATTCTTGAGTTATTGATGTGTAATTCACAATATTCTAGCTCCTTTAGCACGAAGAAAACCTAAAATACATTTAGTCATCGAAAATCTAAGATCTTGCGTGAGCTAATATTTTGAGTGTAAATGACAACCAAAAAAATTTCAGACCATTTCGACATAGATGGAGTACACGTGCTTCCCAAAGCTATATAGAACCTTTCATCGAACCATGTCTATACCAACACTTATATCTTAACGATTCTAAAGTCCATGCACTTTGCAGTGTTGTATCGGTCTCAAAATTTTTATGAAGCTTGAATATGTCATGTGAGATTGACCCACCAAGTTTGAGATTTTTCTGAATTAATTTACTATTTTTTCAGTTTAATTGAATTTTATTGGGAATGCACATCAATATTGCAAATGAAAATTGGAAGTGAATGTTTACAACTCTAAAATATAATTTTGCATAGCAAAGTACAGTTTATTATATTTTAACTAAATATAATTTTTGCATGGAAAAAATAGTAAAAGTTACTATATTTTTTTTGATTTCGAAGAGATAGAATGTGAAAATGAGAAAAGAAATGGGAGGAGAAAAAACAGTTCCATTGAAAATTACACTTTAGTCCCGGTGGTGTTACGACCCTAGACTAAAGGGGGCCTTTAGTCTCGGGTGGTAACACCACCCGCAAAAAAGGAATTTTGCCCTTGCCGCGCCGCGCAAGGAAGGGCCTTTAGTCCCGGTGGTGATACGACCCGGGACTAAGGCTCTTTTCCCGGTCACACTGGGAGTAAAGGGGTGATATAAATCCCACGGATCCACCCTTCTTCCCCAACACCTCCACTTCACTCCGCCATCGCGTCTTCCCGCTGCCGCCGCCTCCGTCGCCCCGCCTCCGCTGCCGCCGAAGCTCACACCGCCGTCGTCGTCCCCGCGCACCCCGCCGCCTGCCCCAGCGCCTCGCGCTCTCCGCCGCCGGAGCTCGCCATCGCCCGCACGCCGCCTGTCGACCCGCCGCCCGCCGCTGCGTCGCCCACACCTGCCGACGTCTCCGCCGTCGTCTTCGGCCGCCGCCGCTGCCTGCTGCCGCGCCCGTCGCCCGCTCACGGCCCGCCGCCGTCGACCGCTCGCCGCCGCCGCCATCTCCCGCCGCCGTCGCGCCGCGCGCTGTCTCCGCCGCCTCTCCCCGCCCGCCGGCCGACCCTCACTGTCGCCGGTGAGGGAATCTGACGTCACCGGATGGCGACATCAGCATTTTTTATGTTTTCATTTAATTTATTTATGTCGAGAATTGAATTTAGAGATTTTGGAATTGAATTTTGAGATTTTAGATTTGAATTTAGAGAATTTAGAGATGAAATATGTATTAGAGATGAAATGTATTTGGAGATGAAATATGTATTTAGAGATGAAATATGTATTTAGAGATTTTAATTTTTCGCCGCCCGACAATTAGGTAGTATCGCCGACACGCCGATTCTTTCCCGACTCGCCGACCCCGTCCGACACTTAGGTTTTCTCGCCGACTCGACTCCGCCGACACTTAGGTAGTCTCGCTCGACTCCCGCCCCACTCGACTCGCCGACTAGCTCGACCCCGCCCGACACTTAGGTTTTCACTGACTCACGACTCCGCCGACACTTAGGTAGTCTCGCCGACTCGAAAATCATTTATGTGCTCGTAAAATTATTTATGTGCTCGAAAATCATTTATGTATTCAGAAATTCATTTATGTATCCAAAAATTTATTTATGTATCCGTAAATTCATTTATGTGCTCGTAAATTCATTTATGTATTCGTAAATTTATTTATGTATTCAAAATTCATTTATGTGTTCAAAATCATTGATGTGCTCGTAAATTCATTTATGTATTCAGAAATTTCTAGTTATGGATCACAATGAGGAGGAGCGGCTGATGGAGAGCCTTATTGCTGGGGTCCAACCTTCACCGAGGAGGAGCGTGAGCCAGCAGACGTTCCTCAACATAACCGGGACATCGACACCGCACCGCGCGACATCGACTCGCGATCGCGACATTGACTCCCCTTGTCATAGTTAATGCAGAAGGTTCCAACGAGGTATATATATCATGCATTAACAACGAGGTATATATATCATTCTGGAACCCCACGTGAATAACAAATCCGCAACTTATAGGCTTCAACCTCGACAAGCAAAAGACTAAGAGAGGCCAGTACAAAAGTAATCGCGATCATGACGTGAAGTTTCATATCATCAAGTCAACGAGCTTGGCCACCATGGGAACCAAAGAAGGTCAGGGACAAGTTTGTGTCCCAATGCGGTGCTATTGTGAGGGACAACGTGCCCATATCATATAGAGAATGGAAGGAAGGAAGATAATCCATGGGTGGTTCATTCACTTAAGAATATGTTATGGGAGGATATCCTAAAACACTTCACACTTCCACCGGGCGTGAACGCAAACCTTGTGAAGCAGTGGACTCTCACGAAGATGGCAACTCAATTGCATAGTTTCAAGAAGCAATTTGCAGAGATTATATCAAGCGTAAACGAACTCCAAATTTTGATGATTATCCCAAGCTAAAGGATCACCGGCGTCCTTTGTGGATTACAAGAATAGTAAAGAATTACGCCAACAAGAGCGCACGAGCTCGAGATAAGTGCCGATGAAGACGGATTACGCCCATCGCCTTGGTCGCGGTGGTTACTGTGATTCTGACCCAAGTGGCGGAAGATTGAACAAGACCTCCTCAACAAAGGTATCGTATCAGGTCATTGACCGAGAAGAACGATCAAGAATTGGTATTATGCCGCGGTGGAAGATTGAACCCGATGATGGTTCCTCAGATTCCCACCCACGTTACGGAGGTGGCACATGAGATAATAAAAAGAATGAAGACATCAAAGTGGGCGATTGGTTCTAGCGAGACATGGATGAGCTCACTTTGGCGCTCGAATCCGGAACACCCGTGACGTTGCGGGGCTACGGGTAGTCCCGTGGAAGTATGCTTTCAAGGGAAGTGCCGACACCTCATGTAAGCCGCAAAGAAGAAGGGAGCGTGAAGAGGGGCGGTGGCGTGAAATGATGGAGCAGAGACTTAAAGATCAAGAAGATCGTATGAATGCAGAGATTGAACGACAAGTGGCCACGTGGTAGCTCAGATCACCCGAGCACGCCCCCAAGCACCGGTGGATCCGCCATTAGCCCTTCCGCCTCAAAAGCAAATTGTGCTTCCAGAGGCCTCAAGAACAAAGGGCGGCAAACCAAGAAGAAGTTCAAGTAGAGGACAATGAACGGTACCCTATGGATGAACTCTGTCAGCGCACCACATGTGAGCTACACAAGCCGATCGGCAACATCACAATGAAGGTATATATAAACCTGATTATACGTGCAATTATCTCAACCTTTGATGCATGTCTCAGGCATTTAATAACTTCATCATTTCTCTACATATATATAGGTGGTGTACGGAATGACTTTAGCACATCTCCCGTGACGCATAAGCCACGACATGGAGATTCCAGCTACGCCTCAGTTGGTTTGGAGGAGATTGCTGACCCAAAGTTTAACGACATAGAGCTAGACATCCAAGGAGGTGACAGGGAAAGAACACTCCGTGATGCGCTTCACAGTATCATATTGTGGCCCAAACGTTACATCATAATACCTAACATGTCGCCACCGATCCTCCGAGTGTTGCCGAGCAGCAGCCACCATCTCCGGCCGCCACCGCCGATCGTCGCCCAATGATTGGAGCTCACCGTCTCCACAACGAGGGAATTCTCCTACCGCGAGCGATGATGATCGCAATCACCACCAAGCATCAATCACCACCAAAGCAGCCTTCACCAAAGCTCGCCAAGAGGCGGTCCCGATCAAAATCTACTGCGTCTATGCTGCGTACAAATCCGAATCAAGAAGAAAGGTAAAAGCTCACTGTTAAAGGAAGTGCCATATGACATGACAAAGATCGAAAATGAGGCGGAGGTGATAAGCAACTCAAGGTGTGGATTGAAGGAATAAAGAGGCGCTAAACAAAACGGCTCGATGAAATGGAAGCAGAAAAGAATAAAGATCGTCCGCAGAAACTCAAAGCTTTCATAGAGAAGAAGAAAGCAGAAAAGAGACAAGAAATTATAAAACCCCTACTAAGTGATTATGACCGGTCGCTGCACAAGTCCATGAAGAAGAAGAGACAAGGAGGGTCACCAAATAGTTACATCGACGAATAGTACCGGTCGACGATGCACAGGATTATAGGAAGAAGAAGAAGGCAACACAAGCGTGGCCGACGTCGACGAAGAGCCTTCACGAAGAAGGCAACACAACGTCGACGTCGAAAGAGCCTTCAATGAAGAAGGCAACACAAACGTCGACGTCAGCGAAAGAGCCTTCAACGAAGAAGGCAACAGAAGCGTCGATGTCGGGAGTACAGACTTACGTCGCCTCCGGCCTCACTGCAACTGAATGAGCTCTTGCAGTTATGGACACAGAACAACTAGCGGCGGTCATTGCAATGCAAGAAGCAACAGGATGCCACTAGAATATGTTCTCGCCACGAATCACCTCCTCGGGACCCAAACTTGTACCTAGATGGCTCTACGAGCATGGAAATCTTTTGTCAGGCCTGAGTTGGTGAAGAAACTCCCTACTCAGATGCGCAGATTGCATGACTTCTACATGAAGACGTCTAAGGCGGGCCTGGAGATGATTGGTATGCTTGTTAAACCGGGAGATTTTGCTGGTGAAGGCGAGAAGTTGTCCTGGCTGCGATTCAAGGATATTTATGAAATTTACCATCTTGACTCCTTGAATACGGATCTTGTCATGGCCTGGTGCCTGTAAGTGACGGTGCAATACATACCCTAATTAACAAATTTATGCATACTCTAATTATTAACTTTGTCTTTCATTTTCTGTAGCCTGAAAATGCATAACATGGGGAAGAATGGTTACCAACGAATAGGTTTCATGGACCCATCTTTAGTTAATCAAGATCAAGTAAAGAAGCAACCAGAAACAACATTCAAAACAATCTAAGGACCTTGTGTGAATTGCATTACAAGGATTTGATACTTCTACCTTACAACTTCGAGTAAGTGTGATTACCATCTTAATTGCTAAGGGTTCGCATTTCTAATTATCTTAGTTAACATTATTTAGTTCTAATCTTTTGAGCTTCTATGTATATACAGTTTCCACTGGATTCTTCTCATAATTGATGTCATGAAGCAACATCCTTGTCTTTGATTCGTTGAGAAGAGATCGACAAATACTTGGACCTTCAAGATATGTTTCAAGAGTAATAATTCTATCCATACGTTCCTTTTATGCAATAGTGTGCTTTTACTAACACTATCTAGCTCTAACTTTATTATTTTCCGCGAGCTTGGGAAAAATTCAAGGTCAACCCGGACAATGGAAACCTAGAATAAACTTCACTACAAATTTTCCAGACGTAAACCAAATAACAACTTCAGATTGGGCAAATTAAAAATGCATAACACTAATTTTTCATAATTATCTTCTTCAATTTAGTGTATGAGACAGGAACTAGGGACACATTTATGTGCATATTATGTGTGTGAGTTCATCCACAATTTCGCGAGGGAGACCCGTCGATTATATCAGAATTATTATTTTAAATCAATTAATAATACTTTTTTTCTAACCGCGTATATATTTAATTCTTGTGTGTAATATATTAAATTATTTGCACATTGCAGAACAATATGATTAGGGATGCAATCATTGAGAAGGACCGACTCTTGGCGATTCAAGAAGGTCTCATGATTCATAATGGACCAGTCATTAATCCACAAGGCGTAAATCACTATGACGGTCATCGAATTGATAAATATTAATTAGCACCTCGTGGAACTTTAGACTAGAATTAGTATGAAGCGGTATTTTGATATATATATATATATATATATATATATATATATATATATATATATATATATATATATATACTACTTTCAGAAAATACTATCTGCTACGCTTTCGATGTAATATAATGTGTGTATATATTTATTTATAAGTTTATTCTCTTCATATAGTACGTATAGTAGACACGTATAATTAGTGCAAACATTTATACGTACGTAAATTACACCCAAATATTGAGAATATACGTATAACATTATTAGAACAATTTGAAATGAAACAAAAAATTCACAGCGGGGTCTTTAGTCCCGGGTGGTAATACCACCCGGGACTAAAGGGGTGGCGCACATGCGCTGGTGTGCCTCTCCTTTTGTCCCGGGCGGGGCTACCACCCGGGACTAAAGGTGGCGCCTGACGCCGCCCTCCTTTGTCCCGGCGGGCTACCACCCGGGAATAAAGGGCACCCTTTATTCCCTGTTGCCCACCCGGTGACAAAGGGGGCGCCTTTTGTCTCTCCCTTTTCGTCCCGGGTGGGCTTTAGAGACTTAAAGCCTTTCCCACCCGGGACGGAAGGCTGTTTTTCCACCAGTGCCTTGGGCTCTCGGCAAAGAAGGCTTTGCCAAGAGCCCCAAAAAAACTCTAGGCAATGAGTAAACTCTTGGCAAAGAGTAAACACTCGGGAAAGAGGCCTTTTGCCGAGAGCCCGAGGGGGCTCTCAGCAAAGATTTAGGCTCTCGGCAAAAAAGTTTTAAAAATCATTTTCTCAAGTCCAAACTTTTTGTATCATCAACATATACATATACAAAGCTTATGTTAAAATTTGGCACAATTTTAGTTCTGTTTGCTATATTTAATAATTTTACATCATTCTAGGTAATTTTTCGTATACTTCCGATATGAACTGCAAGTGCATGAAATCATAAAGTAAAGTTGGTGAAAAAATGATATTCATGTTCATGAGACATCTCTAAGACCATGTACATGAAATGAAGATAAATTTCCGGCATTTGGTTCTCTGATCATGATGAAGATCGTGAGGTAGAAAGGTTCTAAAATAGTATAAAATTCAAATGAAGTTTGGAAATCACAAAATTTGTCAAGTGCTCATGATATCATATGTGGAAGTTGTGGTAAAAAGTTGAGAATGTTTTGAAGAATTGGACACATACGCTATTTAGAAACCGGAACATCTCACAAGAAGTTTCGAAGAATTTGAAATGATGTCATTAGGTTTGGAGTCTTAGAGAAATTCAAATTTGAGTTTGACTACAAAAACTTTTCTATAAGTAATCTTCAATATAAATGGTGTCATGTTAAGTTTTGGAAAATTTACGCATATGTTTGCTATTTTTAATAATTAATTTAATTAAAATTATCTTTCTCGAGAGCCTGGCCGAGCTGTGATGGTACTCACAAAAAGCCGCCCACCATGACCCATCAAGACTAGTCCCCCGCCGGCCCATCAAGCCCAGTCCCCCACCGCCCACTCCCCACCCCACCTAGCTACTTATTCCCCAACCCCCCGCCACTCCTCACTCCCACCCCGCAGTGCCACCTCACCCTTCCTCTGCCTCTGCCGCCTCGCCCTTCCTCGCTTCCCTCACTCTCTGCCGCTGATGCCTCCCTTCCTCCTCTTTTCCTCCGCTCGAGATCCGGTGGACGTCCAGGCCGTACTACCTCCCCTCCCCTCCCCCCTCTGTTTGCAACTCACCGGCAGGAGGAGGCGGGCGAGTGCGGCGGCGCAGGAGGAGCTCGGCCTCTCTCCCCCGGTGTCGGCGGGATCTACGAGGTGTCGGCGCGGCGATGGATCAACGAGGCGTCGGCGCGACGGCGGATCTATGAGGCGCGACTCCTCCCCGGTGACGAGATCCGGTGGCCCAAGGCCTCCTCCACCGACGACGAGATCCGACGGAGGTGCAACAGGCTTCTCCCCACCCTCTCTCTCTGTTTTGGTGTGCAGCGGTGGTGGTGTCAGCCTGGTGGTGCCGTGCAGCGGCGGCCAGGTGGTGGTGGTGCTAGCGGGTGACGGTGGTGGTGCTGGTGGCGACGGGGGCCGCGGTGCCTGGCCGGTGGGGGCCACATTGCTGGTCGGTATTTTTTTGTTTTATGAAAAACCCTTTGCCGAGAGCCATCTGAGCTCACGGCACATATGTGTCGTGGGGCCTGGACCTGGTTCTTTGCAAAGAGCTCTTTGCCGACAAGATTATGCCGAGAGCCCTTTGCCGAGAGCGGCAAAGGCGCTGCCGAGAACACCTGGCTCATGGTAAAGGTGGTGTTTCCCGTAGTGTTGAGCCGTCGAGGAATAACATATTTACTGTTGGAGTTGCGTCATAGGAAGGCTTGGGAGTCTAGCTTGTTTGTGAGTGCTAAGGACTTGTTTGTAACGTCTAAGGCCTTGTTTGTGAGAGCTAAAGACTTGTTTATAACATCCAAAGACCTCCTTGTAAATATCAGGAATCTATTTGTAATACTCGACATCATCAATGCAAATAGTATAAACAACCACCTTCACATCTCTATAACCCAAGAGGGGACTTTGATTCATTTGACTCACTAGTTCACTTGGGTTATCTTCTTCCTTCCCTCTTCAAAATTTGTTCCGGATTTCTGATCCCAACATTTACTTGGCTGTTTTCCTGAACAGTCAAGAGTATATTTTTGCATTTTATTTGCATTGGTATATACCCAACCGATAAACAAATTATTGAATATCATGTTGGCGTATAGTTGTTCGCTTTAGTTAGACAGTAGGTCGTTGTCTTGGCATGCTCCACTTGTAACACTTGGTACCACACCGTAGCTACATCACTTAGGGTCTGATTGGAGGCATGTATAGCCTCTCGACAGGCTCCCCTAATGCAACATGCACGTGATTGGAGGCCTGCATATGCATAGCACCTAAGCTTGGCTCCGGTAGTGCAAAAGAGGGGCCGTAGCTTGGCTTCCCAATACACCTGAAATGATTTTTGCCGGCGGCTAAAACCGGTCTTTGCTGGTGGGCGCTAAAGCCGCTTTTGCCAGCAATGTGCATTCCAAATTAATTCAAAAAATTTGAAATCTTGACAAAAAAATGTTCAAACTTGTCCTAAACTTCTACAACTCTGCTAAAATGTTTGGATTCAAATTAAGGAAGTGTGTGTCGTACGGACATCCCTGGGCCCACTACTCAGGTGGGTACCAGGACCGACTACTCGGTGGGCCCCTGGGACTACCCGACTTGGGCTGCACGGCACCGGATGGCGTGGAACACAAGGCATACAGGAGACTAGTACTCGGTTAGGAAGCTAGACATGTCCGGATCCATGTAGAGTACTCCTAGCCGTAGACGACTAGTACTCCCCTGTCAAACCGACTTGTAACCCTGCCTCCCAGACTATATAAGGTGAGGTAGGGACCCCTATCTCATGATCCGCATCATCTTGTAAACACATCCAATCAATTCAGAGCTACGCAGCATACAGGACGTAGGGTATTACGCACCTCGCGGCCCGAACCTATCTAAATTGTGTGCCACGTGTCTCTCCTTCGAGTTCCCGATCTCGGCGAGGCCACAAACGTCTACCTCGGGTACTCCCCTTGGTAGGTTGCCGGGTTAAAACACCGACAGTGTGTTCTCTCATTAAAAAAGTTTTAGTTTGAAAAAGTTAGTTCAAATGGGACTCTAGGGTGCAACACTCGGTGTTTCACCCTAGAGTCCCATTTGAACTAACTTTTTGAAACCAAGAGTTCTTGAGTTGTAGATGTTTCAAATAATTTTGAACTAATTTAGGCAAGAATTCAAATTTTTAGAATATTTTTGGGATCCACTGTCATGGCGGGCGCTAAAGCCGCCCACCAATTCTGGGGACATTGTGCCATACTATAACCACAGCGCAGGCTGCCCGAGCACTACCGTGCCATCCCCCAGTAGAAGCCTCACCACCTCCCTCGTGTCGAGCCCCAACTGCGCCCCTACTGGCACGCCGCACCTCCCCTGCCCACGCCCGCCTCCTCCTCCGCCTGCACCGCCTTCCCTGCTTGTATACTAAATGTACAACGTACGATCCATCCCATTTGCTTTGCAGTTTTTCTTTGCCGAAGACCTTGTATCGAGAATTGTATAGTAGGACTCTGTCTCCTTCCTTGAATTCCTTCTTATGCAATCTTTTGTCATACCATCTCTTCATCCTTTCTTTATAGATGCTAGTGTTGTGATATGCCTTCAACCTTAGCTCTTCAAGTTCACTTATTTGAATCCTCCGCTTTATTCGTGTCGTATCAATATCTAGATTCATCTCCTTTATTGCCCAATAAGCCTTGTGCTCTAGTTCTACCAGCAAACGACATGTTTTTCCATATATAGACGAATTGATAAGGGATCATACCTATCATTGTATTATGCGCAGTCTGGTATGCCCACAATGCTCCGTCTAGCTTCTTTGACCAATTTTTTCCTCCTTTAGTCACCATCTTCGTGAGGATGCCTTTGAGTTGCTTGTTCGATGTTTCCACTTGGCCATTTGTTTGTGGATGATAGGCCGTAGACACCCTATGCTCGATTCCCAACTTTGCCAAGCATCTTTTAAAGTCCTTGCCAATAAAGTGTGATCCACCATCACTTATTAAAATTCTAGGAACGCCGTACCGAGGGAATATCACTGTCTTGATCATTTGAATATATAGCTTCTTCAGTAGATGCTTTCCGACACCGAATTGCTTCAACCAATTTTGATACATAATCAACTATGACCAAGATGTGTTCATATCCATGCGAGATCATGAATGGTCCCATAAAGTCGATGCCCCAAACATCAAATAGATCAATTTGCAAATTATAATAATTCAGCCGCATTGCATTCCTTTGTGATATATTTCCACTCCATTGGCATTCCAGGTAAGTTGCAACAAACCTTTTAGCATCCTCATGCATCTCAGGCCAACAGAATCCGCTTGTCCATACCTTTGCTTGTGTTCTAAAGTGTACATAGTGTCCTCCATATTCCGATGAGTGGCATTTTCTTAGAATTTCTTATCTTTCTTCCCGTGGTACACATCTTCTTAGCACTCCATCGTCTCCACATCTATATAGGTATGGTGCATCCCAATAAAATTTCTGCTCTCGACAATCACCCTTCTTTCAGCATTTTTGTCCAAGTGAGCTAATGGCATCTTCCATAGGCATCTTATAATATCGTGCATCCATCCTCTCCTATCAAGTATTCGATATAGATGATCATCTCTCATTCTATCTTCAATTAGCTACATCCCATCATCTCCATGATGCATCCTTGATAGGTGGTCGGCTACAACATTATCCGACCCTTTCTTGTCTCTAATTTCCATATCAAACTCTTGTAATAATAGGATCCATCTGATCAAACGTTGCTTGGCATCTTTCTTGGACAAAAGGTACTTGATTGCAGCATGGTCCGTATACACAATCACCTTCGAGTTCACAATATAAGATCTGAATTTTTCAAATGCGAACACTACGGCAAGCAATTCCTTCTCCGCAGTTGCATAATTCACTTGAGCTTCATTTAGAGTCTTACATGCATAATAAATTGTGTGTACCTTCCCTTCCTTCCTTTGTCCAAGAACGGCTCCAACGGCACACTTGTGTCGCACATTATCTCAAATGGTAGATTCCAATCGAGAGGTTGCATAATTGGTGCGCTTATGAGAGATTGCTTCAATGTCCGGAAAGCATGCAAGCACTCTTCATTAAAGTCATATTCTACATCTTTTTGGAGAAGTCGTGTCAATGGCTTGGTGATCTTTGGAGAAATCCTTTATAAATCTTCTGTAAAATCCGGCATGCCCGAGAAAGCTTCTTAACGATTTGATATTTGTCGGCGGTGGTAACTTTTTTCATCCGTCTCAATCTTAGCCGTGTCCACCTCTATTCCTCTCTCAGAGATGACATGTCCCAAGATTTTCCCTTGTTTCACCATAATGTGACACTTCTCCCAATTAAGCACAAGGTCAATTTCTCCACACCTTTTGAGAACTTTTTCCAAATTTCCCAAGCAACTTTAAAAACACATACCACACACTGAGAAGTCATCTATGAATACCTCCATAATTTCTTTAATAAAATCCGAGAATATAGCCGTCATGCATCTTTGAAAAGTAGCCGGTGCATTACATAAACCAATTGGCATTCTCCTGTATGCGAAGGTTCCATACGGACATGTGAAGGTTGTCTTTTGTTGATCATCCGGATGGATGGGAATTTGCATGAACCCTGAGTATCCATCAAGGAAACAAAAGTGAGAATGTTTAGCTAACCTTTCAAGCATTTCGTCGATAAATGGTAACGGAAAGTGATCCTTCCTTGTTGCCTTGTTCAACTTCCTATAGTCGATGCACATTCTCCATCCAGTCACTCTTCACAACGGTTATTCCTCCCTTCTTCGGTACACAATGAATTGGGCTCACCCATCACTATGTGGCACGGGGTATATTATTCTGGCATCCAACAATTTGATCACCTCCTTCTTCACCACCTCGCGCATGGCATGACTCAATCTTCTTTGATGCTTGACAACGGGCTTGCATTGTTCCTCAAGTGGTATGCGGTGGGTGCACAATGCTGGACTAATACCCTTCAAGTCACTTATTGAGTACCCGATCACCTTCTTTTTTTTCTCAATAAATTCAACAACTTATCCATCTCTTCCGGACTCAATTCATCGCTCACGATGACCACGTATGTCTTATCAGCTCCCAAAAATTCATTCTTTAATCCCTTGGGAAGTAGCTTTAACTCAATATCGGGTGCTTCGGGCTCTTGTTGTTGCAAGTCTCCAATATATTCATAATTTTCTTCATCCAAGCTTCCATCTTGTGCCTTCAACCCCTCGGTTGCTTCCGCTAGTTCTTTGTCTTGATCATCATACATAACATCATTCTCCATTGCTCGTTGGAGAGGGTCCCCGAAAGCATCAACAAAATTAAGATCCTCTACCTCTTCGTTATCAAGAGGTAGAGGTAAAGCAATACGAGAAGAGGGTAGAAAATCATATGTGAATTTATTTCTATCTAGATCAATAGTAACTCTACCCTTTCCGGCATCAAGGACGACATTGACCAACTTAAGAAAAGGCCTACCAAAAATTATATCATCATGTTCATCATGGCAAGCATCAATTACGAAAAAGTCGGTTGGAATAATTTTACCCGAGATAGCAACATCTAAATCTCTAAGCACACCCAAAGGTCTTGTTGTTCTAAAATCTCCCACGATCAATTTTATTTGTGTTGGAGCAAGATTTAAAGTTTTACTAAAAAGCTCAGAATAAATCTTGGAAGACATGACACTAACATGGGCTCCGATGTCACATAAGGCTTTGCAAATTTTCTCCCCATTAATGGTGCAACTTATGTGAAGTGTCGGTAGAGAGGTACCTTCGACATGATCAGCTCCTATCGCGTACACTTCGGCTAGGTGTGCATATGGTGAGTCCTCCGCTTCACTCCCATAATTTTATTTACTTCGGCAATGTGATCCGGATCTACCTCTTCCTCCTCATTGAAAAGTCTTTGGATAATCTCTCTGGTTGATTCTTTGTCCAACTCGTACCCTGAGTGCCTCTCCTTCGGAAAGTTGAATTCAGAGCTCACCGACTCTTTTGGTTCGTATGGTCTCCTCTTGTTGAATATTTCTTCGAAGTCAATCGGGATCCAATCCATTTGTTCGAACTCCTTTAGCGGCTTTGCATTCGCCAAACTTCTTCCTTGTACCTCTTCGAGCTTGCAAATTTTGTTGCCTTGGATTGGTCTGCCTCCATTGTGGGTTGCTCCTTCAATCTTTTCTTGCCTTGCTTCTTCTTTCTTCACTTCCGGGGCTTCTTTTCCAGAAATTCCAGCAAGTACCTCCACACGAGTTTCTTGCTCAACGCTTCCCGAAATATGTTCTTCCCGATCTCTTTGCATGGCCACACCATTGCTTATTCTCTGTAGTAATTGGGTGGCCTCCGTGAGTGTTTTCTCCATGATATTTCCGCCTGCACACATTTGAACATACCGCATGCATTCGGGGGTTAGGAAAAATAAAAAGTATGCAAGAGTACATCACGGGAGAATCCGAGCTTTGGTCCTTGTTCGATAAATCCATTGAATCTTTTCCAAGCTTGATCTATTCCTTCCTCTTCTCGTTGCGCAAAATTTATCACTTGCCTCCTCACATTTTGAACCCTACTTATCGGAAAGAATTTTTCACAAAATTTCTTCACCAATCGATTCCAATTTCCTTCCACCTCGAAGGATGCAAGTGAGTGCCATCTTTTTGCTTCATCCGCAAGTGAGTATGGAAAAAGATTCCATTTGTACCAATCAACCGGAACTCCTTCTTGTTTCACCGTGTTGCATAGCATCGTGAAACGCTCGATGTGCCTATGTGGATTGTCCGTCTTCACCCCTCTAAATGGGTTTGCTGCCGCCATCTCGATCATCCTAGGCTTGATCTTATACTCGGTAGCCTCGAGTATCGAATCTGATTTTTGCATTTTAATATCCTCCAATCGCGGGCTAGCATAATCCCTTAGTGGTTTTTCTTCTTCCTCCATAAGATGATTGACAAAAGCCATCTAGACAACAAAAACAAAAAATTTCTAGACAAAAGGTTACGTGTTAGGAATCAACAAAATTAATACAAAGTTAAACGTAGCAAACTAGCTTGTTCCCCGGCAACGGTGCCAGAAAAGCTTGTTGATGGTTAAATAACGCGTCAAGTTACGATCCGCAAGCGCACGGGTCGGTTGTAGCTTTTCCCTTAGAGTATCCCCCAAGGTTAATCAATCCTTGGAAAAAGTGGATTGCTACGCTCAACTAAGCACTAATCTTGTTGTTTTAAACCTCTTTATAAAGTGTGTATAAGTAAGGAACTTAATCTAATCTAATCTAGATTAAAGAATCAAAGTAGAGAGCGATGGTATAGAGATCACAAGTGAAGGACCGATTAGGGGAACCAGAGAGGGGGGGAGTGAATGGGAGCCGATAAAAATTCTTCTCGAAGGAGATGGAAACTCCAACAAGATGAACAAGGCTTCCAAAGCACGTCTCCGACTCAACTACCCAAGTTGGTCAAGACCACGCAGCCACTGGAGTGCTACTGGTCCTAGGAACCAACAACCACCGAAGCTAACCCGAGAACGCAGCGGAAAAACCAACTCGGCATCGGATCGCACCGATCGGCATCGCCGCACACCGTCCGACCGGTCCCCTGGAGCACCGACAAATTCGAGAACTTCCACAGGAAGCTCCTACACCGGTCAGGTCGGTGTAGCACACCGGTCAGACCGGTCTAAGCCAGGAAGCCCCAAAATCACAAACCTGACCTTCCGAGCTCCAAAACGAACCAAACTCGAAACAGCAGCAACACAGGACAACAGGGAACTCACCAAGACATTCACCCGAGGCAAATCCCACAAGGCCTCTACACCGGTCAGACCGGTGAGCTGCACCGGTCAGACCGGTCAGGCTGGGCAGCTCGGGATGAACAGCGCTCACGGGTCAACTCCCCCAAATCCAACTCCCGATCTCCCGAATCGCTCCACAGTTTTGCACAAGACTTTGGGGATAGTAGGAACACCTCATGGGTGCTCAATAGCCAAGATTTGGTCCACCAAATTTTGCTAAAATGAGAGGAATTAAAGAAATCCCACCAAGAACGCCTCTAACCCTAGAGCCAAGAAAACCCCAAAATCGAGCCCCTTTGCTCACGGATTTGGGAGGGGAATCAAAGGAAAAAGAACCACAAAGGGTTCAAGCATACATCCCCCACCAAATCCCAAAGAGAAAGGCCTCGAAATCGCTTCGAGAAAATCGCCAAGAAAGGGCTCCGAAAATCACCAAAAAGGAGAAACGAGAAAGACACATCCAAGCCTTGAGGAACCACGCCAAATCATCTATACATACCAAAGAGGTTCATACAAGGTCTAGCTTGCCGCCCGATCATCCTTCCCTCTCACAAGATCTCACCATGAAGCTCTCAAGCTAGTCCTATGAAAATCCTAAGGAAAATAGGAAGAGAAAATAGGAAAACAAATGAGCTAGGGTTCCAAGAGATGGCTGCCATCCTCTCACCACTTGGGTTATATGGAGGCAACCGAAAGACTAAAATACCCTTACTAGCTAACTAGGGATACATGCCCCTCAAGGGCGAATTTGGAAGTCTTTGTCTTTACACCATCGAACGGATGCCCAGCGACCGCAAACTTGCTTAGCCTCGACGCAAGCCTTGCGATCCCGACGCCAGGTCCTCCGCTCAAGATTCCAGATCGCGCATCGCACCGGCCGGTCAGGCTCCTCACCGGTCGACGGGACCACCGCCGACCGGTCCGATGCTCCGCACCTCCGCCTTCGGTTCTTGGTCTTGGCTTTGTGGATCAACCAAGGAACCCAAGTGGTTTTCGTGAACCACCGAAACCTGCGAACTCTGTAGCTCTCGCCAATCATCACTCATGACTCGGGTCCCACGTAGTCCCGGCTCGACCTTGGTTTTGAGGCTCAACCAAGAAACCGTCCATGACTTCATCTTGCTATTCTTGCCACCATGCGGCCCGCACTTGACTCCGCTGGCCACCGGGTCCCTCGAACCAAGCCTATTTGTCTTCTCCACACCTGGAGGCCTCACCGGCAATGACCTTTCGCGCTTGTTCTTCACTGCACCAACACCCGCCTGCCGCAACCTGCACCTGCAATACTTAGCTAAGAATCAGTCCACACAACGTTGTCAATCACTCATCACACCAGGAAGCGACCATCCACCGGTCCTCGAACCACACATGGCTCTCAACAAGAATGTAGAATGCTTGTCCAAGGGATCTAGGATCAATTGGAGATGTAACCACCTAGCAAGAACTAACCAATCTAATCTATCAAAGGTAAAGGTGCACAGAGTCCAACCCTTTCCTTCTCGCATACTAGTCACTACACAAGGGTAATTCGTGATTGAACGACAAGTGCACAAGATGCTGATGTGTTCTAGGTAAGCAAGACTAAGTGTGTGAACCAAGATCAATATGGTTTCCCTCCCGCACACTGTCACTACACGACGGTAATCGCATAAAGAACAAAAGGAACACGATACGTGAGACTACGAGCGATGCATCCCCAAAGCAAGCCAGCCGACCATTAAGATTGAAGAACCATTAACATGAATATGATAGCAAATAGATCCAAAACAAAGGTTCGGTGATTACATCTCAAGATTCCCCTTCAACCCCAAGGACGAACAAGGATTTTACCCTATAATGTTACACATTGAAGCGCTAGACATGGTGTAGAAACCTCTGAAGTAGATGAAGGCCGACGAGTGCACCCTTGTCGATCCAATCTCCTTCTTCTCGGTCTTGTGGTGGCTGGTGACGAATGAATCTCCCCGTGGCTCTGTGCGTCCGAACTACTAATAGCCCGAGGGGGGACTAGGTCAAAGGGGAGGTCAAACCAGGCCGAAAACGGGCTAGGCCGGTCGGCCATGACGACCGGCCATCGGCCTTTTTGGCCCGGTTCACGCCCATTTTTTGCATGCGAGCTTCTTGTGCAATTGCTGATTTACACCCTTTTGCATGTGGCCCTTGACATCGTTTTCTCCGCGGTTTAGATGAGGGTACTTGTCGCGCAAGCTCCTGCATCTTCTGTTTAGGTCCCTTGAGTTTTACGGCTTCACGCTTTGGTCCTTGGGTCATTTGGAGTCATGTTCACTTCGAGTCTTGACTTGTGCCGAGCTTCATTATCTTCTCATAATATAAAGTGCTTGATGAACTTTACCCAGAAGAACTTATTTAGGTGCTTAAATCCTGGGTAAACAACATACTCCAAAAAACCACATGCAAGAGCGAACTTGTTATATCAAGGGGGTTAGTACCATTAGATCCGATATCAAATCAATGCCAACATTGAAGGTAAACTCATAGCTAGGAGTGTCAAAGTCGACCGTCAACACGATCGATCAAGGATCATTTTGTCAAGCACTACGCCCTCGATCAGATTTATCATTGACTTGATCCATGACCTTGATTAGATTGGATCTAGGCGACGAATGCACAAGAGTCCCCGAGTTTGAGCTAGAACTAATCAAGGTGAAAGGTCCAAGTGAGGTTGCCTGCTGGTGGACAACCACAGTTCTTCTCAACTCGATGGGGAATTGAGAACCAACAGTAGATGTGTTACCGACTGAATCGAATGTTGCAGAGGCCTAACTTGACTAGGACAAGGTCACCTGATACGTTGGTTATGTGCTCATGCTTCCAATGAGTAAGACCGAACGCTCATAACTAAAGTAATGTCAAGGGTGATGATGACAACTGCCGAATGCCTTAGCCAATCACATATGTCTTTGTGAGGAATGCCCCCCTGATGGACCGATTAGGCGACCAGAGAGGGGAGTGAATGGGAGATAAAATTCTTCTCGAATGGGATGACTTCCCAAACAAGATGAACTCGGTCGGACACCCAAAATCACACGCTCCGCACGCAATCTTCCGTTTGCCAAAACCACGTAGCCACTGAAGTGCTACTGGTCCTAGGAACAAACACTACCAGCAGCCTCAACTCCTACACGCACAGCTGAACGATTCGGGAGCCCATGCGGAGGGCGGTTAGACCGCCTCCACCGTAACCGGAAAATCCTCAAACACCTCTTCCGAGCACCAAAACACACCACGGTTTCACCAGCAATCTCGGTCAAGGCTAAGCTAGCTACCAGGAAATCTTGGTGAAAACCAAAACTTCACCAAGGGGCCTAGGGGCGGTTAGACCGGCTACCACGGGCGGTCTAACCTCCTGCACTCAAAGAACGAACTCAAGGCAAGAACTCCTTGCAAACAAAGACCGAAACGACCCAAGATTTCACCAGAAGACTCCTCTGATCAAGGTGAACAAACTCACAGAGGAAAACCTGGGAAAATCCAAACCTTCACCTGGAAGACCCAGGGCGGTTAGACCGCCCCCTATGGCGGTTAGACCGCCCTACCCAGAAAATCTGGCCGCGGGTCAACCCTCAACTTCCCATCGCCCGATCTCCTGATTCACCCCACGGATTGTGGCGTAACTTCGGGGATAGCTGGGTTACCTCCTGGGCAACCTCTTCCTCAAAGGAATCGAACCGAAACTCCCACAATCAAAGGGAATCGCGGATTTAGGCTCTCTAGGTCAAGAACTCGAGCAACTCGAAAAACCACCAAATCGAGGTCGATTCAAGGGAGTTCTTGGGGCAAAGTCACCAGCCAAAGAGGCACAAGGTCCTCATACGTGACACCCAACAAGAATCCCGCAAGAAATTGCCCTCAAAACTCCGCCAAGAGAATCACAAGAAAGAGCTCCGAAAATCACCAAAGAAGAACGGAAAGGCAACACAAGACCTTGAGGAACCACGGAATCATCTATACATACCATGAAGGTTCATACAAGGTCTAGCTTGCCATACATCCATCCCTCTCTCTAGATCTCACATGAAGCTCTCAAGCTAGTCCTAGGAAACTAGAGGAAAATAGAAACGAAAATGGGAAAACAAATGAGCTAGGGTTCCAAGAGTTGGCTGCCATCCATCCCCTCAAGTGTTTATATGGAGGCACCCAAAAGACTAAACTACCCTTACTAGATAACTAGGGATACATGCCCTCGAGGGCAAATTTGGAAGTCTTTAGATTTTCTCCATCGGACGGATGCCCAGCGACCGCAACCTTGCTTAGCCTCGACGCAGCCTTGCGATCGACGCGTGTCCTCGCTTGCTTCGGCCGGCGGCGACCCGGCGTCGAGACCGCAGGCGGTTAGACCAGCCTAGGGCGGTCCGACCACCCTCCGGGCGGTTGAACCGGCTGGTGGCCGCACCTCCTCGTCGATTCTTCGGCCCCTCGGTTTTGTGGCTCAACCGAGTAACCCGGTGGTTTTCCGTGAACCACTGCAAACCCCGCGAACTCGGTGTAGTCTTCGCCAATCACCACTCATGACTCGGCTCCCACGTAGTTCCGGCTCGACCTTGGTTTTGAGGCTCAACCAAGAAAACATCCACGACTTCGTCCCATTGTTCTTGCCACCATGCGGCCCGCAGACTTGACCTCACTGCCACCGGGTCCCTCGAACCAAGCCTACTTGTCTTCTCCACACCGAGGCCTCACCGCAATGACCTTTCGCTTGTTCTTCACCTGCACTGCATCAAGCGCTGCAACCTGCACCTGCAATACTTAGCCAAGAATCACCCACACCACGTTGTCAATCACTCATCACACCAGGAAGCGACCATCCACCGGTCCTCGAACCACACATGGTCCTCACCCCCCGAGGAGTGGCATAAAAGGAGGTTGGCCCACCAAGGCCCAGCCAGTGACGTGCATGCAACGGATTCAACCCGGTGATCTCAGGAATCCCCAAGGTGGTGCACAACCATCTCGGGACAGGTAAGCTACAATCTCTTCGATTCGATGGAAACTGGGGGTGGTCACTTAATGCGCTCTTACAGGTCAGACAGACACACCTCGGGCAAAGATGGGACCGACCATGGCGCACTGTCCCATATATAACACCATGATTACGAGGGAGGCACACAGATTCACTCAGCGGAAGGCGAACATATTCAACCCCCCCAGACTATCACGGGGGCCCACTTCATCTCCTCGCAAGAGGACTCCTCTCATCCTTCGCTTCTGTCTCATTACCTGGAAGCAAGTGAGGTCACCAACATTACAACCAGCATGGGAACCAAGGAAGGTGTGCTAGGGGTGCCTCGGGGAGAAGGCAACGACATCCTAGGGTACCCTGGGTCTGGGACAATGACTTCTAAGGACACAATATAGGGGGCCCCACTTTTTTTTAGCGAAAACCGTGGGCCAAAGCCCCCCGGCAACAAAATCAATTAACTAAGAGAACAAAGTTTACAAAAAGGAGAACTTACAGACAACCCAACCAACAGTTGGGGGTGAACAGGAAAACAAACAAGGGATTAGAGCAAAGAAATAGAGGGGTGAGGCAGGTACAGGAGGGGTTACAAAGCATCGAGCCAACTTAGAATTGAGTTATGAAAGCTCTGCTTAATATGAATAAGGTGCATGATCACAGTATCCTTGACAGATGCTCGCCAATGTGCCAGACTTGGCGGCTTGCTATTGAAGATGTAGTCATTTCTTTCCTTCCAAAGGAACCAAGCACCAATCAAGAAGATATCCATAAAGAACGGCTGCCCAAACTCATCCTTGGCAATATAAATCTTCTGGTGAATATTAGAATGCTCATCCCAAGAAATGCCAAGGGCAAACCACCAGCCGATCGCTGAAGAACACTGGAAGAAGAGATGCTCCAATGTCTCTTCCACCCCATCCTGGCACATAACACAATGATGACCTTCCTTCAGATCTTTCTTTCTTCTTCTTGCCATATTTCTAGTGTTGACCTTTCTCGGCATATTTCTTAGCATCTTTGGAATACACTTGGTCTCCCAAATCCAGACTATTGACCTTTCTGGATGCACATTTTGGAACTGGAAAAGATAATATTTTTGTGCTGAATATCTCTGCTACCCCTAGATAAAAGTCCACAAGTCCTGATCATCTTGTATTGTTTGGGATTGTTGTGTCAATAGGGGCCCCCACTATTGACACAACAATCCCAGACAATACAAAATGTAGGGTGTTATGGGGGTGTTTGGCAGCCTGTATAAGGCCTATCTAGGCTTGTGTAGTGCAACTTGCTGGTGATTGGTAGGCTACATAGGGAGTTAGCCAGGCTAAGTTTATGCAAAAGGAGGGGCTCAAGGTGCATAGTGGGAAACGCATCTCAGTCTCGTTTCTGGTTGTGCAGGCTTGCATAGGCCGACTACGTGATTCCCCTCACCGGCTCACCACGCGGCGGAGCTCGCCTGCACGGCCGACGGTGGCCTGCTGCGGAGCTCGACGCACAAGCTTGATTGGGGCATGCTTGAGCTCAGTCGACCCTCACCAGAACATGATTGGGCCATGGTTGACTTCGATTGAGTCTCACCGAAGATCCATTGGACCATAATTGACTTTGATTAAGCATCATCGGAGCATGATTGGGCCACGTTTGACCTCGATTGAGCCTCGTCGGAGCTCCTTCAAGTCCTCTACCCCGAGGTTTTGATGTTGTAGCCTGCTAGAAGTGGCGGCGGACTGCTAGCAGGCGGCACCACAGCTAGCGCAGGTGCTCACGAGGGCGGGCGTGTGGGCGGGCGGTGAGGTGTGTGTCAGCACTGAAAGGGGAGAAGAGGAGGAGGATGGTGGTAACCTCACCTCTAAAGAACACAGGGTCATCCTACCACAATGTACAACCTACCAAACACGAACACAACAAACCAGACTATCTCTAACCACCCTGCCAAACACGAGTAAATTGCATTGTCTTACACAGGTTTGGGCTAGCCTGGCTCCAGATTCTAGCCAGGCTAAAGTTAGCCAGGCTGCCAAACACCCCTATGTCTCCTAGCGGTCCGAACCTATCTAAATCTCCTCTCATCCCCATACACTGTTGTTACTGAACAACGACGATCGTCTCAGGTGTCATACTCCAGGCCGAATCTCAACAAGGGGCGTATATCTGTGCTATCATTGTAATACCACCATCAATGACAATGCTCTCCTACCTAGCACGTCAACTATAGGTGTTTTATTACTACTACTCTCCAAAAACATTCCTCAAGCGATGATAATTCTTAATTGATGCTTCTGAAATGATTTTTATATAGCATTCAGTTTTTTCCCCGACCCTCGTGTCGTCTCCCTCGGAGGCGTCTCGAGGCCCGCCCCACGCCCGCCAGCCCCCCCCTGCCCGGTTCCTCGACGGTCGCCGCTTCCTCCTCCCTCCCCTTCTTCTCTCTCCTCTTCCGAGGGTGTTGCTGCTCCTCCACGGCGTGGATCCACCCGTCCCCAGCGTGGATCTGACCGTCACCCACGCGTCTGTCATGAGCGGCGAGGTATTCGACGCATGGTGGGGCGGCAGATTTGGGGTTGACCTAGCGGCGGCGGTAGCTCCCCAGCCGGCAGGGGTCGGCGGGGCCCTCAATCCGGTCGCCTCGGGCACGGATCCGGTCATCCCCCGTGTGGATCTTGCTGTGGTGCGGGATGGGGCGGCCGGTCCGTGCTGCGGCGGCGCCTGTTCTCCAGGCTCCTCGTCGGCCGATGGGCCCGCCCCTCCCGACGCGGTCGGTTTCGGCCCGCGTTGGCCGAAGGAGGCACCGCGGATCTGCCAGGTCGTCGGGGGCCCGGACCATGGTGTGGGGTTGCTGCCCTCCCGTGCCGTCGGCGCCGCCGCCCCTCCGTTCGCTCCGCGCCTCTAGCGCGATGCCGGGTGGCGAATGTCAGTCCCGGCGTGGCGCGGACAGCCTCATTGGAGCTACCGGGGCCAGATGCGGTAGCTATGGCGCAGGTCCCACTGCCCTCCTTCTCTCCTCTGCTGGCACTTGTTGCTGGTTCTAGTGGGGGTTCGAAGGTAGGTCCTTTTGGTTGTTTCGTCATTGGTAGAGGTTGTTGGGTCGTTCTCGTTGGCCATTGTGGGGGTCTCACGCCGCTGGTGCCGCCTGTCGTGGGCTTGGTGGAGGCCTGTCTTCTTCCCCTCATGATACTCGGGCGAAAGCTTGTCCAGTTCTATGCTGGGCCAACAACAACGACGCATGAGGGTGTCGTTCCCTTCTTGGAGGTGTTGTTGTGAGGTCTCGAGGGACGTCGCCGTTCTTCCCCACCATTGCATTGTGTCTCATCGTTCGTCGAGGGCTCCCCGCTGTCCTGATCGTCTTCGCTGGCCTACCTCATCGTCGATTGGTTGGTTGTTGTATCTTGGTTGTCACTCGGGGGATCTCGCTTCTCCGGCTGTCTTCTTCGCTGGCGGATTGGGAGGACGGGTCTTCGTCCTGCTCTTGATCCCTTGGTTGTCATTCATTTTCAAAGAATGGGCTCAGTAGCGATGTCGGGTTGGTCGGTCGTAGGGAGCGGGGATGTGGGTGAGCTCCTTCCCCCTCCTGGTAATGGTGGTCGCTCTGGTCGCCTTCCCTTCATGCAGAAGCCTTTCATAATCACCATCAAGAGTTGCTTGTTGTCTTTCCATTGATTGGCTCCTTCTAGGCTTTGGCGGGGGGTTGTATGAAGTTGGTTCTAGAGGCCTGCGAAAGCTTGGTTCGAATTCTTTGGGCCGACAACAGGTTCGTTTTTCGAAACGTACCTCACCTCGTTGGAGGCGTTGTTTCGGCCTCCGTCCAGTTGTCTTGCCAAGTGAAAGCTTGGTCTGCTCCTTCGTGGGCAGACGGATGTTGGTGGCGTCGGTGTCGTTTCCCTCCTTGGAGGCCTCATCTTGCATGCCCTTCTAGCTCCTTCCCCGTTGGCGTCTAGGTGTGAGTCTGTCGATGATGTGCTTGCGCTCTTGTTATTCGCTTTAGTGCAGGTTTAGGTGTTGCCGGTGGGGTTCTCCTAATGTTGCTTAACTGTAATTCTCTCCTTCTTAATGAAAAATATGTTATGCACGTCTTAAAAAAAAGAAATGATTTTTATTTTGCCACCCGTAACAGCGTGCTTTACGTGAAATTCAAATATAATATTTTTTTAAATGACGCACCTGCTTGTGAAATTCATCGATCAATTAGATTCCGGTGAAACTGTTATGTCTCTAACTGTACCTATGTACTCGTCTGCCTGTTCTCATGCATGCTATAGTTGCAATTTTACTTGTTGGTTCCTTTCGATATATAAGAATATTTTACTGTCGAACGGTGTCAATAATGGTTGCATGTGCTTCTGTTATTCTCATTTTTCTTACTTTATATTATATAAAAATATGAATATATGAATGACTTGACTACACTTTATCTCGCTGTCACAAAAAAATATCAGTTGCATATTTGGCTCATAATACGATGTGGTCCTGGTCTCCGCATGTCACATGCGTGTACCACTTAAAAATAGTCATGCACTCGGCGTTCCAAACAATGCAACTTTCCAACGACAACCCACGACGTACTCACGTACAAACGTATACTGAACAATATTTTGCTCGAGCAACTTGCAAGGATAGATCGAAGCAATTCAGCTTGAACCTTGTCTTCCATAGTTCCATGTGCCTCCTTGTCACTTGTGTTCGCCGGCCGGGACGCACATATATTGCGCTCCTGTCAGCAGCAAATAGCACTGCTGGTGTGCTAGTAACCCGCGTTGACGCAAGTCTTCTCCTGCCGACTGCCTGCATCAAAGCAGTCGCCGGTTGTACCTGCTGTTATACATGGTAAGTTCCCATCCTTGAATATTTGCAGAGTTTGCGTCTTCATATCTAGATATATATAGTTTTTGCAATGGTCATCTGTATAGTAGTATAATGTATACAGCTAGCAAAGCAAGTCGTATGTTATGAATCACCTATACTTTAGTATTCAGAATTTCCAGGTGGTAGTATGTAGTATAACCGATTTTTTGCTAGAGTATATACAATAGTAATTAGCATGCAATAGTCCCTTAGTCCCACAAAAAATGCATTTGCAGCATTTGAATAGCATACTTAGTATTGATAGGAAAGACTATATTGCTCCTATGAAATCTCCAGAAGCAGCTGCAGCTAGTACAAGGCGGGCAGCTTGGATAATAAAGAATGGACTGAGAAGAACTTCGATCATTCTGACTGTTTTCGTGATTGAATATCAGGATGCCCTCAAGGATCGAGTCGGAGCTTTCACAGAGAGCATTTCGATCATGGCGTGCCCAGTGCTTGTGGCTGTCGCACTCATGAAAGCCGATCTGATGCACGAGGGGAATTCTGCTGTCCGACATGGTGTTTCCCCACTCGCGGCAATCAGTTTGTGCCTGTGTTCAGTGGCCTTCATCTTGCTCAATATCGCAAGTGCGCTCGGAGACGACGATCGTCTAAAAGAGTATGCATATTATTCCTCCAAGGTGCTGGTCTTTCTCTGTGCGATTTCTCAGATGCTGCTGGCGTTCATGATCTTCCTTCTCATCAGCATGAGGTTCATAGGATTCGTGGCCCTCCTGATCCCCTTCGTTATCGCCCTCTGTTTTTCCCTCCACCTGTCTTGGACAAGTAATGAAGATGTAAACAGAGATCACAACAACTGGGACAAGATGTTGGAGCCGTCACTAGACTTCTCCGCCGCTGTGACGTCTCTTCTGTTCCTCGGGCTGGAAGGCTTGGCGTTGGAGGGACAGATCGGTGTCGGCGAAGACCTGTACTCCGTCCTTCCTCGAGTCCTGGGCTGGGTCTACTTCTTCTGCCTGGCGGCTAGCTTTGTCATGTTCCTTGCGGCGGTCCCTCCCATTAGCTATGAAAGGCTGTGCAATGTTCTGCACTACTTGTGCGGTTCGCTATCTCTCCTCATCATCATAGTGGTGTTCGTTATCGCCCTCCTACTTGAGAAAGAGGCTGCAGTGGTGGTGATCTGTGTACCATGTTGTCTATTATTCTTCTACGGTTTCCTTGTGTGGGAGGAACATAATCGTCAACCTGCTGTGAACCAACACCAACATAAGCCAGCGTCACTGGAGCTGACCAAGGTAACCTTCGCAGCTTTCCTAGCCGTCTCGTTACCCAGCTTCGGTGATGACCAAATCAGCAGATCCACCCATGTCTTCATAGTCTCCGCAGCAATGTCTGTAGTCTTCGGTCTCGTATGGAGGTTCTTAACCCACTTCAACCAGATAGCAGCATTCCAGACTGCTAGGGCTGCTTGTGTGGCCACACACGGGTGTTTAGCGGTGGCTGTGATCTCGCTTGTGTTTATGGGGATGGAAGCGCTGGCTGATGCAGGTGACGAGTGCCATATTGCCTGCAGTAATTCGACTCATTCGAGGAAACAGCTTGACTTATTTGCCACATGCTTCGTTGAAAGAGCAAGAGAAGCAACGTCTTACGCCCTTTCTAGTGTCAAGTGTAAATAGACAGTAATTCAGTCACTGTTTCATGTTCTCCCTAGCTAGCTCCTTTGGGTGTTTATCCACTATCCATGATTGTTGTCAATTTTTGTAATGAAACTCTGAAAGATGTCTCTATTTGCTCAAGTGATGGAATTCTCCACTCAATACCCTGGAATTCGCAGGATAATAACTCTATGAACACCAGATGGACCATGTAAATGTTAATCCAGTGAGCGTTGACGTTGAGTTGATGAATGAGAAAACTGGTGGTCATTTACAAAACATTCGTTTTTCTGCGGAACAAATGAGATTATTTTTTGAGGTTTTTTACGGTACACAATACCACTCTGTACCACTGGTTTGAAAGGACTCGTATGTAATAGAAAAGGACCTATATGAGATTAATTCTGTACCACTGGTTTTTTAAAGTGTGGTATGAGTGGTATTCATAGGTGGTATCGGTAGTATACGGGTATTATAGGAAATATACAAAATAATATTGGTGTAATATATGAAATCAAGTCTTTTTATGTAACCATGGCAGCGGGGAAATTTTTCCCAATCATATACATCTTTTTAAGTTGAACATCACTACCGGAAACAGAGTCTTCACCGTGAGTCAGGAGCTTCGCCGAGAGCCAAAGCTCCAGCTCTCGGTGAAGCCTCTCTTCGCCGAGAGCACATGGTCTGGCTCTCGGCGAAGGACTGGCCCACGGTGAAGAGCCCCTTCGCCGAGCATTCTCGCTTTCAGCTCGGCGAAGGGTTCACCGCGCCACCGCCGCTACCGTAACGGCCGTCTCCGTCCGTTAAATTCGCCGAGAGCCAGGCGTACGTGGCTCTCGGTGAAGAATACACACGGCACAGGGGGCACTTTCGCCGAGAGCATTACATCTTCGGTGAGTGTTTTGACTCTGCTCACGGCGAATTTTCCAAAAAAACTTCACATTTTCGAGTTCAAACTTTTTCCTTGATCCACATACACTCATACAATGTACATGTTCAAAATTGGCACCATTTTGTCTTTGTTTGCTATATTTAACAATTTCACTTCTTTCTTTGTATTTGTTTCTTATACGTCCGATATGAACTGCAAGTGCATAAAATCATAGAAACAAATTTGTTCGAAAAATGGTATTCATGTTCATGAGACATCTCTAAGACCATGTACATGAAATGAAGTTCAATTTTCTTGCATTTGGTTCTCGTATCATGATGAAGATCGTGTGGTAGAAAGGTAAAAAAATTATATAAAATTCAAATGAAGTTGAAAAATCACGAATTTTGTCGAGTGGTCGTGATATCATACATAGAGATTGTGATAAATAGTAGAGAGCGTTTTGAACAAGTTGACATGTACACTCTTTAGAAACCGGAACATCTCACGAGAAGTTTCAGAGAATTTGAACTAATATCACTTGGTTTGGTCTCTTGGTGAAATTTCATTTTGAATTTGAGTACAACCACTTTTTTATAAGCAATACACAACATATCTAGTGACATGTTAAGTTTTGGCGAAATTTTGAATTTGTTTGCTATTTTTAAATAAAATTTGATGAAAATAATCTTTGGCGAGTGTTTAGCTCTCGGTGAAGAGGGATCTTCAGAGCCGGCCCTAGTGGCTCTCGGCGAAGGGTCGTCCAATTTTTTTTTGAATCTAGGTCGACAGGCAGCGGCCGGAGCGTGGGGCCCGCTCGTCAGCTTCGCCGAGAGCCGGCCCTCGTGGCTCTCGGCGAAGGGTCGTCCAATTTTTTGAATCTGGGTCGGCAGCGGCCGGAGCGTGGGGCCCGCTCGTCAGCTTCGCCGAGAGCCGGCCCTCGTGGCTCTCGGCGAAGGGTCGTCAATTTTTTGAATCTGGGTCGACGTGCGGCCGGAGCATGGGGCCGCTCGTCGGCCTTCGAGAGTCTTAGATCCGGCTCTCGGCGAAGGGTGCATTTTTAATATTTATTGGACCGGTTCGCGGGGCCCTCTTCTTGGCTCTCGGCGAAGGGTGTTTTTACTTTTCGTCCAGGCCGCGCAACACCAGAGCCACACACAACACCACAGACACAACACCACACACACCGCGCCGCACCGCCGCCCCACCGCGCCCCGCTCCGCCGCCCCCGCCGCCGCTGCGCCCGACCGCCCGCTCCCGCCCCTCCCGCCACGCCGCCACCGCCCAGCCGCGCCTCGCCCGCCGCCCGCCTGCCCCGCCCGTCGCGCCCAGACCACACCGCGCGTCGTCATCTTCGGGCCTCGGGCTTCACGCAAGCATCGTCATCCGCGAGGCCCTCAACCCAACTCCTCCTCCTCCCTCCGCTCCCTCGCGGTCGCCGCGGGCCAGCGACCAGCGTGTCCGCCATGCGGTCCGGGCGGCGGCCCGGCCTCCCCGGCGTGGCGATCTCGTCGCGACGCCTCGACCCGGCCTCCCTCGCCCGCTCGCCTCCGCGCCGCGTCGTGCTCTCTGCTGCGGGGCCCTTCCGCCTCCACGGCACGCTGTGGCGGCTGCGCCCGCCATGGCGCCAGCCTCGACATCTCCGGGAGCCCGAGTTCATGGAGCGCGTCGAGGCGGGCTCCACGAGCCCGCGGCCGAGCGGGTCGCTCATCGTCTCCGCTGCGGGTTCGACTCCGTCCCGAGCTCGGGTTCCTCTTCCACACCGTGCGGTGGGAGCCCCGTCGCCGGCCACCGTGGAGGCGTCGTCGCCACCGCAGTCCACCAAGAGGATCGTCGGGAACATCGGCACCTCGAGTCGGCCGTGCTCGGGTCGCCACGCCGGCCACGGCGGGCAGTCCAGCCCAGGCGGCGAGGCCCAATGTGAGTTTCTTTGTTCACTTATTGCGCTTCTGAATTTTTTGAAGGGTTTGATCAAGCTGCTTGTTCCATTGCAACACAAATGAAAAGCGGTAGTGCATGTTAAAATGTCTAAATTGTGCTACAACTTAGAACGATGATTTATGCACACGTGAAGTATTCCGTTTGACAGTTGGTGGGTCGATCCCAAACTCATGTGTGTTTTGCACATTAATGCTTATCACTATGCTAGAAGTTTCTATTGTTGTCGACTTGTGTTAAATTTGGCGTGTATTTCCTCGATCAATAGTTTGGCCTAGCTGCATATGCTGCTGAAATCATAATTAGCTTAGCTTCAAGATATGTATGTCCAAATCTCCTAGTACACCATGTTGACCAACTCACAACACTGCTTCTTTCTGTATTTCTCTGCAATTTTGTATGAATTCCATTCGCCTTACCATGCCGAAATGTCAATTCAATTGTGGTTGGTCACTATTCCATTAAGCATTCCCTTCTTGTGTGGCAACTGCCAACCTCTGAATTATCACATGTAAATGATGGTTGCCATGCCTCTTGTCTGTGCAAATATGGATTCTGGTTGTGTTATTTTCTCAAGTTGTCCATCTGGTTCTTGTATAACTTCTTTTGTGCTAAAAGAAAAGCTTGCAGCTTACATGTGATGTCCTTAAATCAAAGTGGGTATATACTTTCATCATTAAGTTGCTATCGTGTGTGCCCTTGTGGCCTTTTTTTTTGAAGATTTTTTGCATCCTTTTTCTGTTATCCATGATAAAGACTCTTAGGTTAAGAAGCACATCATTTGACTCATTGCTTTGTACAGAGCATGACTGCAGAAGTTTATAATTTTCTATTGTTGTCCGATTTGCTGAATTTGACCGTGTTTTACCAAAGCCCGATGAAGGGTATGCTGGATCAGTAGTTTGGTAAAGCCACTGCCTCCTGAAACCAGAATTAGCTTGGCTTCAATATAAGTATACCAAAATCTCCTAGTGTGCATGTATTACCGATGCAATTGATTAGTGAAAGTTGTTCTGCTAGTAAACTTTATCCCTTACGATAAATCTGGACGATGCACTCTCGGATCCCTTATTTTCATGGCCATTATGAACTCGCACCAAATAGAAATGTTTATATGTGCGTCGCTAGTTCGATGAACTAATACTTGGAGAGCTCTACTTTTAGACCAACTCTCAATTCTGTTTCATTTCTATATTTTTCTGCAAAACATGTTTTTCTGAATTCCCTTCTCCTTACTATCACCTTCATGCCGAAATACCTTTTTCTTTCCTGCGGTGCTATCACTATTCAATTAAGCAATCCCTTCTCATGTACCAACTGCCAACCACTAGATGCTCCTTCCACTCAGGGTTTAATGACTAATGAAGCATCTGAACTTTTGAATGTAATGATGGTTGCCAATTTGCCATGCCTTGTCTCGTCTGTGCAAAAATGATTTCAGTAGTTACTCTACAGGAAATGGATTACCTGGCCTTCAGCCGCCTCACGGTCATAGGGATGCCACAGGCGTCTGGGTGGGTCCCGTGGCCACAGCAGCCGCCACGGGGTCGGGTCCCATGCGCATGATCGATGGACGAGTGAGTTCGTGGACTTAGCTACTTTTATTTGCATTTGGACATTTGTGACTTGCATCGACCATTGTGACTTGTCGTGACTATGTGATGAATTTGTCGATTATGTGATCATTGGTGGACTATGTGATGAATATATATGTTCCATGAATATATATGCATCTGATGAATATTATATGCCTGTGATGAATATTATATATGCCTGCGATGATATATGTGATTTGTGTGAATATTTGAGGCTGCTGGAAAAAAAGAAAAAAAAGAAAAAAAATCTTCGCCGAGAGCAAAAGCCACTGCTCTCGTGGCGAAGGCGCTTAGCACTGCAGGTACAGTTCTTCGCCGAGAGCAAAAGACACAGCTCTCGGCGAAGAGCCCTTCTTCAACGAGAGCCAAATATTTGGCTCTCGGCGAAGGAGTGGCCCCCACTCCTAACGGGCGGGCGTGCGTGACGGTAAGAGGGCCTTCGGCGAGAGCCAGGACGCCTCGGCGCATATCCGCCGAGAGGATCCAGAGCTCTCGGCGGCCCGCTTCACCGGTAGGGCTTCAACGTGTGGCCTTCGCCGAGAGCTTCCTCTCGGCGAAGCCTTCAACGAGTGGAAAAGGGCCTTCGCCGAGAGGATCCCCGCTCTCGGCGAAGACCCCGAATCTTGTAGTGCATGAAGCCAAGCCTCATCCGTTCAAATAAATATGAATCTTTGAGTTACTTCAAGAGATCAGGCCTTCTATGACACCAAAAAAAATCAAATGCAGTGGATAAATAGTGACAAACTTATAAATTTTGCCATTAAACATGAGTATGGTAGTCGATCTGGGCAAATAATTTTATGATAATCAGTGTTAACTCATCAATCATATAAGCAAAATCTCTCATGATTTGAATTTTATCATAAACAATTAGCACACAAATTCATCACAAGAGGTTTTGGCGGACTCCAAAATATGATGAAGCACTGGAGCAGCAACGGCAAGTGTTGGCAGGTTTCTCTGCCTGCAGTAACTTAAGTATTTCGCTCTCTTTGTTGCTAGCATTCTAGGCATGTAGAAATGTATATCTTTAATATCTGTTCGATTACTTTTGCCATCAGAAGGGTAAATCTGTCAACTGAAAGCAGGATTGCTGTGATTTTTATACAATGTGTTAGAAAACAAGTTTATTGGTTGAGAGTGTTATTAGATGCATCTACAATTCTCTTTCTTTCAACAGGGGAAAGGAAGCTACAGACATCATTCCAGAATTGTACCCTTTTTGCTTGCAGTTGATCAATGCTCACTCATTTATGCCTATGATGCTGAAATAGAATTTCCTGTTCTGATTTAGTTACAAGGATGACACCCATTTGCTTGATGGAATGACTAGTACAACAGATCTTTTTTCAGCGCTAAAAGTCATATGATTCTTTTCATCCATTTGTAGGAGTAATTTAGTACTTATATATACAATTACTAATTACTCCTCCTGTCGCCCCTCCACCTTCTCTTGTCAATTTTGCCCCGCCAGGCTGGGTCTGGGGCCGCGCCGCTGTTTCCCGCTGGCGCAGCGTGCTGCTGCCGGTCACCGAGATCAAGGTCGTGCCACGCCGTTGCTCTCACAGGGCTGCGCTGCCGCACAGGGCACTTTGTCCACTACTGGCACAACTCAACCGCGATGGTGAGAACGAGAAGGCACTCCAAACCCGTCAAGGCTGCCACCGCCGCATCCGCGCTCGCCTTTCTCCGTCGGCACGTGCCTCTATGCTTGCTGCGTTCGCCGTGCCGCTATGCTTGCTGCATTCGCAGTTCAGTAGCAGCTAGTTGATACTTTTTGTTTTACTTAGACTATAATAAAACGATCAGTTCAAGTGCAGCTAGATTTGGATTCGTAAATGATCTGCAATGCACGTGATTATAAGTTTCATAGAATGGGTGTGATTCCAATTCACAAAATATACAAAGTTCTAATTTAAAAAGTCATTCAAAATATTTTTCCCACATATACTACTCATCCATACCACCCATACTACTGGTGAAGTTTTTCAGTAGTATACAATGAATCCGACCTGCCAAAAGTTTATATACAAGTCCTTTTCAAATTTCAACACTGGTATAGCCTAGTATATGGCAAAAAAAACCCTCTTATTTGTAACATCTTTCATGTCCATGCATCAATTGTAGAACTGAGTTCAATGAACTGAAAGCGCTGGAAAGCTGGCTGAGAGGAGTTTTTTTTTTGGCTTTTGGTGTGCTGAGAGGATAAAAAAACACTACTACAGAAAACGTTTGTAGGAGCGGGCGAAAACACATTTTCAGGTGCGGGCTCGAAAAAATCGCTCATAGCTGTCACTTTTACAAATAGCGATTTTTAGGAGCGGGTGAACGAGCCGCACTGAACGTAGCGTGTCAGTGCGGACCACGCCGTAGTCCCACTTAGAAATCGATTTCTAGGTGCGGGTGACGGGTGGTCCGCACTCAGAATCAGTAAAACACAGTTTGAAAACTGCGTTAAAACGATCGAAATAAATAGTAAAAAAATTTTATTTTTAGGGGAGGACCCACTGGTATTTTTCGCGCATTTTTCGCGTAAAGTCGCGACGCTACGCGCTCCGTGGGGTTCGAACCCGCGACCTCTCTGGTTCAAGCCTCCCTGCCACGCACCACACACTCATATGCGCCCATATTCCGTTTTCATTCTACTCATATTATACCACGCCGAGTGTAAATTGCTTTTTTTGAGGCTTCAAACGTATTCAAATGAAAAAGTTGTCAACTACAAAATTTCATAACTTTCGAAGATCTATAACTTTCATGTTGAGAGTTTTTCCATTCGAGGTCATTTATAAATTTTGAATTTCAAATTTCAGAGATTCAAATTTGAATCTCGTTAACAATATGATTTCAAATAAAAAAGTTGTAAACTACAAAGTTTCATAACTTCTCAAGATCTACAACTTCTATTTTGAATGTTTCTCCATTTAAGGTCGTTTGAAAATTTCAAATTTTCAAATTTCAAAAATTCAGTGACACTTTTCTTTGACAAAAGTAATTCAAATTAAAAAACTTTCAACTATAAAGTTTCATAACTTCTCAATATGTACAACTTTTATTTTGATCATTTGTTCATTCGGTATAGTGGTAGTAACATTCTTCACAAATCTTATACACCTCTCATATAGTTCCATTAAACTATATAAGAGATATATGTTTTGTGAAGAACTTAAATGGATATATTGAAATTTTAAACAATCTTAAATGAAAAAGTTGTCAACTACAAAATTTTAGGTCTCGTCAAGCTATACAATTTTCATATAAAATTTGTCTTCATCCGAGATCATATGCAAAAGTTATGAATTTTTTTCACGAGACCATTTCTAAGAGCGGGTGGCCTAAAAATCTATTTCTAGGAGTGGGTGATGGCGTCACCCGCACCTAAAAATAATTTCTAGGTGCGGATGACCCCTTCACCCGCTCCCGAAAATGATTTCTAGGTGCAGATTTTTTTGCTACAGTGTCACGTGGATTTCTTAGATCGGACGGCAAATTCGCCCGCTCTTAAAAAAAAAGCGGTGGCTCCTACAAATATTTTGTGTAGTAGTGAAATTAAAAAACTAATACCAAAAAGGTAGCCAAACATTCAAAAGCCAGAAGCTAGCTGTCCAGCCAAAAGCTCAAACAAACACACCTTAGTGGGTCACCGGTGCTGCTTTATTTTTCTATGGTTGGAATAACCTAAACAAGTAGTTATGGGCTTTAATTAGAGACAGAAGGCAAATCTAATGGCTAGAGGGGAATGGAAAGTGGCTCATAACATCCAATATAGTACTTTGTAATGACAAGGAGAGCCAAAAAATATTATTCTATCGTGAAGCGGTGGATGCAAAACTAAGACCATCCACACTCGTTCTCCTTCAAAACCTCCTTCAAAACAGAATATTCTATCGTCATCATTGAGATTCTCTCCTTCATATTCATCTCTCCCGCGTCCATCTTCCTTCATATTTCTCCTTCATCCCAACTACCCACACGCGGGTCCCATCTGTCACTCTCTCACCTCTTTCTCTCTCTCCTTTTTCTCCCCCGGCGCCTCTCCGCCCCCACACTTTCCTCGTTCGCTCCGCCCGGCCGGCGCCTCTCCTCCCCGGCCCGGAGCTCCTCCTCCTCGAGCGGCGCGGCGGCGCAGCGAGGGAAGCGGCACGGCGGCGGCGCCCTCCCTCCTCTCTTCTCCATCCCCTGCACGCGGATCCCCCGGCCTACTTCCTCCTTCCTCTGGTGGCGGCGAATCCCGTGGCGCAAGAAGCAACGGCGGCGGCGCAGGCAGGCCTCCCCCTCCCTTACTCCGCCGGCGCGCCTCCCTGCTCGCCGGCGCGCGGTTCCCTCTTCGTCGGCCTCTGCGGTGGTGGCCGGGGAGGGGGAGGAGATCCCGCGGTGGTGGCTCAGGGAGGAGAGATCCCGCGACGGCGAGCTCGAGGAGGAGCGGCTGCCAGGGCAGGAGCGGAGGACCCGGCGCGCGTCTCCCTCTTCATCGGCCTCTCCCTCCTCCGGCCGTCCTCTGCTCCACCTCGAGGTGCTCCACGGCGGCGTAGGTGTCGGCGGGCGGAGCTCCACGGCGGAGCGCGGCGGAGTTCGCCCCCACGGCGCGCGGAGGAGCAAGGCGCGGCGGAGCTCGCATAGAGCTCTCCGCCGGCGGCCCCTCCCTCCGCCGGCTCGCAACGGCGGCGATAGGAAGGCAGGCAGCAGCTGCGCGCGGCTCTCCTCCGGCGGCGGCGGTGGTGGAGGAGCAGGGATGGGGTGGACGAGTGGCGGCGGGCTTGAGCTTCTTGGCGCGGAGCGGGCGTCCCCACCCGGCCAGCCTCCTTCCTTCCGAGCCGGCGCGAGAGAGGGGGTTGAGTGCGCGGGGCCCGCGCCTGCGGATGAAGGATCTCCTGGACTCCTTCGAATACGAAGGAACCTGGAGGCCGACGCCTTTTGGCGTCCTCCTGCAGGACGCCCGCTGTAGGTTAAAGGCGGCATCCGTCTCCTGGAGGAGACGGATGCCGTCCCTGTGGATGGTCTAAGCAGTAGCACTAGCGTGTTGCTTCCCTGCCGCACCCCCTGCTCCAGCTTTAGGCGGTAGGGAATCTTTGTCTGACACACCCTAGCAGCCCCAAAAAATCTAACGCTGGAGCTACTCTTATACGTTCATCCATGGATGACAGTGGTCCAATCTTGCTTGACTGCTTCTTAAATCGATAGTAATTAATTTGATCAAATCTTTTCTTTTTGCATTAGCCAGAATTTTGCAAGCCTTTGAAAGAACTAAGTGATGCCCCGCGCAATGCTGCGGATTTTTTTTGGAAAAAATCTATATCACCCCCTCACCTATGAGGGATGGACTACGTAACCCCCCCCACCATCTATGAAACGGTCTAAATCACCCCTGAACTTTTCAAAACAGGTCAAATTACCTCTTAAAGCACTTTTGAAAAATCACAATAAATTGCGTAAAAATCAAAAAATGGAAAATCCAATTGTGTTACACTCCAAATGAGTAGATCTACACAGTGAACATATAATATGGTATGCTTTAATACATTTTTTTGCTATAGCTTTAGATTTATGCTTTTCTTCATAGCTACAAAAAATGTACTAAAGCATAATATATTATAGGTTCACTGTGTAGATCTACTCTTTTGGAGTTCAATACAAATGGATTTTCCATTTTACAATTTTTCTGTGATTTACTATGATTTTTCAAAATTGGTTTAGGGGTTAATTTGACCCGTTTTGAAAAGTTCAGGGGGTGATATAGGCCGTTTCATAGGTTGGGGGTTATGTAGTCCAGCCCCCATAGGTTGGGGGTGATGTAGACTTTTTCCAAATTTTTTAAACAAAATTTTAAGGTGTAATGTGAAAATAGGAACACCAAAGTGATTTCATGACAACATTCTTTTGTAAACAACATTATACATTGAAGCATGATAATTTTGTTGAAAGAGAGAACCATTCTAAATTATTGATCCTACATTTTCCTCTACTACGGGAGTTTTGTAGCATGCTACTCAAAAAGGCTTGATAATAACCACAGAAAATCGGTTGAAGACATAAATATATGATCTAGTGGATAGTGACATGACGTATAGTGGATAGTGACATGTGGTATAGTGGATAATGATGCGGAATGCTTGCATGTTAAGAGAAATCTATGTATGACTTATAGTGGGTCTCACCTATATAGTTGTTATAGATTCGTTGCAGGTCGAGAGAGTGAAAATCCACTCAGCCCACGAGCGGCCAGAATTTTGTTAGTCTCTGAAAGAACCCATATATGATATATTGCGATTCCCCACGAGCGCTGACTCATATTACCCACTACTCATATTGCATCCCCCCTCCCAACTACTCATATTGCCCACTTACGTGTATTTTCACAATTAATTCCTCGCAAGATAAAGTATTGATTCCTCCTTTCTGCGGTTTCTTTGTTTACCCGTCCTCTCTTTTACTCTAGCCACCTCACATATGTTGAGTCTTGGCTATGAGATATGGGCTTTAGTCTTGTAATTCGGTAAGCTTAATAGTGCCTGCTAGTGGGTTGCTTGGCAGGAGCTGGTTGCCACGGGGTGACGCATGTTTGTTATTAGTTGTGGGACAACACATCAGGTGGAAACTACAAGCTTCATGAAAACCCATGCAAACCACGGTAAAAAAGTCATATAGTGGATAGATATTTTTGTTCGATTTTAGTTATCATGCATTTTTCTCCTTTTTCTGCACAAGTCTAAAATAGATCTTCATATCTTCCTTTTTTTAAGAAAATTAAATCACTGAGACTGTATACTGCTTAAACTTGTGCAATAGTGAATCACCTGCTGCCCTGTTTGGATCCCCTTGCTAAAATTTAGTTGCTAAAGTTTAGCAACTTTGGATCCAAACAGATCCAACTAAAATGTTGCTAAACTGTAGTTGGAGGTTAAAAAGTGCTTTAGTTATTAGCCATTCAAGAGTTGCTAAAACTTGCTAAAACTGACCAAAGTCCAAATACCCTTATAGGTTCTCTCAAACTATCCACTGCCACACAAGATTAACTCATCATCCTCTTTACCATGATTTGGCAATAATAAATAAAGGGTAGCCTGGTCATTTAGAAGGTTTTAGCAAGGGGATCCAAACAACCCCAGCTAAAGTTTAGCAACCTTTGCTTTAGTTTGCTAAAATTAAATTTTAAACTTTAGCAAACTAAACTTTAGTTGGAGGAGCATGCTGGTACAAATGCATCAGTACCCCACAACTAATTTAGCCTGCCCATGCAGTGACATTACAATTATGATCATAATATCTTTCATGCAACATATCTAATAGAAATGTACACCATCTGATATGTTTCATAAATAAAGAAAAAAGACATGGTTCTCTATGATTGGCCTCCATTAGTCAAGTGATATCATTTTCTCTGCTCGTCACTAATTTTGAGGTCTCTGCATTGCCTGCACTAATGCAGAATAATAATCCTCCTCGAAGTCCTCGAGCCTCGTGACTACTTCGTTCATCGACATCCTCTGCCCAAAACTGACTCTCTCGAACACATCAGACCCAACTCAAACATGGATGTGAGAATGTTGTTACTTGTGCTAATCGATGAAGAAGACCCCAGAGAAGTGCTGGTCTGGTGATCAAAGCAAATGTGGTGGATTTCTTCATCTTGCAACAGCTTGCGATCTACAACGCCTATGAGCCTAGAATAGATGGAAATGCCTGAGAGACCCACTGTCTTAAGCTCAATCCTTCGACAAACATGAGATCAGTAGGTCTCCTCCCTGTAAATACCTCAAGCAGCATGATTATAAAGCTGAACACATCACTCTTCCGCGACGCCTTTCCCATGAATCCATATTCTGTCATAAAAAGTTTTGAACATAAGGATAATGTGATACAAAAATGCTTGCATATGTCTTGCCAAAGAAATAGTGGTTCCAAAACTACGCAAGCAATGAATACCTGACACCATGTATCCGATTGTCCCTGGCATACTTACTGCAATCAAGGAGTTCTGTCCTGATAGTAACTTTGCGATGCCAAAGTCTGCCACATGCGCAGTCATCTCATCATCAAGTAGCACATTGCTAGGTTTCAAGTCGCAGTCCAAGATAACCTAGTGGTGGTCATGGTGCAGATACTCCATCGCCATCGAAATGTCTAGCATGATGCCCAGCCTCATGAGGAATCCCATGTACGGCCTGCTTTCAGCATGCAGGTGTACTCAAGGCTACCATTAGGCATGTACTGTAGCAGCAGTGCTCTGAAATCCAAGTTGGAACAAGTGCCATGTATCCTTAACAGGTTGTGATGCCTTGCCATCCGCAACACTTTTCATTCAGCATCAAAGCTCTGCATGGCCTCAACGACTTGCATGTTGAGCACTTTTATAGCGACAACGGTACCATCATCTAGTTGGCCCTTGAAAACTTTGCAGCCTCCAGCCCCAAGTAGGTACTCTTCACTGAAATTGTCAATGGCACAGACAATTTCGTAGTAGGAAACTGACATATGTCTTATCATTTTAGCCATATCAAATTACCAATAGCTTTAACAACTGGCTTCTTTCTTCTCGATAGGCATAATCAAACTGTAATGGCCAACTATGCTATGGCGAAAGCACGAAACACAAACAGCACCAACCGAAAACCAAAGGTTGGGTAAGACTTGTCTGCACATGGTGAAAATCCTACACGCATGTGGAGGACCTCCACACAGCCTCTCACGTTCCCCATGAAGGACTTAAATATTAGGTTTGAGAAAACACCACCATTTGGTACATGACCTTCTAGGTTATTAAAGGAGAGGTTCAGACTCGAAAGGTAGGAGGAGTTGGAAAGGTAATTTGGTATAGTTCCTGAAAGATTGTTCGCAGAAAGGTCCAGTGTTTCTAAGTTGGTCAGAGCCCGAAATGAATCTGGGATTGAATGGTCCAAGCAGTTGTATGAATAGTCCAAGTAGGTCAGCATCTGAAGTTTTGCAAATGAATCTTGAAGGCAACCAACCAATTGGTTATTTGAAAGATCCACACTATATGTTGATGGCATGTAGCTGAGATTGGAAGGCAATGCACAACTAAGGAGATTATTGGACACATTTATTTTTTAAGACGTGCATAGCACGTTTTTCATTAAGAAGAGAGAAGTACAGTCATACAACAAACGAGTGACGGCCCAAGGCCCAAGGAAACGAAAAAACAACAGAAATTAAGGCGCCACAACCCGGCGACGAAAACCCAAAAGGGCGGCAATGGACACGAAGCCCGCTCTAGCCCACAGGCGCGCGTCCTCCATGATGGCCCCCGCGAGGGCTACCGGTTGCAAGGCCGCCCGCTCGTGGACGCGTCGGTTCCTCTCCTTCCAAAGCTACCAGGCGACCAACCATACCAGGGTATCAAAGCCTTTACGGGAAGGCTTAGCGACCGCCTTCCGCGTACGCAACCACCAGACCGCGACCGGCTCCTCCCGCGAGGGGGCCAAATCCGCCATGCCAAGAACCGTATAGCGAACCAAGTTTCTCATTGTGAACACAACCGAGGAGCAGGTGATCCAAGGTCTCGACCTCCTGTGCACAGAGAGCGCAAACGTCAATGTCACTCAATCCATGACGTCGAAGCCTCTCGGACGTCCAACAGCGACCATGCAAGACTAGCCACCAAGAAGCGCACCGCCAGTGCCCGAGTCTTCCGAGGTGCGATGCCCGAGGAGAGACGACCTTCCAAAGAAAAGCGCCTGTAGTCGATGTCGAGGAGAACTCGCCGAGGCTGTCCACTTCGGATGAAGCGATCCGCCCTCGGTGAGTAAAGTCCGAGCGGTCCTGCACGATGTCTTGGGACGATCACCGAACCGTCGTGGCTCCGGTGATGTCCCGCACCCAAGCCTGGTCCAAGAGGGCATCCCCTCAGCGAGAGCGACGATAACCTGCGAGGCACCGCCCCAAAGGTTGGGGCGATGGAACGAATAGAGGCGCCTGAATCCAGCTTATCCGACAGCAGGCTCTCCTCCCATCTCCGACCAGCGGAGAGGCGGAAGCCTCGAAAAACTTTCCGCCTGCGCCTCGTTCCCAAACTTGAAACCGGACCAAGTTCTTTCCGGATCTGTTCTAGCAAACCAAAGCCGCGACACGGAGCGCCATGTCCATCATCGAAGGTTGGGAATGAGGCCTCCAACTCCTTGGGACAACACGTGTTAACCCAGGCTACCGCGCACTTTCCGCCCGAAGCGACCTCCGAGCCGCTCCAGAGGAACCCTCGAATTAGGGTGGTGATTGTCTTCACCGCCCATGGCGCGACCTTGAGTGCCATGGAAATATGCACCGGATGGCGCAGGGTAGATTGTACAAGGATGAGCCTACTCCTATTGAGTAACCTCCTTTCCAAGCCGGATCCGTTAGTGACCTTATCGACCAACGGCTGTATTGCCGCCTCGGCAATCTCCCCGGGGTACCCAAGGTATGTGCATGGGAAAGAAGCGACCGCACAACCTAGCAACTCAGCGATCATATCCAGATGCCTCATTACATAGCGGATGGGGAACGCCTGGCTCTTAACAAAATTCGCTACCAGGCCCGTGGCCCTGAAGAAAAGATCCAGAATGGCCTTAATAAGAATAAGGTCCGTCTCGACCGCGATACAAAAAACGACACATCATCCGTGATAAAGCGAAATGCGATGCTTAATCGCCGACATTCCTGTGGGCAAGAAAAGCCCACGGGCCTCGTAGCCAGACGAGAGCATCAAGCACTCCATGACCATCACGAAGAGCATAGGAGACAACGGATCCCCCTGCCTAAGCCCCCGACCATGGCAAATCCTCGCGACCGGGCGAGCCATTAAGGAGGACCTTAGTATCAGCGCGTGGAGAGAATCGTGGAGATCCAATTAGTCCAGTTCCTGACAACCAATAGCCGACAAAAGGTCCAAGAGAAATACCCACCCAACCGAGTCGAAAGCTTTCGCTAGATCAATCTTCAACATGACTCGTGGATTTCTCTTTGCAGCTAAAGCCTTTGCCGTACCGAGGACACATCGGAAATTATCCCGAATCATGGCGACCTTTGATAAAAGCACTCTGGTTAGGGGAAACCAGGAGCGGCAGCACCGGAGCAAAGCGGTTAGACAACGCTTTTGAAAAGATCTTCCCAAAGCTGTGGATGAGGCTAATAGGGCGGTAGTCACCCAGAGACACTGGGTCGGGTGACTTGGGCACGAGAATGAGGAGGCCGTTGAGGTGGTGGAAGCTGCGGCATAGAGGAGAGAGCATCAAAAGCGCGGATGACATCCCTTTTAATGATAGACCAGGCAGAGCGATAAAAACGACCCGTGAACCCATCAGGCCCAGGAGCCTTATCCAGGGGCAGCTCCTTAACGACCGCCCAAATCTCCTCCTCAGTGAATGGGCGACCAAGACAGGATAAGTCCCTCCGATGGATCCCCAAGGCCTCGAATCCAGCCGCCCTCTCTATCATGGGCCGTGCCCAAGATACCGTAGAAGTAGTGAAAAGCGCCTCGCCTCCTCCTCCGCTACTGTGGTCGCCCTATCGACCGGCGTGCCAATATGGTTTCTCCGCTCACGCCGGTTCGCATGCAATCGAAAAAACTGGTGTTAGCATCCCCTCGTGGAGCCACCGATATCGGAGCGCCTCGGGCCATAGTGCGCTCCAGGTGAGACCCAAATAACGGACCTTCGAAACCGCCTCAAAGCGGCCTCTCGCGACCGAGAGCGACCGGTATCCCGAAAGCAGCCTCCAACCGAATATAACCTCCTTAGCGACCGCGATCTCGATTTGATGTTCCCAACCGCCTTGGCACTCCATCACATTGGCCTTAGCTGTCCCCCGCAGCAAATGGTCGACCATGCGCAAGGCATCCACATCCGACCGAGGGCCATTCCACACGGACTCGACCGTCTGTAGATAACCCTCGAATCGTGGCGAATGCTCGGAAGCGAAGCGACGCTTCGGGTGGAACCCATCATCCAGAAGAGGCAAGAGCGTGCGTGGTCTAACGCGACGACAGCCGCAACGCGCTGGGAAAGTCGAGTTCCAACAAGAAGAGACAAACATCCTGTCGATTCGCTCCAGAGTGGGGTGCGACCTCTCATTACTCCAAGTAAACAAGCGACCATGGAGGTGGAGCTCATCAAGCTCCAAGTCATTAAGAAAACGCCGGAACCTCCCCATCATCCTCCGAGAAAGACGGTCATTATTTTTGTCCTGGGCCTGGTAGATCAAATTAAAGTCACCACACCAAACCCAAGGACCCACCAAAGAGGCACGCGTATCACGCAACTCCTGCAGGAACGCGACCTTTTCCGCGTCATCTTGCGGACCATAAACCGTTGTAAGCGACCAATGGGGAAGTTGAGGGCCACGAGAAGCGACCTTAACCGAGAGCGAGTGCCCCCCGAACTGGGGGCAGGAAACATCCCAAACATTTTTGTCCCATGCGACCAAAATGCCACCACAAGTGCCAACGGCAGGAAGATCAAAATAATCAAAATCCAAGCCAAGCATATCGACCAACAAAGATCTGTCCATCACATCAAGCTTCGTCTCCTGCAGACAAAGCAAAGAAGCCCTCCTGACCGACTAACTCACATCCGACCCAAGGGCACGCCGGTTCAAACCCCTAACATTCCAACAAACTATGTGTTCATTCATTACAACCAATGAGCGACCAAAAGGGGGAAATGAGAGAAAGAAGAAACGACCTAGCAGTCCAACCTGCACCGCCGCCCCCGCTCCTGGAAACAGCTCCTAGTCTGCGCCAAAACTCATCGTCTCGACAATGCAGTGTGGAAGTCCGCCCCACCTATCTCCAAACAGAGTCGAATGGCCCCTTACAAAGGTTTGCCCAGAGACCCACCGCAACAGACGGGCGATTCGTGAAAGCCGTCGCATCAGGAGCGTGGCCCTCCGCGACCAGACCAAGGTTGGGCCCCTGAGCCTTGGAGAGGGCCGCAAGCCTGCAGCTACGGCGCGGGGGTCCAGCCGGAGGGGCCCTGGCCCTGCGACCCATCGGCCGTGGCAGAACGGGCTGCCGATCAGCCGAACACTGTCGCAGAACCGAAGCACAGAAGTCCGCGACCAACTCCCGAACCGTAGCACCGTCGCCACCCCCAGCCGGGGCACACCCAACCGGCGGTGTGCCCCCAACGACCGACGAGGCTGGGACAGCAGAAGCGACCGCCCGAGGGGAGTGCACGTCACCTCCCGAACACGACAGAGCAGCCACAGGGACGACCTGAGTGACCAAAGGCGACCCCTCCTCCGGACGACAACCCGCCGAGCCGTCCGGCGAGGCAGGGGCAGCTGAGACAACCGGGCGAGGAGAAGGCGACCCAGAAGGAGAGGCAACCCCCCCAGACCCCCACCCACCGGCCGGCGAGGTGAGAACCCGGAGAAGGAGGCCGAGAGACGCGAGAAGACCGAGCGCACCAAAGACCGTAGCGGAGAGTGGGAGGCATCGACTCACCAACGCCACCGGAAGGTGCCATGGGGACGACTGAGCGATCGCGCGGAGAGGACCATGACATCGTGAAGGACCGTACACCCACCAACAAATCCACGCCATCGGGTCGAACCACGACAGGTCCAACCCCGGTCTCTCCCCCGCGACCACAGCTAGCTCCGCCAGCAACGGACCCAAGGCGCAGCGCTGCCCGCTGGCCGGGCCGTCCCGCACCGGGCGACCCGCCCGACCGACGCGACCGCCTCGAAGACGACCCATCGTCCGACCCGCACTGCATCGGACGAGCCCCCACCAAGAAAGGCGACCCGTGGTGGAGGGAAGAACGGTGGAGCCGCAGCGCCGACGCCGCCCGAACGGGCAACCGCTGGGGCGTGGATCCTCGCAGCCCACATCGGGAAGGAAGCCGGGCGTGAGCGCGCGGGGAGACACCGGCGACCAAGACGGCCTCGCTCACGCCCGCCGTGCCGCCTCGAAGGCACGCCAGCGCCCGACCCATCCGACCCAGCGCAGAGGACCCGCCCTGACCCAGCCTGTGGCGCACACGACACCACCAGCCTCTGGCCGGCGGGCCCCTAGCCCGAGGAGGCCGGTGCCCTCACCACCACTGTGAGGGCGGCTCGTCAAGGGAAGGACGACGACGCCGAGGATGTTGACGACGACCCGCAGACTCGAGGCCCGCAGCCTTCCAAGAGCCGAGCTGTAGGAGCGACTCATGCTTTCTCCGTCGGGACCAAGTCCGGATGGAGACAATCGACCAGCACAAAGAACTGCTTGAGGTTAGCCTTGGACTCGGTCTCCTGGGCAATCGACCGCACGACGCACGACGACCCGAGCACCTCCTGTGCTGTGGACGTGAGCCAAAGGTGCGCCGGGATCCCGACCAAGCCAACCCGGAGCTGGTAGTCGAAGGAGACCGCCGACGCCCAGTTAGCCCTGTTCCACCGCTTGATGGCGATCCTGACGGCCCCGAGCGGGATGGGGACTGGACCCGACCATCGAGCAGGTCGCAGAGGACCGAAGTCCTCCGGGTGGTGCGGGTGGATGGTGAAGGAGCCCGGAGGTGCCCCAAAGTGCCTCGTGATGTAAGCCTGGACGTCAGACACGTTGAGGTTGGGCTTGTTGCCGGCGACCACCCCGACCAAAGCACGCTCCAGAACGACCTCGTTAGACACCACCTCCATGGTCCTGGGGATGATGCAAGTCTCCCCCCGGGGCCGACGCGAAGGATCCTCGAGAGGAGGGCCGGAGTCAGAGTCGGGAGCGGCAGACCGCACCACACGACGACCCCCGGTGTCCGCCTACGGAGGTGGAGGGGGTGGCGCCGAGGAGCCCCCGTCAGCAGAGCCCGGGGCGGAAGCGACCTGTCCCGCCACCCCGGCAGACCCCCGCGAAGAAGGGCCGGCAGAGCGATCCGGGGGCGGGCGACGACCATCAGCGACGCGCCGCGCTACCGCGACGTCCGAGAGCTCCGGGTCGCCCTGCGGGCGACCAGGGCGCACCTCGCGTGGCGCCTCCCGACGAGCGGCACCGTGGGGAGGCTGGCGGGGCTCCTTGGGTCACGGCGGACCGGGGGTGGAGACCGACGACCGGTGCCAAGCACCCGAGCACGCCGCAACACCTGGCGGGAGGCAACCGGTGCGACCTCACGAGCCCCCCCACTGGACGAGGCCTCCGAGGAGCCGTCCACCACCACACTGCGCAGCGGGGGTGGAGGCGGTGGGTGGGCGACCGACGAAGCGCGGGGCGGCGACCAAACGAGGCGAGGGCGGCGGTGGGGGTGGAGGGGACAGCCCTCCACGCCGTGACGACCGCTGTTTGGCCTGCAGCAGCCTCGCCTGCCCGGAGACGAGGGCAGCCGAGGGTGGCGGAGGGGGCGGGGTGGCGGAGGGAGGTCGAGCACCCCCATCCCCCCCTCGGACGCCCGCTGGAGCGCCCGGGCTGGGGGAGGCCGGGAACCCGAGCTCCCGCACCGCCTCGCTGAAGGTCAGGGACGAGGGGCGCCCCGCAGAGGACGAGAGCGCCGGCGAGCCGGAGGGGGAGCCAGACGCGGAGAAGGCCCACAACTCGCCGGCGGAGGGAATCGAGAGTCCTGCCTCCGAGGAGCCGGGCTCCACCGCGGCCAGCGCCCCACCGGCGGGCCTGCTGAAGACCGGCCGCGCGACGGAGGGGGAGGCAGAGGGAAGGACCTCGTCGTCGAGGAGGTCGTCGTCGTCGTCCGAGAGGTCGCGGAGGCCCATGGCGGCGGCGCCCGCAGGAGCAGGCGGCGGCGGGGTCGGAGTCCGATCTCCGCGCACGCAAGACGAGGGAGGACGCGAAGGGGCGGAACGGAGAGCAAACGCCGCGGAGGTCACGGATCTGCTGGCGGCGCTGGCGGGGACGGCCGGAGCAGGGAGATCCTGCTCCGGCGTTGTCCGGCGGCGGGGAGCGAGCGCGGGGGTTCAGGTCGGGGAGTGAGTCGTGTATTCTCTAAGCATCGTAAGATTTGCCATATTTAGTTCAACGATGCTAATAGTCGTATTATTTGAAGTTCAACGATGCTAATAATCTCTAAGAGTCGTATTATTGGACACATTTAGTTCAACGATGCTAATAAGATGAAATAAGTTCGTACAGTTATTATTTGAAGTTAGTTTGTTAGACGATATATCAAGATATCTAAGCATCGTAAGATTTGCCATGCCAACTGGTAGGGAGCCAGAGATCATATTGTTGTGCAGATACAACGAATCAAGTCTCCTAAGCATGCCAATACCTTCCAAGATTGGCCCAGATATGCTATTCACAGAGAGATCGAGTTCCCCCAAGCTTCTCCAACATCGCGAGGGATTCTGGGCTTGCTTTGCTTAGTTGGTTATTTGCAAAGCTTATTCTATAGAGAGCACTTAGGTTTGATAGGGTAGATGGAAGATCACCTATTATCTGACTATTACCTGCTTCAATTATTAACAAGTTTCTCGAGAGATTTCCAACATGGTTAGGATTAAGGCTCCCACTAGCGAAAGGATTGCTTGATATTGCAAGTTTATTGAGTTGCCGACAGCTGCCAAGGCTGGCCAAGAAATCAAGGTTACCTTCGAGGTGATTGTAACCAATAGAAAGATACTCAAGTGACCTAAGGTTTCCAAGAGTCCATGGTACTGGCCCAGTCAACTGGTTCGCTCCTAAATCCAGAAAGTTCAAGTTGGATAGGTTTCCAATGAAGGATGGAATGGGACCTGTCAGTTGATTATATATTAGATGTAGAAACTTGAGTTCTCTTAATTTTTCCAGTTCCAACGGAATCTGTCCAGTAAGGTTGCAGTCTCCGATTTCAAGACGTTGGAGCATGGTGAGGTTACTGAGCTCACCGGGGATGGGCCCAAGGCTATTGGCGCCTAAATGAACCGCAGTGAGTTTGGGTAGCTGAGCCAACCATGTCGGCACAACATCCACGAAGAGATTTGTGTGTAGGACAAGTCTCTCAAGGTGCCTGCATGCTGCGAGTCCTAAGGGCATCTACAACCCTTAGACGGTGGGTCGTCGGTGGAATCTCGAACTGCGGATACCGACAGATATACAGACAGCTCATACAACTCATAGACACAGAGATCATCTGTAAGTTGTTTAATACTTTGCATGGAGCTTAAGATCAACTACAAATGAATTTGTGTATACCATTGTATGGTTATTTGATTGAGTAATATCAAGCATAATAAATAATAGAAACATGATTACAATAATTTTTGAATCATAAAAATAACAATTGTATTATATATATAGTTACAACACTTTTTCTCTAATTTTCTTTGTTTTCATAGTGTTGCCATATGTACTCGATTAAATCCTTCTTGAGTTGCCTATGTGTTAACTGAGTTTTGATAACCGAATTTTTACCAAGTGCTTCTACATAATTTGGATTGTGCTTCTTATTTGTATGCACTTCTAGTAGGATAACTATCGCCGTATTTGGATTCTCGTTCAAATCCAAAACATCCATAATTAAGTGTAATAACTATATTATATAAAATTACAATGTTTTTGTCTAATTTTCTTTTGGTAATTCTAACGTAAAGATGTCTATTCCGTAAAAAAAACATAAGAATGTCTGATAGAATTTTTTTTCTCCGAACACTACGTGGCTTATTCGTGTCCACGCACAGAAGCTAAAATATCAACGCCTGGACCTTTCCCCACCGACCGCACACACAATCCTCTCCATCCTTCTAGCTGGCCGGCGGCTCCTTCGACAATCCGGCACCGCACTTGAGCGCCATGCCGCCATCCTGCGCTGCGCCACAAAGCCCGTGGTGCAGGGAGCTGTTCCCTAACACGCCGTCGATGTGCAAAGGAAGGATGCGCTGCTCGAGCATGGTCGGCCCCTCCTCCCGCGCAGCAGCGACAGACACGCGAAGGAGCGAGGAGCAGGCCAGCCTGCCCTCGGTGGCCTCCCTCCACTCGCGCGCGCCGGCAGCCTCCCTCACCTGGCCGCGGTGGAGCTGAGCAGAGGCCCTCCTCGTCGTCCTGGAGCTCGAGCTCGGGCCGGCGGCGGATCTGCGAGGTCACGACGTCGTGGAGCTCGTGGACGGCGACGACGACGGCGTCCGGGCAGTGGTGCGGCGCCGTCTCCCTCTCCTCCACGTCCTCTTCCTCCTCCAGCAGCGGTCCTCACTCTCCCCCGCTCGGCGGGCCTTCCCACGACGACAGCGGGGCTCTAGACGTCGCCGACGGCGGAGCTCCAGGCCGCCGCAGGAACTCAGATTTGGCGGGACGGAGGTGGTTTGGCGGGGCGCTGCAGGATTAAGGCGGGGACGCGCAGGATGCGCCGGCGCGGGGGATCCGGGGCGGTCGTCGATGGGAGCTGACGACCTGTACAGCGGGTCTCTGCTTCGTCGGTTCCCGTCGGTTTGGCCTCGGGGAACGGCGCGCATGCGTCGCCTCACTAGGCGACGCGCGGGCCGTCGGTAGGAGGGCGCGGGGGGCTTTTTTCAAAATTGCCCATATACAGACGCCGTGTATAGACGTGTTGTACATGCCCTAATGGAATGTTACCCGTGAAGCTGTTATAAGGTAAACTTATTACTCGCAACATTGGTAGCTTGAAGCTTTCATTGCCAGGTATAGGCCCAAATAGATAATTATCTCGGAGATACATGACCTCAAGCCTAGACATGTTGAAGATGGTAGGAGGTGCTTGACCGGTGAGCTGATTATCGCTCAAGAACAGATATCGAAGCATGGACAAGGAACCAATACTGTGTGGTATGCACCCAGAGAGAGTATTATTACTGGACGATAAGAAAACCAATGAAGGCGTGTTGTTAGATGAAAAGTTTGGTATCTGGCCGCTGAGGAAATTTACCTCCAGCGAGAGGTTTCTAAGATTGTGGAGGTTTAGGATCTCATTTGGAATTGACCCTTGGAGTTCGTTCAGGCCTAGACTAAGAGCCTGGAGCCTCGTGATATTACCTATAGCTGATGGGATTGCACCAGAGAAACTATTATTCCGAAGATCAAGAGCTAGAAGATGATGCAATCTTCCGAGATCATCCAGGACGGAGCCCGCAAGGCCTGCGCCTGTGAGGTTAAGAACATGTAGGAAAGAAAGGTTACCGAGGTGCCGCGTGAGCTCTCCTTGGAGAGGCACACCGGGAAGCTTGAGCATGGTGACCCGCCGTCGCTGGTTGCACGACACGCCGGTCCAGTGGCAAAAGAACGTCTGGTTCATCCAGTTGTTTTCAAGGACGTGAAGAGGATCGGATAGCTGGGATTTGAAGGCCAGAAGCGTGGCAAGGTCGGTGCTGCTGCTGCTGCTGCTTCGAGCAGTTGCAGGTGGTGCAGCAGCCAAGGCCAAGATCAGCAGCAAGCAGCCGGTGGTGAGTCTTGCCATGTCTGTCATAAGCAGTGACAGATGTTCCATGGACTTTCACGTGAGAGCCTCTGCACATTTGCTAGCTCAGTACATGTGCAAATATAGGTCTCAATCTTGTTGGTTATGTTTTGCAAACGTGCAGCAGTATACACCACATGCAGTATCATGACCCACGGGATTTGTCTAGAGAGCCAAAAGTTTCTAAACCAGGAGACCTCTGCCCTCACTTGACCGGCACTTGTCCTGATCAAGGAAGACTTTGACCTGGTGGATCTGTGTGGATAGGGGGTGTGGTGGATAATTTTCAGGTTTGATCTTCTCTGTACCTGATTTTTTTTTAGGATATAGAAGAGTTTGAGAGCCAACAAAAAAGGAAACGTTTCCTTTTTGTTACCCATGTGGATACAGATAATCGGAATTGAATTGTCGTATACAATCTATATAGGATAGGATATGTAGTTAACAAAATCTGGTGGATATGAATTATCCAATTATACATCCGTCAGCTCCCGCTTGCCGAGCACCGCAAATCCGGCGGGGCTTCCACTTGCCGAACGCTGTCTGTGGCCTTAGATTCGCCGAATCCTAAAGCCAGGGTTGAGAGGTCGGCTTCGCCGCATAACCCCCGCTGCTTGCAGAAGCACCGAGCAGCATCGGGCGTCGGCAGACATCCCATCCGCCGCCGCCGTTGCCGATGGTGGAGGGATAAGAGCAAGTACATTATACACGTCAGCAGTCCCATAGTGCGTCATGCAGATGTGGAGGATCGAGAGAATGAGGAGAGAGAATGAGGAGAGAGAAAGAGGTTGTTACCTCGCGAAACAACCACCTCATGAGCGAAACAACTACCTCATGAGACAACTTCACAACCATTGTATGAGTTGTTGTTGCCATGCAACTCATAATATTTCTTTTTTATATGCACAAATTAAGGAATTATATAGATCTACCAGACGACTTATCAGACAACTCATTGTACATGTTGTCTGCTGAGTCAACCAAGATTACGTGTAAATGCATGGGACAACCTATCAGATGACACTAATGTACTTGCCCTAAGGCAGGTATGTGTTGTCCTGGTCATCAAGATTCTTTCCTTTATTTTCAGTTTTTCTGCACCCATCTTCCTTTATATTTCTCCTCTACACCAACTACCCGCTCGTGGGGCCCACACATCAGCCTCACCCCTCCTTTATCACCCTCACCTACCCCCTCCCTCCCACCTAGCTCCTCCGCCTCCCTCTCCCCTGCTTCTTCCTCCCCAGCGCCTCTCCCTCTCTCCTCTCTTCTCCGCAACTCCACCCCGTTCGCGCCCTGCTCTTGCGCCGGCCAAGCCGCCTTCTCCCCTGCTCCCACTGTCGGCTGAGCCGCGCGCACGACAAAGGATCACCGGCTCCCGTGGGGGCATCCTCGGCGTCTTCCTCGTCGTGTGCTGGAGTCCGACGAGGGGGCGGTCTCCTCTCCCCAGATCTATCACGTCATCCCGACGGAGGATCCCCCATGGCACCTCCACCACACCGCGAGCTGCTGCTCCTCCCTCTCTTGATCTTCACCGCCACAGCCGCCACCACGGCAAGGGCCGACGACATGGTGTCGGAGCTCCAGTCCCTCCGCGCGTGGTCCCCTTTTGGCATGATCCACCTCACCGACACCTCCGTCACCAGCTTCCTCTCCGCCCCCGCCGCGCGCTGCCCCTACTCCGTGCTCGTCTTCTTCGATGTCGCCTCGCTCCACTCCAAGTCCGACCTCCACCTGCCCCAACTCTGCACCGAGTTTGCCCTCCTCTCTGCCTCCTTCCTCGCCCACAACCCCAGCTTCGGCGACCTCTTCTTCGTTGACATCAAGTTCACCGAGTCGCAGAACTCCTTCAACAAGTTCGGCGCGCGACCCGCGCCCCTCCCCTACTCACGGCGGCCGCGAGGCACGGTAGTGGGCCCTCCGCCGGTGCACGGTCCCAGAGCTCCCTCCGTCCCTGCGCCCGTCCATCTTCGCAGCGGCGATGGCTAGGGACCCTGGCCGACTCTCCTCCTCTGCGTTGGGCTCCTCCGTGTCAGTGGAGGAGGTGCAACGAGATCCGACCATGGCAGTGGGCTCTGATGCCCCTCTCCTCTGATTGGACTTTGCCGATGCGGGGTCATGGCGCCGTCCTCGAAGATGGAGGCGGCGGCCATGGCAGTGTGCCGCAAAGGTAGCTCCCTCTCCGCCGCGTGGCAGGGGAGTCGTGGGGGCGGAGGAGGAGAGGCCCGGGCCCTGCTCGAGCTCACCAGTGGTGCAAGGGTGGTCCAGACGGCGGTGCACGAACTCAGGCGGTGGATGGCAATGGCGCTCGTGTCCTTGTATGGGGACTCCAGCGAGCAGGGATGGGGCAGTGGAGCTCCACGTGCCGGCGCTCTCTCTCCCTCCCAATCTGCCTCTCCGAGCACGAGCGCGAGATCGTTGGGGGCAGCAGCAGCTGGACTCGTGGTGGGACCGGTGCCTGCTACCGGAGGCCCTCGATCCCTCTAGATCAGGAGGAATCCGGGGCCGACGGGATTTTCTCGGGACCTATCCCGGCCCCTGCTGCGTGGGGAAACGCCATCCGTCTCCTCCAAGAGACGGATACAGGTGCCGGTGCAGGTGGTCTTAGGACCTTATTTTAGAGGAAACTGGAATGTTTTTGTTAGATCGCACATGCCGGTGGGGATGTAGCCTTTGGGCCCAAGAATTTTAAGTGGGTTGAATTGGAGGATGGTTTGACGAGAGGGAAATCCTATTAATCTTTCAGAAGGTAAGACAAGTAAAGTTGCAGCGTTGCATATCTAGGTGTGTATGGGTTCTGGAGGAGGAGGATATGGTGGAGCATCTCTGTCAGTTTCAAGAACAAGATGCACAGGGCTACTTAGGGGCGATATTTAAGACGTTGCCGCATAAGGAAGTGACAAGAGTGGTCGTAACTTTGTGGGCAGTATGGTATGTGAGAAGGAAGGCAATACATGAGCAATCTTTTCAGAGCCCATTATTGACTCATAGTTTCATTGGAAAATTCATATCTGACTTGGACATGGGCATGCTGGCACCAAAAGAGAGAAAAGGAGGAGGGCCGCAGACTGTGAAGCCACCATGGATCCCCCCACCAGTGGGACGTATGAAAGTCAATGTTGATGCTGCCCTGTCCAAGACCTCAAGTACTGTACTGGCACAACCGCTGCGGTAGCTAGGGGTGAGAATGGGATATTTCTTGGAGCGTCGACTGTTGTGTTCTCTAGTGTGTTGGACGCGGAATAGTTAGAAGCGCATGTCTTGAGGCCCTAGCGCTTGCAGCTGATCTCAATCTACGACGATTCAGAGTGGCTAGCGACTACCTGAATGTTGTAAAAAATATTCATGTAGCAGGGATGGGATCATATGGCGAGATCATCAAGGAGATCAAGGCAAGAATGGAAGATTTTACCTCGGTTGATATTGTACACAAGGGTCGTGAGTCGAATGTCGATGCTCATATCTTATCTCGTCATTGTATTTATGAGTTTGTAGGTCTCCATGTATGGCTTCTAAGTCTGCCTGATGGCATTTGTAGCTCCTTCCCTATGAGCAATCAATAAAACGGTGGGAGTTGATCTAAAAAAAGGGTAAAGTTGCAGTGTTTGAAATTGATGCAAAGATCACTCGATCCACAACCTTAACAAGGTCACATCACCTTTCTACCTTTTCCAATTCCACCGCCACGGTCGGCGTACCCCAACCCGGCGCTCCTGCCCGCTCCAGCCCCATCCCCCGACCCCGGCGCGCTGCTACCCCGACCCCAGCACACACATATCTGGTGCCGCGTGCGCCCTACCTCGGTGCACCCCCACCCGACCACTAGCGCGGCAATCCCTCACTAAGAAAATGTTGAAATTTTTGAAAAAAATATTGAAAAAAACAAGAAAATGTTGGTCACCGTTTTCTTAAGAAATGTTGGTGCAATTTTTAAAATAAATGTTGAATTCTATATTTCAAAAGAATTGTTTACTCAACTCATTTGCAAAAATGTTGGTTCAACTTTTTTGAAAAAAAATATTGACAATATTTCTTTAATCCACCATCATCAGGTGGGAGGGTTGGAGAAGAAGAAGATAAGATTAAGATAGTTTCAAGTCCTATCTATCTACCACAAGATAGATAGCATCTCCTAACCGGGAAGGAGGTAGGACAGTTCGGTTAGGGTGAGTTCGGTCGAAGGTAAAAACCAACACCGACACCGATCTTTTCTACTAAAACTCGGAACCAAAATCAAAATGAAAACCCGACAAGTCGATTTCATTTTTGTTCAGTTTCTGGGTTTTTTTTAAAGTGCCCACCTTGGTACAATTTCCGCACGCAGCAACTCGATTTAGTCAATTAAACAGCTATTTATTCAGGTGAGCACCAAGATGACTTGAGTACCAAGATGATTTTAAATCTAAACGTTGTGTTGATTATTTGAGTTCCAAGATGATTCTAAATGGAAAATATTGACGGCAAAGTGGTAGATGAAGGACCGAAACTGGCGACCAGAGGGGGGAGTGAATGGGAGCCGATAAAAATTCTTCTCGAAGGAGATGACTTCTCCAACAACACGAACACGGCATATCCAACACTTCTCCGACTTGAACTACCCAAGTTTGCCAAGATCACGTAGCCACTGAAATGCTACTGATCTTAAGAACAAACCACTCGACCAACCGAAACGAACACTCCCAACACGCAGCGGAAATCGACAACTCGCTGCGGTCGACGATGGCACCGGTCAGACCGGTGGCAGGCCGTAAGCCAGTGGCAACAAAGCATGCAGAAACGTTCCAGAAGCCTCGGACTCCTCTAGGCCCCGAACAAAAGTCACCTTCAAAACTCAAACTGAAGGGAAAGAGAAACCTTCACAAAAACCTAGCCAACCAACTCGAAACCTGCCAAGAACTGACCAAGAGTACCACAGCCCAAAGCTACACACGTCCAGTGATTCACCCGAGGCAAATCCCATTGCACTGACCGTCACACACTGGCCGTCGCAGCCGGGCAGCTGATGAACAGCGAGCTGGTCAACCCTTCCAAACAACCTTCCCGATCTCCCGATTCGCTCCACGGATTCGCACAAGACTTTGGGGATACTAGGAGTACCTCGTGGGCATCCCATAGCTATGATTTGGTCCACCAAAACTTGCTAAATCAAGAGGAATCGAAGGATTTCCACCAAGAACACCACTTTCCCGAAACCTAAGAAAACCCCCAAATCGAGCACCTTTTCCCACGGATTTGAGAGGGGGATCACAAGAAAATGAACCACAAAGGGTTCATGCATACATCCCCAACCAAAACCACAAAGGAGAGGCCTCAAATCCACCACAAGAAAATTGCCAAGAAAAAGCTCCAAAAATCACCAAAAAGGGAAAACGGGAGAGACAACAAAACACCTTGAGGAACTACGCCGAATCTTCTATACATACCAAGAAAGGTTCATACAAGGTCTAGCATGCCTCCGATCATCCATCCCTCTAAAGATCTCACCATGAAGCTCTCAAGCTAGTCCTAGAAAATCCTAAGGAAAATAGGAAGGGAAAATAGCAAAAGCAAATGAGCTAGGGTTCCAAGAGATGGCTGCCATCCTCTCACCACTTGGGTTATATGGAGGCAACCGAAAGACGAAACTACCCCTAATACATAATACTAAGATACACACCCCTGAGGGGCACTTTGGGAATCTTCGTCGTAGCACCATCGGACGGATGCCCGGCGACCGCACCCCGCGTAGCCTCGACGCAAGCCTTGCGATCCCGACACGTGTCCTCTGCTTCGAAGTCCCCGGAAGCCGTCGTCGCACACCGGTCAGATCGGTGCTCCCCGGTCGGGCCGGTACCACCGCCGAGACCGGCCTAGGCCTAGTGATGTGCCGGTCTTGATCTTGGCTTTGTGGATCAACCAAGAAACCCAGTGGTTTTGTGGTGAAGCACTGGAAGCCCCACGGACTTGGTGTAGCCTCCCGCCAATCTGCACTCGTGACTTGGCTCCCACATCGTCCCGCCTCAACCTTGGTTTTGAGGCTCAACCAAGAAACCGTCCCATGACTTCGTCTTCTTTGTTCTTGCCACCATGCGACCCCACTTGACCCTGGCCACGGGTCCCTCGAACCAAGCCTACTTATGCTTCACACGAGGCCTCACCGCATCGACCTTTCACGCTTGTTCTTCTGCACGCACGACCAATCAAGCCACACTGCACCTGCAATACTTAGCCAAGAGTCGGTCCTCACGGCGTTGTCAATCACTCATCACACCAGGAAGCAACCATCCACCGATCCTCGAACCACACAGGCTCTCAATCTCCCCCTTGATGTGTGCATTGACAACACACACATTTGGTAACCAATGAGAAAAGGAAAAAGAAAAGAAACGAACAAAGAAACTCAAACAAGCGATCGAAAGTCAATCCAAAGGCAAAGAACAAGATCACTTGAAAGAGGAAAGTCTCAGTCCCCTTAGGCAACGGCAATGGCTCGACACAACCGAGACAAAAACAAGCTCAAGCAAAGAGCGCAAACCACCAAAGCAAAGCTCGAAAACACACAAGAGCTCCCCCTGCACACATGCAAGCTCCCCCTGGACAAATGCATGCAAAGCACCTCAAGAAACAGAGTCGCATGCTGACCGCTCGGCCGGTCGGACGGTCCACACCACCGGTTAGACCGGTGCCCAACATCTGAACAGGGCAACACACCCTGACCGGTCAGACCGGTGACCTCGACCGGTCAGACCGGTGACCAACAGAGCCCAGAATTGGCTCGAAACCACCTGAAAACCCTCTAAATGCATTCAGAAGCACTTTTCCTTTTAAATCATCTCCCCCTTGTTGCCAATGCATGAATCAAGGCAAAATTAGGAAAATTTCAACCTAGAGCTTCTCAAATAGACAAAATTCACCACAAGATGCTACACATATCCAAATGAGCAAGTTAGATACTCTATAGCTTCGTATTGACAGCAGCTACAAGATCACCAAGTTTCACAACCAATGGATAAAGCTAAGATCAACTTGAGCATTTTTGCGAAAAATTTCCCTGTCATGAGTAAAGTCCTAAACATGAGCAAAATATGCCAAAGTGGCAAGGCCACACAAACTTCATGCTAGGACACATATTCTAATCAAAAGATCATCATAAACACCCACAAGCTACCTCATGTCATGTCAAAGCCACCGAGCCATGTGTCTACTTCTAAACATGAGACTTCTCATTGGTAGACATCATGCAACGGTTTAGCACCCAAAGCAGATTAAATTAAGCACAAGTGACATGGGAGCATATTTTTCAAGCATAAAGCACTTCAATTTCAGATTTATATATGGTACATGAAGTGTCTTTGCAGCAAAAAGGAACTTATGCTCCTTCACAAGATAACAAGGGGGCTAAACATTCATGATGACAAATGAGCCTTTGGCCCCATATGATCAAAGTATGTCATCCAAGCACAAATTAAGCATAGTAATGCCACTAAAACATGTCAAGATCATATAAAGGCATTTACTCACAAGAGGACATACATGTAGCATATTTCAAAAGTATAGCTATCAACCATGGATATAAAGCAAGATCATCAAGAGCTAGGCCAAACTAAACCATATCATACCAAACTAGCTCACAAGATCATATATAGCACATCATGGTGAACAATGTATATGAGAGATGCTTTTCCTACAAAATGCATATGATACAAAATGCATGCAACCTAAGATACAAAGATGCGTATACATCATGTTACATATGCAATACAAAATGCAAGAATGCACAAAAGGGAAGCTATACATATGCTACACAAGGAGCTCCCACCACCAACTCAAGAAACCAAACACACACCAGGTTCTCCCCGCAAACGAGTGAAAGTTGCTTGATCTAGGGGCTTGGTGAAAATATCCGCTAGTTGGTTTTGTGTAGGCACATGGATCAAAGCTATTCTCCCTTTCTCAACAATGTCTCTCAGAAAATGGTATCTCACTTCTATATGCTTGGTTTTGGAATGAAGCATTGGGTTCTTTGCAACACTAATGGCACTCGTGCTATCGCATAGAAGTGGAACCTGGGTATACTCCTCACCAAAGTCACTCATGGTGTATGTGATCCAAAGGAGCCGAGAGCAACAACTAGTCGCGTGCAACGCCGGCTTCGGTAGTAGATTGAGCAACACTTTCATTGTTTGCGGCAAGACCAAGACACCAAAGAAGAACCCAAGAACTGGCAAGTCCTAGAAGTGGACTTCCTATCCCACTCGACAAAACTGCGTCAAAAAACCGTGAATCTCCAAAGAAGAAGGCGCGGAGTACCAAAGGCTGAAGTCGGGAGTGTATCGCAAATACCTGAAGATGCGCTTGTCTGCTTGCCAATGCGAAGTCCTTTGAGACGCTTGAAAACGAGCGCACAAACATACTAAGAATTGGATGTCCGGCCTCGCGCGTCAGTGTGAGGAGGGAGCCGATCATGCTCGGTACTCTTCGGTCCACGTGTTCACCTTCCTCGTCCGCATCTAGGGCTGTAGTCGTACTCATCGGTGTCACCATGGCCTTGGAGTCCTCCATCTTGAACTTCCTCACAATGTCCTTGGTGTACTTGGCTTGGTGCACAAATGTTCCTTCCTTCGACTGCTTGATTTGGAGGCCGAGGAAGAACTGCAACTCACCCATCATGCTCATCCTCGCTCATGTCTTCTCGCAAACCTTGCAACAATGAGTTAGACGAGCCACCAAAGACAATATCATCCACATACACCTGAACAATTAGAATGTCCTTGCCCTGCCTGAGGAGAAACAAAGTCTGATCTACCTTCCCCATCTCAAAGCCTCTCTCAAACAGGAACCCCCTCAACCTACCATACCAAGCTCTAGGAGCCTGCTTCAACCCATAGAGCGCCTTCCTCAACTTGTACACCCTGTGGGGGTACTTCTCACTCTCAAACCCTGGTGGTTGCCTCACATACACTTCTTCCTCCAACACACCATTTAGGAATGCACTCTTCACATCCATTTGGTACAATTTGAACCCTTTAGCCACATAAAAGGCTAGAAGGATCCTAATCGCCTCCAAACGGGCTACAGGAGCAAATGTCTCCTCATAGTCTATCCCCTCTTTTTGTGTGTACCCCTGAGCAACCAACCTCGACTTGTTCCTCACTACTTCACCTTTCTCTCCCTCTTTGTTTTTCCACACCCATTTTGTCCCAATCGGCTTACAACCTGGTGGAGGCTCCACTAACTCCCAAACTTGGTTTCTCTCAAAGTTCTCCAACTCCTCATGCATAGAATTTACCCGATTGAAATCAGAAAGCGCGTGCCCAATGTCTTTGGGCTCGAAAGTAGCAACAAAAGCAGCATGGGCAAAGTGAGAGTTGTTTCGAAATCTCGACCGTGTAGTACGTTCGTTGATGTTCCCGATGATCGTCGAAGCTGGGTGATCCACTTGTACTCGCCAGGGAGCTTCTCGCCTTGAAGCCACCTCCCCCTCAGCTGCAGCTTCCTCTCGATCTCGGCACGTCGTCGTAGGTGTGGGAGAAGGCCCGTCCTCGATCGTAGTCGAAGTAGTATGTACATGCTCAGCCGCGGGCGCCACACCACCATCTTCCTCATCTCCTTGTTGTTGCACCTCATCCTCAAAAATCTCGTCACCAAGTTCCTCGTTACCTGCACACTCAAAAACAAGCGAACTACGTGGCTGTGTCTCATTGAAGGTAACCTTTCAAGTCTCCATGATTTGGTTAGTTTCAAGATTGAGCACCCGAAAGGCTCTAGAATGAGTCGCATAACCAAAGAAAATACCATCAACAGACCTAGCCTCGAACTTGTCCAAACTCTTCCCTTTCTTAAGAATAAAGCATTTGCAGTCAAAGACGTGAAAGTGACTCACCTTGGTGGTACGACAGTGCATCAACTCGTAGCAAGTTTTCTTCTTATGGACCCGAAGAAAAATCCTGTTTGACACATAGGACGCGGTATTGACCGCCTCAGCCCAGAACCTTCTCGGAGTCCTATGCTCATCGAGCATCGTCCGAGCCATCTCACACAAGGTTCTATTCTTCCTTTCCACCACGCCTGTTACGAGGAGGCGTATCTGAGACTCAAAACCGGTGTTCAAGACCCAAGTCATGGCAAAAGGTTTGCGAGAGTTTTAAATTCGAGCTATTGTCATCGGATCGCTCGTATGGCATCTCCGTGCCTCTCATTCTTCAACCTCAAGATAAGATCTCGAACAAAACCAAACGTCTCCCCCTTTTCCTCCAAAAAGAAAACCCAAGCATATCGAGAGTAGTCGTCCACCACAACCAGGACGTACCAATGCCAAAGATAGTGCTGATGTGGGTACCCAAGGCTGCAACGCCATCTTAGAGTGTTGGTTCGAAGTGAAGAAAAGGAGAATTCTAGCTATAGACTATAAATGAAGCACTTTGCGGGAGGCAACCCGTTCGTCGAGTCAAGAATAGGCTACCGAGAGGACAACCCGTTCGACGAGTCAAGAATAAAAGCTGCTGGGAGTGCAACCCTGAAGATTTTCAATTTTTCATGGTGGAATAGCCAAATGCATCCCTAAACTATCAGCAAAAGCTCAATTTCGTCCATAGACTATGAAAATGGCCACTTTCGTCCTCCAACTTTCCAAACCGGGTCAATTTAGTCCCTGTGCTGACATGGCTCTCCACGTCGCCGTCCTTGTCATCCTCCCACGTCAGCTAGGGTTTTGTGGTGCCGCGGTGTGACCATGTTACCCCTGGCTGTTCAATAGAGGCACAACTGCCTCTCCTTTTTCCTCTTCGCCTCTCCTCTTTCCTCCTCCCCCATGGCGGCTGCTCCTGAGGACTAGGGTTTGGCGACGAGGCGGGCGACATTCTAGACGGGAGAATCACTAACGGGAGAAGTGTGCCTGCTCTGGATTGTTTGGTCAATCCGTGGAGTGTTTGGCCGTGGAGGTGCGTCGACGGTTGAGGTGAGTTCGAGTTGAATCATAGGATCTGAGTTTGATTTCGTTTTTGGATTTGTGTGTGACCATGTAGTGAATTTGTAGGCTGGATTTAATATGGGAGACGATGAGGTATTGACTGTTAGATTTCATTTCAATGGGCAATTTGTTCTTGATGGGTCACAAATGCAGTATTGTAATGGGGATCTTGGAGTATCACACATAGAGAAGGACAAATTATCAATCCCCGAGCTCAATGGCCATCTTTTGGATCACACAACCTTTCGTAAATCTGTCAGGATGTACTGGTTGCCAATTGGTGCAAAGTTAAATAGTGGAATGAGACTTCTTGTAGATGACAAATCCTGCATGGACATGCTTAATGAGATAGGATCTAGTGGGGCTGTGGACATATACACTGAAACAATTGAGTTGGACCTGAGTGCCAATGAAGGTACAATACAATACAGTATGGAGATGATGACATATTTAACATGTTTCGAGATGAAAACATAATGAATTTGGATTCTGCAGTAGCTCCCATGGATGGTTGTAATGCTATAGCTAGTATTGCAGATGGTCAGAATGCACAAAGTGGTGACCAACATGTAGAGAATGAGGGAGTGGAGGAGGAGGAGGAGGAGGAGGAGGAGGGGGAGGAAGATAGTGATTTTCATGCCACAGGATTTACCAGTGATGAAGATGATGAAGTAAGAGAGATAAGAACCAAATACAAAGAGTTTATGGCAGAAGCAAGAAGGAGAGGAGAAATTCCAGTGGAGAGTGATGGTGTTTCAAATATACCTGGAGGGAGTGCTGTAAACAACACTATTCAAGTCAATGAATATGGAGATGGCATTTCATATTTTGATTCGGATCATGAGGCATCATGTGATGAGGACAGTGATGGTGTTTCTAGGAGAAGGAAATGTAAATTCCCAATATTTGACAGTCATGATGAGACTCCACAATTTGCTGTTGACATGTGCTTTAGAGGAAGAGATGAATTGAAAGATGCAATAGAGAGGTATGCATTGAAAATGAAGGTAAATATCAGATTTCCCAAGAATGATAGGCAGAGGCTTAGGGCTGTTTGCAGGTGGAAAGGGTGTCCCTGGGTTCTGCATGCTTCATACAATTCAAGGTCTAATTGGTTTCAAATTGTGACATATAATGGCAATCATGCTTGCTGTCCAGAATTGAAAAATAAGAGGTTATCCACAAAAAGAATTTGTGACAAGTATGAAAGTACTATCAAGGCAAATCCAGCTTGGAAGGCTAGAGCAATGAAGGAGATAGTACAAGAAGACATGGGTGTAGATGTCTCAATCACAATGATAAAGAGGGCAAAGGCTAGGGTTGTTAAGAAGATAATGGATCGTCAGGATGGTGAGTACTCAAAGCTGTTTGACTATGCATTGGAGCTGAAGCGAAGTAATCCTGGAAGCAGTGTACATGTTGCTCTAGATCCTGAAGAGGAGGACCATGTCTTTCAAAGAATCTATATCTGCTTGGATGCATGTCGAAGGGGATTTTTAGATGGATGCAGGAGAGTTATTGGTCTTGATGGTTGCTTTCTTAAAGGGCCTATGAAAGGTGAGTTGCTGTCAGCTGTTGGAAGGGATGCAAACAATCAGATTTACCCAATTGCATGGGCTGTTGTGGAATATGAGAATAAAGATTCATGGGATTGGTTTCTTGGGCATCTTCAAAAAGATATCCATATTTCAATTGGAGCTGAAGGCTGGGTATTCATTACAGACAAACAAAAGGTATTTTCTACTCAGAATTGTGTTGTAATAATTCAGTGCAATAAATGTATTGTATTAATTAAGTACTAACATTGTTTTATATATTTATGTAGGGGCTGCTAAGTGTTGTTGGTAAGTTGTTCCCATTAGCTGAGCATAGAATGTGTGCAAGACACATTTACGCCAACTGGAGGAAAAAACATAGGCTACAGGAATATCAAAAGAGATTCTGGAAGATTGCCAAGGCATCAAACATGATTCAGTTTAATCACTACAAGAACAAGCTTGCTGGCAAAACTCCTGATGGATGGAAGGATTTGCAGAATACAGATCCAACTCATTGGTCTCGAGCTTGGTTCAAGGATGGGTCCAATTGTGAATCTGTTGACAATAACATGAGTGAGTCATTTAATAGTTGGATTATAGAAGCAAGGTTCAAGCCTATCTTATCTATGTTAGAGGAAATCAGGGTACTAGTGACAAGAAGAATCCAAGAAAATAGAAGCACCAGTGAGAGGTGGTTAATGGATATATGCCCCAACATTATCAAGAAGTTTAACAAGATCAGGCATAGAACCCAATATTGTCATGTACTATGGAATGGTGAGGCTGGTTTTAAAGTCAGAGATAAAAAATGGAGGTTCACAGTAGATCTCAAGGCTAATACATGCTCCTGTGGATATTGGCAAGTTTCTGGAATTCCCTGTGCACATGCATGTGCTGCCCTGTTTAAGATGACTGAAGAGCCAAACAGATATGTTCATAAGTGTTTTTCTATTGAGGCATACAAGAGGACATATCAACATGTTCTACAACCAGTAGAACATGAGTTAGCATGGCCTGTGTCTGAAAATCCTAAACCATTGCCTCCTAGAGTGAAAAAGATGCCAGGTCGACCACCAAAAAATAGGAGAAAAGTTGCTTCAGAGCCAGTGAAATCAAGCACCAAAGCTAGCAGAGTTGGCACTCAAATCAAATGTAGTCGTTGCAAAGGGTCTGATCACAACATTAAGAGATGCCCTGTGCTAATGGTGTTTATCTTGTTATTATCCTACATAATTTGTTATTTGATTTGAGATAGCACTAACTTTCAGTGGGTTACTACAGGGAGCTTCACAACAGCAGGCCGGCATAGCAATAAGTCAGGGAAGTAGCACACCTTTGACATTAGAACCTGCACCATCCAAGCAATCTACAAGGAAGCGTGCAGCATCATCTTCAAGTCAGAGCAAATTGCTGGCAAGTGAAAGGACTAATTCATCTTATCTTCAGGTTAGTAAATTCATGGACATGGTAAAAAAAGAGAAGTCAAGTTTCAGATTACTAATTTCAGTTCTATTTTTGTGCAGTCTGGCCATAAGAGAAAAATGGTCTCCTATGCAAACTCGAAGTCCATTGCTCAAGCATCAGCAAAGGCACCTGCTGGTGGGAGTGCATCTGTTATAATCGAGACAAGAGCCGGTATAGCTACTGGCTCATCAGCAAAGGCAACCATCAATGTGTCAGGTGGAACTGGATCTGCAACCATCAGATCTTCATCTGCTGGACGTGGAGGACAAAGCTCTAGGAAAAGACTAGAAAAACATGTAATGCCATCAGAGAAGAGCATCATGTAATTTGAGTAGCCAATGCATGTCACTTGTATCATTTGTGTTAAAGACTTGTGGTCTGTCACTTTGCACTACCAACTAGAACCTTTGAATAAATGACCACTTTTATTATATCAATTGGAGTCATGGTTACATCTCACAACATTACAATATCAGCCATAGGCCTCCACCGATTACAATACAGAAACACAACAACAAGATAATGCAACTATGTTGTTCACTAATTTTTTATTTCAGTTCACGAATTTGTTTTTTTTTTGCTCTCTGTCTTTCAGCATACATGACATCCCATTGTTCAGATGAATTCACAAATAACTCTGTCATACTCTGTCTCATACACACCAAGTCTTCAATCACCCTTCTTGCTCTACCAGTGAACTCTTGGTCGATCCAGTACTTGAACTCACATGGTTGCTCAACTTGGGCACATGACAAGAACCTGCGACCAACATTTGGACCTGACTAGCTGCAACACAATATCGGGTACACGCCATGGTAGCATTTCAACCCAGTCCTGACCACCATCCCTTCTCTATGCTCATCAAGAAGTCGTTCAAGCTGCGAATCGGAAAAACAAATTATTCCCATCCCAACGAGCACTACATCCCTCAATTTCAATTCAAGACCATGCCCTGACCATGACAACCAAATATCTTACCTCCAAATCCATGCCAGTGGAACCTGAAGCTTGAGTGCCAGAAGCTCTTTCTTCCTCAACTACACCACGCGCCGCTTTCCTCCTTGCCTGCGTTGGCCCTCTCGGTTGGCCTGTAGTAGACCTAAGTGGCATTATTGGGGGCGGCGACCTAGGTGCTTCAGGCTTGGGGGAGGCAACGGCGGCGACGGCGGAGACGGGCATCTGGCCAGCGGAGGCAGGGGCTACGGCCGCGGCGACACGGACACGGGCTACGGTGGTGGAAGCGGAGAGCAGGCGGCAGCGGATAAGCGAGACAAGGCGGCGCCAAGAGGAGACGGGGTAGGGGATATTCGGTCCTAGAGGGTAGAATTGGTATTTGACAGTCCTAAGGGAGGACGAGCTGACGTGGGAGGATGACAAGGACGGCGACGTGGAGAGCCATGTCAGCAAAGGGACTAAATTGACCCGGTTTGGAAAGTTGGAGGACGAAAGTGGCCATTTTCGTAGTCTAGGGACGAAATTGAGCTTTTGCTGATAGTTCAAGGATGAATTTGGCTATTCCGCCATTTTTCATCAAGTAAGTGAGTCATAGAATTTGTTACACAAGACATGGTATAAACTCTAAGGTGGTCAGACATGTTTTTCGAGACTTTTATTCACTCAGTCATTTTATTTAGATTTTTTGATCTTAAACCGATGACATTAGCCATCCTATGATTTATTTTCTTCTTCTCGAGAAACTAGAACAAAAAATTCAGATCCCATTTGAGCTATCCATCCTTTCCATTGTGGTCAGATCGACTTGTTTTAATTTGATAAAAACACCTGAGTAGAGCCTCGCGTTGTGCTCTAATTGTTTTAATTCTTTGACGCATGGTAGGTCCCATGTGAACTGAGAAAATTTGATTTTTGGTTTATTTCATTTGACATCTACTGGTTTTTCTAGAATTAAAAATTTTTTAAGCCCCATTTGATTTTATTTTATTCAAAATCTCTCTCACATTTGGCCAAAACTAGAACATAAACCCATAACCCCACGGTCAAGTCGAAATTGCTCACTCTCAATTCATGAAAGCAAGCGATCCCGGTGCAACCAAAATAAATGTAGTCGGAAAACTTTCGACTCACAAATGTTTATGATGCCTAAAAACTCCTCTAACTATATATTTTGACTCATTGCTAGCTCTGAGTTAATTTTTAATTTTCAAAATTAGGGGAGTAATTAGCATCTAAATATGATCGGGGAAAGGTTTGTGAGCTTGATTAACAACTAATGACCCAAGGTGCATCACAGGAAGCACAAAGACCACATACATCATTGGCCACATGCTAGGACAAGCAAGCATGGCAGCCATGCACCTTGGAATCACTTGTTTTGCCGGGAGAACATTGCATCATATGGAATCAAAGGAGCAAGGAAGTGACACAAAGAAAGGAATAATGGGCAAAGCATTCATCACTTGACAAAGGAGTGGTGCGTAGCAAATGGACGGTGGAACCACGTGGAACACGAGCTCAGAAAGCAACAAATGAGCAAGGAGCATGTGGGAGAAAAATTGAGCAAAACAAGGCAGGGAGGACCCTAGGCCGACCGGCCTGGGCATGGTGTGCCGACCGGCCTCCCCCCATAAACCGGCCCCCGGTGCTCCCCTTTGGCAGCAAGAAGCCATGAAGGGCGTGATGAACCTCCTCACGGGAAGGAAGATGCGATCATCATCATCCAAGGCACCATCGTCAAGCTCTTCACGGAGGCACTCGGTCTCCGAGTCTCCGCGGAGTATGGTGGAAGACGTGGCACCGAGGAGCGACATGATGCTCCTTTGTGGCATGAGGGACATGCGAAGCTCCTCCATGCGGTTCACTCAACCAAGAGAACAAGCTGGAGCACCACTCGTTCCACCACGATGTTCAACACGATCGACCGCTCCACCGCCATATAAGCCTAGACTCTCTGAGTACGGGTTTAAGATCATGTCGGCGGAGAAAGAAGAAAGACTCCAACACCTTGAAGGAAGGTTGGTGCCGAACTACGACTTCGACGATGACGCGCTACAAGCACTGCGATTTTATTAGGATATTTATCAGCTGTTAGAAAACCTCTGGTGGAGGCAATTTTCCGACAGTGTCCTGGTAGATAAACAAAAAGAATTAGCTATGGAGATGTTAATGACCATGAAGCCCATCACAAAGAGGATATATATTGATGATGAAGACAAAGTCCCATGCCTGTCATTCCGCTTGAAGAACGAGCAAAAAATATATTACGTATGAAGACATCTGAACCTTGCTCGGTTTCAAGGGGAGTGCACCGGCAATTGTCCAAGTGCAAGGAAATGAAATTGAAGAATTTTGGAAGAAGCTCTCAAAGGAACAAAATCGCTAGAGGAACAACATGAAGAATTTAATTCTCCAGATATTTGACTCATGGATGAGCAAGAGGATTCTTGGAAGAATGAGGGAGACAAAAATCACCGACATGGAATTAAATTGTCTCTATGCTGGGTTGGTGAGAACGCAAGCCATCGATCCCACCGACATCATGATTCATTGGTGGACGTGTGAAGCGGTCTCCGGGTTCGGAGACATTGGTTCGGGTTGCTATCTCACCATGATAGCGCTCACCCTAAATCCAACCATTCGAAGCAACCCGGAATTCTAATGTTGACGCTCGTTAGAGACACCCCTATATGTTGACTACTGTTAAGTACCACTTTTATGCCATCAACTCCTGCATAAATGAATAAAATATGAGCATCAACAGTAGTGATAGGAGTTATTACTAACAAATTCCACGAGTGTTGGTGTTTCTATCTTATATTGCAGGACACATCAAAATACGCATGAAATGATATAGTTTGATAGCATGTGAATCTATGGTACCAAATTATTGTCATCCCAAACAGTCTCAAAGGCTAAGTTAGACTACACCATTGTGAAGCTCTCGTCGAGATGATCGAAATGGATATATTATTTGCCTACTTTGGAGACCAGATGAAGAAGATATCAAAATCACAAAATACTATAAAGAGCTAAGGACACATGGGCCCACAGGCAGCGGCGGCCCAAGAGTGGCCCATGGCCTGCCAGTGATAGCGGCCCAAGGCGGCCTGCGGACAGCCCGCCAGGTGTGTGCGCGCTCTCCCCGCGCGAGAGGCAACGTCGGGCGGGACACGTGGCAGCCGCGTAGCGGCGCACGCGGGGGACGCACGAAAGTTGCCAAGGCCGGGACGCGTGTCGCACTGAGAGCCGCGGTTCAGCTGGTTTTCTGCACAACCGACCTACAGGCACCCGGTTTTCTCTGGTTCTCTCTAGTTCTGCTATGGTTCCCCACGGTTCGGACCGGTTCAGCGCGGTTTTCTGCCGGTTCTCGCGCCCACCGCCTCCAGGTGCCTTGGGGAGTGAGTTTCCTCTCCAGGTGGCACCAGGAGAAGGGGGAGAAGCCCAGAGGGAGGAGTGCCCTTCCTCCCTATAAATAGATGAGAGGGGGACTCATACTGATACACACTTCACCATCCAATTGAGAGCTTCTTTTCTAGTATGTGCCTAGAGTAGAGAGGGAGAGGAGAGGTAGTGTGGAGGAGTGCCGCGTGTGGCACTCACCTCCTAGCGTGTACCTCTCCGGATGCTGTCGTTCGTCATTTAGAGCAAAGTGAGTATTTCAGTATTTTTTAATTAGACTAAAGTAGTGTTCATGATCGATGTTGTTGTTCGTCAATTAGAATATAGTGGATATTCATGCATGTTCTATTTAGACTAAAGTGGTATCCGTGATTCCTTTTGTTCATAGCTTCTATTGTTGAGTGAGTTCAATTCTCCTCCTTGGGGGTTCATCGCTCTATTCTCATATAGAGTGCCATAGGTTGCTATGCACCGCGGAATAGCATAGTCGGGGCTACGGTAATGTCGTGGCATGGCGTGGTGTCTAGGCTAAGGGTTATCCTTCGTTTGCCCTATATCCCACGGATTGGTAGAGGTAGATCGCAGGTGGTGATAGCTCTATTGATCCTTTGTAATCCTCCACGCTCGGATATAGTGTAGGTTAAGGTTCATCTTAGAACTGTTGGCTGGAGTCGCCTGATAGATCAGGGGTAAGCTGGTGCCCGAAGCAAGTTCTTGAGAGATCGACCTTTAATCTCATCTGTAGAGCTATCCATAGGAATCCTCTCTTCCCGTACCAAATATCATGGTGTGTCCTTGGACCATTAGAACAGAAGTTAGTGCACACATGTTCCCTTGGATTCGATACCCTTGGAATACTCTGAGGTGAAAGCTACAATGGTATCCGTGCGCTTGCGGATTTATTTCGCGTGTCGCTAAAATACCCAACACCCTAGCACTTGGTTTACCTTCAATGTTGGTATAGATTTAATATCCAAACTAATGATCATAACCCCATTGACATGACAAGTTCGCATTCACATGTGTTTTTGAGTATTTTTGTTTACGCAGGTTTCCAATGCTAAAAGAGCACTCTTGGGCGAGGTTCATAATGCATGTCTCAGAAGGATAAAGAAGCCCAACGCAAGTGCAAATTCAAGATGAACATAACTCCAAAAGCACAAGGGGCTAAAGCATAAAATGATGAAACTCCGGGGATCAAGATAAAAGAAGATCATGCAACAAGCACCCTTATCTATTTCGCGGAGAAGACGACGTCCAGGGCCCATTATGGCTACCTAATGTGATCCATACATCCATCCATGTTTGTATGTCAAATCCTTTATGCAATCTATGCTTCATGTTAGGATTGGTTTGATAGATTAGATGGAAAACCTTAGTCGGTTCGCTTCCGATCCACAGATTGATAAACCTTGGGGGAATACTCTAAGGAAAGAGCTACAATGATCCGTGCGCTTGTGGTTCGAACTTGACGCGCTATTGAGCCGTCAACAAGCTTTTCTGGTGCCGTTGCCGGGGATCAGCAACTCGAACCCTAGGGAGATCTATCTATCTTTTTTGACTAACCCTAATTTTATTATTGCATATATCCTGTTTTTCTTGTTTGTGTCCTTGAAAGTAGGTAAAACCCTAGATACAAGACATTCAAGGGTTTCTCTAAATTCACACTCCAACAAGACGAGAATCACTTTCAACACAACATTAACAACATGAAGATCCGCTCTTTAGTGGTAGGTGCTAACTATATGTTAGTGGTCCAGCATCCGCTATCGAGCCCACACTCAAGACAAGTAATGATAAACAAGGTATGCCACTGTGTAAATCAATTTTGTTTAGACTAATGTTCCTTGGAGAATTGTTTGTTCAAGTAATAGGTGATGAAGTTGTGCCCGAAGACTTGTGAGTTGATCATCGACATCTCGAGTTGAATGCTGTTGTTACAATAAATTTTTCGGCCAAGATCAGAAGTGTACAACAAGGGAAAACAGAATATTCAGAGGCTCCATCAAGTCTTCTTTCCAACCCATCAAGAATCACCAATTTTGGAGGTCGGTGCAAGGAGTTATGAGCAAATCTTTCAACACTACACGTTCTGAAATCAGCTCGGGACAGAACGTAGTGCCGGAGTAAAATGGACGTAACTCTTTCATCCGGAGTCCGATTTGGATGAGTGACCACTTGTTGGAAACATAATTTGATAAATTTTGCAATGGAGCAGAAGTTTGGTACATTTTCTGCATTGGACACAGATGAATTCAGTAGATAAGTGGCAGCAGCAAATGACAAAGAAGGTGATCATGACACAAGCGACCATGTCAAAAAGAATTGGAGGACCTCTCTACACAAAAGACAGTGACTTGAAGTTTGATAAATACTGGAGGCAACAAGATTAGAAGCACCACTACACCACTAATCTTCTCCAGTGGGATGCTCAAGAAGGTTCTAATTGAGTGATGCAATCAAGAAACAAAGCACTGAGATCATCAACATGAAGCGTAGAAGCCTCCTCCGATCCTATCACTTTGGCTAGAGCAATAATTATGGAGAAGACACATCATTGCCATCACGGTACTCACTGGTGACACAATGATGATGACCTTGAAGCCAAAGGATGAGAGACATGATGCTCGGAAGACAACAAGATCAAGATCAACAACATCTCCAGATCAACGCGAGAGAAGCTACTGTTCCTATCAAAATTTTGTGCAACCTCAGAAGAAATCCACAGAATATATTTGGATATTTAGAAGCCCCATAAAGTTACAATTTCAACAAATCAAGAAGCAAGGCAATCGGAGGTTCCTACAAGCGGATATGGCCGAATCACCGAAGGTTGCACGTCCTGAAAATTTTCTGGACAGCATGCAAGAGCGGAAATAAAATAGGCATAACTCCCTCATTTGGACTCCGTTTAAGATGAATGAGCACTCGTTGGAAAGGTAATTTCATAAACTTTTTAATAGAGCTATATTTTGGTATATGTTATGTTCTGTATACAGGGGGAAATCCATGAAGAAGAGGCAGCAGCAACACGATGAGAACAAGATAGAGAAGATGAGGATGACAACAACCTCTTGGCTAGACGGTTGAGTGGGACACGACCTCGATTGGCGAGGATCGTGCTGAGTAGCATCATGGACAGCTTCATCATGATGTTGCATGTATCATTGCTTAGAGCAAAAGTATTTGGGCGGTTCTGCCATAACTGGTATTAGAGCAAAAGTATGCACCCGAGACTTTAAATGGACCCTAAAAACCTTTTTCTAATAAGATTTGACCAAGAAAAGTGGTGTTTGCAAAAAATGTTGGCACGTTAATGATGAGGGTAGCTCGTGAAGCCCTAGAGGGATTTTTTGGAGTTTCTAGGTGGCTAAGTATCTATGGTTTATCTAAGCTAACTTCCAACACATTCTCGCCCACATGTTTCATATGTGGACAAGTTCTGCATCACGAGTATGCGAGGGTTGATAGGTTTCTATTCCAAATGAAGCCTATCTTCGCAGTTGTTTCGCCCACGTGTTTCAGACGTGCGCAAGGTTCCGTATGTAAAACATACGAAGCGTGATATAGTTCTATTCGACATGAACATATCATTGTTGATGGCTGTTAAGTACCAAATTTATGCCATCAACTCCTGCATAAAATACATAAAATGTGAGCATCAACATAGTGGTAGGAGTTATATCTGACAATTTCCATGAGTGTCGATGAATATTTGTATGTAGGTGTTTTAGCTCATAAAATGAGAGAAAGCACACCTCATGGATCCAAGCCATTCAGTCTCAACCAATGGGAGGCTGCCATGCAAGCATCACATGGATCCATGGGCCCACAAGAAGCAAAGAAGCACACTCTCAACCAATCACAAGCAAGTACATGGATTGAAGGGCCCACATCCTCATTCAAACGGGCTAAAAACACCCGAGCACCCCCAAACCCATGCAAGGGCCCACCTAGCAGCCACCGGACAAAAGTGGTGCAACAATACGATCAGGTCACCAACCTGGTTCGGCCAAACCCAAGGTGGGTCCGTTCACCCCCTATCGACGCTTGGCAGGAGTTACTGCCTTTGCAACTGAGATGCCTTGGCGCCCCCGTCCAAACCCAGTGCTCCACGCCTATAAATAGAAGGGGAGGGGGTAGGAATAAAGACACACACTTCTTCTCCTCATTTACCACTTTTGTCTTCTAGGCTTCTCTTAGGGGAGGAGAGCTCCTTTGCATAGGCTAGATGCTGGCTTGCTAGTGCTTAGAGAGTAGGAGGAGAGTGAGGGGGTTGGCTTGGGGATGTGCCGGTTGCGCTGGCGCCTCTCCTCATGCACGAACCTCTACGGATGCTGCTACTTCTTCATGATTTGTAAGTTGCATTCATGATCCTTTGCCTTTGATAAGTTGTGTAGTTGAGTGAGTTCTAGTCTCTCCCTCGCGGGGTCATCGCTCCGTACACGTGTGGAGTGTTATAGTGTTGCTACGGGACATCAGATGTAGTCATGCTATAGTAGTGATTGGTGGTGTAGACGTGGTGTCTAGACTGCAGGTTGTCCTTCGTTTGCCTTATATCCTATGGATAGGTTGAGGTAGGCCGCGGTAGTGACAGCCGTTGGACCCTTTGTACTCCTCCACATTCGGATACAGCGTAGAGCCAAAAGCCAGAGGCGCCTGTTGACCTCCAAGGTAAGTCAGTGCCTGAAGTGAGAGAACATACTAGAGAGACTGATCTTAACTCTTCTGACTATCTACAGGATCCTTTCCACCTATCTCACCCGATAGAGTTGTGTCCGTAGACCGTAGACTAGACTAGAAGATAGTTCACACCCATTCCTTGGATTCAATACCATTTGGAATACTCCTAGGGAGAAGTGCTACAATGGTATATCCATGGGCTTGCGGATTCGTTCATACTCATAGGTATACCCAGGTTGCCTTGATGCTCATGCTAACTCGGTGCCATTAGTGGTGACGTTAAGAAATACCAACAAGCATTTCTGGTACTGTTGCCGGGGAACGGTTGCTATATCTTTCTTCGAGCCTAGTGGTCTTCGTATCCTTTTACTTTTCTTGTATTCTACCTATACCCCCGCTACCCACGGAGAAGCCTTCTTGTCAAAGCCTCTCTACCCCTAGGGGCGAGTTTGTCTTAAAGTGACCATCAACTTCTTCATCTAGCTGCTAACTCCATCCCGACTTTATAGCCATAGTTCAGAATCAACCTTTCTCTGGAGTGATTAATGATGATCCTCATGGTCATTTGGAGGAGTCTTAGGAACTGTGTTCGTGCTTGGTAATCCTAGTTATGACACAAGAAACTTTGAGGTGGAAGTTGTTCCCTTTCTCTCTCGTAGATAGAGCGGAGCAATGATACATCGCATGGTAGGAAGTGTGAACAATTGGGAAGAACTACGAGATGACTTTTGTTACTCATTCTCCCCTTTGGAACGCTCAAATTCTCTACCATGTGACTTCCTCGACTTTGAGCAATTAGAGAGCGAGTCCATAGGTGCAGCATGGGCTAGGTTCTTATGCCTCTTGGCATCTATCCCAGACTTGTTTATACCTGACAATGTATCATCATACATCTTTTACTCGAGTTTAGACATGGAATCTATCGACATCATTGCTGGAGGTTCGTTTGAACACCAAATGCTAATGGATAGAAGAGAGATCCTAGATAGCCTCTTAGAAACCTCTTCTTCCCATATCGATCATAACAAACACCACCAAGAGTCCGAGTCGATCCATGAGAGTCCCTCAACAGCAAAATCTAAGCCTTCACTTTCCACATCCCACGATTTGTTTGTTGAGCCCTCTCTCAAACCATGAACATCGAAGGAAGAAGAAATTCAACCTTTGGATATTCCCAATTTGAGGAGGATCCTTCTGGAGACATTAGAAATGCCTGGAATCATCTTAGGCACGAGAAGCCTACGACATCGATGTGCCCTTATGAGGCCTTCGATAAAGTTTTCAACCATGTGACCGTAGTAGATTGGTCGAAGGAGTTAAAGCGTACTTCTGAAGCAATTCGGATTAGCTCAACCTCCATGATCATCCCTTGTTCCATGAGGGGAAATGCAGTAGAAGCCATCCATGACCCTACTTCTGGGGCTTATATCATATTCGAGTACCTTTTGGATACTCTTGTAGGTAATAAGCCTCTGACCCCGATCAATAGATATTTCAGTAGTCCCTTGGGAGACTACTTTTTCCAATGTCGGGGGATTGCTAGGGATGTGCCGATCATCATAGACAAAATAGAGGTACAATTAGATTTCCACATCTATGATATCATCTATTTTGACCTTCTCCTAGGCTTCCCATTAGAAAAACTTCTTATGGAAGGAGCACCTCAAGGGAGCCTAGATGAAAAGCTTAAGGAACCTTCTTCTGTCCATACCAATTAGTCTGGAAATCCTTTGACAGAACCATCTCCTAAGCCAACGGTACCTCCTTTACCTCCCGATCCTCCTAACGATGCATCTCTTGAGGAGGTAATGAAGGAGGAATGGTTAGATGGAGTGACACGCTTTTCCGAAGCAATTTGGAATAGTTCACCTTCTATAATCATTCCTTGTTCTATATGGGGGATTGCCGTAGAAGCCCATTGTAATCCCGTCATGGAGGTTAACGTCATGCCATGGCACTTAGCAGAAACTCTTTTGGGCAATGTTCCACTAGGACCATCCGACATGTTCCTCAAGAGTTGTCCCTTTGGACATGTTCTTGAATGTCGGGGTGTCGCAAGTGTCATGCCGCTCACGATAGAAAAGATCAAGGTCAACCTAGACTTCCACATCTTTGATATCCTCGATCCTGATCTTCTCCTAGGCTACCTGCTAGGAAACCTTCTTGACACATCTCTAGGGAGCCTAGATGGAAACCTTAGGGAAGCTGCTTCGACCACCACTACCTCTTGTTTAGAAACTTCTATGGCAAAGCCTCTTCTCAAGAAAAACCCGCTCGAGGAGATGATGCATGTATCTCCATTCATATCATCTGAGCATGTTCTCTCTGAGGATGCAGGATTTCCTACTCCTCAGGAGAATGGCTCAGAAGACTCCCTTTGCCTTTGTGAAGATGAACGATCATCATCACCCTCGATTGAGTTTGAGCCTCTTCCGGCTAGCCCGTACTATGTTGTTTTTGACCATGATCGAGAATCAACATTGACCTTCCATGATGAATCTCTTGAGATGGAGAACACATAGGCCATGGAATTCTATGAGCATCGATTCTGGAGTTCAAAGGGGAGGATTCCATTGACGAGCATGGTAGCTTCCCTCTTGATTTATCGCAAAAACCATGCTTGCATCATACCTCTCCAGAGTTAGCTATGCTTTGTGCACTAAGCACACACGAGGACTACAACCACCTTAAGGTCCTCTTTTGTGATATGTTTAGAAGGTTGGTTGTAGACACATATGTTTACCATAAGCATTGCAGATTTTGTGTACACACTGTAGCACAAACCTTGCAGCAAAAGCTTAAATGATACAACAACAATTGGTGGTGAGATGGGAACGACATCACCAATGATAGCTGCGAGAGGGTGTTCCCATGGTCGAGCTTGTGACCGTAAAGAAAGCACTGCCAGGAGATAGCTTGGATTAGCTTAGATTTTATTTTCCCTTTTGAATAAAAGCAAGAACACGTCTTAGGGATAAGTTGTCCTTCGGGTATTCTTGGTCACTAACCCTTTCAGGTGGAGATTGAAAAGAATGATAGACAGGTGATGCCTCAAGACATGTGAGCTACATCAACTATAATATACCTTGGTAAGACTTGGTGAGGGAACATTTACAAAAGGAAGCTAGAACTCCACACACTTGAGTTGTGTTGCCTGACAATGCAAACTCCAAGTGTGGGGGAGGTATATGAGCATCCTGAGTAAAGTTCCTCTCATGCTAAATCTTATCCTGTTTGGAGATGGTGTTAGCTCTTGCATCTTTCACACCAATAAAAAGAAAAAAAGGGAGTTACCACACGATGATGCTTTGGACTTCCATCCACACACCACGGCAAGTGCTCCCAGGTATGTCCTACTTTTGACTTTAAACAAAGCCCCTTCGGGAGGTTACCTGAGGTTCACCAATCTTATGCTCATGTTTATCTCCTTTCAGAAAATAGCTTGATCATGCTCTCATACTTCCATTATCTTTGCTCGTATGCTCTGGTTTGAATTATGCTTGATCGCACATTCATATGCTATTTTGAATTAAGCAAGGTGCTTAAGTTGAAATGCCTTCCTCAATCAAACAAGACATGGTGTTGAGTTTGATTGATGAACCTTAGAGTTAATGCTTTCATAAATCTTTGTTGTATGTATGTGGACTAACCCCTGCAGGGAAACCAAATCCAAATGGGTAAGTCATTGAGCTTTATTCAAATGGATAGGTAAGTCAAGGTGTCGGATTCATGTTGCACAACATACAAAGGAGGTACATATGATCCCTTAAGGGTCCAAGGTAAGTATACCCTCCTTTGTTTACGAAGTGCAATCTTGATCCAGCTTTGTTTGAGTAGATCTCATGGTGATAATAAAATAAAATAAAAACCAAAAAAATAAATTTGAATTCAAATAAAGGCTCGTTGGTTCTTGAACCAGCAGAGTCCCTTTTTTGTTTCCATCTTTTGTTTGAAGTCAGCACCAGGTTCAAGCACTAGTGTGGGGGAGATCTCTCAAGCTCATCATCGACATGCACACTCGAGATCCCCCACAAAGGTGGTGCACAACATCGACTGCGCTAACATGACAAGGGAGAAGGTAATGGCACTAGGATGAGTCAACCACCCCCATGGGTTGGCTGAATCACCCCTAGTTTTCCTTGGTCCCCATATCTTCAAAAGTGATGGTATGTCCACCCCTTTACTCTCCCTGATTCATGAGTTTGAATGAAGTTTAAATCTGATCTGCTAAATCAAACTCAGAATGAAATGAACCAGCTTGCTCTGTTGCTCTACATGTTTGCTATGGTTGGCTTGCATATGTTTTATTCCATACTTATCATCTTGACGCTTGTGAACAAAAATCTATAGGAACTCATGCTTATCTAAGTAGTTGATGTTTGAGATATGGTTTGATGAAATGATCTTCACTCTTAATGATTGAGTGATTGGGAAATTTATTTGAAAACTTAAAAACCCTTTGCAAAGCTCCTCTTTGATATGCCAAAGTCCTACCAAAGCCATATGATGAGTTATATCGAAAACCTTAGACTCATATGCTGCTTGTCTTTGTATTGAGCTTTATCAAATTGTTGTGACCCTTGTGAGAATTCTTTACATACTTTCATGATCAAGATTCACGTGCACACCATATCCTCCCTTGCTATGCTTCTACACTAGAAGTTAGCATTGTACCATCCATCCATTCCACAAAAATAAAGCTCCATATATGGTGTGACCTCTCTCTCCAAAAGTATCCTTGAAAAAGAGACATGGGCTATGCAAAAAAAAAAACCAGTCTCAAAGCATGATGAAAAAAAGAAAGAAAAAAAGAGAGAAGAGAAAAGAAAAGATAGCCCATGTCCAAAAGAAACAAGAAAAGGAGAGAGATGGAATCATACAAAAAGGAGTTATCATTCCATCCACATACCATTCATCATCCACCATATCCATACACATGCACACCTTGATCTGTTTGTATGAATTGTTTTTCTCCTTGGATCTGATTTTTGACTTCGCAATACATGTGATGCAAGTATGCCTTATCATTCATGCCCTACCTTGAGCTCCACATATAGCCATCATTAGAAGTAGGATGAAGAAAGGCCAATCTAATGCCTTGGTGAGGAAATATACACAAAGCGATATGAGAGAATCAAATGAGGAGCCAAGCGAGGTTTGTTTTGAAAACTTTTTACAAAACCCCAAGCTACTTGACATGTTGAGCAGAAGTAATTCGATTCATGACCATTCCATTCCTCAACTACCCAAGATGGCATGATAGACACTTCAAAGTCCACAAGTACAAGGTATGGCTTGGAATATCTCTTATGCTCACTTCATACCTTTGGATATCATGTCTTGCCTTAGTCCGTTCTTCTTCACTCGAGGACGAGCAAAGGTCAAGTGTGGGGGTGTTGTTGACGGCTGTTAAGTACCATATTTATGCCATCAACTCCTGCATACAATACATAAAATGTGAGCATCAACATAGTTGTAGGAGTTATATCTGACAATTTTCATGAGTGTCGATGAATATTTGTATGCAGGTGTTTTAGCTCATAAAATGAGAGAAAGCACACCTCATGGATCCAAGCCATTCAGCCTCAACCAATGAGAGGCTACCATGCAAGCATCACATGGATCCATGGGCCCACAAGAAGCAAAGAAGCACACTCTCAACCAATCACAAGCAAGTACATGAATTGAATGGCCAACATCCTCGTGCAAATGGGCTAAAAACACTCGAGGCACACCCATACCCAAGCAAGGTCCCACCTGGCAGCCACCCAGACAAAAGGCGATGCAAATGGCGTCGACCAGGGGTCAGCCAAACCCCTAGTTTGGTCGAACCCAAGGTGGGCCCGTTCACCCCCAGTCGACACGTGGCAGGAGTTACTACCTTTGCAAATGAGATGCCTTGGCGCCCCCGTCCAAACCCCGGTGCTCCACGCCTATAAATAGAAGGGAAGGGGTAGGAATAGAGACACACACTTCTTCTCCTCATTTCCCACTTTTGTCTTCTAGGCTTCTCTTAGGGGAGGAGAGCCCCTTTGCATAGGCTAGGTGCTAGCTTGCTAGTGCTTAGAGAGTAGGAGGAGAGTGAGGGGGTTGGCTTGGGGACGTGTCGGTTGCGCTGGCACCTCTCCTCAAGCACGAACCTCTACGGATGCTGCTACTTCTTCATGATTTGTAAGTTGTATTCATGATGCTTTGCCTTTGATAAGTCATGTAGTTGAGTGAGTTCCAGTCTCTCCCTCGCGGGTTCATCGCTCCGTACTCATGCGGAGTGCTAAAGTGTTGGTACGGGACGTCAAACATAGTCAAGCTCTAGTAGTGATTGGTGGTGTAGACATAGTGTCTGGACTGCAGGTTATCCTTTATTTGCCTTGTATCTCACGGATAGTTTGAGGTAGGCCACGGTAGTGACAGCTGTTGGACCCTTTGTACTCCTCCACATTCAGATACAGCGTGGAGCCAAAAGCCGGCGGCACCTGTTGATATCCAGGGTAAGCTGGTGCTCGAAGCGAGAGAACATACTAGAGAGACCGATCTTAACTCTTCTGACTATCTGCAGGATCCTTTCCACCTATCTCACCCTATAGAGTTGTGTCCATAGATCGTAGACTAGACTAGAAGATAGTCCACATCCGTTCCTTGGATTCGATACCGTTTGGAATACTCCTAGGGAGAAGTGCTACAATGGTATATCCATGCGCTTGTGGATTCGTTCGTACACATAGGTATACCCAGGTTGCCTTGACGCTCATGCTAACTTGGTGCCATTAGTTGTGACATTAAGAAATACCAACAATCATCATGGTTGCTCACCACATTTATCATATGTGTGCATGATGCCGTATCGCGAATATGCGAAGGGAGATACAGCTCTATTCAAACGGAGCCTATTTCCATGGTTGATCGTTGTCCATGCAGCTGTTGACACTTTTTCTGGTCAACACATGAGTGCACTAGATCGTGCGGTCATCAAAACCTCTCCTAGCCAGAGCTCCTGCTCCTGGCCGGTCAGACCGTGTCGGGGACAGCCATAGGGGTCCCCTAACTATGGGGGAGATTACTCTGGTACGCCTCGAGGGCCGCCTCCTCCAGAAGTCCCAAATCCCGCTGGGATGAGTCGTAGGCCGCCTGGAGCACTCCCACCTGCGTTGCCGACTCTCCCAAAGCGTTCCGCAGGCCTGGGAGAAAAAGGGGTAAGTCGAGTGCGAATCTCGGTGAACCTAATCAACAAACGAAGGGCCAGCGGCGGCAACTCACCCTCGACCTGCTTCCTCTCCTTCTCTAGGTCTGTACGCACGGCTTCGGCCTCCTGCTGTAGCTGCAGGACCGATGCATCCTTCTCCGCGCCAGCAGTCTTCAAGGCCTCGACTGTAACGCCCCCCCCACCAGCTCCCCGGTGAGCCTCCCGATCTCCGCCTCCTGGAGTTGAAGCGCAGCCCTGGCCTCCGTCAGCGAGGTACGCTCCTGGTGGAGCTAGGACTGCGCCTCCTCCCACGCCGAGCGCTCACGCTGAAGGGCGGACCGAGCATCCTCGAGCGCGGCTCGCTCCTGCCGGAGCTGGGTCTCCACTGCACGCTGCTGCCGCGTTCTCGCTGACCTCCACCCCGAAGAGTGCCTCAATCATTTCCCGCAGGGCAGCGCCCAGTCTCTCGACCTCCCGGGCCTTTTGCTCAGCCTGGGTCTGCCAGGACCGCGCCCCCTCAAGGGTCATGCGGTCCTGGAGGAGTTGGGCCTGCGCCTCCTCGAGGGCTGTCTCCTTCTGCGCCAGAGCGGTCCGTGCCTCGGCCAGGGCATCGCGCACCCTCTGCAGCGCACGCTGGCCGCCGCCGCCCCTTCCTTCTCCTGGAGCGCGGTCCTCACCTCGTCGACCTCCTTGGCTCTTTCCGTCGCCAAGGTGCGCTGGTCGGTGTAGGAGTCCTCCACGCCCATGAGCCTGTACTCTAGCCAGCTGTTGTCCGTCCGCAGGGCCTCCACCATAGCATCCAGGGACTCGTACTGTTCCCGGTACCAGGCGAGGTCAGAGCTCAGCTCGGCGAGGCGGTCGAACTTCTCACCCGCCCGGCCCTGTAGCTCCTGTGAGTAGTAACGGAAGGGCGAAGAAGAGAATCAAGTAAGAAGCGCCCGAGCATGAAAAAGCAGAGAAATGGGTGACGGCCGGATGAAGATTCTTACCTGGAAGATTTGGAGCGACTCCGCCTGTAGCCTAACGCCTCGACTGTAGCGGCGTTAAGAGACACGCCGTTGGTGCGAAACTCCTGCCACAGCACCCGCTCGGCCCTCGCCTCCTCGAGCAGACTTCGCGGTGCCGCGTGGCGACGGAGCCCTTGCTCCCGCTCCGGCGCGACGGCGTCAGACGCCGGGGCAGCGCACGGACGTCGACGCCCGGCATCGCGCCGGTGCATGCGACATCACGCAGCCGTCAGATCGCACCACCAGCACCGGGCGCAGGGCGGCTGATCCGACCGCCACTCGATCGGCCCCTCCGGGGCGGAATCACCACTAACAGGGTCTCGGTGGCCGTCACGGCGCCCCCAACACCCGGCCTCCACGCGAAGTTCCGCCGCGCCTTGGCGGGATCACGGGTAGCCGCGCGCGCGCCCGCCGCCGCCACATCCTCTCGTTGCCGCGGCCTCGAGGCCGCGGCCGTGGTGCGCGACGGCTCGCCTATCGCCACCGTGCCCGCCGCTGCTCGCGGCGTTCTCTCCGAGCGAGGCCTCGTCACCGGCGACGTCCCCAGCTTGAGCACCTTAACGGGTGCGAGGACAGGGGTAGCAGGTGACGTCCTATCAACAGGGGAGAAAGGGAGGGTGAGCGACCATGCCACGAAATCAAGAACACAGAGGGAGGAACGTCGCTTACCTCAAACTGGAGAAGCCCCGCTTTCGCTTCCTCGAAGGCTCGGGTGGTGCCTCCCCAGCACCTGTCGCCGCCACTGGCGGCAATCCCCCGACGGGCGGCACCGCGCCCGCCTCGGGGGTTGGCTCCGTGATGATCCCCTCGACCCCTGGCGACGTGGGCGGCACGGGTTCCCACCTATCGGAGGTGGTCCGCTCCCCCTCGCCCTCGCTCTCCTCCTCGTCCGAAGACGAATTTACCAGCTCTGGCGGATGGGAAAGGCCTTGCTGCTCCCGTAGCCGGTACTCCTTGTTGTACCTGTCGAGGCGCTCCTGCCTCCTGATCCTCTTCTCCTTCGCCCGGGCCGCCCAGTCTTGCCCCGTCGGCGCGCGGTTGTTTGCTCATGATCGAGGTGTCGGCGGATCCGACGTGGAGACATTGACATTCATCCCCTGCCGCGAGCAACCACTGTCAGGCCAAACATGGAAGTAAAGAAAGCAGAGGGTGAAGGGACGATACTCACTTGGCCGGCGTCGGGGAGCATCGCGAATGACCACAGGTCGTCATCGCTGTTCCGCACCACCTTGAGGTTCATCGCACGCCGCGTGGCGGTCACAGCGGGCAGCGGCTCCTCCAGCAGCCGCGAACGCGCCAAGGACACGGGGTTGGCCGCCTCACTCATCTCGAAGATGAGAAGTTCCCTCTCCATGAGGGGAATGATCCGCCGGTGATGGAAGTTGGCAATCACAGACGCCACCGTCGGCCGCCGGCTCGCAACCGGCTTATTGGTGAGGCTCGAGCCTCCCCTGCCTCGCCGGGGCGACACCCCGTACGACCACGAGGCTGGCCTCTCCTTCAGCACCTTCCCAGTTTACGGCGGAAGGCGGCCCGCCGTTGCGGAGGTAGAACCACCCTTCTCCCAATCGGAGTTGTTTGACGCCATCGCGGCACGGACGCTCTCCCTTCGAGGTCCCGCACCGAGAGTGTGAGGCCGCCGGCCAACCGCCGACGCCGCCTTCTTCTCCCCCGTGATGAGTGTGTGGAGCTCGCCGCGGAAGATATGGACCCACAGGTCCAAGTGCGCCGGGATCCCCAAGAATCCCTCGCAGACGAGCGAGGCCGCTGCGAGATGGCGTTGAGGCGGTTGTGGAGCTCCACCCGTATGATGGCACAACTTGAACTTGCTTGTGGGGCATTGAAATACCCACGCCGGAAGCGGCAGCGTAGTCGGTGGGGTGTCGGCCCGGCGCGGGACCATCCACGCCGGATTGTGTCGCCGGCGTCAGCGCCAATCGACCGCCGAGCACCGGTTCCAGCGACCGCCGATCCATCGGCCAGGGGCCACGGAACGTGGCCCAGCTCGAGTCGACATGGCGGGAAGGCGGAGGAGCGGGTGGCCACGGAATGAAAGGACGCGGATCCCGTGGCGAGGCGCGGAGGAAGGCGATGCGTGGAGGGCGTATGAGTGATGCGGTAAGGAGCACCCACCACGATCTCCCGCATTTTATATAGAATCGGAAGGCGCGAGTCCCGGCAAGCGCGGTCGGCAAGCAGCACGCGGCCGCACCGCGTCGGCAGGCTGGGCCCGCCACGCAAAAACGCCACGCAGCGCCATGATTACCACGCCATGACCATGTGCGGACGGGGGCCGCCCCATCTCATCGCCTCCCCACGCCGCCCACGCCGCGCGCCGCCTAAAAAAGCGCGCGCGCGACCCGCGCCACGTCGGACTGCTCACAACGATGGGGATCCTTTCTCATAAGGAGAGCCCCGTAAACCGTAGAACCTCGAGGGCTAACCCCTCGAGGCGCGCGTGGTTAACGCCATGATCCAAAATGGGTCAGGGCCGCGAAGTCATGACCTACCGGTACACTCTCGAAGAACGGACTCGAGGATTTCTGGGGTCCAAGCACACGGCTATCTTGATCACGGCTCGAGGCCCGGCCCGCGAGGGCACGGTGGGCGCCGCAGATGCCCTCGATTTGGGATTCTTGGCCTGCAGCCATCGATCACCGGGCTCGAGGGCCCCGCGAGGGTACGGTGGCGCCGCAGATGCCCTCGATCCGAGGATCTTACCGCCTGCACGGCTATCTTGATCAGCGGCTCGAGGCCCAGCCCACGAGGGTAATGCGGTGGCGCCGCAGATGCCCTCGATCAGGATTCTTGGCCTACATGGCTATCGATCGGTGACTCGAGGCCCAGCCCTCGAGGGTACGGTGGGCGCAGATGCCCCTCGATCTGGGGATTTACTGGTCAGTGGTTCGAAGCTCGACTCGATAACGGATCAGTGAGCGCCACAGGCCCACCAAGACGGGGGCGCCCGGAGCCACCCCGCAAAGGCCCTACTAATCAGAGGTACGGAGCCTGACCCCCGGCAGGTTCGAACAGGCACCTCAGATTAACGAGTCGAACGATCGAGCGCGGCGATCGAGCTCCCGAACGCGTAGTTCGGGGGCGCCCTGCATATCGTGTTCAAGGCCAGGACAGGAGCAGCCAATCGAGGGATCCCATCGAGGGAGTGCTTCTACGCCCTCGGCCCCCATCGAACGGGACCGAGCCTTGCTTGGCAAACCCCTGCAAGCACTCACATGGGTGTGTCTCCGGACCACGAGCCGACCCCTATCGAACGGGGCACGGACGCCCACTTGAACTATCCGCTAACAGCTCACCGAGGCAACCGTGCTCGCTGCCCGCTCGAGGGTAGCACGGCTCGCCTCACCCCTCTACCCTGCGGAAGGGCAACGAGGGTCGTAATAACAAAGCCGAGAGTCTTTACCCGATCGCCCCTGAATGGGCCACGGCTCGGGGGCTCCTCGCACCACGGCCGCCCCAACGATCGCCACGCCAACTTGCGTAGATCGCCGATGCCGGCTGAAACAAACGCCTCACGGATTGGCAGCTCAACGTGCAAACCTTGTGCGAGTGAGCACACTCCCCCAAGGCTTGGGGCTACACCTCAGCGCAGCTCACGGAATCATGCACGCCCGTCGAGAAGAAAGTCCCTAACAGAGCTTCAGCCTTTGCAGGTCCCTCCGGATACCCTCGCAAAGGCTCGGGGGCTATTGTCGAGGACAGCCATAGGGGTCCCCTAACTATGGGGGAGATTACCCTTCCTAAAAAATTGACACAAACCATAAAACACCCCGAACCGTACCCAAACTCAAATAAGGCCCGGCCGACCCGATAATGACCACGGCCCAACAGACGACCATCCCCAGCCACCCTCGAGCCGATCTTCGCCTCGCTCGAGGGTCCGCCACCCTCGAGCCGATCTTCGCCTCGCTCGAGGGTCCCCTACCTTCAAGCCGATCTCCGCCTCGCTCGAGGGCTGGCGCCCCTCGAGCCGATCCCCGTCCCGCTCGAGGGATTTGCACCCCACGAGCGGATCGCCGCCTCGCTCGAGGCCAACCCTCGAGCGACAGCACCCCGCTTGTATCACCCGACAAGGGCATTAAATGCCCTTGCCCGCCGCAGGCGCCATAGTCAAAAGGCAATCCTCTCCCACGTTGCTGCACCGACACTGGGTTTCGACACACCTCCGGCGGCCAAACCCGTCACTATGCCGCCATCCCCAGACTATCGGGCGCAGCAACTCGCGGACAGGCGTTGTCGCCTGCCCTGCGTGCCACCTGCCCTCCATCCTCCTACGGCAAGACCCTCGAAAGGGCCTGGGGACACCCTCGAAAGGTGTACGGATGGCAAGCAGGCACGCGCATTGACCGGCACCGCCATACGGGCGACGTGCGCTGTGTCTCTTCCGCCAACTCCGGCGCCGCCAGGCCATCTCGGGTGCTGTGCGGACACTGTGCGGAGTGGCTGGTGTCATTCCCTAACACTGCACCGCCTACTCCTGTCCTTCTCCCATGGCGAGCCCCTCGAAAGGGCATGGGCAAACTCAAGACGGCAGTGCAGGCGGCGACCAAGTCATGCGCCGGGCGGCCACATGGGAACACATGGAGCACGTCTTCTCCATCATCTCCGACACTGCACAAGCCATCTCAGACTGCGGCCATCCCGCCAGGCGCCTGCTACGATGGGACATCACCACGCGTGCCACAGTGGCTTTCCCCGTAGCGGAACCCCCGAGCGAGTATGGGCGCACCCTCGAACCGGCGTACGGACGACGACCAAGCACAAACGCCGGTCAAGCCTACCCTCGAAGTCACTCCCAGACAAGCGCGGGAATCGCCACGCCACCTACGGAGGCCGGAGCTCGCCATTAAACCACCCCTGAGGCAAGAATCCGCCAGGACAACCATCATGTCAAGGGCACTGTGCGCCAGTACGCCGTCACCTTACGCAGCACTATGTAGCATGCTTGTAAGCTACCTCCCCTTGGCCTATAAAAGGAGGAGGCAACCGCCTAGCTACGGACACGGGAAGACACCCGCACTCACCCGCATACTCGTGACTCCCGATATTGGCACTTGCCTCAATCATCTTAGCAGGGACTTGGAGGCTTTCCCTCCTCTCCCGCCTTGCTTGTAGCCCCCCTCTACAGGCACCACCGGTGCGAATCAATACAGCGCACACGCGCAATCTGCTGGACGTACGACCCCGAGGTTGGAACCAGGATAAACCCGTGTCCCTGTGTTGCCATTTGCACCAACCATCGAGAGGCTGATCGTAGAGCATCTCACTAGTTAGTGTCGGGACTAATCCTAACACCGACAGACCGGTCAGTCAGGCCGGTCAGATCGGTATGCACAGAGGTGCCGTGACAACCTACATCCACCACCGTGGGAGGGACCCCGTCAGGGATGGCAAGCCTATGGTTGCTCTGAGATCGGCAGGCCACTCAGAACGTCCCCAACCACCATAGAGATGAAGGAGGAAAGCAAAGAGTTGGAAAATCTAGGGTTTGGAGATAAAAAATAGTAAAAAGTATTGATCGATTGGGTGATAGCCCTCAATTGGCCGTGGCCCTTTATATTTATAGGGTGGGGAGGTTTTGCCCTGCAAGGAAATCCTTTACAACTCGAATTCTACCAGGACTCCTCAATTCTACTCAGACTCGGGGTGACCGGTCTGACCGACCGAGCCCACTGGTTAGACCGGGTGGCCGTTGCCAGATCGGCTACGGGTCCCAAACTGGTCAGACTGCCTAGTGGAACTGGTCTGACTGGCTGGACCCAGCCTGATCGGCTTGCTGCCAAATTTGGCTGCGAACATATGCCCTCTTGTTTTTTTGGTAAAGCATAGCGTACCAGAAAACAAAATTATGTCTAAGGATGATGCCCCTTATAGAATCTACCAGCCATTCATCCTAAGGGCGATATTCAAAATATCGGCCACACCTTGTGATAGGTACCGAACTGCTGTTGGTACAAAGATGGTCCGATCTTCACGACAGTAGGTCACGAACAAGATAACTTGCAAAGGTAGCGGAGATAACTTGCTGTAAAACAGCAGATAACTAGCTTTATACCTGCCAAGGTTGGATGCGACCAAGCGACGGGGAGAGGCACGAAACCGGAAGACTTCGACTCGATCTCCCGAACGAGAACCACAACCGAGCTAATCCACACAAGGCGAGGCAGCCGTCTTTGGAACTCGCAGCAGAGAACTAGTGGATCTCAGAGAGATCTCTTCACAAGTCCAAGTAGAACAAGGAAGAACAAGGGTTGAGTAAGACACTCGGCAGCTCGGCTGCAATATCACTGGAATAATCTCAATTCATCAAAAGTTGTTTTAGCTTACACATAAGGGGTATTTATACTAAAACAAATCTCTAAGATAGATGTGAACTGAAGGAGCCACGTGGGAAGATGGAAGGCCAACTGGCTTAAGCATTCTCGAAGTGGTCTTCAGTTCCCGCACGTCTTCTGGGCTTCTGAGTAGTCTTCAATGTTTTGATCATAACTCCAACTAGGAATATCCAAATGACGTGGGACCAGATGCGTTGGAAAGATAATTTGATAACCTTTCACACCGTGCATAGTGTGCATCAGAAATATTGTAGAATGATACAGTTTTGCACAGGAACTTGGACATTAGGCTGACTGTTGATCTTCTGACCAGTCTGCACCAAAACCACTCGGCTGCCAAGCTGGAAGCTCTAAACCACTCGGCACTTGGTAGGATTAGAAAGTTGACTTCAAGATCTTTCCAACGTGTACTCATGGACCTTCATAGCTTCTAGGAATCAAAAGATATGACTGATTCTTCATGACAGTTCTGCAAGGCCGAACTGACTCGACGTGGTTCTTCTCTATGGTTCAATCTTGGTGTGTTCTTGTCATCCTCCTTGGTGAAACTGAGTAATAACAACATGCACGATTTAGGAAGTATATAATGCTCGTTAATAAATAGAATTTCACAAAGTAGCGCGTGCACCTCTTGATGTAGCTTTTTAGCTCGGCTACGCGTAATTGGTCCATCGAAGACATGAACGGTTGCAGCTTGACTTGACAATTGTTCCATCTTGCTTGATGTAGTCGGTATACTTGGTGGTGTACTTGGCGTGGTCATATCATCCTCCCCCCCTTCAAAAAGAGTCGTCCTCGACTCTTCTAATCCAAAGAACGGAGAAAGGTCGGAGACATTGAAGCTAGTACTTACACCATAAGTATTGGGCAAATCGATCTCATATGTGTTGTCATTGATCTTGCGTAACACCTTGAATGGACCATCAGCGCGAGGGTGCAATTTGCTCTTGCGTTGTTCTGGAAAGCGATCCTTCCGAAGATGTACCCAAACCAAATCTCCTGGTTCAAACAACATTTGCCGACGACCCTTGTTGGCACGCTTCTCATATATGTGGGTCATCTTCTCAATATTTGCACGAGCCCTATCATGAAGGCTCTTGACAAACTCAGCTCGTTTACTTGCATCAAAGTTCACACGTTCCTGCATAGGCAAAGGCAAAAGATCTATGGGAGCAGTGGGTTTGAACCCATATACGATTTCAAATGGACAGAATTTGGTAGTAGAATGAACCGCCCTGTTGTAAGCAAACTCAACATGTGGTAAACTTTCTTCCCAAAGTTTTAAATTCTTTTTGAGGACAGCTCTTAAAAGCATTGATAAGGTTCGATTCACAACTTCAGTTTGTCCATCAGTTTGTGGGTGACATGTAGTAGAAAATAACAAACGAGTCCCAAGTTTACCCCACAAAGTTTTCCAGAAATAACTCAAAAATTTTGTATCTCGATCAGAAACAATAGTGCGTGGCACTCCATGTAAACGAACAACTTCTTTGAAAAACAATTCAGCAATATGCGAAGCGTCATCACTTTCGTGGCAGGGAATAAAATGTGCCATCTTGCTAAAATGATCAACCACAACAAAAATTGAATCCCTTCCCCTTTTGGTCCTGGGTAACCCAAGAATAAAATCCATTGAAATGTCCTCCCAAGGTGCATTAGGGATAGGAAGAGGAGTATATAAACCATGAGGGTTCAGGCAGACTTAGCTTTGTGGCAGGTTTTAGCGGAGGACATGCCTCGTCACATCTCTTCGCATTTTCGGCCAAAAGAAATGATCAGCCAGCACTTGCTCTGTCTTTTTGGCTCCAAAGTGGCCCATAAGACCACCTACATGAGCTTCCTGCAATAGCAAAATTCGAACAGAGCAATCTGGAATGCATAGTTTGTTAGCTCGAAATAAAAATCCATCATGCTTATGATATTTTTCCCATCCTTTGCCATCATAACACTTGGAATAAGGTTCAGCAAAATAAGAATCAGTTGCATATAATTCTTTTATACTTTCTAACCCAAGAATTTTAGCAGCAAGTTGAGTTATCAAAGCATGACGTCGAGACAAAGCATCAGCAACAACATTCTCTTTTCCTTTCTTGTATTTGACAATATAATGGAATGACTCAATAAATTCACACCATTTAGCATGTCTTCTATTCAGTTTTAGTTGTCCCTTAAGATGTTTCAATGATTCATGGTCGGAATGTATCACAAATTCTTTAGGATAAAGGTAGTGTTGCCAAGTTTCCAAACTTTGAACAAGAGCATATAATTCTTTATCATAAACTGAATAATTCAAAGTTGGACCACTTAGCTTTTCACTAAAAAATGCAATTGGTCTCTTTTCTTGCATCAGCACGCCTCCAATCCCAACTCCACTTGCATCACATTCAATCTCAAATGTCTTGCTGAAATCCGGAAGTGCAAGGACTGGGGCTGTTGTAAGCTTCATTTTTAGTTCTTCAAATGCCTTCTGTTGTGCTTCTTCCCATTTGAAAGGTACTTCTTTCTTGGTCAGCTCATTGATTGGAGCAGCAATTGTGCTGAAATCTTTCACAAATCGCCGGTAAAAGCCAGCAAGTCCAAGGAAGCTTCTCACTGGGCTTACGTTTTGTGGAGGCGTCCATTCGTGTACAACCTTGACTTTCTCATCATTGACCTCCACGCCCTGCCCTGAAACAACAAAACCAAGAAAAAGTACCTTGTCGGTGCAAAAGGTGCACTTCTCAAGGTTAGCGTACAATTTTTGTTCACGCAGGACAGCAAGCACGCATTGGATATGTTGAACATGTTCTTCAAGAGTCTTGCTATAGATTAGTATGTCATCAAAATAAACCACGACAAATTTACCAATGAAAGTTCTAAGCACATGATTCATTAATCTCATAAATGTACTAGGTGCATTGGTTAAACCGAAGGGCATCACCAACCATTCGTACAATCCAAATTTTGTTTTAAAGGCTGTTTTCCATTCATCTCCTTCTTTCATACGAATCTGATGGTAGCCACTTCTTAAATCAATTTTAGTGAAAAAATTAGCACCACTAAGTTCATCAAGCATATCATCTAAGTGAGGAATGGGATGCCTATATCTTATCGTGATGTTGTTAATTGCTCGGCAATCCACACACATTCTCCAAGATCCATCTTTCTTAGGCACTAAAAGAGGGACAGCACAAGGTGACTTTCCTTTACATACCCTTTCTTGATTAATTCCTCCACTTGTTTCTGAATTTCTTTTGTCTCCTCCGGGTTGGTGTGGTATGCAGCCCGGTTCGGGAGTGACACACCAGGAACCAAGTCGATTTGATGCTCGATCCTCTCTTTGGTGGCAGCCACTGGTGGTACCCGTCCGGAAAGACATCTTCATATTCCTGCAAAACATTCAAAATAGTACTCGGCAGGGTAGAGGGTAAGGCGTTAGTAGAAAGAAAAGTGTCCTTGTACAGGAGTACAAAGAACATGGCATTGGGCTCACTCAATTCTTTTAGATCCCCCCCTCCTAGCCATCATTACTAAACCCTCTTTTCCTGAGTTCTGGGTTCTTTGCAGCTGTGGGGTTTTATTCGGCTGTGGAAACTCTCCCTCACTAGTTTTGTGGATCACTCTCAAGTAGTTCTCACTCTCTCGCTGTTTCTTCTTTATATCATCCTTCAAAATTTCTTCCGGTGTCAAAGGAATCAAAGAAATTCGCTCTCCTTTATACACAAAAGATAGCTTGTTGGTCCTTCCAAAAATCTGGACATCACGATCATATAACCATGGTCGTCCTAGCAGCAACTGGCACGCTTGCATAGGCACCACATCACACTCCACTTGATCATTATATTTACCAACAGAGAATGGTACAGTCACAATATGACTAACACGCAGCGCACCACAATCATTAAGCCATTGCATCTTGTATGGACTAGGATGTCGCCTTGACTTCAATCCCAATCTGTCCACTAACTCTTGGCTAGCAATATTGTTGCAGCTACCATTATCAACAATGATGCGACATAGCTTATCTTTGATCAGCCCACGGGTGTGGAACAAATTATGTCGCTGTCCATTTTCTTCTTTCTCTGCTGTTACACTAAGCACTCGAAGAGAAATAAAGCAATTATGTTCTCCTTCGTCAGGCTGAATCTCACTCTCGTCATGATCAGATTCTTCATCGAATTTTGGTCCATCATCTTCTGGATCACTTTCAGACTCCCATTCCCCCTTCTCATTCACAATCATAGTTCTTCTACTCGGACATTGAGCAGCAATATGTCCACGTCTGTGGCATTTGTGGCACACAATTTCTCTACTCCGAGAAGAAGATGTAGCACCTGATGTATGGGTTTGGGCTGCTGAATTCGTAGCAGATCGCTGCTGATTTGTAGGAGATGATGCTGAAGAAACCGCCATCTTTGAAGGAACATTGGATGAAGAGGGCCTCGCTGCAACACCTTGAGGCCGACCCCCACCAAAAGAAGTACTGGACTGTTGCTTACGCCACGGGGCTGCTATGGAATGATTGCCATAAGATCTTCCACGTGCCTCTTGCTGAATTTTTCTCTCAGTGCGCTTAGCTTGATCAACGAGATCTTGCAATGTACGATAGGGAAACATCTCAACAAAACCAGCAATGTCTTCATTGAGACCACCCAAAAATCTGGCCATCTTTGACTCTGGATCTTCTCTAATTTCAGCGCGCACTAGCAGCAGTTCCATCTCCTTATAATATTCATCAACCGATCTTTTTCCTTGCTTCAACACTTGCAACCTATTGCGAACGTCACGTTGATAGCTTGAGGGAACAAAACGCCTCCTCATTACTCGCTTCATTTCTTCCCAAGTATTAATATATCCAAAACCCAAATCAAGTTGATTCTCCTGCACTTGATTCCACCAAGTGAGAGCATATCCAGAGAACTCAACCGAAGCAAGATTCACACAACACTGATCTGAAAGATTATGCACCCTAAAGATTTGATCACATTGTTCAGCCCACTCAAGATACTCATCTGCACTCTCCTTGCCAGTAAACTTTGGAATACTCAACTTGACACGAGCAATATTATTCGGGTCATCATGATGACGACGACCACGATGATGTCTCCTATCTTCAAAATCAGCACGTCGGTGATGACGACGCCAGTCAAACCTTCCACCATGTGCAAAGGGATTTTCATCATCATCATCAAATTCCTCTTCATGGCTGCCATGTGATTCAGCTTCATCATCAAAGCGAACACGGCGACCATGAGCACGATCATCTCTTGCACGCCGGTCCTCATGACCAGCACGCCTACCACCACCACGTCCATCACGACCATCTCCATAATGGCCATGAAAACCACGCCCGAAACCAGAATTTTCATCACCGGATTCTTCTTGGTGACGTGGAGCTCTTCTGCTTGCAGCAGGGAGACGTTCATCGAACATCCTCTCCATTGCCTCCACAAGTGAGTTTGCCATATGGCGCATCTCAGCCCGTGAGACAAGGGGGCTCCTCATCTCCACGGTTCCCACCACGAACGCTTGAATCTGATTCTGCCATATTAGGAGCAGCAAGACAAAAAAATGTGGAATGGAAAAAAATATTTGTGGAAACACTCGATCTCACCTCTTACTTACCCAAGTTCTTGCCTGATCTCAAGAACTGTGATGGTGCTAGTGTGGCAGCTTCAACAGAGGTGGTAAAGAGGTCGTAAGGATTACAAATCGAAAGTTCCGGTTCAGGTTTGAGGTGGAGCTATAGGTGGCAACAAGGATGGCTACGGTACTGCCAATCAAGTGAAAATTATGTGCTCAAAAGATAAGATGTTGCTGCTATCAAGATTACCACCAACTTGGATATGAAAACTGAAAATTTCAGCAACCAACCATAACACAAAATTCTTCAGATTCTTTTCACTTGTTCTCTGTTTTTTTTATGAACTCCATTCTTTCTTTCTTTCTTCTCTTTTTTTTTGACTCTCTTTTTTTTAATAACACTAACAGGGGTGCTGATAACAAAAGATATATGTAAACAGTGGTGACCAGCAACTTAAAGAACACAAACACAAGATAACAGTACCGTCAAAAGGGCTATAGGTATTTTTTGAGGCTTTAGACTATAGGACAAAACAAAAATATGTGATAGATGAAAACAATAACAGATTGAAAAGGGTGGGAGGGTGGGTGATTAAAAAAAAGCCTACCGTGACAACTAGGCTCTGAATACCAGATGATAGGTACCGAACTGCTGTTGGTACAAAGATGGTCCGTTCTTCACGACAGTAGGTCACGAACAAGATAACTTGCAAAGGTAGCGGAGATAACTTGCTGTAAAACAGCGGATAACTAGCTTTATACCTGCCAAGGTTGGATGCGACCAAGCGACGGGGAGAGAGGCACCGAAAACGGGAAGACTTCGACTCGATCTCCGAACGACCGCAGAACCACAACCGGAGCTAATCCACACAAGGCGAGGCAGCCGTACTGGAACTCGCAGAGCACGAACTAGTGGATCTCAGAGAGATCTCTTCACAAGTCCAAGTAGAACAAGGAAGAACAAGGGTTGAGTAAGACACTCGGCAGCTCGGCCGCAATATCACTGGAATAATCTCAATTCATCAAAAGTTGTTTTTAGCTTACACATAAGGGGTATTTATACTAGAAACAAATCTCTAAGATAGATGTGAACTGAAGGAGCCACGTGGGAAGATGGAAGGCCAACTGGCTTAAGCATTCTCGAAGTGATCTTCAGTTCCCGCACGTCTTCTGGGCTTCTGAGTAGTCTTCAATGTTTTGATCATAACTCCAACTAGGAATATCCAAATGACGTGGGACCAGATGCGTTGGAAAGATAATTTGATAACCTTTCACACCGTGCATAGTGTGCATCATGAAATATTGTAGAATGATACAGTTTTGCACAGGAACTTGGACATTAGGCTGACTGTTGATCTTCTGACCAGTCTGCACCAAAACCACTCGGCTGCCAAGCTGGAAGCTCTAAACCACTCGGCACTTGGTAGGATTAGAAAGTTGACTTCAAGATCTTTCCAACGTATACTCGTGGACCTTCATAGCTTCTACAAATCAAAAGATATGACTGATTCTTCATGACAGTTCTGCGAGGCCGAACTGACTCGACGTGGTTCTTCTCTATGGTTCAATCTTGGTGTGTTCTTGTCATCCTCCTTGGTGAAACTGAGTAATAACAACATGCACGATTTAGGAAGTATATAATGCTCGTTAATAAATAGAATTTCACAAAGTAGCGCGTGCACCTCTTGATGTAGCTTTTTAGCTCGGCTACGCGTAATTGGTCCATCGAAGACATGAACGGTTGCAGCTTGACTTGACAATTGTTCCATCTTGCTTGATGTAGTCGGTATACTTGGTGGTGTACTTGGCGTGGTCATATCACCTTGACTAGGCACCTTGCCAAGCACTTAGAAAATATTTCTTCAAGTACCTCCCATTGAGAGCTCTAGGTAGCTGGCATCCTTGCAAATCTTCTACTATATATGAATTCCCGAAACACACCTTCACAATCTTATATGAACCTTCCCAACTAGGAGATTGTCAGCATCAAGGGAACGGGGGTCCCCTTAGTCAGTGACTGAGGGGTAGGGCCCGCCGTTAAGACTCTTATCCATAGGAGGATTAGTGGTGGCTCATCTCCAAATCCCGGGGCGGCGTCATCAGTGATGTCACCATCATGAAGGCCTCCCCTGAAGCCCTTGGCTTCGGAGGGAAGGAATAGTGAAGGACGGAGCCCAAGAAAGAACAATTGACAAGACGGCACAGGGCAGGTGGTCGCTCCATCCCCATAAAAACATCATAATTACAGGGAGACCGACGGAGCGTGCCTGCAAGCGCCCGTCGGGGGACGATCCTGACACCGGCACATGGTGCACAGGCAGCGCCTGCCCTCTTCGGGTCTGCGGCCGGAGCCGCTCGCATGCGTTGTATCGACGTGGGAAAAGATCGAAGGCGGGTCCCATTGACACCAGGCGGGGCCCATGAGAAGATGGAAGATGAAGCTGGCGCAGGCACAAGAGCTCCCCGGGGGGGCATCCCGAGGATGGCCCGGGATGATCTCCCTAACGCAGGGAGAACACTGCAGACGTGCGGTAGGGCCCATGAGGCCCGAGGGAGGATGGCCTGACAAAGGTCATACAGTGTTGTGGGCGCCCCTAAACAAAGGGGTGCATTCACACCAAAGCCGGCAACTAGGAACCGCCCTAGGATCTCTATAAAAGGAAGGAGGCAGTCTCTCCTTCAAAAGGGATCCAACTCCAGAGAGCTGAACAACACAGATACACAGGATGTAGGGCTATTATCCTCCGGGAGGCCCAAACCTAACCAAATCCTCTGTGTCTTTGTTCGTCTCTAAACCACCCACAAATCACTCCTCAAAACACCTCACTGAACATAGGAACTCTTCCCCTGGCCAAATCTCTAAAAGGGGGTCCATCCGGATCCCTGCTCAAGGTGTTAATCCACCGGCAGCTGGCGCACCAGGTAGGGTGATTGTGGTGCGTGTAGTGAGGTTTCGAACGAAACCCATCAAGAAAATCATGAGCAGTCACTTCAATCGCCGCCCGGCACCATCCGATGGGTCCGAAGGCGAGGGAAGCAGCGGACACGCTACGCCGCGACGATGAGCATTTGCCTCCCAATCTGCGGTGTTGTCCCTACACCCCCTGAGGCATGGTGCGACAATGTCTGCACCTCCATGCATCAACACTCCACATTCAGTTTCTGGTGGGACCACTATCACCGTGGATCGAATGGGACGCTTCCGAGAGGAGGCCAACAAGCAGGCAAAAAGGCGACACGCTGCCCCGGTGTCACCTGTCATTGCCTCAACTTCGATAGGGTTCCCCCGGGGATGCCCTTGCCATGGCTCAGGCTCTCCTCCGACATCTGCCAGTCGAGCCGGGGGCTAGCACCCCGGAGCAGCGGTGGATCGACGAACTCACCAAGCTGGTAGGGCGAGTCTATCCCCAGGGGATACCTAAGGGTAGCGCTGGCCCGACCTCCAGTCGATGCCTGAGCAGGCCAGAGTCTGCTCGAGCATCATCTACTCATCAAACCCAGCCCAAGTTGGCTTCCCCGCAGGGTTTCCTCATTGACCTCCGCCAGGTCATTGATCGGAACTGGGCTGGGGAGGATGTGCGCGTGACCCTCGAGAGCAGTCGGGACTGGCACCGCAAGCTAACTCCTTCTCAGGAGCAAGCAGCACTGAGCTCTGTTCCCCAACAGGTAGCTCCACGAGCTGAAGAAGAGGAGGAGGTTGGGCCGTACGGTGCGGGCTATCGGGCGTTCACCGTCGGACTAAGGTGGGTGGACTGACTGGCTAAATTCCGTCTGGACCTGCCAGAGAAGTACGATGGCTCTGTCAACCCTGAGGAGTTCCTCCAGATCTACACAATGGCCATCCAGGCTGCTGGGGGAGGACCCAAGGTGATGGGCAACTACTTCCATGTGGCTTTGCACGGAACGGCACGTTCATGGCTTGCCGGAAGGCTCAATCCACTCCTGGCGGATCTCAGCCAGCAGTTTGTTTCCAACTTCGCCGGGACGTATACGCGTCCCAGAGTGGAAAATGACCTGCGTGCCATCATCCAGCAACCCAGCGCGATGCTACGCCAGTTCATCTAGCGCTTCAGCCAGGTTCAAAATACCATTCCCAGGGTATCTCCCGCAGTTGTTATTGCAGCATTCTGGCAGGGAGTCAAGAACAAGCCTTGTCGGCAAGATGGCCACTCACAATGTTGAGTCCGTGGTGGAGTTGTTCGCCCTGGTAGACAAGATCGCTCGGGAGGCAGAGGCCCAGGAGCTGGTCACCCCAGCTCGACAGGTCCGAGAAGTCGGGAAGAACAAGAGGAAGGCGGTGGCAGCTTTTGGCCCCGTGGGTCAAGGCCGCCCCTCTCTATCCTACCAAGCCTGCCAACAAGAAGCAACAAGAACAGATGAAGGATGCCAAGAAGTGGTGCGAGATCCATAAGACCGACTACCACGACCTCATCGAGTGTCGTCTGGTGAAGAGTCCACTGAGAACCAGCGGTGGGAATGTGAAGAGCGTCGCAAAGGTGATGACGACGACAAAGCTCCCAGTGACCGGGGTCTCGGCTTCCAGGAGCCACACCAAGCCATCACCACGATCTTCGGTGGGGCCAATGCACCACTATCCCGGAGGAGGGCCAAGCTCCTCTGGCATGAGGTGTGTGCGATCGTACCCCCCTCTGGAGACCTCTCGGCTGCTGAGGTGGTCCGGGAGACCACTCACCTTCGACCGCAACGACCACCCCGACAACACCGCTGGGTTGGGGGAGCTACCCATGGTAGTCACAACCACAATCTGCAACCAGGCGGTGGTGAGGGTTCTCGTGGATGGAGGCGCAGGACTCAACCTCCTTTCCATCCACGTCTTCCATCTCATGCAAGCCGACACTCAACAGATCATGCCTTCACACCTCTTCTATGGGGTCACAAAGGGGAAGACGACGCCTATTGGCAAAATCGACCTGCTGGTGACCCTGGGAGGGAAGGACAACTTCCGTACAGAGAAGATCACCTTCGACATCACCGACTTCGACCTGCCATACAATGCCATTCTGGGTCACCCAGTACTGGCCATGTTCATGGCAGCGGTGCACTATGCCTACGCGACGTTGAAGATCCCAGGATCAAATGGTGTCATCACGGTCGAAGCCGACATCGGTGGTTCCATCTTCTCCACCGAGAAGCTATATGAAGCCCTCACCGCCGAGGCTGACCCAGAGAATGCCCCGGCGACAACCCGCATCCTCCTATGAAGCAACGCCTTGTCCCGGATGAGACGGTGCGCACCCGGGAGGTACAGCTCGGGAGCTCCACCAACCAAATGGTCAAGACTGGGCCAACCTCGACCCCAAGTAGGAAGAAAATTTGTTGCCTTTCTACGAGCAAGCACAGATCAACCTGGGATGACCCCGGGACCTTCCAGGACAGTTCTAGAGGTGCTCCACAACTGACCCAAGATGACCCCAGAACTTCAGTGGACGCCTGGACAAACCGGAGGCTTCCGAGCCTCAGGTTGATTCAGAGCGACCCGAAATCCAGGAAGATGATGTCACGACCAGCAGTGGTGTGACGAACAATGACACTCAGAGCACTAAGCTTCTCTGTAAGTTTACCCTTGAAAGTAGGTTTAGGAGTTCCATTGCTTCGGCATAAGGGCCAACTACCCGGGATGTTCATCCCCGGATAGTTATCCTATTATTTCATGTACCAAGCACATGATGATAGCACAACAGCTCGCTTGAATCATGGAAAAAGGAAGAAGATACATCTCCAACATGGATGAAGGGAGTTCCGTGGTCGCCAAGACCATGAGGAGGGGAAGCTGTGAACACGGAGCCAATGTCACGGCTTGGCTTTGACTGCCACTGCTGAGGAAGACCGCTGCAACTAAAGAGGGCAATGTCAAAGATTCCGATGTAGTGGTCAACAATAGCAGGCAATAGTTCAAGCCAAGACCCCTGGATGAAGCCATCACCATAGAAGGACATGGAGCTCCAGGCTCATCCGGGAGGAAGACATCGACGTACCAAGAAGCTGTCGAAGGAGCATGGAATGAGGAAGAAGAAGCCGCATCGAGCTCGACGACCTCAAGCCAAGCACACCCCGTTCCTCCATCATTCCCATCACCTCTGGAAGGGAGATAAAGAAACAGGGCCTGCTTGCTCCTCGGCCAGCGTCTGGTGGAAGGAACATTTCCCCAGCATCCGGCAACAACTACTTCCTAGGAAGGAAGCCCTTAGCTTCCCACCTATGAGGAATGAGAAGGCGTCACTGCAGTCGAAAAAGAGGAAGCCCTGACATAGATTTTCTTCAGGGATTGCTAGGGCCTTCCGCTTCACCGTCTTCTCAATAGCCGCTTGACAACTCCCAAATTGGGAGGACATGAAGCCCTTGAAGTGGTAGTGGCTGTCTAGTCGGTGCTGAAGATCCAAGAGCAAGCAGCACATGAGCAACTTGGCTCGCCACAGTCACGAGCCACTGCTCCCTCCACTATTTGACCTTCCCTCCACCCTCGCGGCCGGCGGAATCCCACTGCAGGATCCTGACCTCGAACACCACCCTCTGCCCTCTTCAACTTAGCACTACTTTGTTTGCTAAGAAGGGGAAGACAAGGAAGGAGGGAGGAAGGGATCAGAAGCTATGGGCACACCACGACCACCAGACGCCGGCCCGCCTCGCCACCGTCCCCGCTCCAAAGAAGCCGTGCCTCCCCGGGGACACGGTGCCTCTTCAACTCAGCACTCCTACGCTGTGGGAGAAGCGCCACTCATGGCGGCAGCAACCCAAGAACAAGACAGTGGTGAGAAGGCTCTACGAGCCAGGCGAGGATCTGGGGAGAATCCCCCGGATCCCCCAAGAAGGGTTTCAAGAACTTGAAGCTCCATGGTGATGAAGGCTGGAAACCTAGCCCAGGTGTTATTTATAGCCAAGGCTAGAGCATCCAGATAAGGACCAACCGGTCCTGGAAAACCAGGGCTCGAACGGGGGAAGCCTTTGGACCACTGGTCCAACGGGCACCTGGTCAGAGCCCTGTTAGCAGCAAAAGAGGAGGTGCACTCCACGCCAATAGATGGCGCGGAAGGGCACCACGTGGAGGGTGGTAGGTGGCGCCGGCCTGGGGCAAGCGACACGCCGACCCTGTGCCACTACGCATGGACAACGGTCCCTTCAGAAGGTGCCACATGCCCATGCTGCCACTGACCACAAAAAGACAAAAAGACATGCAAGAGGGAACCAGTGGATGAAGCCCCAAAAGTGAAGGTTCGAATTATTACAAAATCAGGGGTGCACCAGTGCACGCTCGGAATAGTTCCGAGTACCACAACCTGGTACTATACTGCAGACAAGAATAGAAAAAGAAAAACACGCTGGCGGGGCAGGAGGGAGGCCACTGGAAGCGCCTAGAGCCACGGCGCCATCTCCCCTTTCTAATGCAGCATCATCGTCCTCCTCACAAGCATCAGGGTTGAAGAAGTCCACCGCGGCTTCAGCAACATCCTTCACGGAGGGGCGTAGAGCTTCTCCTTCTTCGGGCATCCCTTCACGGAGCACTTCCACGGGGAGGCTCGGGACGTGCGCCAGTAGCGCGATGAGGATAAACTCCTCAACCTCATGAGCCAGTGATCGAGCCCCGTCGATGCCACATGATCCATCACTGTGCGCAAATCCTCGATGTGGTCTACCATGTTGCTGAACACCAGAAGAAGCGGCATGGGACCCTCCTGCACGGACAGCTCCAACGGGGGAAGCGAGGTTAGCCTGCTCATGGACAGGAGGTGGTGGAAGCGGATACCCAGCTCCTGCAGCTGATGGGCGCCGAGGACATGAGCTTCCTAGTCATAACCAAGTCTTCTGCGGACTCGGCTAGGGCGGCCGCCCTCGCCTCCGCAGCCGCCGCTTGAGCCTCGGCATCCGCTCCAGCCTTCTCCACCGTTGTCAGCTACCGTCGAAAGTCTTCACGGGCGGCCTTGATCCTGCTAGAGGAGTCATGAAGCTCGGCGTTCATGGACTTTGTGGTGGCGTGGCGAGTCTCCAGCACTGGCTTGTTGACAGCGGCAACCTCATCGCTCGCTCGGATCATGTCCCGCTTGCGTTGGTCCAGCTGCTGGGCTCACGACGACGCCACAGGCCTGCACCTCCAGCTCCCTGGCACGGGCCTCCAGCTCCTTGGCACGACGGGAGATCTTTTCCGCATGCGCCTGAGCAGCTTGGGCAGCAGCACTTGCGGTCTGACGGTGGCAACGTAGCGCCTCTGCGTCTTCCTGCACTGCCTCCTCCCGACGGAGCATGGCGACTTCATCAGCTGAGACGTGACCCTCGCGGGTCGCAAGGCTCTCCTCATAGGTGGCGAGGTTTGCCTCCCACAGGTGTACTTGTTCTTCGCGGCGCTCGAGCCGGGCGGCCATCCTCTTCCACTCCTCCTCACGGTGCAGCAGCTCCCGCCACTGGCGGCTAGAGATACCGCCACCCTCCTCCAGGCGGTGGATGCTCCCCAGAATCTTGCGTAGGATGCCACCAGCATCCCACTCAACAGCAGTGGCCTCCACCGCAGGAGGGCGCTCCACCACTTCCACACCATCGCGACTCAGCGGCGAAAAGCTCAAGGCGGGAGAGGCGCCCCGCCTCCATAAGATGAGGAAAGGCAGGTGCTGGGGGTGAAGTCCACCACGGGGACACGACGGTCTATATGACGGTGGTAGCTGCGGTGAAGGTGGGGGTGGACACATTGCTTCGCTCAGGGGCTAGCGGCGCAGCGTCGGGGCCACTCCCTCCAGCGGGCGCGCTCGTGCCAGATGGGGGCGGCGTTGGCGGTTGTGTCCCGACAACAGCAGAAGGAGAGGCGGTGCCAGGAGAACCCGCCCCGCCAGGGCTCCTGAAAAGGAGACCAACGTCAATGGCGGCAGAGAAAAGTCCACAAGAAGCAAAATAAGAAAAGACTCACCTCCGGGTGGGTCCACGAACAACCCAAGGCAAGGGTGAGGCGTCGGCGATCGACGAGCTCCTCATCTGCTTGAATGGCTGGGAGCGGCTCCCGGAGGGGCCGGTGCTCGACGAAGCTTCTCACCCCAAGGTGATGACCGGAGGCGTAGGTAGCGGTGATGGTCCAATTCGAGATGGCGAGGAAGGCGGTGAGTCAGCTCGTTGCCATTTTTTTGCCCATGCCTCCGCCAAGCTCTGACAAGGGCGAGGAGGAGGACGAGGGGCCAACCCATCGTCATCCGTCTCCGGGAGATCGATCTGGAGGGCCTCACGCATGGGATCCGTGCACAATAGGAGGAGATCATCTAGAAGGATCCCTCACGCTGGCTGACGCTCATCGAGGATCAGCAGCAACAGCTCCTGCACGTACTCCGTCGGCGGCTCGCTGGCCTCCTCGCACGGTAGCCAATCACGTCGTTCACCCCGGTGTAGAACCAAGTCGGATATTGGTGCACGCACAAGGGAGTAATGCGCCGGCTGAGGAAGTCGGCCAACACCTTGGTCGACATCAAGCCCGCCACCTTGAGCCAGGCAATGCAGCCCAAGATTGGTCCCCACTGTTCATCAAGCCTGTCAGTGGGGGACCAGGTCTTGATCTGCATCGGGGGGTCAGCGGGGAAGCACAAACACGGGTGCTACCCCCACCACCTCCGCGTACAGCCACTGCTTCTTCCAGTTCTCCCATTTGGGCCACACGTGGAAGTTGATGAACTCCTACGTGCACGCTTTGTTGATCTTAAAGTGGCACGCACCCACCACACTGGGGTCTTCCCCCAGAGATTGGGTGTGGTAGAAGTAGTGGAAGAGGGCGATGGACGGATGGACACCGATGAACATCTCGCACAGGTGTGCTAAGATCGCCAGCGTCAGAACGGCATTGGGCGTGAGGTGCACCAGATGAATCTGGTACACCTCAAGCATGCACAAGAAGAAGGAGGAGAATGGCATCATCAAGCCACAGAAGAAGAATGGCAAGAATGCCACCAACTCCCGCGGCTCATCCGGCGTCGCCAGCTCAATGGCGAGGCGGATCTGTCCCTCACTGTTTGAGCCCACCAGCGGCAACAAGTGCTTCACCACCCGTAGCTCCTGGGCATCATGAACCAAGGAGTAGAGGAGGATGTCAAACCTTGGATCACGCGGCCGGGGAGATGGCTGTGGTGGCGGTGGCAGCCAGACGAGCAGCGGGCTGAGACGAGACATGGCGTAAGATGAAGCGAGTTGGGGTTTGTGTTGATAGGAGGAAAGTAAACCCTAAAACCCTACTCAATCGCGCTTAAGTGGAAAGGTGCAGCGATTCGATTCTTTGGAAAAGCGGCCTTGCGATCTCCCATGAGAGTTAAAAGCGCATAATCTTCAAAAATCCCAACCAACTCGATCGTGGAAAAACAGGAGAAGACAATGCAATGGGCCCTACTAAGATCTTTTAGACCCTACAGTCTGCACCTAGGAATGGCCCCACACAAGTGTAGGGTCGGGGGCTGCTGTCGGCATCAAGAGAACAGGGGTCCCCTTAGTCAGCGACTGAAGGGTAGGGCCTGCCGTTAAGACTCTTATCCATAGGAGGATTAGTGCTGGCTCATCTCCAGATCCTGAGGCGGCGTCATCAGTGACATCACCATCCTAGAGGCCTCCCCTGAAGCCCTTGGCTTCGGAGAGAAGGAAGAGTGAAGGACGGAGCCCAAGGAAGAACAGTTGACAAGACAACACAGGGCAGGCGGCCGCTCCGTCCTCGTAAAAACATCATAATTACGGGAGACCCGTGAGTGTGCTGCAGCGCCCATCGGGAAGAGCGACACCGGCACACGGTGCAGGTGGCGCGCCTCCTCAGTCTGCACCGCTATCATGTGTTGTATCGACGTGGGAAAAGACCGAAGGCGGGTCCCATTGACACCAGGCGGGGGGCATGAGAAGACGGAAGAGGAAGCTGGCGCAGGCACAAGAGCTCCTCGGGGGGCATCCTGGGGATCTCCCGGGATGATCTCCCTCACCTGAGTGAGAACACTCGGGCATGTGCTTGCAGCCGAGGAGACTGAAATGCGGTGCACGACCAGCAAGGAAGATGGCCTGATAAAGGTCATACAGTGTTGTGGGCGCCCTAAACAAAGGGGTGCATTCACACCAAAGGTGGCAACTAGGAACCGCCCCAGGATCACTATAAAAGGAAGGAGGCAGCCTCTCCTTGAAAAGGGATCCAACTCCAGAGAGCGGAACAACACAGATACACAGGACGTAGAGCTATTATCCTCCGGGAGGCCTGTACCTGACCAAATCCTCCATGTCTTTGTTTGTCTCTAAACCACCCACAAATCACTCCTCAAAACACCTCATTGAACGTAGGAACTCTCCCCCAGGCTAGATCTCTAAAAGGGGGTCCCTTCGGATCCCTGCTCAAGGTGTTAATCCACCGTCAGAGACTACTTTCCAAATTTGTTGCTCTTGGCTCCTATAGGTAGAATTGTTTTCCAAACTAGATCACCAACTTGAAAAGATTTATCTCTCACCTTTGTTTTATATGCTCTAGCTATGTATCTTTTGTCCTTCTCAATTTCCTCCAAAGCCTTCAATCTCTTGTCGGTCACTTCATCAATGTTATCCATCATCAAAGCACAATATGTTTCAGCATTAGGATTATTTTGCTTAGCAAACCTATATGCGCCTAGATTCACCTCAATGGGTAAAATGGCTTCTTGACCATACACAAGCTCAAAAGTAATAACTTTAGTAGCACCATGTCTAGAAATACGATGAGCCCATAAAGCTTCAGATAATACTTCATTCCATCTCCTAGGATTATCCTCTATCTTCTTCTTAATGAGCTTAATCAAAATTTTATTGCTAGAGTCGGCTTGACCATTAGCTTAAGCATAATAAGGAGATGAATTGAGCAATTTAATACCATAAGATCCAACAAACTCACGCACCTCTTTTGATATAAATGAAGTCCCTTGATTCGTAGTCAAAGTTTGTGGAATGCCAAATCTATGTATAATATGTTCCGTAATGAACTCAATTACCTCCCGATGTGTCATATTCTTGAGGGGAATTGCCTCAGTCCATTTAGTGAAATAATCAGTAGCCCCAATCACAAAACAATGTCGCATCAATGACGGAGGGTGAATCTTGCCAACAAAGTCCAATCCCATCATCTAAAAGGCCATGGTTTGATAATTGGATGCATCAACGCAGCGGGCACCAACTGAACATCCCCATATTTCTAACACTCCTCGCATCCTTTGTGATACCGAAAGCAATCAGCTATCATATTTGGCCAATAGAAACAAGCTCACCTAAGGAGCCATTTCATCTTAGGGATCGATTGATGTGTACCACAAATTCCCTCATGAACCTCTGCCATAGCCAACCTAGCTTGATCAGGACCCAAGCATCTGAAAAGCAAATCAACCGCGGTCCGACAATACAACTCACCAATAACTAAAGTAAACTTGAGATGCCACCATCAGATTTTTCTATCAACTGGTATTTTGGGATCCTGTAAATAATTAATCAGAGGCTTTCTCAATTCTTCTACTTCGTCCTCAATACTTTTGTAGCAAATAATGGATGAAGAAAGATTTTCACTAGACGAACCAGTCAGACTAGTTGCACAGGTGGTCGGGAGTTGGAAGGGCGGTTGGGCGCTCCTCGAAACATAACCCTCGGCCTCATAAAACACTGGTTTTCATTCACGAAAATTCCTTTTCTGAACATTATAACCAGATGCTTGCTGGGCCAGAGCATTAGCTCTCAGATTCTCTTCTCTTGGCACATGATAAATTACAAACTCATCTAAGCAAGATATGATGTCTAGACATTTATCAAGATAAGTATTTAAAAACCCATCCAAACATTGGCATACCTTGGAGACTTGTTGTACCACCAGTAGAGAATCACCATAATCTTCAACATGTTTCACCCCCATGCCATGCAAAATTTCCAATCCAAACAAGAGAGCTTCATATTCGGTTTGATTATTAGTACAATCATGATCCAATCGGTTAAGAGCTTTAGAAACAGCCCCATTTAGCGATATAAGAACAATACCAACACCACAACCATTTTTGGAAACCGATCCATCAAAATGCAACTTCCATGGGGTAAAAGTAATATAACCGACATCTAAATCAAATTGATTATCAATACTATGTTCAACTATAAAGTCAGCCACAACTTGTCCTTTCATTGATTTTAATGGCTCACAATATAAATCATGTTCAATAAGAGCATAAGCCCATTTGCCAACTCTACAACTTAGAATTGGTCTATGCAACATATACTTAATTATGTCGGTTTGACATGCTACTATGCAAGTATTTGACAATAAATAATGCCTCAACTTGGTACAAGCATGATATAAAGACAAACATAACCTTTCAATGAAAGTGTACCTCGTTTCGGCGTCTAACAATCTTCTACTTACATATGTAACAACATATTCCTTGCCTTCGATTTCTTGAGTCAAAACAGCCCCAATAACACTATCTTCAGCCGCCACATATAATTTGAAAGGAATCCCACTCTTAGGTGCTTGAAGAACAGGCGGCAAAGATAAATAATGCTTGATCTCATTAAATGCCTCTTGTTGTTTTGCCCCCAAGTAAATTCAGATTCATTCTTTAACCAAAGCAGAGGAGTAAAAGCATTCACCTTCCCGGACAAGTTACAAATAAATCGCCTCAAGTAATTTACCTTGTCCAAGAACTTTTGCAAGTCTCTCTTACAAGTAGGAGCTTGTACCTTTCAAATGGACTCAATTTTTTTAGGATCTATCTCACACCATTCTCATGTACAATAAAGCCCAAAAACTTCCCAGCCGATACACCAAAAGCACATTTGAGTGGATTCATCTTTAACCCATACTAACGCATTTTTTCAAATATAAGACTTAAATCAGCTAAATGAGATCTTAATCCAGCCGATTTGACAACAATATCATTGATATAAATTTCTAAGATTACACCAAGCAAGTCATGAAAAATCAAATTCATAGTCCTCTGATAAGTAGCACCAGCATTCTTTATACCAAAAGTCATGACTACCCACTCAAACAATCCTACAAATCCTGGACATACAAAGTCCGTTTTGGAAATATCCTCTTTAGCCATAAAGATTTGATTGTAACCATCATTACCATCAAGAAAACTAAGAATTCTATGTCCAGATGCAGCATTAATAAGAAAATCGGCTATAGGCATAGGATATTCATCCTTAGTGATAGGATCAAGGCAAGTGGCCCAGAGGGGGGGTGAATAGGCCTGCAAAACAATTTCAAACTTTTTCTACAACTTCACTGTCAGAATGCGGAACTTCCGTGTTTTTTCACGGAACCTCCGGGAAAATACGCAGAACCTCTTCGAATTTTCGCGGAGCTTCTGGGAATTGAACCTGCACAAGAACTGCTACGGATAACAAGATGAAAAATAGATCTGGTGCTAGAGAGAGGTTAGTTACGATATGAATTGAAGATCTACACACTTAACTCCCTTTGGAACACTAAGAACAAGTAGATCTAATGCAAACCCTAGGTAAACAAGTAGAAAGCAATGAAAAACAAGCAAGCTAGATATGTAAGAAATTTAAAGCACAAGAGACACCAATTTATCCCATGGTTCAGCTCGCCACAAAGGCTGGCCTACATCCATGTTGTTGAGGTAGCCACAAAGGCTATGGGATCTCTTTCAATCCGCTCCTCTCTCTTACCTATCACCAAGGCAATAGGTAGAAGGTTCCACTAGCACAAGTCGGGCAATACAAACTTCTTGGAGCTGCGATGCCACACGAAGATTGGAAGCTTCCAAGTGACCTCTAGCCATCTAGGAACAAGGTTCCAAGAGTAAAAGATCCACCAAGATGGCTAGGATTTCACCAAGTGCACAAGAACACAAGAGGAGGGTCTTCTTAGCTCAATCTCACTAGAAATCACCCAATCCTTGAATGAGTTGCTTGGATTTGGAAGGAAGTAGGTGGGAGTGAATGCTAGAGTGAGGAATGAGCAATGGAGTCTGTCTGAACTGCAGGGAAGAAGAAGTAACCGTTGGGAGCAGGGGGGAATAAATACCCCACGAAACGGAGGCTGTAACGGTCACTTGCAGATCGTGGATTCTCTGCGATTTTTCGCGAAACTTCCACGTTTTGCAGAGACAGAATAGTAGCCTGTCACATATACTCAAAAGCTCATTAGTCCTTTAATTGTGTGGTCAACATCACCAAAACCCACTTAGGGCTTGATTGTTCTTACAATCTCCCCCTTTTGGTAAATGTTGACAACCCAATTAAAGCTTACATTTAATTGAAAAAGATTGAGCTTTTGATGAAATGAATACAAGGCTCCCCCTCAATATATGCATCTTTTAATTTGAGTAGAAAGAAATGTCTCCTCAAGACATCATTTGCATATATTGTGAGAAAGTGCAAAAGATACATTGTATTCATTCCATCGTGGGGTGCAAAAACTACTGTGTAACATATAAACCATGATGCATATGACAGTTAAAGCAAATCAGAGAGCTGACTGTGGCCAGACCGTGGAACCTCCGCGAAATTCTGTGGAACCTTTGTGAATTTTCGCGGAACCTCCGCGAATGAAACGTGGAACTTCCACGTTCTAGCAACACAGCAGCTCCAACAATTCATCATAGCAGAAATTAACCACAATTCTAACAGGATCTAGATCAGATAGAAGATAACAAGCACATCTAGTCCTATTACATCACATCACAAAGTTTTAAAAGTTTTTAAATCCACAAACTTGTCCACGACCATAACCTGCCACACAAAGGCAAGCAACCACAAGTACCACAATTATTACAGACCAAGTGTTTCAGATTTAAGTTCACCCTCATAGCTCACAAAAGATAAAGATCAGGTTCTTCACAGCCAGCATCATCTCATCTCAATCTTGCTTTCTCCCCCTTTGTCAACATTGTAACAAAAAGGAAAGAAAAGAAAGAGTGGAAGTAGTTTAACAGAACCTATCCACCATCTTCACTCTTCATTGCTCCAGTCCTCTTCTTCCTCATCTTCAGTTTCCTCTTCTTCCTCTTGTTCTTCTGCAGCAGGGCCCTTGCCATGTCTTTGAGCTGTCCTCAAGCCTCTGAATCTGGTACCAAGGACCTCATCATCTGTGGGTACATCTTGAGGAGTTTCCTCTTCACTTGTTGAGTCATGGAAGAAAGGAAAGGTAGGAGGAGGAATGAGGGGCTGAGCAGGAAGACTGGCATTGTTCAACAGTCTATTCACATCCTTCCTAGTCTCATAAGCTTGAGTTGCTGAGTAGCTGCACATGGAGAAGATATCCCTTAACATCTGCTTCAGCTTTTTGCCACTTGACTTTTTATGAATTTTGGGGCTGCTAGGGCCAGCTTCAGCAGTGTGAGCAGTAGGAGTGGAAAAGGACTGCAGCACCTTTTCTTTGCCCTTGTGACTCCAAGAGGTGAGCTGATATGACTTGTGCTGGCCATCCTTCTTGAACGTCAAGCCACTGACTCTCTCTATGATATGCATGATGTATGGGGCATAAGGAAAATTGTTTCTTGCATCATCCAAAGTCTGGCTGAGTTCAAACCAAATAAATCTGCTGACAGAGAAGGTTTTGCTATGAGGAAGCATCCTGCGCAACAGATTTACAGCATACTTCCTTAAAGCTGTGGCATCACTTCCTCCCTTTGGATTGATGGTCTATCTCATCAGATTGTTCAGGGCATAGTACACTGGTTTGAGCCCAATAATTTTGGAATTAGCTACCTCTTTGCACTCAAAAATCTCAGCAACTTCTTTTCCCTTCATATGATTCTCATTGTGAAGCATATCTGCCTTCCTGTCCTTCTTTCCAAAGCCCAACAGCCTAGAAAAAGTGATAAAGTCAATCTTGTAGTGCACTCCTTCTGTCATCCAATGAATAACATCTTCTTCCACATCATAAAAGAAGGTAGCATGAAACTGAGCTATAATCTCAATATTCCAGTCATAATTGAATCCCATGAGCTCTTTCATGCCATGCTTCTCAACCAATCTCAACACCTCTCTAGCATCAGGTGTGTCCACCCTCTCTAAGTGCTCCCAATCAACCCATTTCATGGGTATTATCTTGTTCTTGTGAAGGATGATAGAGCTATAAAAGTCATAGTGAAATATAGACCAGAATCTGTAATCTATAGCAGCACATCTAGGTCTGGTGTATGGATTCTCTTCTCTAGCAATCTTGACCTGAACACCTAGCCCTTCATAATTCTCATGATCGATATGGTATGAGTGACCATACTTAGTTGGAGCCCTCTTGACAGGATTACCATCGAAATACTCCTGATAGGGATTATCTATCCCTCCAAGCTTAGGGGGTGAGCTAACCTCAATGGGAATAGTCTTTCCTTCTGTCCCACCATCATCAATGTTAGGAGCTCCTGCACCTCTGCCACCTCTACCACCTCCACTGGTGCCTGTCCCTCTACCTCTTCTGGCAACTACTTTCTGCTTCCTGGAACTCTGCCCTTCACCTCTCTCAGCAATAATTCTGGTAGCCATCTCATAGGCCTCTTCTCCTGCAGAGTCCTCATACGGCTTAGCCCTCTTCTCCCTTCTTCTTGTAGGATCAGACTCCATCTAGAGATAATGGATGTAGATAATGAGAATCTAGTGAAAAATGGAATAGACACAAAAAGGCAAGGTTCAGTGGAACTTTGAATCGAAGACAGAGTCACTGTCTCTGCAGAACGCGGAACCTCCGCGAAAAATCGCGGAACTTCTACGTTCTGGCAGTGACGCCCAACTCTGCATTTTGATTCAACTTTCAACTGAAACTTAACCTAAATGTACTATGGCATTAACACTAGTAGACATCTAAGAACGCATCTACACAAGGATTCCTGGCCAGAACTGATCAGGATTGTAGATCGGGTAGGGTTAGGTCGTTCACCTCAGATCTAGAGAAGAAAGGAGGAACTGGGTTCTTGACGCAAAGGAGTTCGCCTAGAAGTCCTCCTTGATCACAAGAGTGACCCAGAAGTAGGCGGAAGTCGGAGATGAATGGATCATGGCGGCGGTAGATCTTGCAACTTCCTCTTCCTTCTTTCTTGAGCGCACTGTAATTGAATCAAGAATGACGCGACCATACGACGTCGAGAGGAGCACCACCGCAGCAGAGGGAGCCCTAGCCGGCGGCGAGAGAGTGGCAGCGAGGGAGGAGTGGCGACGGCAAGCGGCGGCAAGGGAGAGGGAGAGCGAGCGGAGTAACCGTAGTGAAAGAGGATGCGGTGAAAATGAATGTGGTAGATGGGAGTTACTGCGGAGGGTTGAAGAGATAAGGATCTGAGAATATTCCTTTTTGCTGTCTGATCCACTGGAAGTTAAAGACGTGGAACCTCCGGGAAAATTCTCGAAACCTCTGCGAAAAATCGCACAACCTCAGCGGAAAAACGCAGAACCTCCGCAATCTGGAAAGACAGTGACAGAGAACTTGCAGGGGTTCTGTAACATGGCTTTTGTCTCTGATTTTAAGCTATGGTCATGGACACCTTGTCTCAAGAGGCTAGCCAACAATCAATCAACATATTACTATAGTCACTTGAGACAAGTTTGGATAAAGAATCAAATTTTGAAACACATTATGAAAGATTTTGCAAACCTATCTAAAAAGAGAAATAACAATCATAGGTGTGCTACAAATCAAGCCACATAATGAGAATCAAGAATATTTAGCTCATTCCTTAAACTACAAAAGCTTGACTCATTGAGAGGCTTTGTGAAGATATCAGCTAGTTGCTTTTCGGTGCTCACATGACATAGAGCGATATCTCCTTTGGTTTCATAGTCTCTCAAGAAGTGATGACGGATGTCTATATGTTTGGTTCTTGAGTGGCTTACGGGATTGTTTGCAAGCTTTATGGTACTTTCATTGTCACACAAGAGTGGGATATAGGTAAAGTGACATCCGTAATCCTTTAAGGTTTGCTTCATCCAAAGTAGTTGGGCTGGCACAAGCGCCCGAACATACCTCTCTGTGGAAAGGGCTACTGAGTTTTGCTTTTTAGAACTCCAAGACACTAGAGACCTACCAAGAAATTGGCAAGTCCCCGATGTACTCTTTCTATCTACCTTGCAACCGGCATAATCGCAATCTGAATAGCCAAGTAGATCAAAAGTGGAACCCTTAGGATACCACAAGCCAAGGTTAGGGGTATATACTAGATATCTCAAGATTCTCTTTACGGCCATTAGATGGCACTCTTTCGGGTTAGCTTGAAATCTAGCACGCATGCACACACACTAAGCATAATATCCGGCCTAGATGCACATAGATAAAGAAGGGAACCGATCATGGAACGATATACCTTTTGGTCCATGGACTTCCCATCTTCATATAGATCTAAGTGTTCATTTGTGGGCATTGGAGTCTTGATGGGCTTAGCTTTGTCCATGTCAAACTTTTTAAGCATGTCTCTTGTATACTTGGTTTGACATATGAACGTCCCTTCCTTCAATTGCTTGATTTGAAATCCAAGGAAGAACTTGAGCTCACCCATCATGGAGATCTCAAATCTCTTTGTCATAATCCTACTAAACTCTTCACAAAAAGATTCATTAGTACTATCAAATATTATGTCATCGACATATATTTGGCACACAAAAATATGACCATCAATTTTTCTAGTGAAGAGAGTAGCATCGGCTTTGCCTATCTCAAAGCCTTGCTTGAGCAATAAATCCTTAAGGCATTCATACCATGCTCTTGGTGCTTGCTTAAGCCCATAGAACGCCTTATGGAGCTTGTACACATGGTGAGGATGCTTGGGGTCTTCAAAACCCGGTGGTTGCTCCACATAGACTAGCTCGGAGAGTGATCCACTGAGAAAAGCACTCTTGATATCCATTTGATATAGCTTGAACTCATGATGGGCAGCAAAGGCAAGAAGAATCCGGATTGCTTCAAGCCTTGCCACCGGTGCAAATGTCTCTTCAAAGTCTAGTCCTTCAACTTGAGTATACCCTTGAACAACCAATCTTGCTTTGTTCCTTATAACCACACCATACTCATCTTACTTGTTCTGAAAGACCCACTTGGTGCCAATGACATTTGTCTTGGGTCTTTCCACCAACTCCCACACTTGATTTCTCTCAAAGTTGTTCAACTCTTCTTGCATAGCCATCACCCAATCCGAATCTCCAAGAGCTTGTTCTACCTTGATAGGTTCAAGAGAGGAAACAAATGAGTAAAATGCACAGAAATTTTTAAGGTGAGAATGTGTTGTTACCCCTCTCCTTATGCTCCCAAGAATATTGTGAACGGGGTGGTCCCGTTGTGTGGTTTGATGCACACGAGGGTGTGATGGCCCAAGAGGTTGGTGTAGGTGTTGATCTTCATCATTATCATCTGCTTGAGGATCAAAAACATCTCCATGAACATCTTCTTGCTGATGATTGGCCATTCTCAGGGTTTTGTGGTCGAGTTCCCATGGAACCTCTTGTGTTATTTCATGAACTTCCGCAGATTTTCCGGAACCTCTGGGGAAAAACGTGGAACCTTCGCGGTCTGCACACCTGCTGAATCAGGAATGACTAGCCCTTCGAGTGGTGTTGAAGTTTGGAGTTGTTGATCATCTTCTTCTTGTTCTTCAACTAGTCTAACATCACCAATGGCCAATTGCTTGATTGCTTCACAAGGTGGCTTCTCTTTTCCTACAACATTTAAATCAACTTGCTCCACTTGAGAGCCGTTAGATTCATCAAACGTCACGTCTACCGTGACTTCAATCCTCCCAGTGGTTAGATTGAAAACCCGGTATGCGTGCTCGTTTGGACCATAACCAAGAAGAAAACCTTCATCAACTTTTCGTGCAAAGTTAGAGCTTCAGGGCTTCTTGTTTAGAATGAAACACTTGCACGCAAATACTCTAAAGTATGACACCTTAGGCTTGTTACCAGTTATAAGCTCATATGAAGTCTTCTTGTGATACTTGTGAAGAAAGAGGCGGTTGATAGCATGGAAAGCAATGTTGATTGCTTCCGCCCAAAAGATATCCGCAATCTTGTACTCATCTAATATTGTTCTTGCCATGTCAATGAGTGTCCGATTCTTCCTTTCAACCACTCCATTTTGTTGAGGGGTATAAGGTGTTGAAAATTAATGCTTGATGCCCTCCTCATTAATAAACTCTTCAACGTTGGTGTTGCGGAATTCGGAGCCATTGTCACTTCTCACTTTCTTGATAGATAGCCCAAACTCCCTTTGTGCTCTTCTTATGAAGGTCTTTACCTTCCCTTGTACTTCACTCTTATCAAACACAAAGAACACCCACGTGAAGCGAGAATAGTCATCAACAATAACCAAACCATATTTATTACCGCCAATGCTTATGTAGGCCACCGGTCCAAAGAGATCCATATGAATTAGCTCCAATGGGCTTGATGTAGTGATGATGCTCTTTGGTGGGTGAGGTGCACCTACTTGCTTTCCGGCTTGGCATGCTTTGTATATCCTATCTTTCTCAAAGTGAACATTTGTTAGTCCAAGAATATGCTCATCCTTTAGAAGTTTGGCCAAGTTCCTAATGCCAACATGGGCTAGTCGGCGATGCCATAGCCAACCCATGCTAGATTTTGCCACTAAACTAGTCTCAAGCGGAGCTTTACTTTTGTTGAAATCAACTATGTAAAGCTTGCCCTTCAAACGACCCGTAAAGACAATAGAGGAATCCTCCCTTCTAATGGTGGTCACACCCTTATCCGTAAAGTTACAATCATAACCCATCTCACATAATTGAGAAACGGATAACAAGTTGTAACCCAATGGAACAACTGAAGAACATTAGTAAGAGAGTGCTCTTGAGAGATAGGAATATTACCAATATCGATGACTTCTCCTCTAGAATCACCTCCATAGGCAATTGTTTCTTTTGGTCCTTCCATATGGAGGTATGATGAGAACATACTCTTCTCTCCAATCATATGATGTGTACATCCACTATCAAGCACCCAACTTGATCCACCAGAGGAGTATGCCTACAAAACAAATTTAGTTCCTTTTTTTAGGTCCCCAATTTAGATTGAGGCCTTCAACGTTAGCAACCAAAACTTTAGGAACCCATAGAGATCTTTTCACATATATGTTAGACTCAGCTCCAACATATGTGGCAACAACTTTACCAAGATTGTTCCGTCTCAATACATAGCTAGGTGGAATGTTGGTGGATGCATTAGCCTTGTTCTTGTGAGCAAACTTATTCTTCTTGGGCATGATAGGATGGTCCTTGATCTGCAAATAAGTGTTAGATGCCTTGGGAACATGTTGGGGTTGAGCCTTGGACTTCTTCTTGACGCTGTCCTTCCAGACCTCGGAACCTTCGCGATCTGAACGCGGAACCTCCGGGAAAATCCGCGGAACCTCCAGGGATTTTCGCAGAACCTCCGCGGTCTGGGCACCCTTAGGCTTCCAGACCTCGGAACCTTCGCATTTCTAGCGCAGAACCTCTACGCTCTGGGCAAACAGAAATCCTTTGCTTGCAAAGTTGATACATTCTTATCCCTTGATGATGTTCCTCTTGCTTGTTTTGGCACCGTCAACGTAACCAAAACCGTTCTTCTTTTTGCCGGGCATCTTTTCCTCCTTGTATTGAACCTTGTCTTTCTTGTTCTCATCACTCATGCATCCACTAGCTATAATTGAGTTGAGCCTAGCAATTTCCTTCTTCATTGCATCCATATTAGCAAGGTTAGTGGCATAAGATTCTAAATCAACATTATAACATCTATCACATCCCTTGCTAGTAGAAGCACTAGAGTCAACCTTTGCCTTCGGAGGATTTGAGGTGCTACTCCAAAGGAGACTATATTGCTCCTCAAGCTCTTCATTCCTCGGCTTGAGAGAATTACATTGAGCTTGAGAGGCATTAAGATCATCCTTGAGAGTAGCATTGATGCTCTCCACATGGTCAACATCCAAGCGTAAGGCCTCAACCTCACTCCTCTCCGATGCAAGAGCATCCTTGCAAGCAACATAGAGACTTTCTTGCTTGGCAAGTGTTGCTTGAGTCTTCTCTAGTTCTTCTACCAATTTGGCCATAAAAGTTCTAGATTTTATATCCATTTTGCTAACCAAGTTGTCTATTTCTTCATCACTAGATTCATCACTAGAGTCTATGTCTGAGTTATCACTAGGTGGAGGAGAGGGTTTAGATTTTGGTTTTACCTTCTCACCCTTAGCATGAGGCAATGAATGGTTGAGCTCTCTTCATCATCAGTCAAGTTGTTGAATAGCCTTGTTGTAGAGGAGGGCTTCTTGATAGCAATGGTTGCAATCTTTTTCTCCTCTTCATCACTTGAGCTTTCATCACCGGAGTTCCATTCATGGCCAATGTGAGCTTCTCCTCCATAGTTCTTCTTCTTGTGAGATGATCTTTGACCTTTCTTGAAGTTTCTCTTGTTCTTGTCATTCTTGCCCTCTTTCTTCTCATTTGGGCCTCCTTGCTTCCACAATTGTAGCACATTCTCTTTTGCTTGTTGGGATACTTCCTCTTTGAGAACTTGTAACCTTGCTTCTTTAAGCCTCTTCTATATCTCTTCATGAACAAGGCCACATCTCCAATCTCGACGGGAGGATCCTCATCCTCATCTTCACTTGTGTCACTTGAGGAGCTCTCTACTTCAATTTTTCTTGATCTTGACTCGGATGGCTTGGATAAAGTAGAGGTTTTGCTTGTTTTGTTTGCTTGGAGAGCAACATCTTTGACCTTCATGTTGTTCATCTTAGCTTCTAGCTCTCCAAACTTTTTTCTTTGTTGTATTTCCATCTCCATAAGCTCATGTGTAAGAATCCTTTCAAGGATATCACTTGGTGAGAACTCCTCGAACCTCTTCTTCTCTCTAATTAAGGTGACTAGAGTGGGGTTCCTAGGAGCAAATGCTTCCAACATCACCTTCACCACATGATGATCATCCAACTCATCACCACCCAATCCTCTAATCTTCCCAACTATGACCATCAACCTATCAAACATCTCTTGTGGGCCTTCACCTTCCATAATAGAAAACCGGTTGAGTTGAGCCATCAAGAGACTAATCTTGGACTTCTTCACTTTGTCAACCCCTTCATGAGCAACATGAAGGGTGTCCCATATCTCAATCTCCAAACCACTCACTTTGTTGTACTCCTCCGGACTCAAAGCACTTAGGAGGATGCTTGTGGCTTGGGCATTTCTTCTTATATTGCGATAATCATTGGGTGTGAGCTTTCCATAATCTTCGGGATCTTCAAAACCTACACACACAATGTTCCACAACTCCAAATGCATGCCGGTTAGATAAGCCTTCATCATATGCTTCCATTTGGCAAAGTTGGTCCCATCAAAGAGAGGCAACTTGCCAATGGGTATGGTGAAGTTGTCCTTAGATGAAGTATTCAAAGAATCATAGTTAAAGGATACACTAGAGTAAGCCTTCTTGGGCTTTGGCTTGAGTGATCTCTTGGGAATTCTTGCTGCGTAGTACTCATCATCCTCACCTCCATTCTCACTAGAAGATGACAATGATGATGATGATGATGATGATGACGATGAGGGTGGAGGAGATGGTTCCTTCTTCTCTTCTCTTCTCTTCCTTCTTCTTTTCTTCCTTCTTCTTTTCTTTCTTGCTTTTCTTGCTGTCCTTCTTGGAGGTTTCCTTCATGACCTTCTTGAGCTTTGTGAGCTTCTCACGAGCTGAGTTAGACTCCACCTCGGATGAGTCAGCATCATCTCCATCCGGTATGTCCTCGAACTTCTCTTCGTCCTCGGGCCTCTCTTCTCCACTTGCCATATCCTCGCACTGTTAAGTGCTAATGAGGAAACCTACTCTGATACCAATTGATAGGATCAAGGCAAGTGGCCTAGACGGGGGTCAATAGGCCTACAAAATAATTTCAAACTTTTTCTGCAACTTCACTGTCAGAACACGGAACTTCCGCGTTTTTTCACGGAACCTCCGGGAAAATACACAAAACCTCTGCGAATTTTTGCGAAGCTTCTGGGAACTGAACCTGCACAAGAACTGCTCTGGATAACAAGATGTAAAACAGATCTGGTGCTAGAGAGACGTTAGTTAGGAAATGAATTGAAGATCTACACACATAACTCCCTTTGGAACACTAAGAAAAAGTAGATCTAATGCAAACCCTAGGTAAACAAGTAGAAAGCAATGAAGAACAAGCAAGCTAGATATGTAAGAAATTTAAAGCACAAGAGACACCGATTTATCCTGTGGTTCAGCTCGCCACAAAGGCTGGCCTACATCCACGTTGTTGAGGTAGCCACAAAGGCTATGGGATCTCTTTCAATCCGCTCCTCTCTCTTACCTATCACCAAGGCAATAGGTAGAGGGTTCCACTAGCACAAGTCAGGCAATACAAACTTCTTGGAGCTGCCACACAAAGATTGGAAGCTTCCAAACGATCTCTAGCCATCTAGGAACAAGATTCCAAGAGTAAAAGATCTACCAAGATGGCTAGGGTTTCACCAAGTGCACAAGAACACAAGAGGAGGGTCTTCTTAGCTCAATCTCACTAGAAATCATCCAATCCTTGAATGAGTTGCTTGGATTTGGAAGGAAGTAGGTGGGAGTGAATACTAGAGTGAGGAATGATCAATGGAGTCTGTCTGAATCGTAGGGAAGAAGAAGTAACTGTTGGGAGCAAGGGGGAATAAATACCCACGAAACAGAGGCTGTAACGGTCACTTGCAGATCGCGGAACCTCCGCGATTTTTCGCGAAACTTCCGCGTTTTGCAGAGACAGAACAGAGAGCAGTGAGGCTGGCTGATTTTTGTGGCTGTGTAGACGTTTGATGAAGGTGGTTTTCATGCACTTGGTTTCACCTATACCACTATTAGTATCCCTCTTGATAGTACGGCTTGTCCTATACTCAAATTCAAAATAGAAAAAGAATTAAACTTCATCTTTGAGCCATAGGAAACCTTCTCTTTTAAATTGGGGGTCTCCTTTTTCTCTTTTGCGCCCATGGTAGAATAGTAGCCTGTCACATATACTCAAAAGCTCATTAGTCCTTTAATTGTGCGGTCAACATCACCAAAACCCACTTTGGGCTTGATTGCTCTTACACTTAAGTGTAGCTCTATTAAGATCTCTAAAATCAATGCAAACACGGAGCTTCCCCGTACCCTTTTTCTCAACATGCACAATATTAGAAATCCAATCAGCATATTAGCAAGGCCTAATAAACTTAGCATCAAGCAACTGATTGATCTCTTCTTTCACTCGGTCATAAATATTAGGATTAAAAAGCCTAACAGGTTGTTTAAGAGGCCTAAAGCCAGGTTTAATAGGCAGCTGATGCTCAACTAACTCACAGCTTAAACCAAGCATTTCATTATAATTCTATGCAAAATAGTTGACATACTCCTTTAATAATTTTTTTAAATCAGCCTTGAAAGCAGGCTCAAGATTTTTGTTTACAAGCATCGGCCCAGGTATAGTGCCATCACCAATGTCTACCTCCTCTAAAGGATTAGCCACCGTAAACCCTTGTCTTAATTTGGTCAACTCATCAAAATCCTCAATGGCTTCACACATATCATTCTTATGCACTTGATAGTGATCAAGCCTCTGCTGCAACCATTCCAAATTTGCATCCATCAAACCATATGAGTGATCTAGCCTGATCCTCGGTCGACTTCAGAATAGCAGCAGCAAAATCATCTTTAGTGCAACTAATGATCTTGCAATCAGATAAATCCAAACTAGACAAGCACATAAGACTCTCATGATCATTCATAGTAGAGCTATCAGCCACTACAACATAAGCTGATGCATCACCATGAACAACCTCTACCTCGTCGCCTACCCATTGAATTAAGAATTGAAGCAAGGTTGAAGGAACGCACTGATTCGCATGTATCCAATCACGACCAAAAATCAAGCTGAAATTACGTTGGGTCTCGGCGACGAAAAAGGTGGTAGCCAATGTCTTGCTCTCAACGGTGAGCTCCATAGAGACAATGCCTTTAGCTCCCATAGGCTCGCCTCCTCCCACACCACTGACAGTCATGTTGGTCCTGATCAACTCCCTCATCTGAACCTCCCAGCTTCTTGAATAGAGAATACGACATCAAGTTGACAATCGCTCCTCCATCAACTAGCATCCTAGAGATAGACTTTGCATTAATGTGACCCTTCATATACAAAGCCTTCAAATGATTATCAGTAGCTAGCTTTAGGCTTTTGGAACACAGCCTCTTTAGGCCCAAAGTCAAGATGAGCAAAATCATCTTCTGAGAGCAAATAACCATCCACAGACATATGAACCACATTAATATCAAGGCTCTTCTGCTCAGGAGAAGAACTGTAGTCAACAAATTGCTCATCGTCTTCTGGGGTAGGTGCCGATGTCAACTCATTGTCACAAACCATAGGAGTTGAAGAAGTAAAATCGGGTGACATCTCTGGCTCAGCCAGTCTGACCGCCTCCTCAACCGGTCTAACCAGTGTGACCGCAGGTGCTGGGACCTCAACCGATCTGACCGGTCCTGGCTGGGAGTCAGTTTTGACTCTCCACTCCTTCTTCTATGGGACCATTGGCCTATAGTGATTAAAGACCTCATTCCTTTGTTTCTCCAGCTCCTTTTCCTTCTTCTTTTGGAATCTCAATCTTTGAAGCTTCCTCCTTTGCGTGCGAGTCAAACCGGAAGGACACCATCTTGGCAAGAAGTACTTGGAGTTGGAATTGCTGCCACTAGCCTCATGGTCGTTAGCAACAGGAGCCTCTTGGACAGATGTCTTGGCCTTGCCACCCATGACAATCAGCCCTTTACCATCATCCTCTATGGGAGCATCCACAGACCCAATTTGAATTATATGCCTGCTTGTGGTCCTCTCTGGGTCAATATCTATCTTCTGCACCTCCTCCTCTTTGTGCTTGGGTCTATAAACTTGCTTTGGAGCAATTGACTATTGACGGCTATTTAGTACCACTTTTAGGCTGTCAACTCCTGCATAAATACATAAAATATGAGCATCAACAGTAGTGGTAGGAGCTTAAACTGACAAATTCCACAAGTGGCAATGTATATTCAAATGTAGGCATTCAGCACAAGAAATGGAGAGAAAGCACACATATTTGATCCAAGCACTTCAGGCTCTAGCCAATGAGAGGCTGCCACACAGGATTCCCCTGGATCCATGACCTCACCAATCCAAGTGAAGCAATCTCGACGAATCACACGCTGCCACATAAGCATCACATGGATTGAAGGGCCCACTTGCCGTCCAAACCGCCTCATCTCACCGTGTGCACTTGTAACCGCCATAAGGGCCCACATATCAGTCTACCAGAGAAAGCACAACCTGAGGGGGGCCACAAGGGCTCGGCCGAACCCTTGGATTGGCCGAACTGACTTTGTGTCGATTCATCCTCCCCCTCCACGTGTTGGTCTCTGGTTGGCTCCCCAAGGTAGTGAAGGGGTGCATGGGTGTTTTCGCTCGCAGAGGCAGGGTGCTCCACACCAATAAATAGAAGGGGAGGGGGTAGGAATAGAGACACACAACTGCATCCAAGGATGAGAGCTTCCCTTCAAAGGAGAGGCCTCTCCTTGCTAGTGTAGAGAATAGGGAGAGAGTGAGGGATATGTACCTCTACGAATGCTTTGTTCTTCAATTAGAGTAAAGTGAGTATTTCTGCATTTTCTATTTAGACTAAAGTGGCATTCATGATCGGATGCTGCAGTTCGTCATTTAGAATAAAGTGGATATTCATGCATGCTCTGATTAGAATAAAGTGGTGTTCGTGATTCCTTTCTAATAGCTTTATGCTTGGTTGCATGAGTAGTCTTTTTCCTTTGCTAATGCGTAGATCCTGCATTTATATGTTCGTCTGTTGCATGACGTTCATATACACTGCTAGTATAGTATGGGATTGAGTGCTCTCTTGCATGCCTTTAGTATAAGCTAGTAGCGCCTATAGTTGAGTGAGATCAGTTCTCTTCTGTGGTCGTAATTCTGCTAGTACAGAGTTCCATAGCTCGTTAGCTAGGGTAGTAACCACAACGTGCACATAGTGTCACGCTACCGGTTATCATTCGTTCGGCTTATCCCAAAGTTTGATAGAAGCAGTCTAGTAGGTGGTGACAGCCCTTCTGGCCCTCATTGATCCTCCATAGTGGATACAGCATAGAGCTACATTCCGCATAGAACCACGTGTCGAAGTCGCCTGTTAAGTCAGGGCTATCGGTACCCTAAGCCAAGTTCTATCTAGAGATCGACCTTTAACCTCATCTGTAGTGCTATCTTTAGGAATCCTCTTTATCCTCGCCTCTTATCTGGGTGTGTCCTTAGACCGACTAGTACGAAGTTAGTGCACACATGTTCCCTTGGATTCGATACGCTTGGAATACTCTGAGGTGAAAGCTACAACGATATCCGTGCGCTTGCGGATTTATTCGCATATGTTAAAATACCCAACATTGACATAGTTTTTCTGAGCAGGACGATCTGACTGGTTAGGTCTGGTGACCTTGACCAGATTGGCAAGGTGTCAAATATTCTTGAGCAAGGTGCGATATCCTAACCAGAGCTGGTCTTCTTGGTCCTCCCCACCCAGGATGAAAAGATTGTTGTGTGGATTGATAAGGCACCCACATAACACCATTGTCATCCCACACCGGGCGAGGCACATTTGATTTTGGTGGAACCCATGATGGAGCATGGTGTTCTCTTTGTTGAAACTAGTCACCCTTGAACCTTATAGCCGCTAACAGAGGCGAAGACGACTTCTCTTGACGTGTAGGCGACCTCACCCTTTTTTTAGTGGCCGATCACTCGTAACGGCCTTTTGCTGGGAATACTTATCAAATAGCATGTCAAAAGTGACCCTTTACTTAGAACTACTTCCCTGATTCTTTGCTACATTGAGCTTCCAATTCCCGATTCCGGACGCCTTGGTTTAATCATTCTTGGATGGCCTTAGGGTTGGCCGGTCTGACCGGCCACCTCCACCGGTCTGACCGGCTTGGCCTGATCAGGCCCAAGTAGTCACTGACCAGCGGGTGCAGATGACCCTTGCCTCCCATGTCCAGAAGCTTTTACGGTGATCTTGAATGTCTCCGTACCATCATGAGTTTTCTCATAAGCAACTTCCCGCATCAACTCTTTTCCTCTCAAATTGGGCTTCTCTTCCCCAACCACCACATTCTTGCCTTTAGTTGCTTCAGCTTGATGCAGCCGAACCAATATTTTAGGCTACTGCAATCCATGGTGTTGACAGGGAAAGATGTCTTATCCACCTGCATTTAATGAAACGTCAAACATCCTTCATTTATGACCGATTGAACCTGTCGATGAAACACATTGCAATCATTAGTGGCATGAGAATATGAATTATGAAACTTGCAATATGCATGCCTTTTCAATTCCTCAAGTGGAGGCAAAGTATGAGTCAACTTGATATTTCTAGATTTATGCAATTCATCAAAAATAAGATCACATTTAGAAACATCAAAAGTAAATTTTAATTCTTCTTACCGACCCTTATGAGCCGGCTTAAGTGATCTGCGTGAATAAGTTTTTGCTTTAGAGGGTCTTGACAGCTGTTAAGTACCATTTTTAGGTCGTCAACTCCTACATAAAATACAGGAAATGTGAGCATCTACAATAGGATAGGAGCTAATACTGACAAGTTCCATAAGTGTCGATGAATATTTGAATGCAGGTGTTTAGCTCATGAAATGAGAAGAAAGCACACCTCATGGATCCATGTTATACAGCCCCAGCCAATGAGAGGCTGCCATGCAAGCATCACATGGATCCATGGACCTACTTATCCAAGGAAACACACCTTCGACCAATCAAGAGCCAGTACGCGGATTCAAGGGCCCACATCCCCATGAAAATGAGCTAAAAACACTACCTCCATAACCATACACACCTTGGGGCCCACCTGGAAGTCACCTGGATGAAATGCGGTGCAAATGGAGCCCACTTGGGTTCACCAACCCCGCTCACTGGACCGGTGGCCCTGCTCTCCTCCAAATCGATGCATGGCATGAGTTACCGCCTTTCCACTCGAGATGCTGTGGTGCACGAGGTCATTCCAGGATGCCAAAGCCCCCTATAAATAGATGTGGAGAGTCCTATTCTAAGGACACACACTTCCCCTCCTCCTCTCTCATTTTCTCTCTTTGGGAGGAGAGGCCTCTCCTCTCCTCTTGTCTAGAGTGTGGGTGTGGAGTAGTTGATTAGGCTAGTGCTAGGTAGAAAGTGTAGGAGTGAGATGGAGGCTTGAGAGCGATGATCCATTCATCATTCGCCTGGTCTTGTACCTCTACGGATGCTTCGTTCTTCATTTAGAGTAAAGTAAGTATTTCTGCGTATTCTAATTAGAGTATAGTGGTGTTCATGATCAGATGCTACTATTCTTCAATTAGAATAAAGTGGATATTCATGCATGCTCTGTTTAGACTAAAGTCGCATTCGTCCTTCCTATCACCTATGTGATTCAGTTATAAGTAAGATCTGGTCCGTACTCACAGGTTTGTCGCTTCGTACTTATACAGAGTGCTATAGCAGGCTGCGGGTCGACAGACGTAGTCAGGTTATATTAGTGATCAGTGGTGTAGACGTGGTGTCTAGACCACAGGTTATCCTTTGTTTGCCTTGTATCCCACAGACAGATAGGGGTAGGCCGCGGTAGTGATAGCCGTTGGACCCTTTGTAATCCCTCACGTTCGGATGTAGCGTAGGCCAAGGGCTAGAGAAGTCTGTTAGAGTCAGGCAAGAGCCGGTGCCCGAAGCGAGTCTCATACCACGTGACTGATCCTTCCTTTAGAATCCATACCCATAGGAAGCTCCTTTCTATCTCCATCTTCCTTTGCTAAGGTCTAGTGTCCTTGGACTGTTTAGACTAGACTAGAAGATAGTGCACATCGTTCCTTGGATTCGATACCCTTCAGAATACTCCTTAGGTGAAGTGCTACAACGGTACATCTGTGCACTTGCGGATTCGTTCGTACTCATAGGTGTACCCAGGTTGTCTTGACGCTCATGCTAACAAGGCGCCGTTAGTGTTGACGTTAAGAAATACCAACAAGCATTTTTGGCGCCGTTGCCGGGGAATGATTGTTGTATCTATCTTCGAACCTAGTGGTCCTCGTATCTACCTTTTTAGTTTTCTTTACCTCTACCTCTACTCCCGTTATCCAAGGAGAAGCTTTCCTGTCATAGCCTCTCTACCCCTAGGGGCCAGTTCGTCTTAGAGCACCCATCAACTTCTTCATCTTGCTACGAACTCGGTCCTGGCTTTACAGCCATGGTTCAGAATCGACCCTTCTTCGGAGTGATCAGTGATGACCCTCATGGTCATTTGGAGGCATTCGAATAACTGTGTTCAGGCCTAGTTGTGCTAGGCACAACGCAAGAAACTTTGAGGTGGAAGTTGTTTCCTTTCTCTCTTGTAAATAGAGCGGAGCACTAGTGCACCCACACGGTAAGAAGTGTGAACAATTGGGAAGAACTATGAGATGACTTTTGTTACTCATTCTCCCATTCGAAACACATAAATTCTCTATTGTGTGACCTCCTCGACTTTGAGCAACTGGAGATGGAGTCCATAGGTGCAGCATGGGCTAGGTTCTCAAGTCTCTTGACATCTAGGTCAGACTTGTCTATATCCCTTGATGAATCAATGTACATCTTTTACACGCATATAGGCATGGAATCTGCACAAGAGCTCGACCACGTAGCTGGAGGTTCATTTGAAACCCAAACTCCAGTGGAAAGAAGAGAGATCCAAGATTACTTCTTGGAAACCTCTTCTTCCCATACCATTTATGACGAACCCTACCAAGCATCAGAGTCAAGCAATGAGAGTCTCTCAATAGTCGAATCCGAGCTTTCACCCTCCACATCCCAAGATTTGTCTGTTGAGCCCTCTCTCGAACCACGAACACCGAAGGAAGAAGAAATTCAACCTTCGGAGCTCTCTTCACAATTTGAGGAACTTCACCCCGACTTAATCGCTAAGGTTCAGGAGCTTTCCTTCTCTGGGCTAAGTGGTGAAAACCCAGACCATGGTTCGAACAGCTGTGTTCATGTTTTGCTTCTGTAAGCATGACACAAGATGTCCTCAGGTGGAAGTTGTTCCCCTTTTCTCTTAGAGGAAGGGCTGAGCAATGGTACACGTGTGTTTCAAGAGGCACGAATGGCAGTTGGGACACCTTCAGAGCAAAATTCTCTATCATATTCTTTCAACAGAATGAGAAGGAAGCCCTTGACACAACTTGGGCTAGATTTTCACCCTTATTGGAATCTGCCCCATGTCTATTTGACCCAAGATGCTTTAATGCTTCAATTCTTTTATAAGGGTCTTGATAAGAAATCCGCCGATTATCTCGACTCCATCACTGGAGGGGTATCCCTCCACAAGATTTCGGCTGAAGGTAGGAAAATCTTAGATAGTATCATGAAGAACACCTACCTTGTATCCGAGTCTGATCCTCTCTTGGAGGGGTGTGAGTCGAGCGATGAGGATCTTCTAGTGGCTAAATCCAATCTTTCATCTTCCATGCCCTTAGAGTCAGCCATAGAACCCTCACCCAAACCAGAAACATCAGAGGGGGAAGAAATTTAACCTCTGGAGTTCTCTTCTCGATTCGAGGATGATCCTTTTGGAGACACTAGAAATACCTCGAATGACCTTAGGCACGAGAAGCCTAGGTCATCGATGTGCCTTTATGAGGTCCTCGATGAAGTTTGGAATCATGGGACCATAGTGGATTGGTCGCCTCAGGAATTAAAGCATACATCCGAAGCAATTCGGGTTAGCTCGACTTCCACGACCATCCATTGTTCCATGAAGGGAAACACTGTAGAAGTCATTCATGACCCTACTGCTGGGGCTTGCATCATATTGGAGTACCTTTTGGAAACTCTTGTGCGTGACAAGCCTCTGACCCTGACTGATAGATATTTCTGAAGTCCCTCATGGGACTACTTTTTCCCATGTCGGGGGATCACTAGGGATGTGCCAATCATCATAGATGAAATCGAGATGTGCTTAGATTTTCATATCTACCCCATCATCGATTTTGAGCTTCTCCTAGGCTTCCCATTAGAAGAACTTCTTAGAGGAGGAGCACCTCGAGGAAGCCTAGATGAAAAGTTTAGGGAATCTATTTTTGCCACCACTATCTCATGTCCAGGACATCCTATGGCGAAGCGTCTCCCCAAGCAAAACCCGCTCGAGATGACGACGCATATATCTCTGTTCGCATCATCCGAGCATGTTCTCATTGAGGTTGCAGAATTTTCTACTCCTCAAGAGTACGACTCGGAAGATCATCTTCACCTTTGTGAAGGCGAATGATCATCATCACTCTCGATCGAGTTTGAGCCTCTTCATGCTGGCCCGTACTATGTTGCTTTCAACCATGATCTAGAGTCAATACTGAGCTTCCATGATGAATCTCTTGAGATGGAGAATTCAAGGGCCATGAATTCTTTGAGGCGGCAACTCTGGAATCTGAAGGAAAGGATTCCATAGATGGGTATGGTAGTTTCACTCTTGATACACCACATGAACCATACTTGCATCATGCCTTTCTAGAGTCTGGCATGCTTAGTGCTTTAAGCACACACGAGGATTGCAACCACCTTATGGTCCTCCTTTGTAAAAAGTTTAGAAGGTTGGTTGTAGATGCATATGTTTATCGTAAGCATTGCAGATTTTGTGTGTGCACTATGGCACTAACCTTGTAGCTGAAGCTCTCGTGGTACATCAACAATTGGTGGTGAGATGGGAATGACACCACCAATGATAGCTGCAAGATGAAGTTCCCATGGTCGAGCTTATGACCATAAACAAAGCACTACCAGGAGATAGCCTGGATTAGCATAGGTTTATTTTCCCTTTTGAATAAAAGCAAGAACATGTTTTTAGGATAAGTTATCCTTCGGGTATTTCTGGTCACTAACCTCTCAGGTGGAGATTGAAAAGAATGATGGACAGGTGACACCTAAGAACATGTGAGCTACATCACCTGCAACACCTTGGTAAGTTTTGGTAAGGGAACGTTTACAAAAGGAAGCTTGATCTCCACACACTTGAGTTTTGTTGCCGAGCAATGCAAACTCCAAGTGTGAGGAAGGTAGGTGAGCATCTTGAGTAAAGTTCCTCTCATGCCAAATCTTACCCTGGTTTGAAGATGGTGTTGGCTCTTGCATCTTGCCCAACTAGCTAGGTATGTCCTGCTTTTGAAGGTTCACCAATCTTTTGCTGATGTTTATGTCCCTTTTGAAAATAGCTTGATCATGCCTACATGCTTCCTTTCATCTATGTTCATATGCTCTGGTTTGAACGTATGTTGCAACATATCTTCATAGGTTGTTTTAAATTAAGCATGGTGGTTAGGTTAAAATTGTCTCCTTTAGTCAAAACAAGACATGGTGTCGAGTTTTGATTGATGAACCTTAGAGTTAATGCTTTCATAGATCTCGGTTGCATGTATGTGGACTAACCCATATAGGAAATCATGAAATTCGAATGGGTAAGTCATTGAGCTAAATTCAAATGGGAAGTAAGTCAAGGCGTCAGATTCATTTTGCACAACATACGAAGGAGGTACATATGACCCCTCCAGGGTCCAAGGTAAGTATATCCTTCTTTGTTATGAAGTGTAATCTTGATCCAACTCTATTTGAGCAGATGACTTGGTGACAATAAAATAAAAACCCAAAAATATTTGAATTCGAATAAAGGCTCTATGGTTCTCGAACCAGTAGAGTCCATCTGTTGTTTCCACTTTTTGTTTGAAGACAGCACCAGGTACAAGCACCAGTGTGGGGGAGTTCTCGTAAAAGCTCATCATCGACACATCTACTTGAGAACTCCCACACAGGCATTGCACAACATCGACTATGCCATCATGACAAGGGACAAGGTAAACTAGAGTGGGTCGGCTGCTCCCACGGGTTAGCTAAACCGACACTAGTCTTCCTTAATCCTCATCCTATCAAGAGTGATGGTATGTGCACCCTCTATCTCACTCTCCCTGATTCATGAGTTTTGAATGAAGTTCAAATATGATCCATTAAATCAAACTCATTGATTCGTGCTCCACTTGCTCTACATGTTTCCAATGGATGGCTTGCATATGTTTTATTCCTTACCTATCATCTTGATGCTTGTGAACAAATATTATTAGGGAACTCATGCTTATCTAAGTAGTTGGCGTTTGTGATATGGTTTGATGATATGATCTTCGCTCCTAATGTTCGAGTGCTTGGGAATTTTATTTTGAAAATTATGAAAACCCTTTGCAAAGCTCCTCTTTGATATGCCAAAGTCCTACCAAAGCTATATGATGAGATTTCTTGAAAACCTTATACTCATATGCTGCTTGTTTTCGCATTGAGCTTTGTTAAATTGTTGTGACCCTTGTGAGAATTCTTTTCATACTTTCATGATCAAGATTCACGTGCACACCATATCCCCCTTGCTATGCTTCTACACTAGAAGTTAGCATTGTATCATCCATCCATCCACCAAATAAAGCTCTACGCATTGTTCTATGATTTATCCCTCTCCAAATATCTCCAAACGAGACTGGGCTATGCAAAAAGAAAGAAAAAGAATACATGCACAAAAGCATGATGATAAAAAAAAAGAGAGGAGATAGCCCAAGTCTTGAAAATTTCAAAAAGGAAAGAGGAGAAAATCATGCAAAAAGGAGCTCTAATAAATTTGATGGTAATAACTAGCACCCGCTAAGGGCCTAGTGTCCACCTTACCATCACTACAACATTCATCATATATGGTAATAGCTAGCACCCATTTCGGGCCTAGTATCCACCTTACCATACCCACCATATTAATACATGTGCACATCTTGATCAGATTGTATGACTTGATTTTCTCCTTGGATTCGGTTTTTTGACTTTGTAATATATGTGATGCAAGTATGCCTTATCATTCATACCCTACCCTGAGCTCCACATATAGCCATCATTAGAAGTAGGATGAAGAAAGGCAAATCTAATGCCTTGGTGAGGATATATACACATTTGAGCGATCTGAGAGAATCAAATGGGGAGCTAAGCAAGGTTTGTTTTGAAAACTTATTGCAAAACCCCAAGTTACTTGACATGATGAGCAGAAGTGATTAGATTCGTGACCGTTCCGTTCCTCAACTACCCAAGATGGCATGATAGATACTCCATAGAGTTCACAAGTACAAGGTATGGTTTGGAATATCTCTTATGCTCACTTCATACCTTTGGATAACATGTCTTACCTTAGTTCGTTCTCCTTCGCTCGAGGACGAGCAAAGGTCAAGTGTGGGGGTGTTGTTGATGGCTGTTAAGTACCATTTTTTAGGCTGTCAACTCCTACATAAAATAAATGAAATGTGAGCATCTACATGAGGATAGGAGCTAATACTGACAAGTTCCACAAGTGTCGATGAATATTTGAATGCAGGTGTTTAGCTCACGAAATGTGAAGAAAGCACACCTCATGGATCCATGCTATGCAGCCCCAGCCAATGAGAGGCTGCCATGCAAGCATCACATGGATCCATGGACTCACTTATCCAAGGAAACACACCTTCGACCAATCAGGAGCCAGTACGCAGATTCAATGGCCCACATCCCCACGGAAATGAGCTAAAAACACCGCCTCCATAACCATACACACCTTGGGGCCCACCTGGCAGTCACCTGGATGAAAGGTGGTGCAAAGCAAAACCCGCAGGTTGGTAGAACCCCAGTTCGGCCTAACCAGTGGTGGCCCCGTTCTCCTCCAGTCGACGTGTGGCACAAGTTACCACCTTTCCACTCGAGATGCTGTGGTGCACGGGGTCATTCCAGGATGCCAAAGCCCCCTATAAATAGATGTGGAGAGTCCTATTCTAAGGACACACACTTCCCCTCCTCCTCTCTCATTTTCTCTCTTTGGGAGGAGAGGCCTCTCCTCTCCTCTTGTCTAGAGTGTGGGTGTGGAGTAGTTGATTAGGCTAGTGCTAGGAAGAAAGTGTAGAAGGAGTGAGATGGAGGCTTGAGAGAGATGATCCGTTCACCTCTACGGATGCTTCGTTCTTCATTTAGAGTAAAGTAAGTATTTCTGCATATTCTAATTAGAGTATAGTGGTGTTTATGATCAGATGCTGCTGTTCTTCAATTAGAATAAAGTGGATATTCATGCATGCTCTATTTAGACTAAAGTCGCATTCGTCCTTTCTATCGCCTATGTGATTCAGTTATAAGTAAGATCTGGTCCGTACTCGCGGGTTCGTCGCTTCATACTTGTACAGAGTGCTATAGTAGGCTGTGGGTTGACAGATGTAGTCGGGTTATAGTAGTGATCAGTGGTGTAGACATGGTATCTAGACCAATGGGTTATCCTTCATTTGCCTTGTATCCCACGGATAGATAGGGGTAGGCCGCGGTAGTGACAGCCGTTGGACCCTTTGCAATCCCCCATGTTCGGATGCAATGTAGGCCAAGGGCTAGAGAAGTCTGTTAGAGTCAGGCGAGAGCCAGTGCCCGAAGCGAGTCTCATACCACGTGACTGATCCTTTCTTTAGAATCCATACCCATAGGAAGCTCCTTTCTATCTCCATCTTCATTTGCTAAGGTCTAGTGTCCTTGGACCGTTTAGACTACACTAGAAGATAGTGCACATCGTTCCTTAGATTCGATACCCTTCGGAATACTCCTTAGGTGAAGTGCTACAACGTACATCCGCGGCGCCATGGATCTCGCTCGCACTCATAGGTGTACCTAGGTTGCCTTGACGCTCACGCTATCAAGGCGCCGTTAGTGTTGACATTAAGAAATACCAATAGAGGGCCAAACAAATTCAGCAGCATAAACTTCTTTATCACTATCGCTCGAACTATCAGAATCATACTCAATAGCGTGCATATTTGAACGACGTGATTTAACGCTTTCTTTTTCTTTATTCATTCGGTTTTCACCAATTAAAACCCTCACTTGTACTTGTGCAACTGAAAGAAAATCAGAGCCATCAATTTTATCTCTAATAGATGATCTTAAACCCTTTAAGAAAATATCAGCAAGGTCCATATCGGTAATTGACAAATTAAAACAACGGTTCTTGGTTTCTTTAAATCTCTTAATGTAAGAAGAAACGGTTTCATCTCTACCTTGTTTAACCGATGTTAAGTCTGTCAATTTCAATTGTACACTCCTACTATAAAAGTGATCATGAAACTTACGCTCTAACATATCCCAAACTGGGAGCAAGTGAAGAAAATCAAGCAAAAGCAGTGCCAGTCAAAGATAAAGAAAATAAACGCACTTTAAGAGCATTATAAGCACCTGCTTCACCTAGTTGAGCTGTGTATTGACTAATGTGCTCCCACGTGGTTTGGTCATCAGCACTACTAAATTTAATAAGATTAGGCATATGCCAACCATGTGGGAGGGGAAATTTATCAAACTCAGCATCGTATGGCTTTTGATACAAATTAGAATTACCAAGATCAACACCAAGCTTGTTTTTCATTACACTGGCCAAATCTTTCTTAAATTTAGTAAAGTCTAACCAATTAGGATTATTTGGCTATTGTGATACTGAATTCACCATATTCATCTTATTTAAGTAGGGAGCCATCTTAGCTTGAGCAAGCCTATAACTTTCAAGCACATCGTCCATAATTATGCTATTTTGAGCTGATGCATTGACTGTCGTACTATACTGAGGTCCAGCGCTACCAATTGTGTTAGTACTAAACTTGGCACGACAGAGAGCGGTAAAGGCTGATCAGGCACCATCTCCAATGCATTGGTCATACTGGTCTGATCGGCTGTCAGACCCGGTTTGACCGCTCCAACCGTAGTCGTCTTTAGCGGTTGGAACGGCGACATTTGACCAGGAAAGAAATTGAGTGGCATGCCATACAAAGGATTTCCAGGACTAACGCTAGGCATGGGTGTCAAACTAGGATGTACTACCTCACTTGCATCAATTTTAGGAGCACTACTACTAGTTTCATTATTAGCATGTGCAAAAGCTTTTTCTTTTTCAATATCTTCTAAATGTTCTAAATAAGCAACGTAAGAAGCAAGCAATTCATCACTGCCCAAAGTAGATGGGTTAGGAAGGGGTTTGCTTACAGTGGGAATTACCACAACCTTGTTGTCGTTTAGCTTGATCGCCGGCATCTCGAAATCTTGAATTCTTGGGACCTTACCTTTACGATCCTTCTTGACGCTCGTCAAAAATTGTTGCTTGATGTACTCTTGCAGCGCCAGGTACTTTTGTTTCTCCTCCGGATTGAGATCCTCAAGTGAAGCCGTGATGATATTCTCCATGTCGAGGTCACACGTTGATCCCATCTTACTAAGGCTTGATTGAATGGTTGTAAAAACTAGATCTTTCTTCCCCAGCGGAGTTGCCAAAATGTGTTGACGCTTTTTCTGGTCAACACATGAGTGTACTAGATCACGCGGTTGTCAAAAACTCTCCTCGCCGGAGCTCCTGCTCCTAGCCAGTCAGACCGGTCTGGACAGAGGCACCACGACAACCTACGTCCCCCACCTCGGGAGGGACCCCGCCAGGGATGGCAAGCCTAGAGTTGCTCTGAGATCGACAGGCCACTCAGAAAGTCCTCAACCGCCGTAGAGATGAAGGAGGAAAGCAAAAGGTTGGAAAAGCTTGGGTTTGGAGACAAAAGTAGTAAAAAATATTGATCAATTGGGTGATAGCCCTCAATCGGCCGTGGCCCTTTATATTTATAGGGTGGGGAGGTCTTGCCCCGCAAGAAAATCCTTTACAACTCGAATTCTACCAGGACTCCTCAATTCTACCCGGACTCGGGTGACCGGCCCGACCGCCGAGCCCACCGGGTCGACCGGTGGCCGTTGCCGACCAGCTACAGTCCCGGCATCGCCGACCGCCTAGAGGAACCGGTTTGATCGGCTGGACCCAGCCTGATCGGCTTGCTGCCAAATTTAGGTGCGAACAATAGCATTAAATGTATGGGTGCCGTTTCTATAGTAAACGGTAATGAATGGGGATCCTTTCGTGAGTGCTGGCACAAAAGGTTCTTTTGTGTTGTTGGTTTTCTGCAGGTACACTAACCGCGTATACGTAAGTTAAGAACAACTAGTTCTCCGACTAGATTATTATAGGGAGAGCCATATTTTGTGCCTTGCTACCGACACTAACCTCATAAGTCCAAAACTTTTTGGCAGTTGTTTTTCATGTGAGAACGCATAGGACATGCATGCATCATGATAAGTCTTTGAATCTTGGTTAACTCGTTGGAAAACAAACTCTTTCAAATAAATACAACTCTGCTGGTCTGAATTTTTTCGGGCCATTAAAACACTTTAAACCTAGAAACACACCATAAGAAAGTTGTCGAAACTTAACAAGGAACCTGCTGTAAAAATTTCAAGAATTTTGGATCAGAGGAACTTGAGTTATGTCCAAAAACACAGGCCACCAATTTGCTGAAAATTCTGGGCGTTTGAAAAGGTAGCGTTTGCACCTCCTTACACTCAGTTTCAGGCAAGCTTGTGAATATCAAAATTGTGCCAAAATACCTTGGGGATAATCTGGAAAATTTTGGGAAGAATTCTATCACTACTTTTCATGTTACAATGTATCTTCTCGCTGTTCAGATTTTCAGTTTTTGAGCACTTGAGTTCTTTTGTTCTCACATTTCTGTTTTGGTACAGATGGCCGCCCCCGTTGCCCCGGTTGGTGTTGCAGACGAGTACGTCCACTCGGACTGCCTTCACTGGAGGGTTTCCCCTCCATTCTGTGGGGAGTTTTGAGCACAGCCGGATACACTACTCCACATTACATGGGCAGGGTGTAACGTCTCAGATTTTCCCGGAATGTTAATTATTGCAAAAATGTGGGTTATCAAAAAATTTTGGTGCTTAATGTGTTTGATCATAACCATAAGATTGTCTTCTTGTGCTCTCTCCAAATTCCTAATAATAAAATTAATTAAATTACATTGTGTGCTAAGGATTATCTCTATGTTAGTGTGATTTGGTTCTTAAGTGGTTTATTTGTTTCTTTGACTGTGGTTTATATTTGAATTCTAAATTCAAATATAAATCTAAAGCTAATTAAACTAATTACCCTATCTATCCTTCGGACCCACCTAAACCACCTCTCGGCTCTTTAACCTGCTAACCCAGGCAACCAGCCATCTTTCCCGGCCTCTTCTCAAAAAGTGCTCTGGAATTTCGTAAATGAATTATTTGATTATTTTCCGACTCTTCGAATTAATCCTTTGCAATTGATTTGATTTCAGATGATAAACTATAATTCGTTTGATTAAATTTTCAAGAGCTCAATTTGAATTATGATGATGTTTTTCAGCTTCTCGAATTAAGTCATGGTTATTTAATTCGTTCTCGGAAAATTACTCAATTTATTTCGCAGGATTTAATGGTTTTGGCCCAAAGCTTAAACCCATTTAAAAACCCACCTACACTAACCCTGACCTCTTTATATATATACCCATCACACCTCTCTCTCTTTCCACTCTTTCCCAAGCCACCGCCGCACTCTGCTATCCTTTCCTCTGCTCTTTCTTCTCTTGCAAGAAGCTAGCGCTAGTATCTCACCCTCTCTGTTTTTCTTCTTTCACCGAAGGAACACAGCACACAGCTTCTTTCCCTTCACTTCTTCTCCAGTCGATAGCCACAAGCAGCTTGAATTCCATCTCCTACCAGCCACCGATCCTCCCTCTCCACTGAAGAAGCTAGCAGCCACGAGCTCCAAATTCCAAGCCACAGCCTGCATCTCCTCTTCTCTCAACCGAAGCAAGAAGCAGGTGCTTGATGCTCTGGATCCAATTCCTTCCGGCTAGCAAGCAGCATTAGGCCTCGTTCGGTTATCCCGGAACAGGCCGTTCCGGGTGCCTTTCCAGGCGGATCATTTCGGCCCGTTTCAAAACCAGTTCTAACAAAAAATTGTTGTTCGGTTTCGCTTGGCCCGGAAACTAAACAGAGCCTGGAACGGCCTTTCCAGTCCAAGATCCGCCCGGATATCATCCCCACCTAGACACCTCCGGATCGCTTCCGAAGACAACTCACACGCACGCGACGCGAGGCGAGGCGGTGCGGCGCGCGAGAGGCGGAGCTGGCGGCGAGAGGTGGCTGCGTGGCGGCGCGGCACATCTCCCCCGACGGCAACCACCACGACGGCGCCGGCGACCGTCTCCCTGACCTCTCCTCGTCCTTCCCCACTCCTCATTGATTTCTTTGTTCGTAGTTGAAATCCATGACGCGTATGTATAGAATCTTGATTCGATTTTTAGAGAAACTCTAAGGTCAATATGTTCTTGAGCCAGAGGGGGCTGTCACAGGGAGCGGCACCTCGGTGCCGGCGCCGGCGAGGCAAGACCAGCAGCCTGTTCGTTTGGCTGGTGATGGTGGGCTTGGTTTGTTTCCGGAGAAGATCGCCAATTTCTTTGGTGGCTGATTTATTCGGAGAAAGATCAGATAAGACTGAGTGCTGGCTACGGTGGTGCGGGCGGGCGGCGCACGGCTGCACTGCACGTGCGCCCTGGTTTTGTTTTATTATTGAGTTGGGACTTGCAGTGCTTCTTGAGGTACGTGATAGGTAGCAGAAGCGATGGCCCTTAGAGGATGTTCTCTAGGATTAATTTGATGTTTGGTCTTAATCGTATCTGTTTCAGTGATGAACAGAAGTACAGCCCCCTTTCTAGGAGATTAGAAAAATTGTACTCTCACTTTAAGCCTTTCAGTGATGTCAGAAGTTAGCTTCTTGTGCAGATCAAGCTGTTATACTTTGGGTAGCAGCAGAGTAGTTGTTTCTTTACATGCTTTCAATTAGTTGAAGTTCAAAAAATAGGCTGCAGTGCTCGTAGCTTGCTTATTATACTTGCAGTGCATATAATTTAATTAACTCATGGGCAAACTTGCTGATTGCAGTGCATATAAAAACAGGCTTGAGTGGGGTTATAATGGAGTGGGTTTAGTCCGTTAGAAGGCTACCGCGCATGTTCTAGATTCGTAAAACAGTGTGTTCGATGTTTAGTTACACTGAAGGTATGATAAAAAAAGATGGACCTAAGCTGTTAATCAAATGTAATTCTTCTGTCATATTATGGTGTAAGATGGACCTAAGCTGTTAATCAAATGTAATTCTTCTGTCATATTATGGTGTAGTGCTTTTGGTTCGAATCTCCTAGTCCTCTCTGTCAATCAAATGTACAGTATTTGTTGAATTAATCTACGTACACATGTGCTGCTTAGAATAAGTTATAGTCTCATATTTCTTCAGCCTAAGCCTGTACATTTGATAGCTGTATCAGTTAACAATGCTCCATTTGAAGTCCCTTTAATCTGCCTACCTGTAGGTTTGTAGGAGATGATGATGTTTGTAGGACTGGGTATTGGATGAGGTTCTTGCTTGGTAGTAGCAGTAGCCTGATATGCTGGGTTGCTGGTAACAAAAGTGCCTGATAGTTTTTATGTCCATTCTCTGTCCATTCACCAGCTGTAACAAATAGAGTGTGCACTAGCTTATCACTAGTATTCCCTAAGATCATCATGGTTTTCAAACAGAGGTAGCCTACTTATACACTAGCTTTTCTGTATATCTGGTTTGGAGTTGACATATCATGTAAGTTCTAATGATTTCAAATATACTGATTCAAATGTTCTGTTATCATTTCAGGAAGGGTCAATGCTTAAGTTACATGGTGCACCTTCTCTTGTCTTTGGCTTCCTAGAAGAAACCTCATGTGGATGATTTCAGCTTATAAATGAGAGGATGCATACATGTAACATGTGGTTCAAATTTTATTTTCTTTTTGAAGATCAGTGTAGTTTGGATGTAATTTCTGAATTAGAAGCTTTTCATGAATGAGTGGAAACTCTATGGTGCTCACTTGGTGTCAAGGTCAATTCTTCGCTGGAGCCTGTGTTGTGCTGTGCAATTTTCTACTCATCTGTGCCTTGTGCAGCGGCAACGGCACCTCTAGCTATCCACTGTATAGAGACATGAGATATGACTGAATGGTCATGAATTTACATTCTCTCTCTCCATGCAACGATAATATGGGTGTGGGATAATATGTATGTGTCGGATGTGGGACCAGTAGCTGCTGGTAAAATTTGATTAGTTGAAATCCTGTTGAAGCTTTATTTTGATTCCCTGTAGTGCCGAACGCATGTTTTGAAACTGTTGGCTTTAATCCTGGCCAGGAACAGCTGTTAACCAGGATTCAGTGACAGCTGGTTGCACTCGATCCTTGCCAGGACTGAAAAAGGGCCGGGAATGAAATCTGAGGAAACGAACGAGGCCTTAGCACGAGCTCTGCCTCTCTCTGAATTTCTCCCTCTCAAATCGACAGACAGCAACAGCTCAAGCCTTTTCCTTCTTTTCCTGCTCTTTCCTCCACCAGAAGCAAATCAGCAGCCGCACACCCCTGCTCTCCTTCTCCCTGTTAGCTTGCGCGAGATCCAAATCTGCTCCTCCCTACTTGCCCCAATCGATCTCCACCTCCCTGTGTTCTTTCTCCTCTCCTCTCCTTTTTTTTTTTTTTTTGCCATTGCAGGAATCAGCAACAGCAGCAAGCCATAGCCAGTAGCCTCCATCTCCCTTCTGTCCACGCACGAAGCAACATAAGCACCAGGACCCCATCGGGTTATCCCTCCTCTCTCTAATCTCTTTCTCCACCGAGATCCAAGGCCACTAAGGGCATGTTTGGATTGTTGGGGTAAATTTACCACAAATTTACCCCAATTTGACACTCTTGAGGGGGCAACTAAAATTTGGGGGCTACACATTTGCTAAACTCTGTTTACCTTACATTTTTAGCATCTTTGAAGCAAAGTTCAGGTAAATTTGCTCCTTTAGCCCCATTTGCCCCTTCATCCGAACATGCCCCGCATCCCAACCAGCAGCTTTCCTTCAGGCCTCCACTCGAATCGCTCCATGCCCTTTACCTTCCACGCAAGATGCAAAGCAGAGCAGCAACCTGCTGTTTTTCCTCTCCAGCGCGGGCGCCGAGCTGAGCGCTCGCCATGGCCGCGGGTGCACCCGGCCCCATGCTGCTTGCGCTGTGGGAGAGTGGGTGCAGGTCGCGGTGGATTGGAAGCCAGGACGAGTACAACGACAACCAAGAGCAGAACGGCACGACCGCGTCGATGGCCCGCTCACCGAGGTCGCTGCTGTCATTCACACCCCTGACGTGTTCGGCGGTTTGCTGCAACCAAACCGCAGCCACCAAGCTGAGGGTGCTGCTGCAGGGAACAACGACGACGACCACCGCGCGCTGGAGGACGAGGCCGACACTGCCGCCGTAGCAGAGCTGCCGGAACCGCAAACTGCTTCTGATCTGCTACCTCTTCGTCAAGCCGTAGCTGCCGTGGACGACGACGACCACAACATCAAGCCAAGAACTGAACAACGTTCCCGAGCTGCTGCCTCTCCACCACTGTTCCACCACAACACGGCTGCCATCCACCTCACCCTCGACGTGTTCGTTGAAATGTCTGAACCGCAACAGCAAGCCCATAGGTGAGCTTCCAGCCCTGCCTTGCTGTCCTTATGTGTGCCGGCCTTCGTGCCGAGGAGTTGTGCCATGCTGCACCGCCCGCGTCGCCGTCGCCGGCCTTCGCGCCGTGAGCATGTCTTGCAGGTGCCTCGCCGGAACCGCACGCTGCCGACCTATCTGAACGCCGTGTCCCTGCTGCCTATGTGCTCGCGTGCGCGGCCATGAAGGCCATGCCTCAACATGGCCGTTGCAATGCGTGAACCAAGCCGAGCCACGCCAAGCTTCCACCTTGCCATCACCTTGTCGTTCCGGATGCCTGTTCCCAACCCAAAGCCATCGCCTTGCTAACTTCCCCGATGGTTACCTGCGTAACCTGCTGCTAGGTTGTCCTTGCCTTAGGAGCAATGGGTCGAACACCCTGTAGGTGTCCCCAATCCGGCCAACCCTTTAAGCTTTTTGCCAAGCCTTGTCCATGCTCTAGTTTTGACCCACCACCTATGTGCTAACTCGTGGTCTGTCTGGTTCAAACCGTGAAGCTGCAGTCCCATGCTAGAAGCTAGGAATGCTCTCAAAAGGCCCTGCCCATGAACTCCAGCCGGCTGTAGCTATGACCAGTCAGCCACAACAAGCGGCAACCGGCCATGCTTGGCCAAAACGAGCCACACTTTGCTCGCTGCCGGTGCCAATGCTCTAACCTGCAGCCAGCTAACAGCCAATCCGCAGTTCAACAATAGCTGTCCTTTAGCAAGCTAACAGTTAACCTATAGCTATCCTGCCAGCTCTTGTTCCAAGTGCGCCACCTATGACCAAGCCGTGGCCGCGATCATGCCGCTATCCCGCGTGCCGGTGCACCAAAAACCTTCGGCCATAATCCATCTTGTTTGTGTGTTGTTGCTAGCAACAACACATGCCCCTTTTCCACCGAGCTTTAATTCTTGTACCTTGTTGCCTATCTCAAATCTTTCAAGCCCCTATCATATCCTTGCCGCGGCCGTGCCACGCTTTCGTTGTGGGCGACGTGCGCGCTAACCGGATGTCCCGTGGAGGTGCCCATCCTCGCCACATCTTTGTCATGATCCAGCTCGAGCTAAGCCTTTCCATCGTGCCTCACCGCTTTCAGCTGATCCTTACCTGCACAATCTCTCCAATCTGACCAAAGGGGGCCCACGGACTTACTGTTGGGACTCACTAACATGTGAGACCGCTAACCCATCTGACATACGGGGCCCACAGGATGACTTGTGGGGTCCGGTTGACCCTTGACCTTGCCCTTTGACTTGGTCAACAATGATCGTTGACTAGTCAACTTACCTTGCAGACTGACCCAAAACCGAACATGTGGTTCTCTAACTTGCTGACTTATGTCTTGGGTGCTTTATTGCAATTAATTAAATCCATAAAGTATTTCAGTATTTAAAAATCAATAATAAATTGATCCTAGCTTAGAAAAATACGAAATCAGTTTCATTATTTTTCTAAAATCATGAAGCACCCGTTAGACTAGCTTTTGGAGTTATTGGTTCTTTATTGCTTCTCTTTTGGAGTTTATTTGCAAATAGATCCTCAATATTTATTTTATTTACGTATCTAGGATTTGGAGGACTTGGAGGATCCCGAAGACCCGAGCTACTTCAAGAGGAAGATCAAGCGAGAGACACTCCAGGTTCACGCCCATTCGGATTCTGAATACCTATTAGGCATTGCTTATTAGAATGCTAGTGTTTTACTACTCGCATGATGATGAACCTTGCATAGCCTATCTTTATATCATGTTCCTTGATTGTCCTACTACTACTATACTATATATGTGTGTATATACGCTGAGCTACACGTTCATGTGTATGGGATGATGTGATTAGGATTCTTGGCGTGAGTGGGATAAAACCGGCAGTTGAAGGTGATTTTGGGATACTTGGCGGGGGTGAGCTCAAGACAACCTGATCTGGGATCTGGGGCTGGGGGTTCGCTACTCGGGTGTTCCCTATTTCGTGCCTATGGTAGGCACACTTGTTTTAGTAGCACAGGTGTTGGGGTTTTTACTGATGGAGGCTAGGAGCTCGCCTAGGTCTGAAAGTGAGTGGACAGACCTTTTTTCTGGGACTTTTCGTACACACCACCTCGTCGAGAGTGGGGTTAGAGCCGGGTCGAGCCTGGCAAGTGCGGTACCATACCTGCTGTAGGATAGGAGTATCAGTGTAAGGGAGGCTGGGTGTTAACTCTTCCCTCTCTGATCGTGCGCCCCCGTGTGGCCACGAGGGGGACTACTTCACCGTTTCGGGGTGGTCTTCTGTGGGGGGTCGCGTCCGAGCCTAGATGTAGGGTGGTATCATAACTCTCAGGTGTTCGTCCGGTAGGGTGGGTTTAGTCAGTTCGCTACCGGCTGAGCTCCATCCCAAGTTGGGTACAGGTGACAAACTCTGTAGAGTTAGATCTATACCTATAGCCGCATCCTCGGTCATGGACATGCCCATGTCAGCTCTGGTCTCATGTTTTGGGATTTCTACCTCCCCCTATAGTACTTGTGTGTGGTGAGCCGTGGTTGCAGTCGGGGAGAGAGGAAGAGGCTCCCTTCCACTTGTGAATCCAACTGTAATCATTGAGATGCGAGGAGTGAAAGTTCTCGCATCGACCCTAGATGGAGATAGGATATGGTGATGGGGCCCTGTCGAGGCAGGTGTTCCTGATTGTGTTGAGAGATGGGATTGGTGGTATATGGAGATTTATTCTTTATGCTTTGCTGCTGCATAGGAAAACCCGAGCCTACTCCTTGTCTACTTTTTATACCTTTCGTATTAAGCCACTTAAAGCTTGCATACGGATGGTGACGTGAACCTATCCCATTCCTTGAGGATAGTTTGTGAGTGTGCCGGAATGAACTTGGAGTGAGGGTCTGAATATGAAGAATCCATGAAGGAAAGGTTGCGTTGCTTCGCTCAAGGATGTCTGTGGTGAACATCGTTGATGAAGACTCCAAGCCCTAGCTACCGCTATGCAGGATTTCTACATGTCGTTTAGCCCAAGGGGCTTGTACTAAAATCATATCCCAAGTTGTATTTGGATGTAAATATTTTATTTTGTACTTTGATTTTCATTGTAGGGAAATGATTTTATGCTGTAATGAGTTATGTACGTGATAGCTACTAATCCAGGGACTATCACAAGGGTAAGTGTCGGTGTTTAGACCCGACAACCTCCCAAAGGGGGGTACCCGAGGTAGACGATGATGGGGCTCGCCGAGATCAGGAACTCGAAGGTGAGACACGAGACACACAATTTAGACGAGTTCGGGCCGCGTAATAATTGATTGCGTGATTGTAGGGTATTACGCACATTGTGGCCCGAACCTGTCTAAATTGTGTGTCTCGTGTCTCACCTTCGAGTTCCTGATCTCGGCGAGCCCCATCATCGTCTACCTCGGGTAAACCCCTTGGTAGATTGCCGGGTCTAAACACCGACAGCTGGTGCACCAGGTAGGGGGGGTCCCTGCCTCGCCTTATATAGTCTGGGAGGCATGGTTACAAGTCGGTTAATATAGGAGTACTAGTCGAGTATGACTAGGAGAAGGCCATTGTTGATTACAACGTGTGCTTTCCTATTCTAGTACTAGTCCTGTAGTTTCCATGTAGACTACGCCATCTCATACCGCAGTCCACATCTGAGAGTAGTCTCAGGGTCTAGTATTCTGTACGAGCGTGGGCCACTTGGCTGGTGGGCCCCCGGATGTCCGTACGATAGTAAGGGAGTCGGGTTGTCCTCACGGAAACCCGGTTCATTACACAGGGAGTACGAGCAGATGGGAGTGCCCCGTTATCGAGTGTTTCTCTCGCTACAGCCTCACCCTGACCACCCCGAGTGGACAGCTCTGGACCGTGAGGTTATGGGCTTTCGCTTGAGTGACACTTGGGAGACTGCCGCTCTCCAGACACTCACCGCTTTTTGCGAGTAGCACCCCCTAGATACTCGGCCCAGTGGGACTTTTCCCTGCTGAGCGGGCTGATGACCCCACTTGGATTGAGTGTACGCAGCATGCGGACACCCTGGTTGCTATGCACCCTGAGGCTACTGTTGTCACTTCAGTGCATTTTATGAATGCGTTGTACCGCCTTCAGGCTCTCCTTAGGGAAGCCACCACTCAGCGATCACAGCTCAAAGTACTGTTCAGGAGAGGAACAGTCACATAGTGGACCTCTCTCTTGAGTTGACTGATAAGGATGATCAGGTGCACCAGCACCAGGAACAGATCACAGACTTGCAGGAGCGTGTTGACCAGCTTGAGACTCAGAGGGATCACCACCTCGAGGCGATCGCCGACCTAGAGGAGCAGCTCGAGGACTTGCATCTAGTTTTGGATGATGCCCAGGATCACATTGACCTCCACCACCAGCAGAGAGGCCACGGTATGGAGATTGATGCGGAGGCTCCGGACAAGATAGAGATAGAGAGATAGAGCCCGAGGAGATAGAGGGCATCTCTGGGATGGATAGTGATAGCCGTGCACCTTCTCCACCTCCCGGGATGACTCACTCCCCGGTGGGCAGTTTTTCGTCGGTTAACAACATAGATGACTTCTAGATGTGGAGAGCAGTTGTGTATACTCCTCAGTGTAGCCTTATTTTGGTTCGTGGATGGGATAGGCTAACTTAGAGTGTGTATTCTTTTATGTGGTACATACTGTGATGTAACCTCCACTAGTATTGGAAACTTAGCCCAAGAACTTGAGGATTAAATGAGATTAATGGATGGATGTAATTTCAGCAGCTAGACTGTTTGCAAATTTTTAGCCTCGGTTACTTTCATTTCTGGACTGAGCAATGAATACCAAAGTTGTGGGGAATTTCATAAGCAAACCGCACGCAAAATTGCAGAATTTTTGGACTTACATAACTCGAGTTATGGACAAAACACTATAGCACGGCCTGATGAAAAACAGCGAAGACAGAGGAACGAAAAACAGAGTTGTTGATCAAGATAACTTTAGAATCAGCCCTTGGGTTGAATACCAAAAGTGTCAAGCTTAAATTTATGCACCTATAAACCAAAGATGAGCATTTTCGGGTATTTGAGTAGGGAGATATGAAATTTTCCCTTAACAGGCGCTGATATCTACAACAGAAAAGTTTCTTGCAAATTTAGTGTTTTTCACATGCACATATTCCATCTTGTTGTTTATATCTAAGGAAGTTTATGAAATATGTGACTGATGGGAAGTTCATAATGCAGATGGTGAATGGGACACATCAAACCCCCGCTGGTTTCGGGTAGCATGGTGGCGACAATAGCCAGCAGCCACCTCAACCACCGATGTCACCTGTGGAGGCATTCTTTGCCACCCAAACTGAGCTGCTAAGGCAGATTGTCCAAGGGCGGCGGCAGCAACCACAACAATAATAACAGCACCACGGTGGGGTCATGTGGAGCCCCAGCCTCAGAGCTCGAGGTTTGAGCACTTTCTGAGCACTCAGCCTCCAATTTTCTCCAAGGAAGAGGAACCTCTAGACGCGGATGCATGGGTTCGAGCCATTGAATCCAAGTTTGCCATTCTGACCCTACCTTGTCCTGAGGATCGCTAGGCCAGGTTTGCCATGCAGCAAATTCGTGGTCCTGCACTCATGTGGTGGGAACACTACAATACTATGCTTCCAGCAGATCATGTAGTCACCTGGGATGAATTCAAAACTGCCTTCAAAGCACATCACATACACGAGGGATTGATTGAAAGGAAGTTCAATGAGTTCTTGGCTTTGACTCAAGGTACACACACTGTACTCTAGTACGCGCAGGCCTTCAACAATTTGTGCCAGTATGCAGGGCACCATGCTGACACGGATGACAAAAAGAAGGACCGTTTCCGTCGCAGTCTTAGCACTAAACTCAAGGAGCGTCTGAACCCAATCAAGACTGCAAGTTATAATGAGTTAAGAGCCTGTTTAGTTCGGTAGAAAATTTTGGAGAAATTTTTGGAGGCCCCTTTCAAGGTCTATTAGGGGTATTAAATGTAGACTAATTACAAAACTAATTACACGGACCTACGGGAAATCGCGAGATGAATCCATTAAGACTAATTAATCCATCATTAGAGATTGTTTACTATAGCATGATGTTATCTAATCATGACATAATTAGGCTCGTTAGATTCGTCTCGAAAAATTATGAGGGTTATGAAATGGATTTTGTCATTAATCCATGTTTAATACTCCTAATTAGTGTCCGAAGATTGATGGAGAAATTTTTGCGAACTAAACAGGGCCTTAGTGAACCTGGCCATATCTCAAGAGGAGGCCATTATGGCTCATTGTGCAGACAAGAAGAGAAAGGCTCCCGCCACTCCCATAAATGCCCCCAATCAGAGATTCTGAGTTGTCCAAAAAGCTATACCTCAAGGGCCACAGAGGTCACCGCAGCAAGGATGTTGGGTGATTAGACCATCCCCGAGCCAGCAGTAGGGTAACTTCTGTTTCCCTCCTCCTCAGCCACAAGGCCCAAGGCCAAATGCACTGCAGTTAGCCTGCCCTGGCAATGGAAATCGTTGCTACAACTGTGGAAATGCTGGGCATTTTGCTAAGGACTGTCCCCAGAATCGGTAGCAAAATCAGGGACAAGGCTCCAACCAGAACAAGGGAAAGAAGTAGATAGTGCAAGTCAAGCAGGGAAGGCTCAACTTCACCACCTTGACTGATCTACCCGAAGGAGCACCAGTGATGATGGGTACTTTCCCTATCCGACACCAACCTGCAGTCATATTATTTGATTCTGGTGTAACACATAGTTTTATTAGTACAAAACTCCTAGCCAAATGTGGATTAAAATTCTGTCATACCAAGGGGTCATATATGATATGTACACCAGGTGGTAAAATAGCTTCCAATCAAATAACTCACCGTGTGCCAATCAAGTTGGGTAGTAAGGTCTTCCACACCGACCTTATGATTTTGGGATTGGAAGGCATATATGTTATATTGGGGATGGACTTAATGACCCAACACAAAACCGTCGTGGACATCTGAGAACGAATGGTTGAAATCAACTCACCCACCTATGGATCCACTACTATTTACCTGCCACCCCGAGATTGCGTCAATTCTTGCGCATTCTCGATGTTGGGATCCCGAATGGAAGAGATTCCAGGGGTGTGCGAGTATGCCGATGTATTTTCAGATGACTTGCCTGGGATGCCACCGGATAGAGAAATCAAGTTTGCCATTGAACTTCAGCCTTGCACTTCACCTATCTCTAAATGGCCTTACCGAATGCCACCCGTGGATCTGGCTGAATTAAAAACTCAACTCCAAAAACTGCTGGACAAGGGTTTTATCCACCCAAGCACATCACCTTGGGGATGCCCTGCACTTTTTGTAAAGAAAAAGGATGAAAGTTTGAGATTGTGTGTGGACTACCGACCTCTCAATGCAGTGACCATCAAAAACAAATACCCCTACCCTGTATTGATGTTCTTTTTGATCAAGTAGCTACAGCCAGAGTGTTCTCCAAAATTGATCTTGGCTCGGGATACCATCAAATTAAGATTCGGCCTAGTGATATTCCTAAAACCACCTTTTCCACTCGGTATGGGCTATATGAGTACTTGGTCATATCATTCGAGCTCACAAATGCTCCTGCCTACTTCATGTACCTCACGGTGTTTATGCCCAAACTTGAAAGTGCGTCGTGGTCTTCATTGATGACATCCTTGTATACTCGAAAGATGAGAAGGAGCATGCCCAACACCTCCATATTGTCTTACAACAACTTAGAGATCATCAGCTGTATGCCAAATTCTCTAAATGTGAATTTTGGTTAGACCATGTGAAATTTCTGGGAAACACCATTTCTCAGGAAGGCATTGCAGTTGATCCTAGCAAGGTACAAGAGGTGATGGACTGAAAAGCCCCCACTTCTGTTCATCAAATCTGAAGTTTTCTTGGTTTAGGGGGCTATTACCGTCGCTTCATTCTGGTTTTTTCAAAATTGCAAAACCTTTGACTGAGTTGCTTAAGAAAGGGGTTAAATTCGTGTGGAGTGACAAATGTGAAGAAGCTTACCACACTTTGAGAACATTGAGCACCAGTTCTAGCTCAACCTGACAACACCAAGCCTTATGATGTTTATTGCGATGTTTCGGGCACTGGACTCGGTTGTGTTCTTATGCAAGGCAATCGAGTTATTGCCTGTGCCTCACGGGCACTTCAACCTCATGAGCAGAATTACCCTACCCATGACCTTGAGTTAGCAGCGATTATTCATGCTCTAAAGATCTAGAGACACTATCTTATGGGTACCTATTGCATCATCTATACCGATCACAAAGGTCTCAAATACATCTTTACTCAGGCAGACCTGAACATGTGGCAAAGAAGATGGTTGGAGTTAATCAAGGGCTTTGATCTAGAAGTGCACTATCATCCTGGGAAGGCGAATGTCGTTGCAGATGCTCTAAGCCGCAAAGCGCATTGCCATTACCTCTCCGCTCTTTCATACAATGAGACATTGTGTCAGGAGATGAGTAAGCTTAGTTTGGAAATCGTTCCTCAGGGCACCCTGAATCACATTTTCATTGAGCCCACTTTACAGGATCAAATAGCCATGGCACAGTTAGAAGATGATGGTATCAAAATCATTAAGCAAAATCTTGTAGAGAAGGACGAGAAGTACAAATGCTTTTTTCCAAGACTGGAAGGGAGTAGGATGGTTTGAGGATCGGATGGTTGTACCCAAAAATCCTAACCTTCGAAAGCAAATTTTGGATGAAGCCCATCTCTCAAAATTTTCTATTCACCTGGGAAGTACCAAGATGTACCAAGACCTGAAATAGAACTTTGGTGGACAAGAATGAAGAGAGAAATAGCCAAATACGTTTCGAAATGTGACACATGTCAAAGGATAAAAGCTAGCCATCTGAAGGTAGCCGGTGCTTTACAATCACTACCTATACCCTCCTGGAAATGGGAAGACATAAGTATGATTTCATCGTTGGACTGCCTCCCACTTCCCAAAGGCACGATTCCATCTTGGTTGTTGTTGATAGGCTTACCAAAACGGCACACTTTATTCCCGTCAATGTAACCTACTCGACCAAGAAGTATGCTGAGATCTACTTAGACCGAGTCATTTGGCTACATGGTGTACCTAAAACGATCATCTTTGATCGGGGTACTCAGTTCATAGCATGTTTTTGGGAACAGTTGCACAAAGCTCTTGGCACCAATTTGCTTCGCAGTTCAGCATATCACCTACAAACAAACGGCCTGACCAAAAGGGTAAACCTAATTTTGGAGGTTATGCTTTAGAGTTTGTGTCATTCACTATGATAAGAATTGGGATAAGTGTTTGTCCTTGGCAGAGTTCTCCTATAACAATAGCTACCAAGCAAGCCTGAAGATGGCACCATTTGAAGCCTTGTATGGCAGAAGGTGTCGAACCTCGTTAAGTTGGTGTCAGACTAGTGAGAGAAATCTCTTTGGGTCCGACCTAGTCAATGAGGCGGAAGAGAAAGTTAAGGTGATCCAAACCAATCTTAAGGCCGCCCAATCACAGCAAAAGAGCTACTATGACCACAGGAAGAAACCCTTACAATTCGAAGTTCGTGACCATGTGTACCTTCAGGTCACACCAACAAAAGGGGTGCAGTGATTTGGAGTTAAGGAAAAGCTAGCACCTCGGTACATTGGTCCTTATGAAATAATTGAAATCTATGGTCCAGTCGCTTATCGGTTGCAACTTCCACCAAGACTTTCAGCGGTTCACAATGTCTTTCACGTCTCTCAACTGAAGAAATTTGTTCGTGTTCCGCCTATTGAAGTTATCAATCAAGAAGTATCCTGGATACAACCGAATCTCTCACTTGTCGAGCATCCTATCAAGATCCTTAATCGGAAAGAAAGGGGTACTCGATGACATGTGGTGAAAATGTATAAAATACAGTGGAGTCATCACACCGAGGACGAAGCCACATGGGAAACCAAGGACTACCTAAATAAAAACTTTTTGAGCTTTCTGCTAGTACACCAAGGTACCCCCACACCACCCTAGCCTCCTTGGTTACTCGAATCTCGGGTAGTGATTCTATTTAAGGGGGTAGGCTGTAACACCTTTGGTGTTTTGCTCAAAATTATTAAGGGATAATTGAAGTTAAGCATGCTTTGTTAAGGCTCAAGTTGATACTCAAGAAAACACAACTAAAATGACCCTAATACCCTTAAACCTACCCTTGACCGCTCAAAAACATTAAGGGATAATTGAAGTTCTACTTACTAAAGGTTAAATCTCAAGTTGATACTCAAGAAAACACAACTAAAATGACCCTAATACCCTTAAACCTGCCCTTGACCTAGTCAACACCTTCAGTCTCCAAAGGACCCTTTTCAGCCCTAATCTTGGCTTAGAGTTTAACCAAAATTTTACATAACAACTTAAAAATCGGCCAATGTACAAGTTGTCCCAAATCTTGTGGAACACAACTTTGCTTTTGGATGGCATTCCAAATTTTAAAAGGAAATTACCCAAAAACTTGGTCAAAGGCTTAGCTGATATTTTGTCAATGCCGGCGTTCCACTGATTTTGGTGACACGTTCCTGGCCAAATCAAAGATCAAAACCATGGTCAACCTTTACAAAAAATAGTAGCCCTACCCACCAGCATCAAGTTTGCTTTTGGAAGATTTTGAACTTCAGTTCAAAATTTTGAAATTTCACTCAGTCAAAGGGGGCTTTGACCGGAACCCCACGTCAACGCGCAGCGCCCGAGCGCTGGCGCTGCGCCCCGATGTCCCGCGTCACGCACCACATGGCCGTGATCATCTCGGCCGGGCCGAGGCGATGCGCTCGAGGATGGGACATCCAGTGCGCATTTCTTGGCGAGATCCGCGCGCTCGCTGTCCACGGTCCACCCTCGCGAGCCACGCCCCGTGCCACCACCCCATTCACCGCCACGCCCTCGCGCCCGACCCCCAATCGCCGGTTGTGAGGTGACAGGACGGTCGCCCAACCCCAGGCCACTCCCACGCACTCGTTATCCCCCCTGCCACAGATCCCATCCGGCCAATCCCCGGCCGCTCCACGCCATCATGGCCGTGGCGGCGTGCCGAGCCGCAGTGAGCTCGCCGACACAGCCTGTCTCCAGCCTGCCCAAAGGATAGCCTCGGGATGCTGAGCCTCAGCTCCACCTCCCTCTCCTCCCCGGCTATAAAAGCTGCTCCTCCTGACATTCTCTCCCTCAAGACCAGCCGCCACCCGCCATTGCAACCACCTATGGAGCTTCCACCTCCAGCCATTGCCATTCCAGCCTGCCGCCACCAAAACCCTCTCCACCCCCCGCAGATCGCCCACCACCACTGCCTTCTCGCCACCGAGCCACCGCCAGAGCAAGCCACCGCCACCCTCACCGTGGAGCTCTCTTGCCGGCACCCCCACCACCCTCACTAACCCCTCCAATCGATCATAGGTGAGCCGCAGACTGATCCCCACCGCTGTCTGACCCCATCCGGCCACTGCCACGGGCATGGTGAGCTCACCAGCCGCCAGCCCACCGGGGACCTAATTGCTCTAATTGCAAAAGAACTAAGGAACCTAGTGTAAAACTTGAGGACCTAAGCATAAACGTTAAAAACTCCAGGGACCCAGCTGAAAGATGAAACTTCAAACCTAGATTCAAAAACAGAGAACTTGTAAAATTGATTAAAAATCACAAAATATCGGAAAAATACAAACTCAACTATTCTGGAGTCCTTAAGATGAGAACTTCAATTTCTAGAAAACATGTATATGCTTTTGATGCTTAGTTTTTAAATTAAATTCAAATAACATTTTGAAGTGAATTTGTTATAGTTTAAAATCTAAACGTGTTTGATCTAAAATTTGGATATGTTGTTCCTCTCATCATGTTTATCACTACGTGAAGTGTGGGATGCACAAAGTTATGATGTTTAGATCCATATATTTCGAAATCTTTAAATCTGCCTATGTTTAACCTTTTTTTAATTATTTGATGGCAGAACTGTTTTGAGCATAATTTGAAATCCATTAGGCTTTTGAGGCTGAACTTTTGCAGAGACCTTGCCCTGGTCATAATCATGCCACCCTAACAATCAAATGCAACTTGGCTAAAGGAAAGTTAATGATAGCCTTTAAATCTTGCAAAAATTTTAATATTCAAACTACTCACCTAAAAGGGCTAAATTTTGGACAGGGGCTCTAATCTAAAGAAAGCCACATATCTGCAATTTGACACCCCAAATAGTGTATGAAGCTCGTGGAATAAAAATCCCAATGAAAATCGGCATAATCACTTAAATGGAAGTCATTCTCGAACATCAACTTACATGAATGACTTGACTTCAACAAATCTTACCTAAACTGGAAACCAAAGTTCCTAAAGGAAGAATAAAATGAATTAAATTTGCATATGCACACAATCACCATGAAATAGAATTATAAAACCCACACTAACACTGTACTTGATGAAAGAAAAGAAAGTATGTAAGTTTATCAAGGTGAATGTGGCCACTCATGCACCCTGAGCTTTAACCTTAACTTGAAATGTAAAAGCTTGATCAATCAAAATGAACAAATCAATCTCATGTATATGCATTTCATGTAGAACTCACAGACTGCACTTACGAGTTGATCTCGGAACAAGGCGAAGGACAGCTCGAGGGAGAAGTCAATGCGGTTGAAGTGAACCATGCCCCGGATCAAGATCCGGAAGAGCCCAAGGCTGCTTTTGAGCAAGAAGGCAAGCCCCGGAGCATAACCTATGTTTCTAACTCCTGCACTTATGTCTTGATTATGTTTGTGCATTTAAGTTTCAGGAGTTGATTGAAACCATAGTTGCATGACCTTAGGTTCCATTTCTATGCAATTACTAGTATGGTAGGTTGATAGCTGCTATGCTCAGGAACACGGTAGAGGTCGAGTGATTTCCTGTCGCTCGCGAGTTATAGGTTTGGATGTTTTACCTTATGTTGGAATCATAAGGATCGACGAACGGGGATTTATTGCTCATGTAGATGCCCCATCTGTGTATCATGAAAATGGTTAAGGTCGAAAGGTGTCGGTACCACTGGTTAAGTCTTTGAACATACTAAACACATGTCGGGACATGGGATTGGTAAGCCTAGTACCTGATTGAGGCAGCAAGGGACCTTTAGCCCTCTCTCTCTGGAGTTTGCTCCCGTGCCGTACACACGTGATGACAAGCGTGAGTCTGGGCGGCAGAGTCCGTGACCGGTAAACCTTACATCAAGGGAAGCGGGATCTGGAACCAACCCGACGATTGACGGGAACAGCTTGGTTTGTGAAGGCCCTCCCTCATTTTTGCTTTTTGGGTCGGCACACTCCGTGTGTTTAGGTTCACCTTGTAAGGTTAAGAAATCGGTTTGAACTATCTGTTTCTCGTAGCTAATGAGATTGCTTAACCACTGTGCTGCATTGAGTAAAGATTGGAACATGTTGATAATTAATATTGATGCTTGAATTAATTGTACTGCTCAACATGCTTGACTAGATTAAGATGCTCACTAAGACTTGTTAATCAACTAGAACCTGAGCTAAAACATTGAAAGAAAGGATCCGCTCTTAGTCGCTTTTTGGCAAAACAAACCCACTAGCCAAAAGCTTTGCATGTCTAGGAGTCGATGAAGTAGATATCACCCGACGGGTAAGCCTTACTGAGTATTAGTATACTCAGCCTGCAATCATAGCTCCCACGCTATGTCGTTGCTAATTTTCCAAAGCTCCCACGCTGCTAATTTTCCAAAGCTCCCACGCTGCAATCATAGCTGCCTCGGCAAAGAACTCCTGCCCATTGATGGTCCTAGCTTGCATGAATCTGTCGTCTATATTGAGGGAGGGGTCCCAGACAAAGTGGATGGATGTCCAACACCTTCTTGCAAACGGGCAAGAGAAGAAGAGGTGGTCAATTGTTTCCTCTGCACCAGTATCACACATGACGCACTGATCATTTTCCCAGGCTCCTATGTGTCAGCGTGATAGCATAGACTTTGTATTCAACCTGTCAACCAAAACAAGCCAGGTGAAGAATTTTACTCTTGGCGTGCAACTGGACTTCCAGACCACTTTATGAATTGGGTGAGTCTGAACCAGGTTGTAGATGAGAGAATATAATTGCTTGGAGGTGAAGTGGTTTCCCCATGTTGGGCACCAAACATCTTTGTCATTCTCATCAAAACCCACATTCTGAGTTTCTTCCTGCAGTTGCAGCATTTCCTCAAAAGCCTGCTGCGAGAGGTGCAGCATAAATAGGGTGTCAAGGTCAGTAGCTTGCATGATCTCCTGTACTAAGGCATTTCTATTTCTTGCAAAGGACGCCAGTCTTGGGAATCTGATTGATAATATGTTGGTTGACCATTTGTCCTCCCAGAAGCAAAGCGTGGATCCATTTCCAATGAAGCAGTGGGAAACAGATCGATAGATGTTGTTAAGACACATAACATCCTTCCACCAGAATGATCCCACCTCTCTTGCAATGTGAGGCACCTTATCTTGGTAGTATTTGTACCAGACTAGCTGTACCCAAGGTACTTCCTCTTGGTTATAGAATTTGTGCAGATGTTTGAGTAAAAGGGCATCATTCTGCAATCTTAGGTTGATTACCCCAAGGCCTCCCTTGTCCTTGGGCTTCTGAACTGTTTCCCAGGCTACCAGATTGCCTCCTCTTTTCTTTTCTGAATTTCCTCTCCACAAACATTGTTTTCTTATACGATCAATATTATATATGACACCCTGTGGGAATCTAATTGTGCACATTGCATAATTCACAATTGGTGTCATTGCTGAGTTTACCATTTCGACTCTTCCAGAGTAGGAAAGCCAAGTGGCACAACCTGAAAGGCACCTTTCAACCCTGTCCATCATTGGTGTTAAGTCCTCCATTCCTGGCTTTGTTGTGCCCATAGGCAAACCCAGGTAAGTGAACGGCAAAGTTCCTATGGAGCATCCAAAGGTTTGTGCCAAGCAATCCATTTTCTCTACTAACACATTGATTGGGAGCATTTGTGACTTTCTGTAGTTTACATGCAGCCCTGTGGATTCAGTGAAAGCTCTTAGTAAGGACTTCAAGAAGAAAAGCTGTCTGGCATCTGCTTGCATGATTAATAATGTGTCGTCTGCATACTGGACTACTGGGAAGTCATCACAAGGCTGTGGTATTGGAGCTTGAAGCAGGTTTATAGATGCAGCCTTATTAAATAGAATTTGAAGAAGCTCTGCATTAAGGACAAAGAGGAGTGGGGAGAGGGGGTCTCCCTGTCGAACTCCTCTTTTGCATTTGAAGAATTTCCCTGGAACACCATTGAGTAAGATGGTAGAAGATCCTGAGGTGAGAATGCACCTATCCAGTCCAACCATTTTCCAGGAAAACCCAGGTGCTCCATAACTGTCAAGATTGCCTGGTGCTCAACTGTATCAAAGGCTTTTTCAAAATCAAGCTTGAGGATGATGGCTTCTCTCCTTGATTGGTGACATTGATGAATGTATTCAAAACTCCATGCAAAACTTTGTACACTCATCACCAAACTTGACCCTGTTAGTTTTGTACCTGTTCCTCCAGTAAATATTCTTATGATGCAACAGGGTTCTCAGCTGCTTTTTAACTAGGTATCTTAGGTTCACCTCTGGGTTGAAAAGATTTCTGAGATCCTCCAGTGAGTCAATGAAACCAATTACAATGTTGCAGTTTCTGATTAACTGTCCCAATCTAGACAAGTTCCTGCTCCATTCTTTGAGGTCAGCCCGAAGTTTTTTAAACATACACAGATTTGTTTTACTGAGTTTGTTTCCCTGCGATTGCTGGTCCAACTGCTGTGAACAGCATCCAGAAAATCATCATGCTCCACCCAAAAATTCTCAAATCTGAAGATGTTAGATTTTCGGATTTTAGTGCTAATGGAGATCTTGCACGGAATGTGGTCAGAAGTGATCTTTGCCAGAGGCAGAACCTTAGTGTTTGGGAAATCCAAAGTCCAGTTCGGTGAAGTAAAAAACCAGTCCAATTGTTCCAGGAGGGGATCGGATTGCATGTTACTCCAGGTAAAGCTTATACCTTTCAATGGCAGTTCAATCAAACCAAGGTGCCCTATGGCATCGTTGAAAATCATGGTGTCATTTAGGTTCCCACCAGGCTTGTTTCGATTGTCCAAAGATCTGTAAAAGTTGAAATCTCCAAGGAATAACCAGTTGACTGTGTCGGCGACATCACAATTTTTGAACCAGTTTATGAAGTCAGAACGAGCCGGCTCATCACAAGGACCGTAAACATTCGTGAGTCGCCACTGATCACCATTATGGACAGATGTGAAGTCTATAGTAAGACTGAATTGTAACTTATCCAAGACAGAACCCACAAAAGTGCTGCTAGACCAGAGAACAAGAAGCCCTCCCAAAGCACCAATGGACGGGATGTAATCAAAGCAATCAAGACGGCGAGGGGCGAAATTACGAATAAAAGAGATGTCAAACGCAGCATGTTTCGTCTCCCGGATACAAACAATTGAGCAACCACTTTTCTCAATCTTATTTCTAACTGCGTCCCATTTATCAGAAGCATTAAAGCCATGGATATTCCATCATAAGATGTTCCAATTATGACTATTCATTGAGGAAACAAAAGGAGGTAGGGTTCAGAGCTACTGATGCCAGCACCAGTAGAAGAGGGACATGGGACACACAAGAGTTTAAGCTGTTATAGAACCAAAAGACAGTGGGAGGAGCGAAATTGGAAGAAGATCGAGATGCAGGTAGGCAGGCCGATCCTCTGACAGGTCTACACTGGGATGTCTTCATTTTCTTCATTCTCTTCAGCTTGGACTGACGAAGGCTCCTGCATCAGTCCTTCATTGGTTAGCTCGCCAGGAGCTATGCCACAATCGATTCCCCAGCCTTGCAGAACAGCTAGAGGGACTGGGCCGACACGCCCAGTCTGCTCATCAATCTGGATTATAAGATCTTCCTTTTCTTTGCAGGCTCTCGCTCAAGACGGACAGCACAGAAACCATATGTTTTGTTCAGACGCGTGCTTCTTCTGACACTGGTTTCCACTAGTGATGTTGTCGGATTTGAAATAGTGGTAGGCAGAGAGATGCTTCCAGTTCTGGCGACCTTCTTCCTATGTCCTCTGCTGTGATGTGGGCTGGGCTGAATATGCACTTCCTGAAGGTCCATCACTACTGCATCAGGGGCCTCACCACCACTGCTGGCAGCACTCTGGGCTGGAAAGTCTGACTGCACAAGACGTTTCTGGCACCAAGCAGAAACCACAGATGGCCAGAGCTGAAGGAGGGTTGCTGGGATGCAAGGCTTCTAAGGAACAAGCTCCATTCCTAAGGGTGTTGCTGCTTGTTCTGTCATGCGGGGCTCAAGGATTTCATTGTCAATTATGATGGGTCTGAAACTGAGGATGTCCCTAGAGGAAGCAGAGGTGCAGCCTGTCGAAGTATGCGGGAGGCCTTTTCTGTGGAAAATGGTGAGGGTAGCACAGTGATTCTGAGCAACAATAAACCTGAGCATGTCTGCATTCAGTGAAGTAGCATCACTAGAAGAGGATGAACTGTCATCAGAGAGCCCCTGAAACACATCATCCAAGGCAATGTCCGGGCCATTTGCATGTAGGAAGTGCATTGAGGAGCCTGAAAGGTCAAGGTCCATGATGTCATGGGGTGTATCAGCAGCCTGGTTTTGCAGATTTGCTTCAGCTTCCTCTATCTCCAAGTCTTCAGGGTCATCACCTTCATCTTCTTGCTGCTGCACATCTTGGTTCAGGGCGTGATGCAAGATCTGATGGCCATGGTGCTGGTTTGCTCCAAAGGCACCAAGATTGGCTGCAGCGCCATTCTGCTCATTCTGCCAGTTTGGTGCTTGAGGGTTAGGACCAAAGACCATGGGAGGGTGCTCTGGGTGAGGTTCACCATCGATCGGCACAGGGTCTTCATCAGCCGGGAAAGCGTCAGGGAAATGACCATTGAGAATGTAAACAGGGACTGCCCAGGATCTTCCCATTCCTCCAATTAACGTGCCACGAGAAACAATCAAGCTACAAGGGACTCTATCTGCACTTAAGATTAAATCCTGAACCAGGATCCTTGATCTATTCTCATTTTGATACCACTCGAGCAAACGGCCAAAGGGGGCAAAAGCAGCTCTGATAAACAACTCTTTTTGGTAATCCAAGGGAAAGGCCAAGAACATGATCCAGCAAATGCGGATGTATGCACATGATCTAGAGTTGATACCTTCATCATGCTTAACAACCGTGACTATGTGATTTTGACCCAGATTGAAGAGGGATTCACGAACCAATTGATCTCTTTGTGCAACTGACCTTAATCTGATCAAGCCCAAGCCAAGGGGGGAGAGATGAGACTCGGTAACATGTACCCTCTGCGAGTGCTCTAGGAAGTCGCAAACAACATTGAGAGTGGGTCACAGCTCGCCGGCTTCCTGCGGCATTGGGTTGATGGAGACAATGGCGAAGTCTTCATGCTTGCGCGAGGATTCGCCGCCGGGGGCGACATGAGTGCGAGCCGGCCTATTCCAGCCGTGATCAACTATCAGGCTAGCCACGAGGAAGGGACGTGGGTTGACAGGGAAGTTGGCCATTGGTTCTTCGGAGGCGGCGGCACTCTGGGTGGAGTTGGGGTTTTCTTGGTCTGTTGAGGCAGACGGCGGAACTGGGGTGGAATAGGGGGATTCCTGTTGCTGGATGGAAGGAGACGACAAATCCGGGAAGACAGAAGGGTCGTTCCATAAATCGAGGCGGGATGCGTCGAAATCTCTAGGAATATTTTCTGTGGGAAAAACTTTCTCAGCTTGGCCTTCCGGCGCATCAGCTCCAGGCATCTTGCTGGGCCTAGTAGGGTTTGTGGGTTGGGCCTTAGGGATCCACTTCCAAGCAGATTTTGGGGCCCATAAGACCTTGGGCTTAGTCTTCGTTAGACACCAACGGGCCTTATGTCCAAAGTTGTGACACAACTTGCAGCGCCAGGGGGGCCGGCAGGAGGAGGCGCGATGGCCATGGGCCAAACATTTGGCACACACTTGAGTATCAGCCCGTGAAGGGGAATTTGAATTTTGAACAGCCGGGCAATCAACTCCCGAAGAACACTCCCTGGATTCCAGATTAGGCTGAGCCAGATCTTGCTTAATGCGACAAAAAACAGATGAGATAGGAATTGAAGTCGGAATGGAAAAATCGCCCACACGAAAAGAGTCTAGAATGACGGCCCGATTCTTAGACACAGGTGAGGCTTGAACAAGATCAGGAGCAAAACAAACACGTCGCTGAGGGTGTGCCCTTTTGACGGGGCTGTTGGTCTTTTGCTTTTTGGATTGGATGTAAGTCCATTCCTTGAGTTGTTCTTGCTCCCAGAGAAATTTCTCATGCTCCCAGTGTGGTGCACGATTGCTCCACAAGAAGAAGTAGACATCAAAACAGGAACCAATGAAGTGTTTGAGATTGTAGATCGCGAAACCCACGGCCTTGGAAGAAACCGAGAAACGAAAATGCCGATCACTTTGAAACTGAACATGAAAACCAGTAGCCGAACCACCAAGACAAGATTGAAGCATCCAGGCCACCGATTCTTCCATCAAACGCACGGTGAAGCGGCGAAAAACAGCCAAAAGGAAGAAGGATCCATCGGGGAGGACGAAGGGTGGTGAACAGACTTGCCATGACGTACTAGAATTTCCTCCTGAAACTTCTTGCCATGGGAGAAATCCAACCGAGAGAGCAGCTCCGGTGGGGCCTCCATGGCAGCCGGCGAGGAGACCAGGGCAGAAGGGAGATCGCCATGGGATCGCCCTAGGAGCAAAGGAGCCGCCCGAGGAGACGCCATCCAGACCAGACTTATTTGCCAATTGTTTAGGCGGGATTAGTTTCTCGGCCTGCCTGCAACGTTGGGGGATTGGTGTCCTCTATCAGTTGGAACCAAACGGGTGGAGGTGACTCCATGGGAGACCTGTTGTGCCCTACAATTTATAGATCTTTGTAATCTCTGGAGCTCGCCTTCGTGTGAGTGTTTGCATACTGGTTCAATCGAGGTAACAGGTGGTTGCATCGGGCTTGACCCAACAGATCGACAAGTTATTCCATTTTAATTGTGTAGCTACCGTCATGGTGATGATTAGCACACTTAAGCCGGGTTAATTTGGGTGGTTCTGCCACAAATGGGTATCATGTGCCGATGGCATTGGCTGGTTCTCTCAGCAGAATGAATTTACCATGGTCAGTATTGCTTTATCTCCATTCAAATTACGGGAATCAGAAATTACATGGTTGCATGTCTGATAGTAGTAGCATATCATCACTACCGGAAAACCGGATTTCGCCGTGTGCCCAATAGTTCGCCGTGTGCTTTTTTTTTTTGCACATGGCGAAGTCACACTTCGCCGTGTGCTCTTTTTTGGCTCACGACGAAGTAATAGTTCGCCGTGTGCTTTTTTGTGACACACGGCGAAGTAATAGTTCGCCGTGCCCATTTTTTTTACACACGGCAAACCAATAATTTTTTTATCCTCTCCCCCCTTCGCGGGCAACGCCCCCACCTCTGCGCGGCAACGGCCGTTAGCATTAGGTGCGCCCGTTAGGCTTCGCTGTGTGCTTTTGTTTGGCACACGGCGAAGTAATACTTCGCCGTGTGCTTTTTTTTTTGGCACACGGGGAAGTATACTTTGCCGTGTGCTTTTATCTGCACACGGCAAAGCCGACAAAAAAAAAATCACCTTCCGCCCTCCAAATTTTTCATAGCTTTTTCATACAACTTCGGATGAAGAAAAACTTTATATCACAATTGCACATCTCGAAAAGATATACAAGTTTTAGTAAGGAAGTTTTTCAAAAATTTTATTCTAAATATGTGTTTTCTTTTTTCGATTGAATATATAAGTCACACTTGTGAAGCAACTCATACCTATATTTATCTTCTATACTCTAAACTTTTTTCCCACTCCACATACAACATGTGGTACTCTATGTTAAACTTTGGTGCATTTTTGTACTTGTTTGATATATTTAACTAATTAATTACATTTCAAGCAATTTTTTGAATCAAATCAAATTGAACTGCAAGTGATTCAAACAATAGAATAAAATGAGTAGAAAAATGATATTCGTATTATTTAGCTCAATTTAAGACCTTTTCGATGAAACCAAAAGAAATTTCAAACATCTTGACCAGGAAACACGACCATGACCGTGTGTCCGAATGATTTTAAAATTCTAAAAAATGCAAATGAAGTCTAAAAATTACGAGATTTGTCATTATCTCATGATATCATATGTGGAGGTTGTGGTAAAAAATCGATTGAGTTTCGCAATTTTATCAGGTACGATGTTTACAAATGGAAACATCTCCGGAGAAGAATCCGAGACTCGAGAAGGATGCAGTTAGGTTTAGAGTAAAAGTGACGACCAAATTTGGATTTGAGTTCAAAATTTTTTCTATAGGCAATAGACAACATAAGTTGTTCCATGTAGAATTTTGGTATTTTTTGAAACCATTAGCTAATTTTAATATATCGAATGCAATTACAAAATTTTTTGTAATGTAAAAAAGTTTGCCGTGTGTATTTTGAGGTCACACACGGCAAACAAATGCTTCTTCACTATGGGCCGTCGATCTCAAGATCTGACGGCCCAGATACACTGCAACTACATATATAACCGCCCTCACCCCACCCAAACCCCTCCCTCCCAACCCATAGCTGCGCATGCGTCTCCTGTCCCTCGTGCCGCGCGCCGCCTTCTCCTCTCTCCTGCGCACCGCCATCTCCTCTCCCTCGTGCCCCACCGCCACCCAGTCCCCTCTCCCCCGCCGCCGGCCACCTCCTCTACCCCGTCGCCATTAGCCACCTCCTCTCCCCCTCCTCTCCCACCTCCTCTCCTTAGATCTGGCCATGGCCCGCGCGGGGGAGCTCCACCCCGTGGGCAGCGGCGCGTCGCGCTCAGCGGCGCCCGGCATTACAGCATACGCGCACCGGCACCGGTGGTGGCCGAGGTTCGCGCGTCGGGGACTGCAACTGTCGGCGCATGGAGGCGGCGCGGGCACATGGTGGTGGTGGTGGCGGTGGCGGCCCCTCCTTCTTCTCCTCCGATGGCGCGGCGTCCTCCTCCACGGCGCGGCGGCCTCCTCCTCCACGGTGAGGCGGTCTCCTCCTCCATGGCTGCGGCCACCTCGCCCAAGCGCGGCGGCCTCCTCCACCAGGCACGGCAGCCCCTCCCTCAGGTGCGTGGCGGCGCGACCCCGCGGCCAGCGAGGAGGCCAGGCGGCGGCCGACGAGGAGGCCAGACGGCTGCCTGTGGTGTTTTATTATTTTTTAAATCTTTGCCGTGTGTTGGATTTAGCGCACGGCAAACCCCACTGTCTGCTCGCACCGTCTGCTTTTCGCGTCGTCCGTGTGTCCGTTCCTTCTATTTGCCGTGTGCCGTGGAAAACGCACGGCAAAGATTTTTGCCGTGTGTGCGACAAAAAAACACACGGCGAAGAGCCGTGTGTCTGGTTGCCGTGCCCCCTTTGCCGTGTACATCTGGTTATTACGCACGGCAAACAGTTTGCCGTGCGCATTCAGGGCTTCGCCGTGTGCCCTTGGCGCACGGCAAAGCCGGCGATTCCGGTAGTGCATCTAGTGATGACTAATCTATGGTTCAGTGATGGTGTGTAAAACTGTGTGAAACGTGATGTTTCTGGGAAATGAGAACGAACATGTACAAAATCACATCTGTACTATAAGTCAACCGATTCGGATTCCATGCACCCGATAAGCAGGTTAATTTTTCCCACCAATGCAGTACATTCAGATTAATGACTAACGGGATGGAAAAAAAATTGGGTGCACCCCGGGTGCACCATGTCGCCCGTGCGCTCCCACGATTGATGCTTGCCACATGGCAGAAAGAAAACATCGAACGTCCGTGTGTGAGCTGCATGCATTGTTTTGTGGGCTGCAAGCATCTCCTTTCTAAGTGCATGATTTTGGGTGCTGTCTCAGACTACCTTCAGATCCATAACATGGTCACGTGGCAAGCATCAATCGTGGGGGCACACGGACGGCATGGTGCACCCGGGGTGCACCCAATTTTTTTCAGGTGAGTTATATATGGATGAGGCAGCTGGCAGCAGGGTAGCAGTAGCTGAAACAAATTATCAGGAAAGTACAATTATTTGGTGGCTAACTTTACAAACGATCCAAACATGAAATTTAACCTAGAACATTGAAATGGCTTTATAATGACAGCCAATATCCAACAATTTCCATCTTTCCTATATATAAAAAAAAAATGAAAAGCCGGCAGTGCCATGCCACCAAAAAGCATGTACATTCCTCCGAAATCACAGTACATTCATCCTAGGCCGCTAGCTGATGATCGCATTGGCGACCGAATGTGTATTAACACTTGGCACACAGAGATCAACATTTTTACAGCAAAAGAGAAGTTTCAGGTTGCAAACACAGATTATTTACCAAACAAAAGGTTCACGGATGACAGTTACAAATCATATAGATAGGTTTTCTTCTTCAACATCTTCTCCGCTTGATGCAGTTAGTCAGTCCATTGCTGACACCTAGACCAAGGTAGCGCTGCAGGCTGAGATGCTCCTTGTCGGCGCGTCGTAGGCTGGCTGGATGCAGTCCAGTGATGCACAACGTCACAAACTCACAGTTACAACCCCGCAGGCTGCCGGCACCAGTAATAACCATATATACGGACGAGACGCATCGCCAAGAGGGAATCGGAAACCGGCCGGCACCACGGCGCAGCAAGGTAGGATGGAGCGGGGAGCCGGGGACCAAGATTCGAGAGAGGACGCCAGTGTTACCTGGGCCGCAAGCTTCTGTCTCTGTGCGTGCGTGTGATCCGTCGTCCTTCGTCCTCACTGGCACTCCATCCTTTCCATCCCCTCTGCTTCTTCCCTCTTCAGCACCGACACTCCATCATTTCTCTCTGCTTCTTCCCGATTCCTAGTAGAGACTCCGTTCCTCTCTCCCCCTCTTATATTAACTCCCAAGTAGCTTCGGCATAGAAGGAAGCGTCTTCCACCTCCGGCGCATACGTGACAACATCAGTACAAGGAGGGCGACGACGGCTGCAAGCCGCCGACCTCTACAAGTCTCCAGAGCATGGCGGCGCTGTCTCTGCCTCTAGAAGCACTGGCGGGTACTGCAGTGGGTCTAGTACCGTTTGTAGGGGATATAGTAAAGACTGTAGGGGATCTAACAGAGGTTGTAGTGAAGGTGGGGGTTGGTGTAGTGAAGGAGGGGATTGAAGTGGCAGAGAAAGGTGAGCAAAAAAAGGCATCATTTTTTTCACTGTCCAATTCCTTCACAGTGTTGTTGCATTCCAATCTCTCTTCTCTAATTCCCCCTCTGAAATCAACTTTAGTGTACACGTGGATCAAGAGCAAGCCTCGGGCCGAGTTGGAGAGCGAGTTGAAGGAGTGTTGGATGACAAAGGGTGTACTCCAAAGGCAATTCGATGAGTGTAGGGAGACAAAGGATGAACTCCAAAGGAAATTGGATAAGTGTAAGGAAGAAAAGATTAAACTCGAATTTGAAAAAATGGAACTCAAATTGGAATTGAAAAAGTGTAAGTTGGAAAATGATGAACTCCAAAGGCAATTAAAGGACACAAGGAAGGCAGCTGTGTTGTTCATGGATATGGAGGATACAAGAAAGGCGGCTGTGGTGTTCATGGAAGCTGCTGATAGGTACCAAGAAGCAGCAGAAAAACAAATAAACGCGAAGGTGGAGGAATTGGAGGACACGAGGAAGGCGGCTCTAGTGTTCATGGATGCTGCCGATATGTATGAAGAAACATCAGAGAAACAAATTAAGGCAAAGGTGGAGGAATTGGAGGACACAAGGATGGCAGCTCTATTGTTCATGGACGCTGCCGATACGTACCAAGATGCAGCAGAAAAGAAAATTAAGGCCAAGGTGGAGGAATTGGAGGAGACGAGGAAGGCAGCTTTAGTGTTCATGGATGCTGCCGATATGTATGAAGAAACATCAGAGAAACAAATTAAGGCAAAGGTGGAGGAATTGGAGGACACGAAGAAGGTAGCTCTATTGTTCATGGACGCTGCCGATATGTACCAAGAAGCAGCAGAAAAGAAAATTAAGGCGAAGGTGGAGGAATTGGAGGACACGAGGAAGGCGGCTCTAGTGTTCATGGATGCTGCCGATATATATCAAGAAACATCAGAGAAACAAATTAAGGCAAAGGTGGAGGAATTGGATGACACAAGGAAGGCAGCTCTATTGTTCATGGACGCTGCCGATACATACCAAGAAGCAGCAGAAAAGAAAATTAAGGAAAAGGTGGAGGAATTGGAGGACACGAGGAATGCTGCCCTAGTTTTGAGGGATGGTGCTGATACTTACCAAGTAGCAGCAGAGAAGCAAATTAAGGCAAAGGTGGAGGGATTGGTTGACACGAGGAAGGCAGCTCTAGTGTTCATAGATGCTGCAGATACATATGAAGAAGTAGTAGAGAAGCAAATTAAGGCAAAAGTGGAGGACTTGGAGGACACGAGAAATGCAGCTCTAGTGTCCACAAGGAGGGCCCTGGCGTATCATTCACAATTACAGGAGCAAATAGAGGCAATGGAGCAGGAATTGAAGGTTCTCATGAACAAGAAGGTAGAACTGGATTCGTGGGTGGAGTCAATGGAGCTAGATGTCGTGGTGAAAAAGAAGAAGGAATATGATTTTGTGACCACTGAAAATGATAACCAGTCTAAAGTAGAGATTAAGAGGCTCAGGACGGAAGTGTGTGTGTTGGCAGAGGCAAATGAGGCAGCTACAAAGGCATATGATGCTGAGAAGGCAAAAATGATGAAGGAATTAGAGGAGTTCAAGAGGAAGGTGAAGGAAAATGAGGCTAGCAAGGAAGCAGAGGGTGACAATGTTGCTCGGACTGATAAGCTAAGAGTAGAATTGGATGAGCTCCGTGTTTCAATATCACAACTACAAGCATCCTATGATGAACTTTATGGAAAGCATTCGTGCTTGCATGATGAGAAGAATTCAATCCAAGGAGCATTAGATGTTGAGAAGGCTCAAGCATGCAAGTTGATGTCAAAAATTGAGGTGCTTGATGCTGAAAATGATGATGAGATTGAGAAAATGAAGGCAATATTGGAGGAAAAGAAAGAGGAGATCAATATCCTCAACAAGGAGCTGGTACATCTCACAATGGCTAAGACGCAACGGAAGAAAAAGGGTGGCATTTGTGCTACTTTGTCATCAATGAAGGCATACTTATCATCGTGCATCTCCAAATGATCAATGTTGTTGACCTATTGTGTTACAATGTAATCATGATCAGTTGGTACGTACTATGCAATAAAAATAGAACCTCTTTTCCTATGTTCTATTTGATGTGTTTCTCGTTTGGATGCATATTGTGACCCCCCCCCACACACACAACACAAAGGTATGTTACCTTATTACATCTGTTGACACCATTTTTTGACACGTGTCTTGCCGATGCTACGATACGGAAGAGAGCCGATGAAGGTAGGAACAAAAGGTAGCCGATGCTGTGATAAGAGGAAGAACCGATGGAGACGAAGATAAAAGGTAGCCAAGGCAGCATCGTAGCCGATGGAGCAAGAATTGGAAGCTGATGGCTTACATTAGCGAGGAAGTTTTATGGAGTTCGACTCTCGTATGAGTCATTTATTTTGGTATTGTTAGCTTCTTTTGTGTCAAGTTTGCAACATCATAATCGACCAGGAGTTTGCGGCTTAGGATATAAATATTAGTCCTGTGAGCTTGTACGGGACACACACGTCAATCAAAACAAGTCCTTTACTACTTTTCTTTTTTCTCAACGACTTCTCTCGATCCAAGCAGGACTGCATCGCTTGACCTCTGGCTTCCTCGTAAGTTTTTGTCACCCTTTACCAAGTGTTTCTAGGCTTTAACTACTAAGCGCATCACTGTAGTTTTGTCTAGTTCATCTAACAGTTATCGAATATATTAGATCTTAGATTTACGGCGCATCGCTTTTATCTAGATCTAGTTTATTCACAATTTATCGATAGTTACTATTTCTCACAAGGTTATTTGTTTAATCATGTTAGTTTTAGCTTTTATCACAATTTATCCAGCTTGAACTAGATTTTCTATGGGCTGATCATCAAAACTCACTGTCCCAATCTGAGTATAGCTAACTTGATCTTAGTTTAAGTGTTGCCATGTGAAGACATCGGCTGATCTAGCTGATAGTCTTTAAATTATGCTTTCAATTGATTTAACCTCACTGCATCGGAAATCTAGCCGATCGCCCATCGAAATGTATCGGACTCATAGCCGATGCTCTCAGCAGGACGTTTCGGAATCCCAGCCGATACATTCTATAATTTAACAGAATCTTATCCCTTGACAATTACAGGTCAATTTGACTGGCACGCCCTGAACCTCAAGATACAGGACCTGCACCGGAGTAAAGCACATTTCCCAGGCCTTTGCGTGTTCCCGACATGAGGGTCAACCGTCCGATTTTTGCGTCAATACGTTTTTGGCACGCCCGGTAGGACCCAAAGACAACTTTCATCATGAGCGTCCTGAAGCCAACTGAAGTGTTCCCAAATCCTCAAGATGTCACTGTTGGTATTTCTTAATGTCACTACTAATAGTGCCAAATTAGAGTGAGCGTCAAGGCAACCTGGGTATACCTATGAGTACGAATGAATCCGCAAGCGCACGGATATACCATTGTAGCACTTCCCCAACGGAGTATTCCAAAGGGTATTGAATCCAAGGAATGGGTGTGCAGATCTACTAGATGACTATCCAAGGAAACCAAACCTTAACTAAGGTAGATGGATGATGAAGGGCTTCCTGAGGGTATTGATTCTAGAGAAGAGTCAGTCACGTGTTAGGCCACTCACTTCGGGCATCGGCTCACACCTGGCTATAATAGGCGACTCCGGCCTTTGGCTCTATGCTGCCTCCGAACATGGAGGATTGCAAAGGGTCCAATGGTTGTCACTACCGTGGCCCACCTCTATCTATCCATGGGATACAAGGCAAACGAAGGATAACCTGTAGTCTAGACACCACATCTACACCACCGATCACTACTACAGCACGGCTGCGTTTGTCGACCCGCAACTACACTATAGCACTCCGTACAAGTATGAAGCGACGAACTCGCCAGTATGGACTAGACCTTACTCATGATCGAATCACATAAGCAATAGGAAATATGAATGCCACTTTGATCTAATTAGAGAAATGCAAGAATACTCACTTTAGCCTAATTGAAGAACAGCTGCATCCATAAGGTACAAGACCGGATGAACAATGAATGGATCATCATCATCCTAGCCTCTATCTCACTCTTCACCCCTCTCTACCTAACACTATCCTAGGCTAACTACTCCACACACACACCACCCATGGGGAGGTGAGGATTCACCTCCACCAAGAGAGAATGAGAGGGAGGAGAGACAACACAAAGAAGAGAAGTGTTGGCTTGAAGTGTGTCCTCCTTTCTTACCCCCTCCCCTTCTATTTATAGGCAGGGTGGCACTGGAGGATGGACGCACGCACCAGGAGAAATCACCCTTGAGGCGGTAACTTGGTACACATGGCGGCCGGAGACGAGTGGACCCACCTTGGGTTCGGCCGAGTGTGTATGCTACCTTTTTGCTCACGTCACTTCTAGGTGGGGCCACTAGCGTGTATGGGTGTGTACGCGGTGTCTGAAGCTCATTTGCACAAGGTTGTGGGCCCATGGATCCATGTACTCTCTCCTCATTGGTTGAGTGTGTGTTTCTTTGCTTGGTGGGCCCTTTGATCCATGTGATGCCCATGTGACTGCCTCTCATTGGCTGAGCCTGAAGTGCTTGGATCAATGAGGTGTGCTTTCCCTCCAATTCATGTGCTAAACGCTTGCATTTGAATATACATCACCACTTGTGCAATTTGTCAGTATAAGCTCCTATTCTAGTGTGGATGTACATTTCTCATGGATAAATGTAGGGGTTGACGGCCTTAAAAGTGGTACTTAACAGCCGTCAATAACACCCCCACACTTGACATTTGTTCGTCCTTGAGTGAAGGAGAACAGATTAAGCGGGTCATGAATACCAAAGGTATGAATCGAGCATAAGAGATGTTTCAGGTCATATCTTGTTCTTGTGAACTCTGTGGAGTGTCTATCATGTCATCTTGGGTAGTTGAAGAGTGGAACGGTCACGAACCAAGTCACTTTAACTTCTGATGACAAGCACTTGGGGTTTTGCAATAAGTTTTCATAAATAAAACTCTGCTTAGCTTCCTCATTTGATTCTCTCGGATCGCTCAATGTGTATTTCCTCACAAAGGCATAACTTTGCCTTTCTTTTGTCCTTACTTCTAATGATAGCTATATGTGGAGCTCAGGGTAGGATAAAAGATAAAGCATACTTGCATCACATATATTGCAAAGTCAAAAACCGGATCCAAGGAGAAAATCAATCCATGTAGTCAAGATCAAGATGTGCACATGGTGGATATGATGGTAATGTGGATGGTAACTCCTTTGCATAGCTCTCTCTCTTGTGTAAATGATATTTGAGACATGGCTATCCATATTCTTTTTCATGGACCTTCATGTGTCCATTTTTTTCTTTTTTTAAAATGCGGGGACCTTCATGTGTCCCCTTTTTTTTATATATCACCATGCCTCTTTTGTAACAAGAACTTAGAGAGACACTAACATATGGTGGAGCCTTTATTTTTGAAGTGGATGATACAATGCTAGCTTCTGATGTGGAAGTATAGCAAGGGGGAGAAAGTGGTGTGCACAAATCTTGATCAAGAAAGCATAAAAGGAATTCTCAAAGGGTCACAACAATTTGACAACGCTCAATGTAAAAACAAGCAGCATACGTGTGAATGGTTTTTCATGAACTCATCATATGGCTTTGGTAGGACTTGGCATATCAAAGAGGAGCTTTGCAAGAGGTTTTTGTATTTGCAAAAATAAATAACCCAAGAACTTGAACATCAGAGCAAAGATAATGTCATCAAGCCATATCACACGCGTCAACTACTTAGATAGACAGGTTGTCCCGATGATATTATTGTTCACAAGCACCAAGATTATTAACGAGGAATAAAAAATATGCAAGTCCACCACAGGTAACATGTTTAACATGGCAAGCACAACCATGGGTTCTTTGAGTTTGATTGTAAAGGTCGGAGATATAAATCATCAAAACTCAAGAAACATGGTAGAGTTTGATATAGAGGTGCAAACCGACGCTGTGTGTGAAGATGAACTGTGATGGGCTCTCCACAGGATCAGGCTCTTGTGGGTCCCGTTCAGGCTCTCTGTACATGGTCGATCATCCAGCGTGGCGTGCTCGTGGTGTGGGTGTACATGTATCATGTTCGCTCTTGGAGAGTTGAGGCTCTCCCCCACACTGGTTCGTACCTAGGTGCTTTTCTAACCAAATAAATAGAAAAAATGACACACACGTGACTCAACCGGGTTACATGACTGGTGAGCCAATTTTATTCAATCCAAATAAATTAAAATGAATAGGCGCTTACAATCATGATGGAAATAAAAGTTTGGAAGGGAAATAAATTAAAGGGAAATAAATCCTAAACCTAAACTAAGCTCCTAAGGAAAAGAATGGGGAACGCCCCTCTACTCCTCATCAAAGAGGGCTGCATTCCTCATAGCCTTGAACAAATGCTGCAACTTAACGTTCATGTCCTTGAGGAACTCACGGGAGTAGTTTCTAAGTTCCAGATACTCTGCCTTCTGCTCCGCCAAAGCTGCAACTAGCCTCTCATGCTCCAAGTAGAGATCCACTAGTTTGGAGGCCATCTTTGCCAGCGAAGGAGTCTTCTTTGACCCTCTGCCCTTCTCTGGTAGCGAGTCAAGAATCTCAGCGAGCTCCTTCTCCCATGGTGGTGGGTACCGCTTGGGCACCCCATTGCCTCCTATCGAGGTCCTCACTCCAAAAACTCAGAAACATGTTTGTGCTTGCGGGAACTCATCCCACTTATCCTGCTCATAGTTGTGACAGAATGCCTCGCTGTCCTTGCTGAATAAGGACCCAGCGTAGCGCTCTCCCGGCTTCAATGGCGGCCCCGGGTAGTCATCAAACAACAGCTTCTTGCAAGATCTTGGAGCGTCCTCCCTCTGTCCTGGGATCTCCTTCGACGAGGATGACCAAGTGGCGAAGGTCGGAGGTGAGGAGGAGCCGCACCGGGCCGGCCGAACTAGGGGTTCGGTCAAGCCCCTAGTAGCGCTCCTCACGCTCCTACCTCGTCCCGAGGTCATCTTGTCGACCAGCGATTCGGCTTCCCATGTGTGGAGCTCCTCGGCCACCAGATCATCGATGAAGATGGTGTGAGAGGAACTCCCCTCCTTGGGATCGAAGGGAGATGTTGTCCAGCGGAGTTGAGTCAGGCTTTTGTCGGCCATGGTGGTGAACAGAGGCTGGTGGAGATCGGGTCGAGTGGAGGAGAGGTGGAGAAGATGAGGATTTGGAGATGGACTCCCCTCCTGCATAACTCAAAACTCGTCGTGCACTGGGAGATAGGTTTCTAGAAGGGAAAGAGGCACGCACGCAAAAGAAGAGAGGCGGCGGTGACCAGCCTAGGTCGGCCAACCCCTAGGTTCGACCGAACCCATGTGGGCTCTGTTGGGCCTCTGCTTCGGTGTGTGCGCTCAAGCAGCTTAGAGGGTCGCAGGGTGAGGTGGCCCATCAGAAATAAGGATAGAGGCTTCGGCTAGAGCTAGAATAGAGCTGAGGTCAACCATGTCGACCGTCACTTAAAATAACTATAGCTAAGCCACTATATATTTCTATTAAGTTTATGCTGGCGGACTTACCTTGACAACGTACCTCGATCCACCGTCGGTTGTGATTACCTTCCGGTTGATGTCATGCGGTGTCACCGTGTTGCCATAGCGATATTGTCCTCCCTGTGCATCTCCTGCTTACTTTTCCTTGTCCATCTTGCGGTTTCACTCAATCTACATGATTAGTGTCCTGAGAATACCCGAAGGGTAGTTTCCCAACGAAAATATAGGAATGAAATGTCGAGAAAAACACTATTATCTGAGGTATCTCATGGGTGATCTCCTGCTCAACCACTGTACATCCTTCTTGCATGCCGTGGAATGTATCGATGTAATATTGGCTGCAAGGTTAGTGCATATATACAGATACGAGCCCAGCATAGATATTATAATAAAGCAGAACCTCACACAACCATCCTAGAGAATCTATGGTGGGAAACCCTAAGGTGATCACATGGCTCGCAAAGCCATAGCACAACGGACGGTAAACCACGAGGATGATAAAATGAGCATGAGGTCTAAGAAACGTAGACGTCCATGCTCGTGGAGTGAAAGCTCGATCTTCAGGTAAGATCGACTCAAAGGTGTGCAGGCCTCGTAAGGAAAGAGAATGTGTAACTCTGTGGGCCAAGCGAATGACTATGAGTCTGGGTCACAAGAGTAACGAGTTTCTTTCAACTCATCCTCTCCTTAGGTGAACAGCTTTGCACTCCACCAAGAATGAGAGAGCACATCGCAATTCAGCACAAGCTTCCAATGGAAGTGCATATGATAAAGCAAGACATCTTTACTTCCATTGGGCATCGATCAAGTCAAGGAGTGAGAATAGAGTTTGAATTCACTTGACTTGATCGGCATCAATCGAAAATTGAGTTTGATATAGTAAAAGTGATTCACTCGATTCGATCGGACAATGATCGTGCTCCTTTGGTCAAAAAGATGAATCCTATGGATTATAGAACTGAGGCCAACGTCTAGGCCTAATCCTTGGTGCGTAAACACCTTAGATAGAGCTTTGACATAGAAACATGATATGCCTACCACACCTTCCCTTGGAAGGTCATAGTTGGGAACAAAGAAATCGTTCTTGTCAGGAACGATCGTTCCTTCCCAACTACTCCTCCCCCAACCTCCCTCGAGACATAGTCTCGAAGAGAAGTTCTAAGAGAAGAATGATAGGGGAACCTAGGGGTAGAATTCACACTGGGCGCTCTTTCTCTTAGATTCCTGCTATTCAGGAATGGTATCTTCTGCCAGAGTTTAGAGATGGTAGAGATGAAAGCTCGAACTCTACTGACGATAGCTCTAGGTGACTCAATGTTTTCTCCTCCTAATGGGGCATCGTCATGCGGAACGAATGATGAACTGAAATCCCGAATGTCTCCTAAGATCTCCTTCCCTTGAGTCATATCCAAAAACACAAACGAACCTTCGGAGAGGGCATCAAGTTGCATGGCACTATCCCTACACAATCCCAACTAAAAATGCTGAAGCAACATATGGTTAGGTATGTGAAGGACTGGACAAGTCTCAACCAAAGAGGTGAAATGATCCCACGCCATTCCTGGTGATTCCTCCTTCCCTTGCTTGAAACTGAGGATCCATACTCTTAACGAAGCAATACGTCACAATGGGAAGAAACGGGAGCAGAAATCTGCCCGCAAATTCTCCCACCTAGGTTCGTCTGCTCCAAAGCAACGGTACCATATTCTCTCTCTCCTGGAAAGGGACAACGGGAAAAATCTCCTCTTAAGAACATCTGGTGTTAACCCAGTTTTACCCTGGGTGGAACACAAATGCTCAAAGTCTCTCACATGGTGATAGGGGTTCTCATGATTTAACCCCAAGAAGGAATTCTCCTGAATCAGCTTCAAGAGAATGGGGTGAATCCAAAAGCCGGATGAAGAACTAGGTTCTGATAGAGGTGGTTCTAACGATTCACTCCTAGAGGACGAAAGGTGTGTACGAGGATAACCTTCCATGGATAGCGGGGGGTAAAGGTAGCAACAAAGAAAAGATAAAAGATACGAGGATAGACGGGTCCGTAGATTCACAACAACCGTTCCCTGGCAACGGCGCCAGAAATGCTTGTTGGTATTTCTTAACATCACTACTAACAACGCCAAATTAGAGTGAGTGTCAAGGCAACATGGGTACACCTATGAGTACGAACAAATCCGGAAGTGCACGGATATACCGTTGTAGCACTTTGCTAAAGGAGTATTCCAAAAGGTATCGAATCCAAAGAATGGGTGTGCAAATCTATTGGATGACTTTCCAAGGACACCAAACCTCAGCTGAGGTAGATGGATGATGAAGGGCTTCCTAAGGGTATTGATTCTACAGAAGAGTCAGTCACGTGTTATGCCACTCGCTTCAGGCTCCAGCTCACACCTGGCTATAACAGGTGACTCCGGCCTTTGGCTCTACGCTGCATCCGAACGTGGAGGATTGAAAGGGTCCAACAGCTGTCACTACCGTAGCCTACATCTATCTATCCATGGGATAAAAGGCAAACGAAGGATAGTCCATAGTCTAGACACCACGTCTACACCACCGATCACTACTACGGCCGCGGTTGCGTGCACCAAGAACTACACTATAGCACTCTATCCAAGTACGAAGCGACAAACCCGCGAGTACAGACTAGACCTTACTCATGATCGAATCACATAGGCAATAGGAAATATGAATGCCACTTTGATCTAATTAGAGAAATGCAAGAATACTCACTTTATCCTAATTGAAGAACAACAACATCCACGAGGTACAAGACCGGATGAACGATGAACGGATCATCATCATCCTAGCCTCTATCTCACTCTTCACTCCTCTCTACCTAGCACTATCCTAGGCTAACTACTACACACACACACACACCACCCATGGGGAGGTGAGGATTCACCTCCACCAAGAGAGAATGAGAGGGAGGAGAGACAACACAAAGAAGAGAAGTGTTGGCTTAAAGTGTGTCCTTCTTTCTTACCCCCTCCCCTTCTATTTATAGGCAGGGTAGCACTGGAGGATGGACGTGCGCACCAGGAGAAATCACCTTGAGGCGGTAACTTGGTACACGTGGTGGCCGGAGACGAGCGGACCCACCTTGTTCGGACCCCACCCGGGGTCGGCCGACCAGTCGGGGCCTCGCCGCCTTTGCTCATGTCACTTCTAGGAGGGGCCACTAGTGTGTATGGGTGTGTACGTGGTGTCTGAAGCTCATTTGCGCAGGGTTGTGGGCCCATGGATCCATGTACTCTCTCCTCATTGGTTGAGAGTGTGTTTCTTTGCTTGGTGGGCCCTTTGATCCATGTGATGCCCATGTGGCTGCCTCTCATTAGCTGAGCCTGAAGTGCTTGGATCAATGAGGTGTGCTTTCCCTCCAATTCATGTGCTAAACGCCCACATTTGAATATACATCGCCACTTGTGGAATTTGTCAGTATAAGCTCCTATTCTAGTGTGGATGTACATTTCTCATGGATAAATGCAGGGGTTGACGGCCTTAAAAGTGGTACTTAACAGCCGTCAATAGTCACAATCACTAAGGACTTAGCTAAGTTCTAGGAGATGTTTGATTAGGTCATACATCATGCAATGGTCAACCAGTTTGGGGTCTTAATGAACACAGTGCACAATGCGGTCAGAGACACAATAGCTGGCAACATGACTCAACAGCAGGGTTACATGGGACCATGTTACTATAGCCTAGAGTCGTCGGCTGCCGCAGCATCAAGAACTACAAGAACAACTGCTGGGATAGGTGCTGGTGGTTATCCAATGCCACCGTATATGTTTCAAACAGGTGTCTATCAGCCCGTTTCCATGCGGAAATATGGTGGCAAAAATCAATCCCTCCACACCAAATTTCCCCTCATATATCCGATTCCCCTCCTAACTCCCCAATCCCTTCCCTTCCCTAGAACCCATCAATGATGCGTCAGGAGCAGGTTGATGCGGCGGTGACTCGTGATCTGCTCGATGCAGAGGCTGCACAGGAGCAGAAGGCCGCCATGGTGCGGGAGCGGAAGGGGCGGCATCCAGCAAACCTGCGGAAGGGGGGTGTCGGCAAAGATGCGGAAGGAGAATACTACAGTGGTGGTACCATAGAAGAGCCCGGTCCATGTAACTGTCCTGGTGGAGCAACAACGCATGACAATAGCAGAAGGTACTAGCCCCTTCAATCCCCATCATCCTTCAGCGACATGAGCCATTTCTTCACTGGTGCTCCGACCTCCATGTTGGTATTTCTTATAGGCCAAAAATATAATCTAAGATTGATTCCACAAGCGCACAGAATTACCTGTAGCATTTCACTCGGGAGTATTTTAGGGTATCGTATTTATATTTTCCTAAGGGAAACAACTAGTGGCATAGACAATTGGTAAATAAATCCTTCGAATGTTACCATAACTTAATGAACTACTACCTAGAGGGGGTAACAAAAGGATAGGAAATGATAACTTGAGATACGAGGGGAACCAAGGTAAAAGATAAAGAGTTGACTAGCTAGTTTGGGAGGACAACGAGATGAGATTAGGTTCCTAATGTAATCTATCAAATGGATCAACTTCTAATAAAGAACTAAACCAGATATGACTATAGCATAAGGGTCCTTATCGTATGTTTCTTTCTTAATTTCGAGCACGAGCACCCTCACCACCCCGAAAAGGGATGAGAAGGGGGTGGTCGTGTCCCCTCAATCCTATGGGCCAGAACTAACATGGTTGATTACGTAGGCCGTCAGGGCTGTCACCACCTAGGGCTACCACAGCTATTGCATTGAATTGGTACAAATGAAAGTAGAGATAGTTCTAAGTACAGCACCTACAACTAGCCTCTAATAATTCCTCTAGGAATCCTACAAAGGAATCACCTCATCCAATTACGAGAATTGGATTCGGACGTAAAACACGCTAAGAAAGATTCTAAGATAATTCAACTAAGACTAATGTCACTCCACTATAGTCTAAACTAGAAATATCACAACTAGAATAAAGTAGAAGCTGAATATAAATTGACTCAATAAAGATAGAAATTGAACTTATATTAATAACTCAAGTCTTACTCAAAGATAAAGGAAAAGATACAAGAGCATTACCAGAACCTCCAAAGACTTCTTTGGAACTCCAAGCGAAGCTTGACTCAACTATAGCTCCCAAACTAAACTATACTAACTCTAAAGTAAGTAGAATCTTGGTGGTTTCTCCCTCTTCTCTTACTTGTGTTACATTTGATTCTGGCACGAATGCCCACCATTTATAGCCTCCAAATGGCAAGGGGGTACTTGTAGGGATTGAGGAGAGGCGGTTCCTGGTGGGCCCCTAGGTCAGTCGAACCAAGGAGGGTTGGCCGACCATGGGATCCACCACCTCCCTCTGATCAACGGCCCTGGGAGCTCATGAATGGCGGTGGTGATGGTTTGGAGTCGGTTTGGGGCAGTTGGGCCGGTCGGTTGAACCATGTAGGTTGGCCGAACTGACACCCTCTATCCTAAGCCATCCATTCCACCATCTTAGCCCTTGGATGGATTGGATTAGATGCTGGATAAGTGGATTGGTGAAGTTTCATCCATCTTGTGGGCCCATGGATCCAAATGAATCCATTTCATTCCCAAGATCAAATTGTCTTTCATCCAATGTTTGGGATGCTTCTTGAGTGTGTTTTCTTGTGTCTAAATCAGCATAGACCAGGATAGTGGCCAGTAGTTGGGTTGGCCGACCTAGGGGGGCGAAAGGATCTTGTGATGCCTAGAGGAGGGGTGAATAGGATCACTTAAAATTTTCCTGAAAAACTTCCGGTACTGGGGCGGATGAGGGCATCAAGTTGTCCGACATAGTGCTAGATGATCCGGGGTCCGGATCTTCCGGTATTGGGGCGGATGACATGGCAGCAAGAGAGATAATAAGCGAAATTCAAAATAAATGCTAAAACTGCAGATTCTATTTGAATCAAAAGTTCACTAGAGATGCTAGGAACAGTCTACAACAGATAGATATGAAAGCAACAACTCAAATAGATAGATTGGGCCAAAACAAGTTTCTAGGTCAATGGTAAAGAGATGAACACAACAAGCACATGATACAAAGGATTTGTTTACCGAAGTTCACCTCCACAAAGGAAGCTACGTCTCTGTTGAGGAGCTCACAAAGAGCCGGGTCCTCACTAACCCTTTACCTCTCTCAATCGACCACAAAGGAGGATTGAGTTACTTACTATGAAACCTCACAAAGAGGTGGGTAATACAAACATTCCCGGGTGCTCCACACAAAGCGAGCACTCGACGGGTGATGCCTAACCGTCTAGAAGCAAGCTTCAAGAGTAACAAACGCAAATCGAAGAATCTTGGCCGCCACAAGTGCTTCTTGAGATGAACAAGGGATGAACTCACTCAAGGCTTCAATCTCACACCTCAAGAATCTCTCACACTCAAACCCTAGGTGAATCCTTGTAAAAATGAGTTCTAGAAGGAGTTGGGAGAGAGGAGTGAAGGTTTGGTGGTGTTTTGTCTCAAGTTAGGTCAGCAGCAAATGAAGGAGGGGGTGAGGGGGTATAAATACCCTACCCCCAAATCTAGCCATTATGCACTGCTGCGAAGGGGTACCGGGTCATCCGGCACACCCACCGGATCATCCGATTTACACTAGATGACTCTCAGTGAATCCTCAGGAGATTAGCCGGGTCATCCGGCAGACACAGAAATAGTTAGACAACCCAAGTGTTCGTGTGTGATTTGTGTCTCTCATGGGATGTTAGTTCTCAAGAATAGCACATGTGACAAACCTTGACTCAACAATTAGCATCCCTCTTAATAGTATGGTGTTTCCTATACTCAATTTCAAAATGAAAAATGAAATTAAATCACCATTAGAGCTTGAACACCATAAATCCAAAATGGGGGCCTTCCTTTGATCTTATAGCACTCCTTTTCTTTTTATTCCTGCACACATCTCATTGAAACCATTAAACCCCCCCCCAATTGTGCTTGTCATTATCACCAAAATTAATTAGGGGCATAGATGCACTTTCAATCTCCCACTTTTTGGTCATTGATGGCAATACAATTTGGGTTTATAAAAGAGATAAACAATAAGAGTTTGTATCCAGCCAAATAGAAAGGAGCTCCCCCTAAATATGTGCATTTTCAACATTAAAAGGCCTCAAATGCCTTTGCACATATTTTTGTAAGAACTCCCCCTAAATCATTGCATACAAAGATGTGCACAAGTGTGATAGGCAAAAATCCAAGATGCATATGACAAGATATATCACATCAACAAAGAGAGAAATAAGAAATCACCAACCATCATAAGCACCACACGTAGATAGAAGTTCACATCACACTAGCATAAAGTACCACAATTAAAGTCTTACAAATTTAAAGTTCACTTGGCACACACCACACATCACACAATCACATAGTTCTTACATGTCCATTAAGCTAGTACAAGAATAACAAGATAAAAGGTATAGATATGGGGCCTTCCAAACACCAAATTCACTCCCCTTTGGCAACAAGCACCAAAAAGGAGAGCTAGGCATCGCCCTCATCACCGGTAGCCTCCTCGTCCTCCTCTTCTTCTTCATCGCCGTCCTCATGATAGGAGCCTTCTTCTTCGGTCTCGTCATCATTATCATCTTGGTAATGCTTTTGGCGTGTCTCACGCCCACCAAGATCAAGCTCCTCCTCAATCTCATCAACGGGAATGTAAGAACCAATATCATCCCAAGGATTAGCAATAGGTGGAGGGGAGGGAAAGTCCCTAGGAGGATGAATAGGAGAATGAGGCATATCTAATTTGACATAAATCTCCTTTTGCCTCTTCTCATTCTTGTGATACTCCTTAGCCATCCACTTCCTAGTCTCATGAAGTTCATCAGCATTACAACGACAAGCGGTGAAGCAAGCAAGTATACCTTGAGCAATGAAATCCAATTTGCCCCTTTTTCCCTTAGGAACACCATGAGTATGAGAAGGACCACGTGATGAAGATGGAACTTGAGAAGGTGATGGATCTTGAGAGGAAGGTGGAGCTTGAGAAGATGAAGCCCCCGCATCACCCATGCCTCTTGGAAGATGAATACCTAGAAATGGTTCCTTTGGAGGAATGTCAAGAGCATGCAAGCAGACATAGCCCTCCTCAGTGGAGAAGTAGCCATTGTCTTCATGAACCCTTTGAAGTCCAAACAGCTGAGCAAAGTCACCCAAAGAGATAGAGAACCATTTTCCGCCAAGAGTCCAATGCATGATAGGGTGCTCATAATCAACATAAAGTATGGCATAGAATTGAGCCACAACCTCCTCATTCCAATCACACTGAAATGCCATGATATCAAGAAGACCCATTTCTTGGCAATGATCATATACGGAATCAACAACATCCTTAAGTGGAGAGCCACGGTTACTCAAGTAATTCCAATCAATCCACTTCATATCCATAGTAGTCTTCTTCCTTGGGAAGATAATAGAATCATACCAATCTGCATGATGAGAAGCCCAAAAACGAGGATCTCCATGAAAGGACCTAGGGAGAGCACGTGGATCCTCATAGCGAAGAGGCCTCATGTCATTGGTGCTTTTGGTGAAATCTCTCAAGGGAGGGTCACCACAAGCACGAGTAGGATGAGAGACAGTGACCAAGACTTGCTCATAGGGTGAGAGATCGATGTTGTGATCATAGCGGTCAACTTCTTCATCGGTGCTAGCACGCTTCGTCCTTGGATCACGACCGATAGAGCTGGAGGGGTGCTGCTCGAAGGTGCGACCACGACCTTGAGCACAAGCAGGCACTGCTTGAGGCTGGGTCCTCTTGGGATGAGTTTGAATATGATAGTCATCATCGAAAGCATGCTCTTCATCCGAGGGATCTGAGGGGGGTTAGATGCTTGAGCATGTTCCTTCCCGGGCCTTTGCGCCAACTTCTTCTGCCTAACCATCTGAGCAAAAGATATACAAGAAAGATTCAGAAGGATGCATGAAACAAGGAAGAGCAGGGCACCCAGACCCCTGTCGGGTCATCCGGCACAAGGGCCGGATCACCCGACAGAGTCAGGGTGAACCCTAAAAATCTTGAAACAAGAGATTTTCCCACCAATTGAAAAGGGATCATAGACATGTGTTCTAGGGTACTAGATAAAGCATTTCACCAAAGAAAATCTCCTAGAACAACCTACATTGAGAGATCGGGATTTCGGGGATTTTGAATGAATACCATTGAGATTTCCCACGAAAATCCCGGATGATCCGAAGGGGAAAGGGTTCATGGGGACTTGATGAATCCTTAAAGCCCAAGAACGGAGCAATCTCTTGGTGGAGCTCCAAAATCACCTTTGGGGGAGAGAGTGAGGCGGGTGGAAATTTGAAGGGAGGGAAAAAGAACCTAGGGTTTGAGGGAAGCCGACCACGGGGTATATATAGTCTAGGCGCAGTAGGATGATCCAAAGACACGGTCCACGATGTCCACTTCACGAAAGACTCACAGAGATTTTTGAGACAAACGGCCAGATGACCCAATCAGTGCCAGAAGATTCACAGAGAATTTTCGGGACTTCCGGCCGGATGACCCGATGGACACAGGAAAAGCCCAAAAACAGATTTTTGAGATAGGATAGATTTGAGATATTAGATAGATATAGCTAATGGACATACAAGAAAACCTTGACTACAAGTGACCAGCCACAATCAACATTCATAACAATGATCACTTGAGCCAAGGATTGATCCAAAGATCTCAAAATCCAATCTTTTGAAAAACTCACACAAAATAAAAAAATAAACATTTTCTTCCTATCTAGGCAACAATCAAGTATATGTGCAACAAGTCAAGCCAAGTTACGAGAATCCAAGATATTGAGCTCACTTCTCAAAGCACAAAACCTTTGCTCATCTAGAAGCTTAGTGAAGATATCGGCAAGTTGCCTTTCGGTGCTCACATGACGTAAAGCAATATCTCCCTTAACCTCATGATCCCTTAAGAAATGATGTTGAATATCTATGTGCTTTGCTCTAGAGTGTTGCAGCGGATTGTTAGCTAGCTTGATAGCACTCTCATTGTCACACAAGAGTGGAATCTCACTAAACTCACAACTGAAGTCACTCAAGGTTTACTTCATCCATAAGAGTTGGGCACAACATGCACCGGCCGCCACATATTCGGCTTTGGTGGTGGATAAAGCAACAGAATTTTGTTTCTTAGAGCTCCAAGACACCAAAGACCTTCTAAGAAATTGACAAGTCCCCATAGTACTCTTTTGATCTACTTTGCAACCGGCATTGTCCGAATCAGAATAGCCAAGCAAATCAAAAGTGGAGCCCTTGGGATACCATAAGCCAAGGTTAGGTGTGAGTACCAAATATCTTAATGGCCATAAGATGATATTCTTTTGGATTGGCTTGAAATCTTGCACACATGCACACACTAAGCATAACATCGGGTCTAGATGCACAAAGATAAAGTAGGGAGCCAAACATGGAGCAATATACCTTTTGGTCAACCGACTTCCCTTCTTCATTGAGATCAAGATGTCCATTTAATTCCGTGGGTGTCTTGATAGGCTTGGAATCGGCCATATCAAACCTCTTGAGCATGTCCTTCACGTACTTGGTTTGACATATGAAAGTCCCTTCCTTTATTTGCTTGACTTGAAATACAAGGAAGAACTTCAATTCACCCATCATAGATATTTCAAACCTCTTTGTCATAATCCTACTAAACTCATCAGAAAACTTTTGATTAGTAGAACCAATTATAATGTCATCGACATATATTTGACGAACAAAGATATCATTTCCAATTTTTTGAGTAAAGAGAGTAGAATCGGCTTTGCCCATTACAAACCCATTCTTGAAAAGAAAATCCTTAAGGCATTCATACCATGCTCTAGGAGCTTGCTTAAGCCCATAGAGCGCCTTATGGAGCTTGTACACATGGTTAGAAAACTTGGGATCCTCAAAGCCCAGCGGTTGTTCCACGTATACCAACTCAGAGATGGGGCCATTCAAGAATGCACTCTTCACATCCATTTGGTAAAGCTTGAAATCATGGTGAGTAGCATAGGCTAATAAAATGCGAATTGACTCAAGCCTAGCTACGGGTGCATAGGTTTCACCAAAATCCAAACCTTCAATTTGGGTGTAACCTTGAGCAACTAACCTTGCCTTGTTCTTAGTGACAACACCATGTTCATCTTATTTGTTCCAATAAACCCACTTGGTGCCGATCACATTTTGCTTTGGTCTTTCCACCAACTGTGATACCTCATTTCTCTTGAAGTTCAATTCTTCTTGCATGGCAATAATCCAATCCGGATCCTCAAGTGCTTCTTCCACCCTAAGGGGCTCCAAAGAGGAAACAAACAAGTAACAACCACAAAAGTTTGCTAAACGTGAACGAGTGGTTACCCCTATTCGAATGCTTCCAAGTATGTCATCAACGGGATGGTCCCGTTGAACCATTTGATGAACTCTTGGATGAGGCACTTGAGATTGACGTTGAGTGAGTCCATCATCATCTTCAACTTGTGGAGCATCTACTTGAGTTTCACCACCTTGTTCTCCCCCTTGATCATTGCCACGATCATGATTGTCACCATGAACTTGACTTAAATCTTGATTTGCTTGAGAACTAGGTGATTCAACTCTTGTTGGTGATGGTGGATCTTGTTTGCTTGTGTCAACCAAAGCTTGAACTTCAACTTCATGAGGTCTTACTTCTCCCAAGCCCATCCTCATGATGGATTGACTTGGTGGCTCTTCATCATCTACAATGTTCTTATTAACTTGCTCTACTTGAGAGCTGTTAGATTCATCAAAAGTTATGTCTACCATGATCTCAACACAACCGATGGTTTTGTTGAAAACACGATAGGCATGTTCGTTAGTCCCATAACCAAGTAGAAAGCCTTCATCAATCTTGGGTGCAAACTTTGAGGTTTTGGGTTTCTTGTTAAATATGAAACACTTACTCCTAAAAACTCTAAAGTAATGTACACTAGGTTTCTTACCGGTAATGATCTCGTATGGAGTCCTGTTCAAGTACTTGTGGAGGTATAGATGGTTAACGGCATGGCAAGCAATGTTGATTGCTTTGGCCCAAAAGATATCCGGGGTCTTGTACTCATCAAGCATTGTTCTTGCCACTTCAATCAAGGTTCGGTTCTTCCTCTCAACAATCCCATTTTGTTGAGGAGTATATGGAGTGGAGAGTTCATGCTTGATGCTTTCTTCATCAAGAAATTCTTCAACTTGAGTGTTTCTAAACTCTGAGCCATTGTCACTTCTTATGTTCTTGATCTTCAACTCGAACTCATTTTGGGCTCTTCTTATGAATTTCTTGATCACCCCTTTTGCTTCACTTTTATCTTGCAAAACGAATACCCAAGTGAAACAAGAAAAATCATCAACAATTACAAGACCATATTTGTTACCGCCGATGCTTATGTAGGCAATGGGTCCAAACAAATCCATGTGTAGAAGCTTCAAGGGTCTTGATGTGGATAGGATGTTCTTGGCGGGATGTGAAGCACCAACTTGCTTTCCGGCTTGACATACGCTACACAACCTATCTTTCTCAAAGACAACATTGGTTAGTCCTAGGATGTGCTCATCTTTTTGAAGTTTGGCCAAGTTCCTCATCCCAACATGGGCTAGTCGGTGATGCCATAACCAACCCATATCGGTTTTTGCCACAAAACAAGTCTTGGGTTCCACTTTAGCTTTTGTGAAATCCACAAAGTAAAGCTTTCTCCGTAATCGACCCGTAAAGACAATAGAGGAATCCTCCCTTCTAGAGATGGTCACACCCTCATTAGTAAAGAGATAATTGCAGCCTTTCTCACAAAGTTGTGAAACCAACAACAAGTTGTATCCCAAATCTTTAACCAAATAAACATCGGTAATTGAATTGTCACTTGAGATAGCAATTTTACCCATACCAACAACATCTCCTTGACTATTATCTCCATAGATCATGGTCTCTATTGGTTTGTCATATTGTTCCAAGGATGAGAATAGGCCCTCTTCTCCGGTCATATGGTTTGAGCAACCACTATCAATCAACCATGCATTTCCACTGGAGTTATAGACCTACAAAACAAGTTAAGCTTGGAATTTAGGTACCCAAAGAGATTTCGGTCCTTGGAGGTTAGATGCATACATCTTGGGAACCCACACACTCCTTAAGATGTTCTTCTTTGTGTAGGTCCCAACATATTTGACCACAATTTTACCATTGTGGTCTAATGTCACCATGTAGTCGGAGGTATAGCTTGGAGAGGGCTCATGTACCACCACATTCTTCTTAGCCTTGGATGATGAATTAACCTCACCCTTTACCTTTGTAGTGGTTGCACCCTTGAGCTTGTCATGAGGAGGAATCGTGGTGGTCACACCATGTGCAATATCCATCAAGTTCCCAAGGTTACCACTCTTGGTGAACATGAGGACCTCCTTACCATTGACCACTTTCCTCTCATTAGTCTTGATGCCCTTGTAATGCCCAAGCCCATCCATGTACCTAGGATGCCTTCCATCCTTATATATCACTTTGGGAATGGGCTTGACATCACCTTCATATCCTTGTGCTACTAACATGTTCAACCTCTTGATTTGGTTGTCACTTGCCTTGATGTCTTCTTCTAACTTGGCAAGGTTGGCATTACAAGCATTTATATCAAATTTATACCATCTTGAGCATCCTTCACTAGTGCAGACATTAGAGTCAAGATTTGCCTTGGAATTGGTTTTGGTACTTTCCCAAAGAGCACTATAGTTAACTTCAAGGTCTTTGAATTTGACCGTTAAGCATGAAAAGCTTTCTTGAAGTTGACTATGAGTGGCCTTTAGAGAAGCCAAAGATTCATTTGCCAAGGTATTCTCTGTTGACATCCTCTTGGTTGAATCATTAGCCAAAGACAAATCAATGGTTAATTTTTCAACCTTCGCCTTTTCCTCAGCAAGGAATTTCTCTAAAGCAAGATTCCTTGCCTACTTAGAGACTCCTTCTTTTTCTCTAATTTCTCCAAAAGCTTTTTAATTTCCTTATAGCCTTTCTTGCTAAATTCTTTTATCATGTTAGCTTTTAGTTTCTTTTCCTCTTCATCAAAATCATTGTCCTCAATGCTAGTGTTGGATGAAGAGAGAGAGGAGGATGTGGAGGTCTCAATTACCTTGCTTCCTCTTGCCATGAGGCAAAAGTGAGAGTTGTCTTCATCATCGGAAATGTTGTTGAAGAGTCTTGGTGGAGTGGGGTCCTTGAGTATGGCTAGAGTTGCCCTTCTTGAGCTCATCATAATCACTAGAGTCCCATTCTTGACCAACATGAGCATGACCTTGATATTTTTTCTTATATTCCTTTCTCTTCTCCTTGTACTTCTTCTCTTCTTCATCCCTATTCTTCCGACGAGGACACTAAAATGGCCATACTCCCCACATTCATAGCATCTTCTTTGTGACTTCTTCTTTCTTTCATCACCGCCTTTCTTGAATGCTTTCTTCTTCAAAAACTTCTTCTAGTTTCTTATAGCAAAGGCGATCTCTTCATCGGTGCTTCCATCATCACTTGAATCTTCATGCTTTGACTTTGAAGATTTATGACTTGGCTCTACCACATCACTAGAGCTAGCATTAAGGGCTACACTCTTGGTCATCTTTATGCAAAGAGATTTTGCCACATCCCTCTCAATCAACTCTTAATGCAAGATCTCACCAAGTAGTTGATTAGGAGTCTTTGTGTTGAAGTTCGGATCTCTTCTTGTCATGGTGGCAAGAGTAGGATTTCTTGGAGTGAAGGCTCTTAACATCTTCTTTGTGACTTTGTGATCACTCCAATCTTCACTTTCAAGTGACCTAATGTCCGATACAAGGAGCATTAGGTGATCAAACATTTGCCTCACGATTTCCTCTCCAACCATGATGAAGTGCTGCTCTTCTTGAATCAAGTCAATTTTCCCTTCTCTAACTTGATCGGTTCCCTCATGTGCTTCCTTGAGAGTATCCCAAATCACCTTGGCAATTTGGACATTTCTAACCTTGTTGAACTCTTGAGCACATAGAGAGCTTGTGATAACCCTTATGGCTTGTACGTTGCAAAAGTAGTCTTGAGATTGTTGAGCCGTTGGGACACCATCCTTGGGTGGAGTAACACCTACACACACAACTTCCCAAATAGAAGGGTGAAGCACGTAAAGGTGCATTTGCATATCATAAGACCACTTGGGATAATCCGCTCCATCGAAGAATGGGGGTTTTCCCAAGTTAACGGGAGAGAACTTCTCTTGGGGGCAATGAACTAGAGCTTGTCCGTAGTTGTCGGGGATTTCATAAAATCCGGAAGATGAAAGCTTGTCTTGTTCCTCTTTGATCTTCTTCTTAAGAAGCTTCTCCGTCATCTTCTCTAACTTGGCTTTCAACTTTGCTTTTGTTCTTTTCTTGGCTTCCAAGTCATCACCCACATCTTCTTCTTCGCTTGAGCTTAAGTCATCAGAGCTTTCCACATGAATGGAAGGTGGGCAACTTGGTGTTCTACCAAAGAGGTTGATCATGTGGTCCGAGGTACTTGAGTGGGCGGTAGCTTGAGGATTTGCTTGATCTTCAGCGACTTTAGCACCTTGCTCTTTTGCGGAGAGTTCTTGAGTGGATGGACCATCCCCACCTTGAGACATCTTGATTCCCTTAGCGGTTAAGCCTCAATCAAGGGATTAGGCTCTGATACCAATTGAAAGGATATTATGATGCCGAGAGGGGGGTGAATAAGATCACTTAAAATTTTCTTGAAAAATTAGTAGCGGATATCAGAGAGGCCCGGTTATCCGACATAGTTCCAGATGATCCAGGGTCCGGATCTTCCGGTACTGGGGCGGATGACCCGGCAGCAGGAGAGATAATAAGCGAAATTCAAAATAAATGCTGATCAGCGGCCCTGGAGAGCTCATGGATGACGGTTGTGATGGTTTGGAGTCGGTATGGGGCAGTTGGGTGGGTCGGTCGAACCATGTAGGTCGGCCGAACTGACACCCTCTATCCTAAGCCGTCCATTCCACCATCTTAGCCCTTGGATGGATTGGATTAGATGCTGGATAAGTGGATTGGTGAAGTTTCATCCATCTTGTGGGCCCATGGATCCAAATGAATTCATTTCATTCCCAGGATCAAACTGTCTTGCATCCAACACTTGAGATGCTTCCAGAGTGTGTTTCCTTGTGTCTGAATGAGCATAGACCAGGATAGTGGCCACTAGTTGGGTTGGCCGACCTAGGACGGTGAAAGGATATTGTGATGCCTAGAGGGGGGTGAATAGGATCACTTAAAATTTTCCTGAAAAACTTAGCAGTGGATATCAGAGAGGCCGAGTTATCCGACATAGTGCCAGATGATCCGGGGTTCGGATCTTCCGGTACTGGGGCGGTTGACCCGGTAGTAGGAGAGATAATAAGCGAAATTCAAAATAAATGCTGAAACTGCAGATTCTATTTGAATCAAAAGTTCACTAGAAATGCTAGGAACACTCTACAACAGATAGATATGAAAGCAACAACTCAAATAGATAGATCGAGCCAAAACAAGCTTCTAGGTCAACGGTAAAGAGATGAACACAACAAGCACACGAGACAAAGGATTTGTTTATCGAAGTTCACCTCCACAAAGGAAGCTACATCTCCCTTGAGGAGCTCACAAAGAGCCGGGTCCTCACTAACCCTTTACCTCTCTCAATCGACCACAAAGGAGGATTGAGTTACTTACTATGAAACCTCACAAAGAGGTGAGTAATACAAACGTTCCCGGATGCTCCACACAAAGCAGGCACTCGACGGGCAACGCCTAACCGTCTAGAAGCAAGCTTCAAGAGTAACAAACGTGAATCGAAGAATCTTGGCCGCCATAAGTGCTTCTTGAGATGAACAAGGGATGAACTCACTCAAGGCTTCAATGTCACACCTCAAGAATCTCTCACACCCAAATCCTAGGTGAATCCTTGCAAAGATGAGCTCTAGAAGGAGTTGGGAGAGAGGAGTGAAGGCTTGGAGGTGTTTTGCCTCGAGTTAGGTCAGCAGTAAATGAAGGAGGGGGTGAGGGGGTATAAATACCCAACCCCCAAATCTAGCCGTTATGCACTATTGTGAAGGGGTACCGGGTCATCCGGCACACCCACCAGATCATCCGGTTTACACCGGATGACTCTCAGTGAACCCTCGGGAGATCAACCGGGTCATCCGGGACAGGCCGGGTCATCCAGCACATGGCCCGCATCATCCGGCAGACACAGAATTAGTTAGCCAACCCAAGTGTTCGTGTGTGATTTGTGTCTCTCATGGGATGTTAGTTCTCAAGAATAGCACATGTGACAAACCTTGACTCAACAATTATCATCCCCCTTAGTAGTACGGTGTTTCCTATACTGAATTTCAAAATGAAAAATGAAATTAAATCACAATTTGAGCGTGAACACCATAAATCCGAAATGGGAGTCTTCCTTTGATCTTATAGCACTCCTTTTCTTTTTATTCCTGCACACATCTCATTGAAACCATTAAACCTCCCCTCCCCCCACCCCCAAATTGTTCTTGTCATTATCACCAAAATTAATTAGGGGCCTAGATGCACTTTTAGGGGGTCGGCCGACCTAGCCACTCTGCCCCATTTTGCTCCAAAACTTGTTCTTTGCATCCCTGCATTGAATATTCACCAAAACTCATGGAACTTTGTTATTCAAATAAAAAATTACCTATGAATTTGCTCATACTCTATTATTTTCGAGAATATTGGCGGTTGAATTTTTGATATAAGGACCATCAACAAGCTCCCCCAAACTTAAAACTTTGCTTGTCCCGAGCAAAGTCGAGTCAGAGTCTCAGTGGATCAGGAGTTGCATCAATGTACCTACCCTGCGAGTATCCACGTACAAACCAACACTCTATCTAGTCTAAGTAATATTGGCATATGTGGAGTGTTTACCTTCATTCGCAGGTTTGTAGCATTCCCCTCGTCTTGAATGGTTGACAAATAGAACGACTTGACTCGGAGTCATTCACTCCTGCACTTACTCGGGGATCTTATCTCGGATGGTTTTGCAATATTTTTCAAAAGAGACAATGTTCCTTAGATGGTACTCCCATTCGCTCAAGTGGTGTATGTTTCCTCACCAAAAGCCTTAGCATTACCTCATCCTACCATTTCTAATAAGGCTTATGTGGAGCTTGGGTAGGGGAAAAATGAGGAACACATAGCTAGAAAAATATTGCTAAGACAAAAATTGGTTCTATAGGGAGTTGTGATCAATTGAACTTGGATCAAGGGGGGTGTTCATGTCTGGTGGAAAATGAACTCACACATGGTATGAAGGTCTTTTTAGACTCCTTATTTGATAGATACTTCCTTTCTCTTCCACTTTTTTCCATAGGGCTATTCTTTCTTTTTCTTTTTCTTTTGATTGCCCGTTCTTTTTGCAGGGGATATTTGAGGAATATCATTTTCAAGACCGTGGACTCATGGAGTATGTGGTGGTCTTATGATAAGGTGGACACTAGGAAAGAAATGGGTGCTAGTTATTACCATATATGATGAACACTGGTGGATGGATCAAAGATCAAAGGAGTACTTTCCTTAAGGACTCAAAGTTTGGCAAAGCTCATTTTCATCACTAGTGGCTATGTAGAAGGTTTAACCATGAAGTACTATATGGCTGTGGAACATCCGAGATTCACCTTACTAGAGCATAACCACTAAGGAACATGTCATAATTTATTTTCAAAATAAAACATCTGAGATTCACCTTACTAGAGCATAGGGGAAATCTACCAAAATGTTGTCATATCATACTTCTCAACAACTTAGACTTGGATTGATTATTGAAACATATATTCCCATAAATTCAGGTTCATGGATATTTTGCCAATAAAACTTAAGCACTAGTATAGAGTATTGGGTTGTAAACAAGGCACTTGCAAGATAGTGATAGGGCAACTATTCATCATCTTCAAATGAAAGAGAATATGGACAAATTCTCTAAACTAATTTGGGAGTGTAAAAGCAAATATTTTTTGGATTTTTTCTATACTTTTATAATGCTAAAATAAATAAAGATTGAATAAAAAGAAAGAACTAGATGAAAGTGGGTGATGTGATGCATACCTCGTGGGCCCCTCCCCTAAACTTGTTTGTTTGTGTGGATATTACTTGGGTTCCTGCACACACACTTTGTAGCAAAAGTGTGGGGTCGGTCGACCTGGGCTTTGCTGCACCCTCCTAGGATTTTGGCCAGTGTTGCCCAAATGGGTTTCTGTGAGGGGATTTCTTTTGGAGAAAAATGAGAGAGGGGACTCCGTCAAGAGAGGTGACTCCGCCGCCGCCTCCATCACGGCGGACTCTGTCCCGCCGCGAGGACATCCGGCGAGGATGGCCGGAGATCTAGAGGACCTCCGGCCCCTAGAGAGGTGGGGACTCGCCAAGCCGCGCTGCGACGCAGGTCGAGAGAGAGATTTTAAACCCGCGCAAAGGCATTGGTCCCAGGAGGAGATAGATGGCGACAGCTGATTCGGTGAGGAAGCGGGTGGAGGGGAGTGGAGCAGAAGCCCGGAACCCAGATCCGTCGGAGGATGGAGGGGCAATAGTGGAATTCTTCAGGCAACTGTGGTTCGTCCCTGATTCGACTCCACCACCAAAAGCTAGGGTTAGGAAAGGGGAGGCAGTGAGAGGAAGCCTGGTGTGGATCACCAGGGAAAAGTGGGAGAAAGGAGAGTTCGCAGCTGATGATTGCTTCTCAGTTGGTGATCGCGATGTGTGGATCCAGGAGCCAGTGAAGCTCAATTTCGCAGAGAGAGTTTGGGGAAGAGGTGAGCGGAAGAGCTTCGTGCAAGCACTAATGGCGGGGCGAGGACGAGGTGGAAGAAATCAGAGGCCGAGACTGGAGGGAGATTGGGGAGCATGGGGTGAGGGACACCAATATCCTGCAAATCCTTACCCGCCCCCTCCACCGTTCTTCCCACCGCAGCCATATGGGTTCTTCCCAAATCAGCCGCAGCCACCGCCGCTGATGCATCAAGCTCCGCATCGTCCACAGGCGTTCTTCCAAAACCAGAACCAAGGGATGAGGCCGAGGGGCCAATTCCAAGGAGGAAGAGGCCGGTCGCAGCATCAGCAGCAACAGCGCCAAAATCAGGGCCAGGACAAGGGGCCAAATGGAGAATGGCAAGACAGGGGTGTGCAGAACAGGGATGAGAGTCAACAAGGCAGAATCAGAAACAATGTAGTGGAGCATAATGGTAAAGGAGAAGAAGAGAAGAAACCAGAAGACAAATTCCCCCAGGTAATCTGCTTCAAGTGTGGAGAAATAGGACACTACAGCAGTGCCTGCAACAAACCTAGAGTATGCTTTATCTGCTACAGCAAAGAGCATATTGCAGAGGATTGTCCAGAATGGAAGAGGCCACAGTTGGCTGCTCAATATTATGGTAGTGCTAACAAAGGCCTAGGTTTCTATCATATAGATGTGGCTCCAAGAGTGGGAAGGTTCAAGCATTGGGCAGGCTTTGATAACTTTGGTGTATTCACAGTGGAAGAAGGAGAGTTGGGAGAAGAAGAAATAATTCAAACCCTGAGAGCACAGATAGACAAGGACTGGCATTGGAAACTGATGAGGATGGATGAGTTCAGATACCTGGTCAAATTTCCTCCACACATCAAAGTTGAAAGCAAAGTGCTTGGAAAAGCCACATTCTTCTACCTGAAGGATGATGAAGTAATGGCCTCACTTAGAGTGTGGGATGGAGACATTGAACCTGTAGGCAAACTGAGTGAAACCTGGGTTCAGATAAGAGGAGTACCACCAAAGTGGTGTGATTGGGTGACTATCAAAGAAATTGCTTCAAGCCTAGGGAAGCTGAGTGAGTGTAACACCCGCGTTTTTAGCTCCTAATAAATCACCTGCTAAATCACGTGTGTTCTCAAATTTTCCCGCTGAGCTCAATTCTAAACCCCGGTCACCATCTCCCTCTCCCACCCCAGCGTCTGCTTGAATCCGCCTGCACCGCACTCAGGCCCGCCCACCGCCTGCCACCCCAGCACCGCTGTCGACCACCGCGCCGGGAATCCCGCGCACGCCGCGGTCCCGCCGGCCGGTCCGCCTCGCTATCACCGCCGTCCCGAAAATCACGACACGGCCGGAAAACCCCAAAAATCCTTTCCTCCTCCCTCCTATTTTTCCTAGGATTTCTCCTAATTTTCTAAACCCTTTTTCCTTTCTTTTTCTTTCTTTTCCTATTTTCCTTTTCTCTCTTTTCTTTTTTCTCTTTTTTTTCTTTTTCCCTCCTTCTTTTCCTCCCCCTTTCTTCTTCCTTCGGTTGGCCTCCAGCCGGCCGTGACCCCTCGCGCTCCGGCCTCCGGGACCGCGCCCTTCCTCTCCTCCGCATCGGCCGACGACCAGCTGCCGGCACCGACAAGGCGGCCTGCTGCCTGCAGCCCACCAGCCCCTCCTCCGACAAACGCGAAGACCGGCAGTGTCACCTCCAAACCGCCACCATTACTCCCCGACGGTCTCCCTCGTCACACAGCAGCACTGCACGACAAGTCATTTCGCCAAGACACCAAATCGACTGAGAATCCCGCCCGAGTCCACGCCGGATTTTTCCCGAACCTCCATTGCCGGCCATTGGAGCTCCAAGCTCAAAATATCGCCTCGAACCGACCTTCCCGCGCCTATAAAAGGCCCTGCGCGGCTCCCCACCTCGCCACGCACCGCCCCAACCGAGCCTCCCTACCTCCCAAGCCCCAAGCACCACCACCACCGACCACCATAGCCGGCCGCTCGACGCCATGAGCCACCTCCACGGCCTGTCCCCGACCAAGGTAAGAGGCGGAATCGGTTGCCCTCGAGCTCCTCTTCGTTTTGCCCCACCTCCCGGCCGTCGCAGCACCGCCGGCGGCACCGCCTCCTCCCACCGGCCACGGTCAAACCGCCTGCTCGGATCGGGAGGAGGGAGGTAGAAGAAGGGCATTTTGCCCATGCCCCCCTGCCCTTTTCCCTTTTTCCACCCGAGCCCTCCCCCTCTTTCCTCTCTCTCTTTATTCTTTCAAGTAAACCCTATTCCCTAAACTAATTTATTTAACCAGCCCTACTTTTCCAAAGTCAATTACAAAAGGCCCTTAGGCTATTCTATTTAAACCTCACCTTATAGATATGTTACAATTAAGTCCTTTTTCTTAATTACAACTAAGTCCTTAACCTCTTTTAAATCAATCCTAATGACGCCTCTCACGCGTCATTTCACCTCATATTTCACCCGATCAATTCCAACTCTTGCCCGGCCTTTTCCTCTACTTTTCCATGAGCCACCCATCTTTTCCCCTAAATAATATTTATTCCTCCTTTCTATTTATTTTCTCCTCGAGCTCAGCGGTAAATCTTGTGTGCTTGGTTTAATTGCATGCTTGTTTATGTGTGCGCTATAGCCGACGGAGTAAACAAGGAGGAATACCGCATGAGCCGAGCTTGGAGCCGAGTACTACAGGCGGGACCGAGGTCCCGAACCATGAAAGGGAACTTCCCGAGGACTTGACGGCAAGTTCAATCTCATCCTTTGATGCATGCTTTGATCCAGTTTATAAATACAACCCTATGACCCGTTTATAAATTGCATATTGTTTTCTTGTTAAAACCGGTAGGATAGCCACCCTTGATTGCTATGATTGATCTTTGATTGCCCTAAATGATTTCTTTAAAATGTGTGAGTGCTTTAAAAATGGGAATGGGATATTTTGGAAAATGAGTAAAGGACTGGGTAGACGGGATGGACGCGTGTGTCAGGAGTATGGGTGAGCTCGTACCTTTGTGGTTGGCGTGTTGGAGATGTCCATCTTGTCGTTAAGGACCGGGTTGCGTGACATCTCACCTGAACCAATTATCGTACTACCACTCGACCGTTGTATGTGGCAACGGCTTAGCATAAATCCCACTAGTTAATCTACTTGCCATCAGGAGTGCGGGTGAGCGGGAGATCAAGGAGTAGGGGTACGATCTGTGTGAGGTACGCCCTGGTTATGTGAGATAACCCCTTGGTTGCTTCCGTGGTGGCTCGTAGGGTTAGCTAAGGTGGGTAATGGCTTTGATAGGATCCGCGCCGACACTAAGGTGTTCGTGTGGCGGTACCCTACTTGTGGGTAAAGATGTACAACCTCTGCAGAGTGTAAAACCTATTCGAATAGCCGTGTCCACGGTATTGGACGAGTCACGGTGGGGTCACAAAACTAGTGTTTGGGTTTGGGATGATTTTCATGGCATGAGTTGATTTCTGGCAAAGTGTGTGTGGTCAGGTGCGGGCTCATGGACGGGAGTCCTAGTCTTCATTTAGTTTTCACAAAGCAACCGAGTTACTTGAGTTATAAAAACTGTTTTGCGAAAACCTTTTCAAAAACAAACCCTTGCATGAGTGAATGCGTTTGCAAAATAAACCTTATCCTGATCCTTGACATATCCTGTGCATGATCTGCTTATAAGCCCCTCCGTGGGTGGGGTTGAACTTGTTGAGTACGTTTGTACTCACCCGTGCTTGTCTAACTGTTTTCAGAGGAGGATCCCGACTTCGTTCCCGAAGACGTCGAGTAGGTCGCTGCCCTACACCCAACCGTGCACCGTGGATTGTGGTCGCCACAGAGAGCTTCCATGGCGTGGTACTCTGATGAGGCCTTAGAAGCCTTCGCTATCGTAGTTTGGTCTTTAGCTTTTGTCTTGTTTCGTGGCAATGGCGCCCGCCCACTATGCCGCCCGTGATGTAAGGGACTGAACCACTGTTGTAATAAATGTGTTGCCCGACCTCCCGGACCGGTATTTATGTCACATTTAGTCACCTCGATGAGGGACGCCTGTGGTATCGTCGAGCCGTGGGTTGGCCGTGGACGCCGACCCCTAGGACCCGAGACCCCTTTTCTAAGCCTTTCTCTACTAGATCTTCCTTGCTTAGCACACCTTCCACGCAAAGCACTCACCGTGGCTTTGTTGGTCCCAGATGGCTGACAATGAGTGGAACGGAGGAATCTGCCCCCCAGATCCTGGCCTCCCTAAGTTGCTCGCTCGGCTTGGAGCGATCGGAGTTGCGAGCCCAGAGTACCTCTATCGGGAGTATGAACTCAAGCACCTTTCGGTGTGAGGTGATGATTTTCGTGTCTAGGAGCACGTTGTACCCCGATGTGAGCCTGGTACACCTAAACCACCGGTATCGCTCACGACACCTACCACAAGGCCGCCCGAAAAGCCCTTCGCCATCTGCGAGTGATCTATAAGCACCACCTCCGTCAGACCCCAATGGGATTCTTTCCACTTTCTTTGGAGGAAGAGGTCGCTCATGGATCGCCTTGGATGAGGAGACTTGGGGCCGAAGAAGAAGAGCTAGAGGACACGGTTTCTCACCTATCAATCTACCTCAATGGCCTAGATAAGCTTTTACGTGAAACAGCAGACAATTGAAGGAGTAGACTCGCAGCGAAGGAGGCGAGAAAAAGCATTAATAGCTCAAACGGAGAAGGTAGTAAGGAAGAAAAAGCAGAGATCGACCAAAGAGCCTACGAAGGTTTATGGCGGGCCTTTGCTAAAGCTCGTGAGGAAGCACGTCGAGGAGCGTGCATGAGCTCGAGCAGATCTACAGAGCCTAATTAACTCAAGTGGAACCAAAATGGGTGGATATCGGAAGAAGAAGAACCCATGGAAACCCATTGGGATAAAGGCACTCAGACCGAAGAGGAGATCGGAGCAATGCCTTCCATCAAGAAGCGTCACATCCGTGAGTTAGAGTCCCCATGAGGGGTAGAGTACCTAAGTGAGAGCTATGGTATAATAAGAATAAGTGTACCCACGAGTGTACCCAACCTTTGTGAATAAATAAAACTATCTATCTTTTGTACCCTACCCTTTGCACAACTTGTTCAACTCTACCCTTGTTTTCAGATGGCCGAAGATGGATGGACCCAAGGCGTGTGCCAGGAGGAGCCTGGTTTTGCTCGCCTTCTTATCAACTCCCTAGTGCGCCTCGGTATCACTGAGCGCCCAAGGTACTACTGAGAAATGTACGAGCAACTTGGCACTCTTCGCTGTAGGGTGGTCCTCTCCATCGCCAGAAGCACCCGCTACCCCAACATCGAGCCGTGGCGCGTGACCGCCACAGGTTTTCGACATCGGGATACCTATCCCTTGGCCCTCCGGAAAACTCTCAGTTACATGCGGGATCTGAGGAGCACCTTGTCTCCACACCGATGAGGCTTTATCCTCCCGCCATCAGGACTCGGTCGGCGGGCCCGCATGAGAAACCTGGAACGGCGCCATCACCAAGAAGATCTTTTGTACCATGCAGTTGCCTACCTCGTCTCCCTGGATAAACTCTTTGATGATCAGGCCAAGTTCCTGAGAGAGCAAATTGGTCTGAGCAAGCGGAAGTCACAGAGGATGCACCAAGTTCGAGTAGCCCAAGGTCTGAAGCAAGGACCGCGGCCGCCATAAGTAGTGAAGTCAAGTTGCCCATGAGAGCCTCAAGCGGATCCGGGATCGCCGATACAGAATGGACTAACAAGTGGAACACCCGTTCGGTGGGAGAAGCACAAGTCCTAATTGGGACACCCCTCATAGGATGGGGAGGAGTTCACGAGACTCCAACACCTGCATGTAGCCGAGCAACCAACATCAACCGTCAAGAAGGAACTTCCACCCAGCCCCAAGAGAAGGAACCCCGGGATGATGACGGTGATGAGCTGCTCATTCCACGGAAGCACACTCAGCCCGGAAGATGGCTCGCCCGCGATAGCATGCCCAAGCCCTTGCCAAGGAATGAAGCCGTCTTTGGTCCGAGCTTAGAGCCGCACCCTTAGCTTTTGTCATAGTGCCTTGTCGTGTAGTGTACCAGCGTTGTACCGGTCGAGTAGTTCGGGATGTATCCTCCTCTCATGAGTGAAATGAAGTTGTTTGTGCTTGTGTGTCATGTGTGCTTGTTGTGTGCTTGACGGCAGGAGTCAGATCCTGTCTTTTCAAAAGCCCGTCTTAATCAACTTAAACATCACCTAAAATCTCATAGAAACCCGCTCCCCTACAGATGGTTTCAAGGCGTCCCAGAGCTTCCAAGGCTCGGTCGTATGGACCCAAATGCGGAAGGATCGCATCTTTGAGCAGAGGAGCACCCTAACGACCAAGAAGTGTATCAGGACGAAAATGGAGGAGAAAACATGGTTCCGCCTCCACCACCACCTGCCGTAGACCTGGCGCAAGTGTTGGCTAACTGCACCTATTCTTTGGAAGCCATAGCCAATGCCATCACCGCCCAAAGCCCGTGTTCGGGCATGAATGAAAGCGATAGAATTTCTCCGGACAAAGCCACCCACGTTTGGCGGGTCCGAATCCCTGTATGCGGATGATGGTGGTGAGGGCCATCCTAAGGGAACTAGAGCCATTCAAGCGTGAGGATAGAGACAAGGTTCTTGGCCACCGACTCCTGGAACAGCCTTAGCACAGGTGGGAAAACTACGTGTGGCGACCAAAGATCCCTCCATCACTTGGGATGAGTTTGTGGAAGAGTTTCGTCGCTACCACATCCCGAAGCCACTGCTGAGCGCAAAGGCGGGGCGAGTTAGTGAACTTCGCCAAGGAACAAGTCCGTGGAGGAATACACCTACCAGTTCATAGAGTTAGCGCTATGCCCCTTAAGAAGTGGACAAGGACTCGAAGAAGCGGGACATGTTCAAGAAGGGCTTGACTCGATCGAGGACTCTGCTTACCCCTCGGATCTACCTGCATTTCAACACCCTTATGAACATGGCCATCCTCACCAGAGAGCCAAAGCGGAGGAGAAGAAAGAAAATAAGCGCAAATTCATGGAGAACAAGGCTCAACGTGACAAGAACGCGTTCCCAGAGACAGAGAAGCTTGGTCACCCCATGTCCGGGTTCCAAGCCCCATGCGATGTAACCCGGACACAAGCCACGAGCTCCTGTGGCCCCAACCCGCTTTAAAAGTACAACAACAGAACACCATGAAGCCTCCACAAAACAATACCAGCCAGTCACCGCAACAACAACAACAACACGAGTATGTTTCAACCGCCGTGAGACCGGACACTTCATTGCCAACCGCCCATACGCCAAAAAGCCAGAACTTCAGCCTTCTCCAACTCGGTGCATGGGCGAGACCGTTGTATCTGAGCCAACCGCGTGCCGATTGGCAACAACAACTGCAATAACAACCAGCAGATAAGGCAGCCCCGGCGGTCCTATGGGCGAGCCGCGTCAACCACATCAATGCACGGAGGCTCAAGAAGCACAAGGCGTAGTGCTCGGTGAGTTCTGGTCGGCTCGATCTTGGCAACTATATTATTTGATTCGGAGCATCACATTCGTTCATATCTTCAAGTTTTGTGGAAAAGCATAAAATACCTACAAGACTACTAAAAGCACCCTGTTAACCGAACACCGGAGGTGACATCAAGTGTCAACCGGGTTGCTCGGGTGAGGATCATTTTAAGTGGGGTAGAGTTCCTAGCGGACCTAGTAGTCTTGAAGTCCAAAGGATAGATGTGATTCTTGGGATGGAGGTTAAGCCTTCACCACGGCCTTATAAGTTGTGCCGATAAGGTAGTACACCTAACCAACCCGACAGAGGTGCAAGTAACTTTCGACATAATGGTTTTAGCATGAAGGCCAAGTCCTAGAAGAGATCCCAGAGTACGGGAATATCCGGATGTATTTCCGAAGAACTCCCTAATGCCACGGATAGGGATATAGAGTTTGTCATCGACCTCATCCGGAACCTCTCCCATAGCCAAGAGACCTTATAGGATGGCAGCCCCGAGTTGGCGAGTGAAGAAGCGGTGAGAGAACTTCAGCAGAGTGGGTTTATTAGGCCGAGCTCATCACCATGGGGAGCCCCAGTGCTCTTCGTGGAAAAGAAGGATAAAAGCCTGAGAATGTGCGTAGACTATCGCTCACTGAACGAAGTCACCATCAAGAACAAGTATCCCCTTCCCAGGATAGATGATTTGTTCGACCAGCTGAAAGGAGCTAAGTATTTTTCAAAGGTGGATCTAAGGTCAGGATACCACCAACTCAAGATTAGGGAAAGCGACATTCCAAAGACCGCCTTCGTCACCCGTTACGGGCAGTATGAGTTCACAGTGATGTCCTTCGGACTCACTGCGCACCATATTTTATGAATCTCATGAATAAGGTGTTTATGGAAGAGCTAGACAAGTTTGTCGTGGTGTTCATCGACGACATACTTGTTTACTCCAAGAGTGTGGAAGAACATGAGCAGCATCTCCGAGTAGTACTGGGAAAATTAAGGGCACACAAGCTGTACGCTAAGTTCAGCAAGTGTGAGTTCTGGCTGGAGAAAATATCTTTCCTTGGGCATATTCTGACTGCGGAAGGAGTAGCAGTGGACCCCGGGAAAGTCGAAACAGTCTCCAACTGGCAACAACCGACCAATGTGAGCGAGATCAGAAGCTTTCTTGGTTTAGCGGTACTAGGAGGTTTATTGAAGGATTTTCCAAGATTGCCCGGCCCATGACAGAGTTGCTCAAGAAGGAGAAGAAGTTCAACTGGACCGAGTCGTGCGAGAAAAGTTTCCAGGAGTTGAAAAGAAGATTGACCACAGCCCCAGTGCTGACCTTGCCAGATATCCAACGGGACTTTGTCGTGTATTGCGACGCCTCCCGACAAGGGTTGGGATGTGTTCTTATGCAAGATGGGAAGGTAGTGGCGTATGCTTCCCGCCAGCTCAAACCCCACGAGCAGAATTATCCCACCCATGATCTGGAGTTTGCGTAGTGCATGCCCTTAAGATTTGGAGACATTACACGATTGGAAATAAGTGCGAGATCTACACGGACCACAAGAGCTTGAAGTACATTTTCACCCAGCCTGACCTGAACCTAAGGCAAAGAAGGTGGCTAGAATTAGTCAAGGATTATAACCTAGAAATCCACTACCACCCAGGAAAAGCCAATGTAGTAGCAGATGCCTTAAGCAGAAAAACCTACGGGAAGGCAGTGCCTAAGAGTGCCCAGTTGCAAGAGGAAATGGCACGACTCAACGTGCACATTGTTCCCCAAGGCTCGTCCATCAACTAAGCGTTGACCTACCTTGGAGGAAAAGATCAGGAAGGCCCAAGGGACCGATGAGGATCTGATGAAAATCCGCAAGCACACAGGAGAGAATAAGGCCCCAGACTTTAGAGTGGATGATCAAGGCACACTGTGGTATAAGAATAGGTTATGCGTGCCTGAAGACGGAGATTTCCGGCATACCATCATGGACGAGGCCCACAACTCGGTGTATTCCATCCACCCTGGATCCACTAAGATGTATATGGATTTAAAGCAGAAGTATTGGTGGAATGGAATGAAAGCGGACATTGCCCGATTAAGCCGCCTTGTGACACTTGTCAGAGGATTAAGGCAGAACACCAGAAGCCCGCAGGACTGTTGCAGCCCTTACCCATCCCAGTATGGAAATGGGATGAGATAGGCATGGACTTTGTAGTAGGCTTGCCCAAGACACAGAAAGGATATAATTCCATATGGGTGATAGTAGACCGACTCACTAAAGTCGCTCACTTCATACCCGTACGTAATAGCTATGACGGAGAAAAGTTGGCCAAACTGTATATAGCAAACATAGTGAAGCTGCATGGAGTACCTAGCAGGATAGTTTCAGATAGAGGGACCCAGTTCACCTCTAGGTTTTGGAAAGTTTGCATAAAGCCATGGGTACCAAGTTGGATTTTAGTTGCTTATCACCCGCAGACGGACACGGGTGAGAGGGTGAATCAGATTATGGAAGACATGTTGAGAGCATGTGTCCTTACCTATGGCAAAGATTGGGAGCAGAGCCTACCATATGCGAGTTTTCGTACAACAACAGCGTTATCAAGCCGCCCTAGGCATGTCACCATTTGAAGCCCTATCGGGAGAAAATGCGAACCCCATTGATGTGGTCGGAAGTGGGAGAACGTGCCTTGGTTGGACCCGCACTCATTAAAGAAGCCGAGGAGCAGTAGCGAGATCCAGAAAAATTGAAGGCTGCCCAATCCGGCAAAGAGCTATGCACGAGATAGGAAGAGGCGAGAAGTAAGCTTGATCCGGAGACTTTGCTTATCTCAAGGTTTCACCTATCCAGGGACTCGGAGATTTCAGTGCAGAAATTAGCCCCTCGGTACATTGGACCATACAAAGTGCTAAAGAGAGTTGGAGCGGTAGCATACCGGTTGAAGCTACCGGAGGAAATGGCGGATATACATCCGTGTTCCACGTTTCTCACCGCGAAGGTGTTTGAGAGTGATCGAAGAGAAACAAGTGCCGGTGGAAACAATTGACTTACTGACGGATCTTAGGTACCGGAGGTGCGTCAAGATTTTGGACACAAGTGGTCAAAGGACAAGGACATCGAAATGCACGGTGTGCGAGTCAATGGAGCGAGACCGCAGTAGAAGAAGCTACTTGGGAGCGAGAAGGCCGAAGAAAGAGTTTCCCCACTTGTTTAAGAACTAGCGAATCTAGGATGAGATTCATTTTAAGTGGGGTAGGTTTGTAACACGCGTTTTAGCTCCTAATAAATCACACGCTAAATCACGCGTGTTCTCAAATTTTCCCTGAGCTCAATTCTAAACCGGTCACCATCTCCCTCTCCCACCCGGAGGCGCGTGTCAATCAGCCCACCGCCGCTCAGCCGCCGCCCACCACCGCCACCCCTGTCGACCACCGTGGGAATCCGCGCCGCGGATCCGCCCGGCGGTCCGCCTCGCTATCACCGCCGTCGAAAATCATCACCGACACCCGGGAAAACCAAGCAAAAATCCCTTTCCTCCTCCCTCCTATTTTTCCTAGGATTTCTCCTAATTTTCTAAACCCTTTTTCCTTTCTTTTTCTTTCTTTTCCTATTTTCCTTTTTCTCTTTTCTTTTTCTCTTTTTTCTTTTCCTCCTTCTTTTCCTCCCCTTTCTTCTTCCTTCTTGGCCTCCGGGCCGACGGCAAACCTCGCTCGGCCTCCCGGCCTCCCCTTCCCTCTCCTCCCTCACCGTGACCCAGGCTCACGGCAGTGCGACCGCCCAAGGCCGCCTGCGCCCACCGAGCCACCACCCTCCTCGACAAACGAAGACCGGCGTGGCTGTCACCTCAAACCGGCCACCATTACTCCCGACGGTCTCCCTCCGCTACCACGAGCCCTGCACGACAAGTCATTTCGCGCAGCACCAAATCGTCGAGAATCCCGCCGGAGTCCACGCCGGGATTTTCCCGAACCTCCATTGCCGGCCATTGGAGCTCATGAGCTCAAAATATCGCCTCGAACCGACCTTCCCGCGCCTATAAAGGCCTGCGCTCCCCCACTCGCCACGCACCGCCCAACCGAGCCTCCCTACCTCCCAAGCCCCCAAGCACCACCACCACCGACCACCATAGCCGGCCGCCGCCGCGCCAAGCCACCTCCTCACCTGTCCCCGACCAAGGTAAGAGGCGGAATCGGTTGCCCTCGAGCTCCCTCTTCGTTTGCCCCACCTCCCGCCGTTGCACCGGCCGCCGTGGCTGGCACCGCCTCCACCGGCCACGGTCAAACCCGCCCCTGTTCTGGATCGGGAGGGAGGGGAGGTAGAAGAAGGGCATTTTGCCCATGCCCCCCTGCCCTTTTCCCTTTTTCCACCCGAGCCCTCCCCCTCTTTCCTCTCTCTCTTTATTCTTTCAAGTAAACCCTATTCCCTAAACTAATTTACGAACCAGCCCTACTTTTCCAAAGTCAATTACAAAAAGGCCCTTAGGCTATTCTATTTAAACCTCACCTTATAGATATGTTACAATTAAGTCCTTTTTCTTAATTACAACTAAGTCCTTAACCTCTTTTAAATCAATCCTAATGACGCCTCTCACGCGTCATTTCCTGTTCATATTTCCGCCTGATCAATTCCAACTCTTGCCCGGCCTTTTCCCTCTACTTTTCCGCCGAGCCACCCATCTTTTCCCCCTAAATAATATTTATTCCTCCTTTTCTATTTATTTTCTCCTCGAGCTCAGCCGGTAAATCTTGTGTGCTTGGTTTAATTGCATGCTTGTTTATGTGTGCGCTTAGCTATAGAGTAAACAAGGAGAATCTGCGGCCGGAGCTTGGAGCCGAGTACTACGGGCAGGAGACCGAGGTCCCGAACCGCGAGCAGGAACTTCCCGAGGACTTCGAAGACGGCAAGTTCAATCTCATCCTTTGATGCATGCTTTGATCCCAGTTTTATAAATACAACCCTATGACCCGTTTTATAAATTGCATATTGTTTCTTGTTAAAACCGGTAGGATAGCCACCCTTGATTGCTATGATTGATCTTTGATTGCCCTAAATGATTTCTTTAAAATGTGTGAGTGCTTTAAAAATGGGAATGGGATATTTTGGAAAATGAGTAAAGGACTGGGTGAGCCAGGATGGGCTGTGTCGAGAGTATGGGTGAGCTCGTACCTTTGTGGTTGGCGTGTTGGAGATGTCCATCTTGTCGTTAGGACCGGGTTGCGTGACATCTCACCTGACCCAATTATCGTACTACCACTCGACCGTTGTATGTGGCAACGGCTTAGCATAAATCCCACTAGCTAATCTACTTGCCATCAGGAGTGCGGGTGAGCAACGGGTGATCAAGGAGTAGGGGTACGATCTCGTGTGAGCTCACGCCTGTTATGTGAGATAACCCCTTGGTTGCTCCGTGGTGGCTCGTAGGGTTAGCTAAGGTGGGTAATGGCTTTGATAGGATCCGCACGACACTAAGGTGTTCGTGTGGCGGTACCCTACTTGTGGGTAAAGATGTACAACCTCTGCAGAGTGTAAAACCTATTCGAATAGCCGTGTCCACGGTATTGGACGAGTCACGGTGGGGTCACAAAACTAGTGTTTGGGTTTGGGATGATTTTCATGGCATGAGTTGATTTCTGGCAAAGTGTGTGGCTGTGTGCACATCTGCGACGGGAGTCCGTAGTCTTCATTTAGTTTTCACAAAGCAGCTGAGTTACTTGAGTTATAAAAACTGTTTGCGAAAACCTTTTCAAAAACAAACCCTTGCATGAGTGAATGCGTTTGCAAAATAAACCTTATCTCGATCCTTGACATATCCTATGCATGATCGCTTATAAGCCTCCGTGGGTGGGGTTGAACTTGTTGAGTACGCGTTTGTACTCACCGTGCTTGTCTAACTGTTTCAGGAGGATCCCAGGCTTGTTCCCGAGGCGTCGAGTGAGTCGCTGCCCTACACCCAACCGTGCACTGGATTCGGGGTCACCACGAGAGCTTCCATGGCGTGGTACTACGATGAGGCCTTAGAAGCCTTCGCCATCGTAGTTTGGTCTTTAGCTTTTGTGTTGTTTCTCGTGGCAATGGCGCGCCTGCGCACTATCGGGTGAATGAACCACTGTTGTAATAAATGTGTTGCCGACCTCACAGGACCGGTATTTATGTCACATTTAGTCACCTCTGATGAGGGGACGCTTTAGTGAGGTTGACTGGCAGACCCTTTTCTCAACTTTCTTCAGTGTAATTCATGTGAAGATTAACTGTAAGGACCCAAGGATGATCCCAGACAAGAGAGTGATGGAAATGGAGGATCAACTTTTTATGTTACAGTTCACTATGGAAGACATTGAGAAGGAAGCTGAGAAGAGCAAAGGGGATGAAGACAAAGGAGATGGGGATGAAGATGAGGATGATGATTTACTAGGAAGAGAACATGAGGGAGAAAAAGAGGAAAAGAAGGGCAGAGAAGGGGGTGAAGAACACAAAGACAAAGACAAAGAGGGGGGAAGCTCCAACAAGGAACAAACCCCTAAAACAGGGCAAGACAAGAACGAAAAGACAGCTTCAGTGAGAAGAGCCTTACTGCTTTTTGATGAGAGGCAAGAAAATGGGATGATAGGCAGTGGTAATGTGATACCTCAATGTGTCAACTTGCTAAAAGCCATGGAGCTGAGTGAATCAGATGAGGAAACTGAAGCACAGGGTTATGAAGACAAGGATGAAGAAACGATGTTACTGCCAGAGGAGTGGTTGTACACTGAGTCAAGCATGTTTTCAGGTGAAGGGTCAAGCCAAGAATAGGGGACACTAAGTGAAAATAATGATCCAACTCCAAAAGCATCTACTGAAGTATATGATAATAAGGCTGCAGTTGGGGTGTCAAGTGAGACAGAGAAGATAGAGGTGAAGAACAGGGCAGAGAGTGATGGCAAAACAGAAGACAGTGCAGAGAGTGATGGGAAAACAGAAGAAGAAGCTGACTTACCACAGAAGAAGAAAAAACATTGGGGACCTGTGATTGTTGAAAGAAGAGCCAGAGAAATGTGGGAGACGAAAGAACCATAATGGTGAAGGCTCAAGAATCCAAGAGAAAGTGGAATGAAGAAGCTCTCAAAGGTAAAACACAAAAAAAGCCTTTACATATTACCTCTGAAGATTTAAATACTTCTGCTGCTATTGTAGACATTGTAGGGAAGGATGGCAATCCTGTGAATGATAAGGTAGTTAGGAAAATAGTAGAGGCTGAAGAGCAAAGAAATAGTGATTTTGTTGCCAACTGCAAGGCTAGTAGCTGTGATACTTTGGTTGAAGTAGACTGTGCAAATGAAAGTAGCAGATGGCAAGGCTTTGCATCTGATGCTTCTAATTGTGTTAATATTGCCCAACAGACTGAGGTAGAAATAGAAACCAAAGGTGATAAAGTTAGGAAAGCTAGTAGGAACAGGAAAAAAGTGAAATGATAGGTCTCTTATGGAATATTAGAGGTTTGGGCACTCTTGGAAGAATCCTTGCTTTAGTAAGCAGGATTAGAGATAATCATGTAGATTTTATGGGCTTTAGTAAGCAGGACTTAGTGAACCAAACGGTGTGAAGTGTTGGACTCTCACGAGGATGGCAACTCAATTTCAGAAGTTCAAGCAGCAACTGGATAAAGATTATATCAAGAAGAACCGAACTCCAAATTGGATTGAATATCCCAAAGTAAAAGAACACTGTACGTCCTATGTTGAATACAAGAAAAGTGAAGATTTCGCCAAGGCGAGTGCACGAGGGAAGAAAAGTCGTGGTAAGAAGGGGCACGACCATCATCTTGGTCGAGGTGGTTACGCACTTGCAGTTCCCAAGTGGCGGAAGAAGGAAGAAGACCTTCTCGCACAAGGTACCATACCAGCGGTCTATGAGTGGCCCGAGCGAGTGAAGAATTGGTATTATGCTCATGGAGGCACAATTAACTCTGAAGATGGTACCCTTGATTTCCCACTCTCGTTACGAGAGGCTGCACTTGAAATATTGAAAACAATTGAAGATGTCAAAGCGGGGAGAGTGAAGGTTGACAGAGATGGATGAGCTCACTATGGCTCAAGAATCCGAGAACACTCGGGGCGTTGGGGCTACGGGGTGGTACCATGGAAAATTGCCTTTAGGAGAGACTTTGCCACCTATCGAAGCCGCAAAAGAAGAAGAGAGCGCGAAGAGGAGGAACGGCGCCAAGCCATAGAGCAAAGACTTAAAGAACACGAAGAAAACATGACGGCAGAGATTGAACGGCGAGTGGCCACCACAATAAATGAGATGGCCCAATCTGGAGGACTGCCCCAAGTACAAGTGGATCCTTCTGCTCGCAAAAGTAGTTGTGCTTCCACAACGGTCCCCGAAGAGCAAAGGGCAATAGAAGGAGTTCAAGTGGACGACGATAGCGGTACCACATGGATGACATCCGTACGCACCCCATGTGAGCTACACAAGCCATTCGGCAACATCAAAATGAAGGTATGTATAATTCATGCTTTTATTAGCTCAATAATTGATGCATATGACTTAGAAATTTCTAGACAGACATTCACAATGACGGTATAATTCTTGCTAATATTAACTAATTAATTATTATTTCACTACATATATACAGGTGGCGGACGGAAGTGCTTTTGCGCATTTTCCTGGACAGACAAGCCACGACATGCCGATTCCACCTGGCTACACCTCAGTTAGCATAGAGAACATTTGTCAACCCTTTTGAGGAGCTAGAGCTAGATATCCCGTGAGGTGATGGGGAAAAGACACTTAAGGATGCGCTATGGTATCATATTATGGCCAAAACGTTACATCGTCATAATCCCCGTGAACGATGGATCTCTGAGAGATCCCCTGGAGCCTCCACAATCATCTCTGGGGCCGTCATCACTACCTACTCGCTCACCTTCTCCGCAAGAACAATACAATCCGGAGAAGCGAGCTCCAGCGATCACGATGATTCCAGCCGATCATCGATGATGACATCCTCCCAATTCACCTCGCAGAATCACCGCGAGCACGCGCCACGTAGGTCTCGAGCACAATCTTGCAAGTCGATTGCAACCACCAAAGAAAAATGAAAACGACCAGCAAAGAAAAAGCCCGAGCCAACGAAGCTACCATGGGAGAGGACAGAAGAAGAAACAGACGCGATTTCAAAACAACAAGTCGCGGATGGTTTGTAAAAGTGAGGAAGAAACTCGACAGAACTGCCGGAGGCCAAAAAAAATAAAGGTCGTCTGCAGAGACTCAAGGCTTTCATACGCAAGAAGGAAGAAAGCAGGAGAAGGGTAGAGTTGAAAACGGGCTATGACCATTCGGTGGACAAGTCTTATCAAAAGAAGAGACGACGAGGGTTGCCGAATAGTTATATCGAGCAAATACCTACGTCGATGTCGGGGACTGCCACAAACAAGAACAAGGAGAAGCAAATAGATGCATCGACGACCAATCCGACTAACTTTTTTGCAGGCCTCAGTGCAGAAGAACAAGAAACTATTGAAAACATGTCTGAAGAACAAATGGCTCATGTCATTGAATTTTATGAACAAACAGGGATGCCTGTTGGTGGTATTGTCGGCCTTCAAGACCTACCAGCAGATAAAAATTTCGTACCTAGAAGGCGCTTTGAGCTAGGACAACCTTTAGTGAAGCCATAATTGGTCAAAAGCTCCCAACTAAGATGCACAGATTTCATGATTGGTACTTGAAGAAGTCAGCTGATGGCCAGGAGATGTTTGGTATGCTCGCGAGACCTGCAGATTTTGCCCTTCAAAACGAGAAGGTGGTCTAGCTCCGATTCAATGATATCTATGAAGTTTACCATCTGGACGCCGTGAATACCGATCTTATGATGGCACGGTGTCGTAAGTGACATATTTTCATATGTTTATTAATAAATTTATTACATTTTTCGATCTACTAATTAACATTTGGCTTTCTTCTTGTGTAGCCTGCAACTTACTGAGATGCGAAGGAACGGTTATGCAAGAGTTGCTTTCATGGACCCATCAAAAGTTAACCAACAGGAGATCCGGGACCAATGAAAAACAACAATCGAGACAATTTTTAGGACCTTAGATGAGTTTCGTTACAAGAATTGTATACTACTGCCTTACAACTTCAAGTAAGTACGATTGTCATCTAATTATCCTTGTTAATTCTATTTAGTCAATTCTAATCTTTATGAGCATGCATACAGTTTCCACTAGGTTCTACTGATAATCACTGTCGACAAAAGCAACATCAATGTGTATGATTCATTGAGAAAAGATCCCTCACAATACCAAGACCTTCAAGAAGTATTTCACGAGTAATAATTCTTTCTATGACATTTTCTTTAATGCAATATATATATTTAGCTTTTATACTAACATTGTATCTTTTATTATTATTTTCCCTCAGAGCTTGGACCATGTTCATTGCAAAACACCGAGGACCATTTCGAAAAACAATTAGATGGGTCACTAATTTTTCGGTACATATACCAAATAACAACTTCAGATTGGGAATATTTAAAATGTATAATACTAGTATTTCATAATCTGTTCTCCTCTCCACTTTAGTGTTTGAGACAAGAACAGGAAATAATTTATGCGGTACTACGCTGTGAGCACATACACGCTTCTTGTGGCAACTCGATGATGATAGTGTAAGTAAAATAAACCTATTAATAATACATCATTTTTATCCTCTTTTGTATATTTAATCGTTCGATGTAATATATTAACCTATTTGCAAATTACAGAGGATTATAAAAAGGGACTCACTCATTGAGAAGGATCGTCTCTTGGCAATTCAAGAAGCTCTTATGGGATTCCTCATGGACGAGGTAGTTGATCCAAAAGGAAAACATTTTTATGACAACCATCCAATTGACCGACTCACCTCCGAGGAAAGTTAATTGAGACTAGAAATTTGAACTGAATGATATTTTGATGTATATATACTATAGGGTTTAGGGTTTTGATGTATATATACTAGTTTAAGAAAATACTATTTTTTTTATGTGTATAAATTATTATGTGTATATACATTTATAAGTTTATATATGTAGATATATAGGGTTTATATAAGTCTAAGTGCGTATATGGTATATATATAGACAGGTATACATAGATACAAGTGCAAATACATATATGTACATATACGGGGTATATGTACATATACGGGTGAGACAACAATTAGAATATACGCTCAAATCGAAAACAACAACAAAAAAAGAGACGAGACCCTTTAGTCACGGTTGGCATTACCAACCGAGACTAAAGGGGGTGGGCGCAGGCGCTGGCGTGCCCCCCCCTTTAGTCTCGGTTCGTAATACGAACAGGGACTAAAGGACCCCTTTAGTCCAGGTTCGTTCACCCGAGACTAAAGAGGGGGGGCCTTTTGTCTCTCATCATTAGTCCCGGTTGGACACGAGAGACCTAAGGCCTCTACCAACTGGGACTAAAGCCCCTCTCCCTACCAGTGTATAGTAACATCATCAGTGAATAACAGTAACAATATCCCGTAAAAGAACATAAATAAAGACTTACAATTCTATCAGAGATATACAGCTTAATCCTGGAAACGAAGGCTCCAAACTTTCCAGGCAATCGACTGGTGGTCGCGTACGTCTACCATCATCTTCAATAACTTCACACCTTCTTCTTCTGAGTAGCAGTTTAGCAAGGGTGAAAATACTTATGGTTGATACTCAGCAAGGCCACAAGAAATAACCAGAATATACAATTTAAGTCCATCTTCAAGTTTATTAATCATGTGAGGGTTCAAGCCGCTCTTGACCATGAGCACGGCTATTATAACAGTTTTACACTCTGCAGAGGTTGTACACTTTCACCACAAGTCACGTAAAAGTTCACAAGAACTTTGGACCCAACCATGCTTCGCAAAAGTGGGCACAATTCCACACTTCCTTTGCTGTGATTGCATAGGGACGCTAGAGGCCTTTACAAAGATTCACTAGTAAGCATAGCTCACTAAGGTTTCATGATCAGCACAATGCATAAACCTCTCTCCAACTGCGAAGCTACCATAGAGCAGATCAGTCAGAGGGCTGGATTATACACCAACTATTGTCTCCCCCTCTTGCCCCTTTCAGGTAAAGCTACCACAAACTAGAGTCTCTCATTAATTAGCCAAAACCAGAGCCATATATTTCTTGTGGTTGTACTGTTCTCCTGGGTGGTCGCTCCATGTTCCAATTAATGCATGCATGGTATTCTTGTAAATAAGCATAAGTAGAAGGATGTTTAGGGTCACTTGCCTTTCTCCAACAAAAGTTACTCTTACTGCTCTTCAGCTCTTGCTTTCTTGAAAGTTGTAATCTTCAAAGCTTTCGAACAGCGATCCTTCTACTCGAAGCAATCATCAGGCACAAACATACAAATCAAACAATAATCACAACTAAGAACAATACACCAATCAAAGAAAAGCTTTAAAAGAGCATACTAAAGGATAGACTCGATTCTATGGTCATGCAACGACGAAAGAAACACTGAAAATGAAACTATGCTTGGAAAGACAAAGCTATTGAGAGATTAAAATTATAAAAGAAATAACAAGACTACACGCTTGATTCATTTTAATTAAATAAAACCATGCACATACATTATTTTAGAGAAACACCCTATTTCAAATTAAGCAAGCTATATTTAATCATTGAAAAATGTGATAAACTTAATCATATTTTATTTGTAAATATTCAAGTACAAGTTATGCCAATTTAACAATTAACTTTAGAAACACATAGTGTATAATACATCTAACCAAATAACTTTGTATTTCATGTTCAACTAAACATATTAATATTGAAAAGGCATTTATAATATCATTAAGCATATTAACTTTATTTGTGAAATCGATGTTTAACACTAGATATCTTTTATTTAGAAAGACTCATTATAAATAGGAATTAACCAATTAAATATTAGTTTATGAAAACCGGGATAGAACCTAATCAACTTATATTTGGAAAACCAATTGAATAAGAATTAGTCAAGTTCGACATTTAACTTTGATGTTAAAAACAAGTAACAGGTAACACACATTGCTAACGCATAGGTCAAGGTGAAACGAACGGGAACGGCTGAAATGAAATCTAGAATGCATGAGAAAACATTAGGCTAGGGTTTAGAAAAAAAACTAGTCTGCAACGAGGATTAGGCTGCAGGGACAACAAACTAACTGAAGGTAAACTGAACTAGTTGGCAGAGAAACAGATAACAAGATTAGCTCTAAAGAGATGGCTGCGAAAGATTAGACCATAAAGAACATAGCTGACTCACAAAGAGACAACTGAAATATAGGATAGCTATGAATTGGATATAGGATCATAAGAGATATAGGGACAAACATGATCAGACTACTAGGCAGAACAGAAACTCTAAGATAAACTATTTGGATCACTAAAGCACACCAACGGTGTTTGAGAAGGAAAAGCTTGGTCAGCTGAAAGAAACTGGGTTAGAGCTGGAACTGGAAAGATCTGAAGCTTTATAGAAGAGTAGATCTTCAAAAGAGATACTGAGCAAAAGTTGACTAAGAACGACTATCGAACAATTTGCATGATGAGAGCACAAAGTACTATAAGCTAGGTTTATTTTAATTAGCAGATATATGTAAAGGATATTTCAGAAAGGAAATACCCTAAGTTGAAATTAATGCAAATTATACTTTATTTGCAATAGTCAAGTTTTATTTATAAATATTCATGTATAAATTATACTAATTACACAGTAAACTTTAGAAAGGTGAGAACAACTAATTGAATAAAAACATATGGCATGTTGAGATAAACAAACTTTATTTAGAAAACACATTTCATATTGGCATTAGTCATTTTATCAACACTTAAGAAAAACCGAGTTATAACTTAACAATATTTTAATTACAAATATTGAAGTAGAAATTATACCATTTAAATATTTAACTTTAGAAAAACTACACTATGTGAAACATCTATACACAAACTTTATGGTTCAAGTGGGTCAAGTTGTTATTGAGAACATATTCATGTTGACATTAATCAAGTTAATATTTATTATAAAAGCTGGTGTAAAAGCCTAATCAACTTTTATTTAGGAAAGTTGATTTGAACATTAAGCAATTTAGTATTAGCTTATGAAAACTGATATGTAACTTAATTAGCTTTTAGTTAGAAAAGCATATGGCAATGGCCTGACGTAGGAACCAACAGAGCCCGCTTGGGTCGTCCCCCGCGTGGGCGACTTGGGCGGCCAACCCTAGCGCCGCTGCCCAGCCCCCCTCCCCTTCCTCCACCACCTCGCCGCCGTAGGAGGCGGGCCGCAGAGAACCCGTGCACACCCCCAAGGAGGGTGGCGGCGAGGCTTTTCGCCAGGAGGGTCGCGAGCAGCACGCGCGGGAAGGGCGCTCGGCGGCCATGGCGGTAGCGTCACGGTGAGGAGCGGCGGGACACAGCGGGGTGGAGGTGGAGGAGGTTGGTGTGCGGCGGTGGTCTTCCTCATCGCGCGGCGGATCGTGCACGGCGGCGGCAGCGGCGGCGGAGGAGGGGCTGTGGGCACCAGATCCATTGCCCAGGTGGGTTGATCTGGTGCTCGGGCCCGATCTGACGCGCCACGCCCGTGGCTGCACCAGCATGGCGGCGGGATGGATGTCTCGGATGGCGGAGGTGGTGTGGGGAGGCCGATACTGCTCCCCTCGCTTCCCTTCTCATCCTTCGGCGGGTTGATGGCACGGCGGCGGTTGGTGGCGGCACTGATCGTCGGCTGGGGTGTGGCCGTTGTCGGCTCATTGCCCGGCGATGGTGCCCTCGGGCGTCGTTCTCCCCGTTGGGGGCATCACTGGAGCTGCTCCACCTATTGCATGAGAAGTCTTTGGGTGAAAACTCTGTCCACTCGTGGACAAGCGTCGGCGGCGCCTCTGGCGTTGCTTCCTCCTTGGAGGCATCGCTTCTTGAGATTGGGCTTGGCTTGCGGTGTTCGTGCATCGCCAATGGTGGGGAAAGATGGTGAGGAAGTTGGAAGTTGAGTCCATATTGTCCGATCCTTGTTCCAGTGGTGGAAGACGTCTGGTTACATAGCATCTAGCACATTGGACACGGTGGCATCCGATCAGCACGGCACCAGGTTTGATGATCTTTCCATCTGTTATCCAGGTCTACGTCGGTTGGTATTTAAAGCTGGCAAATTGGATCTGTGTGAAGAAGTCAGTCTTCATGGGTGCAGCTCTGAACTCTAGGGCTAAGGTGCGCGGAGCACCGACGTTTGATATGTGCTTATAGTCGCAGAAGATGTGTCACGACGATGGTTGGACAGGACTTAATGATGTGGGAGACTTGGAGATGGTGGCAATCAGTTATAACACAACTAAGGCTTAGGCTAGACCTTCTGCCTTTTTGTTGTGATGGTAGTCACTTACTCACATGGACGTGGTAGAAACTCCGCTGCAGAATAGATGTTTTTTTCTTTTCCGCTCCTTTTTCCTAAGCTTGTGCTATTAGGAATGGAGCATTTTTCCTTTGTAATAATGATAGCTATATGCATTTTTTTGGATGCAGAGGCTGGAATATCAATATATTCTCGATTCTAAAAAAAGTTAGAAAAGCATATGAAATAAGCATTAATCAGATTAACATTTATCATGAAAAGTGGCGTATAACTCTAAGTAGCTTTTATTTGGAGAATACACGTTTAATAGTCATTAGCCAAATTAATATTAAATTTATTTTCAAAGACAAGCATGATGGAAAATATCATTACTAACGTGTGATTTAAGTTATCATGAACCTAACACAACTTGGACGGATTAACACGGAGCTAAAACATGGATCCTATGAGCTAAACAAGTTAGAAGGATCTAAACAGAATTAACTGTAGAGATCAGGGGCTAGTAGAGAAGATTGGCAAGACACATGGAATAGTGCTTGCAGAAGAAGTAAACCTTAGGGTTAGATCTATAAAAACTCTTGGGTAGGACTTGGCTGCAAGGATCTAAAATGATCAGGGGTTCTTTTGTAAATCTATCAAGACACAAGAATTGACGAATAATAAAGTTGAGTCTAGGGACCTAGCTGCGAAAGCTCAGAGAGCTTGACCATGGCGAAGGGGCTCGGCGGCCAGGTGGCGGCGGCTAGGGGAAATGGGGGTAGGGAAATGGGGGAGGAGGTTGAGGAGGACTTGGGGGGTGTGCTCACTATGGACGAAGTCAGGCGGAGACGGCCGGAATCGGCGGCGGACGGTGCCAGTGGTGGTGGCTCGGCCTCCAAGCTGTGGTGGCGCTCCAGTGACCGATTCACGACAGGAACCAGTGGGTTGGGTGCGCCTCGGCGTTGCCCAGCTTCTGGTGGTCGCGACTTCGCCCGGCAGGGCTTTTGGCCGGCGAATCAGAAGGGCCGGTGGCGGCGCTCGGTTCGACGGTGTTGGGACTTAGAATCCCTAACAGGTTATTGAGAGAGGGGGAAGGTGAGAGCAAGCCAAGTGAACAAGTGAACCAAGTGTGCAAATGGCCAAGAGTTCCCTCCTTGAAGCCCTTGGGCTCTATTTATAGGGAGGAGGAGGTGGCTGCTTATACTATTTCTATTGGTGGGGTTGAATATTATAAATAGGTCCTTAATATTTACAAAGAGTCCCTCATATGTTACAACCAAGTCCCTAGCCCTCACAAACAAGCCCTTAGACCCCCATTTTGGACCTCTTTCATACACAAGGGGGTCCCTAGCCATAGGCCACCTAAGGCGTACCCCCAACAGTAGCCCCTCAGCTATTTGGTCTTGGCCGATACAACAAGACCTAATAGTTGCTCATGTTAAAAGAGGCCCAATTACAACTCAAACACCGGTTGCAAGGAATGCCCTTTGCAACCTAACCGTGTGCACCTCGCTAAAAACTCCATCCCAAAAACCCAATGGGAAAAAAGGGCATAAAGAAAAGAGCACGCACACTCTTGGGTTTACATATGCCGACTCCAGGTACTATGCCTCCAAGTGCTTTGAACGACAAGCTTCGATCCTCATGTGGCTTAACTCCTTGCTTCAAGAGCCGACGTAGTTGAAGTACTCGTCATCGATGCTAGCTGCAACATCTTCGAACTTTCTCTCACGAGCGTCGGACAATGATGATGGACTGGTCCTCCAGTACACCCCCAGCCCCTCTTGGCTGGTGTTCGTGAGAGAAGCTTCGCGTGTAATAGTAGTCAAGGTAGTAGTGGTGGTCCAGGTTGAATCGCAGTTGAAGTAGATGGCGGCGTCAAAGCTGACGGCAAGCCCCTTGAGGCGATGTAGTGATGTCGAGGTACATGGTGATACCGAAGATGACGGTGATGCTGAGGGTGATCCCCTCGAGCTGACGTAGTAGAAAATGCGAAGTTGAGGATGATGATGAGGTTGAGCCCCTCGAGCGCCAAGCCTTGTCGAATTTGCAACTTAGGTAAAGTTGGCCTGACAGTTCTTACCTGAAAGGGGTTGTATTTATATAGTTCAAAGAATGGTGCAATCATCATTTCACATAAGCGTCCTTGGATCCAAGTCATACAGGTAATGTTAAATATATGGTATTAGATGATTATTGTTATATTTCACAACTCTTGGTTGCTTCCACCATGTAATTTTAAATCCTGCTAGATTAGAGGGAAAAACAAGTGTACATTGAAATGTAAAGTTGGTGCTGCAACATGTTGTTGCCTATTGCCCAACACTTGAGCAGAAACCCAAGTCCTCGCCGCGACTTGTTTGCCTTTGGCGGATGGGCAGAAACCAATAAACTACTTGAGCAGAAACCCAAGTCTTCGCTGCAACTTGTTGTTGCCTTTGGCGGATGGGCAGAAATAGGGATGAAAGCGGTCGGGAACGGTCGGGAAAACCCTCTAACCACTTTCATTTTCGTATTTTTATTCGAGCAGGAGCGGGAGCAGGAATGCGGTCGGAAAAGCAGCGGATATCCGGGATGTCGGAAATGATACATTTCGGTCGGAAACTTGTCGATAACGGTCGGGAATCGGTAACTTAAATCGGGAACACAACACACATATCCACTTTAAACTTTCAATTTAACGTAATGGCTACAATGGTGCCTTAGCAAAAATAACGTGTGAATGAGAACATTTAACGTAATGGCTACACTGATGCGCAAATTATTTGACTAATTCTTTACTTCTAATGAACCGATGGAAATATATATACTCAAGAATTGATAATGAAAAGAAAAGAATTAGAAAAGAAAAGGAAGTGTACTAGTAGAAATATAATAGACGGAGCCAGCACCCTTGCAATGGGCCAAAGAGTCGCTGTAATGGGCCTCCTGCTCTTGGCGCCTCTGCAGATATGCAGCCACCGCAGCTCGTCTGCTGGCTGCTGCCTTTAAATTAGTACCACATCGTCACGGGAGGGAGCCTGAGGTACAAGCCACTCTATATAGAGGAGATTCCGTCACACATTTACTGATGAAACGAGCTCGCTGTCTGCGTTGGGCTATAGGGCTTGTATAAAAACGGGAATTTCCCGTAAATAAAAACGGGAATATCCCGCACAAAAGCGGGAACCGAGGATTCGGTCAGGAAAAGCCTTCCCCCGATTTCGATCCCGTGACCGCCGGTTTCCAGCATTTATTTTCCTGAATTCGTATTTTCCCGAAAATCCGGTATTTGATCGGGATATGTGGTATACGGTGTCAGTCGGTACGGGATTTTCCCGTTCCTGCTTTCATCCCTAGGCAGAAACCCATAAACTACTTGAGCAGAAACCCAAGTCTCCACTGCAACTTGTTGTTGCCTTTGGCGGATGGGCAGAAACCCATAAAGCTTGAAAAAGTAAAGTTAGTGCTTGACAATAATGAAATGCAATTGGTAGCCTTTTAAGGCTAAGTAGATAATGGAAGTTTCAAACCACTTAGCCTCTCGGACTTTTTGATTCATACATGAAAGTAATGCGTCCATGCAATGATGCTTTTGATGCATGTTTTGGTGCGTATAAATGAAATGCTTGCATATGCAAAGATGTATCTCATGGTCGTATCACCAGCCCTTCAGGGGGTAGTTGGTGCTTTGAAAACTATTATAGTGGGAAGCCAATGACCCATGAATGCCAATAGAGATAATTCCAATAGTTGATGAGAGCCAAAGGTCTGTAAAATATATCACTTCATATGAAAATCAACGTGCCATTAAAACCAATATATTACGCCCAGTTCTTGACTTGGTTACGAGTTAAAAACCAGTGTACCTGAAAATAAAAATGTGGCGGTCTAATATACCAAGGTTAGCTTATGCATGTTAGAGCGGAAGAAATTTCAACACATGAGGTGTAACCTTTCTTTCTTTTTGTTTTTTCTTCTTTTTCTCTCTCTTTCTTTTTTTTTAGGATGTCCCGATCGAAGCTTACATGCCTCATTCAACAGCAGTATAGTAAAAACACAAATAAATAGATAAGTCGACGAGAGCTTGCTTTGCTCAAGCTTTTGTGGACTTACCTTCCAAGCGTCATGCTCTAGTCGATATCGTAACTCTTAGTTGCTTCGATTGTCAATTTTAAACTGTCTTATGAGGGATTAAACACTGTATTGAAAATGAGGCCTATTTAAATATGGTTTGCGACCCACTAGCAAAGGTGGAGTTAGATTTGCAAGTATAATTATATTATTATCCAAGTTGTCATACATACTAGCCTCATGCGAACTTGTTGTTATGTGAGATGCATGACTTCGAAGCTAACTATAATATGTCTAATAGCCAAGTTGTTGGGAGCCTCACCCTCGCTCCATGTACTGTGTCCGAGTATGCTCGATGTTCTTCTTCTTCGTCTCTTTTTTTTCCTTTTCTGGTGGAATTTCAAGGATCGAGGGTCTTTTTAGTTAAGATCCTAAACAGCTGCAACCTCGACAAAGGTCACCCAAGATGATTATTGAGCATTTGGTACAACTCTCTGCAGTTTTTAAAGAGAAGGTAATCACTTCCATTGGAGTGATTAGCAAAATAACTTTACAATATTGAACTAACTTAGCTAGAGAATGATAAATAGCTCATAACGAAGTAAAGAGTAATGAGTAATGTGCTGTAAAGGATACATCCTGCAAGCAAAGACGTTAGCTGTTTCATATGTAAGTTGCACGTAGATAGTGTGTAAGTTGCATGCATGCTAGTGTAAGCGGAAACCAAAGCTTATTACAAAACTGAAGTTGTTGAATACGTGTATTGCTCTTTCACTCCAAGGTACTAGGCTGCATGCAGTAATTTAAGTGTATAGCTGTTTCATGATAAAGGCAAATAGGAAAAGAAATAGAAGCTTAACATAGAAATCAGACTGGTTGACCTGCTACTACTGCTAGAATAATGCTCACCCTCGATCAAGGCATATACACTCAGATCCTATTTGCCTATCCTCGCGATCTGAGGCATGACACTTAGATCCTCTCGAGGCTTCGTGCGCGGCAGGAGACTTGCACCTGGGAACTGAGGTGATGGACAGTGTTGCCTGGCTGCGAGGGTGCGTGTAGCTCCGCACCCATCTTGATTTAGATACAACAGCGTGCTTAGCGTTTCCGAGGCGAACCTCATGTAGTAAAACACAAACCGTCAGGAAACAAGCTAGGTGTGAGTCGATTTTTTTTTACTTGAAGGACCGAATAGGCGACCAGAGGGGAGAGTGAATGGGAGCCTTTAAAAATTCTTCTTCAAAGAACAAGGCCTATATCCCATAAGCTACTTCAAATCACAGCGGAACAAACTCTTGTAGGTTTGTCAAGTCCACATAGCAATTTGAGATGCTATTGGACCTAAGAACAACACCTGAAAACTTCAGAGACAAACCGGAAGCAAATGTGTCAAAGCCGGAAGAGGATCTACTAAAATCAGAGAAAAACCGGAACTTCCAGTTTTCCAAAACTGGAACTTCCAATTTCCAGCCCACACTCAGGAGAAACCAAAACTGGAACTACCAGTATTCCAAAACCGAATCATCCAGTTTTCATAGCAGCCAACACTTGGAAGAAACCAAAAACCGAAACTTCAGTTTTCCAGAACTGGAACCTCCAGTTTTCCAAAATTGAAACTTCCAGTTCTCCTGGGAAAAATGGAACTCTCGACTCACGCCATGGATTGAGACAAAACATGAGACGGAGGTTCACTACCCCAAGGGCGAATAGATCTGAGAAGATCAAGTTCCTATCTCAAGTGAATCTTGCGGAATTGAGAGTCAACCCCAAAACTGGAGCTTCCAGTTTTCCAAAACAAGACCCTCTAGTTTTCCTGCAGCCCTTCGGGAAAAACTTGGATCGAATTGATCTCTCGGCTCAAGCAATGGATTGAGGTAAGATTTGGGGAGTAGTAGATGTACCCCAAGGGCAAATGGATCTGACAAGATCAAGTCCCCAAACCTACCATATCTTGTGGAATTGAAAGTCAACCCGAAACTAGAACTTCTAGTTTTCCAAAACCGGAACTTCCAGTTTTCCTGCAGCCCGTGAGAGAAGGAAAATCCGAAACTCGATCAAACGACTTCCTAAAATCACGAAACTTGAACCATAGCTTCATAAAAACCTGATGAGTCTTTTCTCAAAAGATCTTCTCAAAAAGATCAAGCCTTCACCACGGATTTCACAAATTTGGTCAAGAACACAAGAGAGGAAGGATTTCGAGAAAACTCAAGATTCGGGGTGCTCGTGCATGGATTTGCTAATGAATCACCCTAGATGATATTGCACATGTCCCAGCACCAAATCCCTCCAAGAAATCCGACCCAAATCGCATCCAAGAAGGAGATCGAGAAATCACCCAAAAATGCCTTCGAAAATCCCGAAAAAGGAAAAACGCAGATTCAAAGAGGATGAACAAATGAAGCACGAATTCAATCTTTGGATTACTTAGACATGTTCGGTTACAAGCCACTCCTAGCAACAACAAAGCTACGGATGGCAAAAGGCTCAAACAAAGAGCCACTCCTCCTCTCTTCCTCTCACCCAAGAGCACCCCAAAATAAAAGAGCACTCCCACCAACTGAGCCAAAAGAGTTGGCCGCCCAACCAGGTAGTCCCTCCTATATATAGGCCCTCCAGACATAAAGACCAAAGTGCTCTTACACTAGGAGTTACATTAGAAGTCCACGCAGGGGCGTTATGGTCAATACATGAATAGACACATCAGACGGACACGCTTCCACCGCGGCTTGCTTACCTCCGATGCAACCCTGCGATTATGCCACGTGCCCTCCGCCTTGAAACTTTCGGCCGCACTCGGATATCGTCTCCATCATGCTGGGCTTCGGGCTCGGTTTTGAGGCCCAAACCGAGAAACCGTCATCCGTTAGTTTTGTGGTAATACCAACAAACCCCGCGCGCAAGGCACCCGACCTCACCACGCCAAGCTTCGAGCACGTCAAGTCTTTCAACTCCGGCGCCCGGACGGTCTACTCGAACTTGCCTCGTTACTTGTCACCATTGTCACCATTGGCTCACCGCGCCGTTGGTATTTCTTAACCTCACCACTAGTGGCACGTCTAGCGTGAGCGTGTAAGAACACCCGGGTATACTGATGGGTGCGAACGAATCTGCAAGTGCACGGATACACCGTTGTAGCACTTCCCCAAAGGAGTATTCCTAGGGTTGTCGAATTCAAGGAACGATGTGCACCATCTTCTATTCTAGTCTAACGTTCCAAGGACACCATACCTTAGCAAAGGTAGAGGCATAGCAAGGAGCTTTCTATGGGTATTGATTCTAAAGGAAGGATCAGTCACATGATATGGAACTCGATTCGAGCACCGGCTCACCCCTGGCTTTAACAGGCAACTCCGGCCTTTAGCTCTATGTTGTATCTGGATGTGGAGGAATACGAAGGGTCCAACGGCTGTCACTACCACGGCGTACCTCTATCTAAACGTGGGATACAGGGCAAACGAAGGATAACTCGCAGTCTAGACACCACGTCTACACCACCGATCACTACTATAGCCTAACTATGTCTGACGTCCGTAGCCCTAATATAGCACTCTGTACAAGTATGAAGCGACGAACCCGTGAGTATGGACTGGATCTTACTTATGATCGAATCACATAGGCGACAGGAAGAACGAATGCGACTTTAGTCTAATCAGCACATGCATGAATATCCACTTTATTCTAATTGACGAGCAATCATACAAACGGATATGAGAGCTTATGAACCTATGCCACAGGATCAAAGGGTTGTGTTCGCGAAGAACACAAGCCTCTAAATCAAGAACAGGCGAAGAACACAAGAACATATCACATATATATGAATGCCACTTTAGTCTAATTAGAATATACTGAAACACTCACTTCATTCTAAATGAAGAACGGCTTCATCCGTAGAGGTACAAGACTGATGAACGATGAATGGATCATCGCTATCAAGCCTCCATCTCACTCCTTCCACCCTTTCTTCCTAGCACTAGCCTAATCATCTACTCCACACCCACACTCTAGACAAGAGGAGAGGAGAGGCCTCTCCTCCGAAAGAGAGAAAATGAGAGAGGAGGAGAAGAAGTGTGTCTCTATTCCTACCCCCTCCCATTGTATTTATAGGTGAGGAGCACCCCTTGGAAAGCACTTGGAGAGCACTTGGGAGGAGTCCCTTAGGGGCATCCCAAAGGAATATTCGAGGCACCTTCGAGCACCACCTCTAGGGAGTCACCAGAGAACGCCACGTGGAAGCTAAAGGCGGTTGGCGCCAAGACAGGGTCGGCCGAACCATAGGTTCGACCGAACCCCTTTCACTGCTAATTGGCCCCAGCTTTCTCTGGGCCACTCCTTGGTGGGCCCTTAGTCTTGTCCTAGGTGGACGCGCCAAAACAAGGCGGTTTGCTCCCTCTAGTGGGCCCTTTGATCTGTGTGCTCTTCTCTGATTGGACGGAGTTGTGTTTCCTTGCTTGGTGGGTCCAAGAATCCATGTGAAGCCTATGTGGCAGCCTCTCATTGGCCAAGGCTGAGTTGCTTGGATCCATAGGGTGTGCTTTCTCTCATTTTATGAGCTGAAACACGTGCATTAAAATATTCATCGACACTTGTGGAACTTGTCAGTGTTAGCCCCTATCCTAGTGTTGATGCTCACATTTTATGTATTTTATGTAGGAGTTGACTGCCTAAAAGTGGTACTTAACAGCCATCAACAACACCCCCACACATGACCTTTGCTCGTCCTCGAGTGAAGGAAATAGGATCAAGGTGAGACATGATATCCAAAGGTATAAAGCGAGCATAAGAGATATTCCAAACCATACCTTGTACTTGTGAACCCTGTTGAGTGTCTATCATGCCATCTTGGGTAGTTGAGGAATGGAACGGTCATGAATCAAATCACTCCTGCTCTTTATGTCAAGTAACTTGGGGTTTTGCAATAAGTTTTCAAAACATACCTTGCTTAGCTCCTCATTTGATTCTCTCAGATCGCTCAATGTGTATATGTCCTCACCAAGGCATTAGATTTGCCTTTCTTTCATCCTACTTCTAATGATGGCTATATGTGGAGCTCAAGGTAGGGAATGAATGATGAGGCATACTTGCATCACATGTATTGCAAAGTCAAAAACCGGATCCAAAGAGAAAAGCAATTCATACAATCAGACCAAGATGTGCACGTGTATGGATATGGTGGATGGTGGATGATGGATGAAATGGAACTCCTTTTGTATGATTCCATCTCTCTCCTTTTTCTTCTTTCTTTTGGACATAGGCTATCTTTTATTATTTTTCTTCATGCTTTGAGCATGTTTTTTTTCACTCATGCTTTGAGCATGATTGATTTTTTGTTTGCATAGCCCATATCTCTTTTGCAAGGGTACTTTGGAGAGAGAGAGAGAGAGGTCATACAATATACGGTGGATCATTTATTTTGTGGAATGGATGGATGGTACAATGCTAACTTCTAGTATAGAAGCATAGCAAGGGGAAATGGTGTGCACGTGAATCTTGATCATGAAAGCATGAAAAGAATTCTCACAAGGGTCACAACAATTTGACAAAGCTCAATGCAAAGATAAGCAGCATATGAATAGAAAGTTTTCAAGAAATCTCATCATATGGCTTCGGTAGGACTTTGGCACATCAAAGAGGAGCTTTGCAAAGGGTTTTTAGATTTTCAAAACAAATCTCCCAAGCACTCAAACATTAAGAGTGAAGATCATATCATCAAACCATATCACAAACACCAACTACTTAGATAAGCATGAGTTCCTAGAGATTTTTGTTCACAAACATCAAGGTAATGAGCAAGGAACAAAACATATGCAAGCCAACCATAGGAAACATGTAGAGCAAGTGGAGCACGATTCTCTGAGTTTGATTTAGTGGATAAGAATTGAAGCTCATTCAAACTCATGGATAAGGGAGAGTGAGATAAAGGGTGCACATACCATCGCTCTTGAAGAATATGGGGATCAAGTAGGAATAGCGGTGGTTCGGCTGGCCCATGGGGCAGCCGGCTCATTCTAGTTTACCTTGTCCCTTATCATGAAGGCATAGTCGATGTTGTGCAATGCCTGTGTGGGAGTTCTCGAGTGGATATGTCGATGATGAGCTTGCGAGAACTCCCCCACACTGGTGCTTGTACTTGGTGTTGTCTTCAAACAAAAGATGGAAACAAAAAAAGGAGGACTCTGCTGGTTCGAGAACCATAGAGCCTTTATTCGAATTTAAATATTTTTGGGTTTTTTATTTTCACCATGTCATCTGCTCAAACAGGGTTAGATCAAGATTGCACTTCATAAACAATGGAGGATATACTTACCTTGGACCTTTGAGGGGTCATATGTACCTCCTTTGTATGTGGTGACATGAATCTGACACCTTGACTTACCTCCCCATTTGAATCTAGCTCAATGACTTACCCATTTGGATTTGACAATTTCCTGTAGGGGTTAGTCCACATACATGCAACCAAGATCTATAAAAGTATAACTCTAAGGTTCATCAATCAAAACCCGACACCATGTCTTGTTTTGATTGAAGAAGACAGTGTTAACCTAAGCACCATGCTTAATTTAAAATAGCCTATGAATGTAAGTCATGAACATACATTCAAACCAGAGCATATGAACATAAATGAAGGAAGCATGTAAGCGTGATCAAGCTATTTTCAAAAGGGACATAAACATGAGCATATGATGGTGAACATCGAGCAACCTTCCGAAAGGGCTTTGTTTAGAGTCAAAAGCAGGACATACCTAGTCGGGCAAGATGCAAGAGCTAACATCATCTCCAAACTAGGATAAGATTTGGCATGAGAGGAACTTTACTCGAGATGCTCACATACCTCCCCCACATTTGGGGTTTGCATTGCTAGGCAACAAAACTCAAATGTGTGGAGATCAAGCTTCCTTTTGTAAACGTTCCCTCACCAAAACTTACAAAGGTGTTGTAGCTGATGTAGCTCACATGTTCTTGGGCACCACCTATCCATCTTTCTTTTCAATCTCCACCTGGAAGGTTAGTGACCAAAAATACCCGAAGGACAGCTTATCCTAAAAACATGTTCTTGCTTTTATTCGAAAGGGAAAATAAATCCTATGTCCTGACAGTGCTTTGTTTACGGTCATGAGCTCGACCATGGGAACTTCATCTTTCAGCTATCATTGGTGGAGTCATTCCCATCTCACCACCAATCATTGATGTATCATTGAAGCTTCAGCTGCAAGGTTAGTGCCACAGTGCATATACGAAATTGCAATGGTTATGGTAAACATATGCATTTACAATCAACCTTCTAAACTTTTTGCAATAGAGGACCAGAAGGTGGTTGTAGTCCTTGTGTGTGCTCGGTGCACTAAGCATGGCTGACTCTGGACAGGCATGATGCAAGCATGGTTCATGTGGTATATCAAGAGTGAATCTACCATGCTCAGAGATGGAATCCTTTCCTATAAATTCCGGAGTCGGTGCCTCACAAGATTCCATGGCCCATGAGTTCTCCATCTCAAGAGATTCATCGTGGAAGCTCGATGTTGACTCTCAATCATGATCGAAAGCAACATGATACAGGTCCGCGGGAAGAGGCTCAAACTCGGTCGAGAGTGATGATGATCATTCACCTTCACAAAGGTGAAGACGGTGTTCTGAGTCATACTCATGAGGAGTAGAAATTTCTGCAACCTCAATTAGAATAGGATCGGATGACGCGAATGGAGATATATGCATCGTCTTCTCTAGTGGGTTTTGCTTGGGAAGAGGCTTCCCCATCGGATGTTCTAGACATGAGATAATGGTGGCGGAAGTGGCTTCCCTAAGCTTATCATCTAGGCTCCCTAAGGATGTATCAAAGAGTTTTTCTAATGGGCAGCCTAGGAGAAGATCAAGATCGAGGACATCGAAGATGTGAAAGTCCAATCTAGCCTCGATCCCACCAATGATGAGCGGCACGGCACTTGCGACCCCCCGACATTCAAGAACGTGTCCAAAGGGACAAGTCTTGAGGAGCATGTCGGATGGTGCTAGCGGAACATTGCCCAAAAGAGTTTCTGCTAAGTGCCATGGTAAGATGTTAACCTCCATGATGGGGTTACAATGGGCTTCTACGGCAATCCCTATAATAGAACAAGGAACAACCAGAGAAGGTGAACTATTCCAAATTGCTTCGGAAAAGCGTGTCACTCCATCTGACCATTCCTCCTTCATAGCCTCCTCAAGATATGCTTCGTTAGGAGGATCTAGAGGTAAAGAAGGTACCGTAGGCCTAGGGGAAGGTTCTGTCGAAAGATTTCTAGAGTGATCGGTGTGGACAGAAGAAGGCTCCTCCCCTAATTGGGCAGCAAGGGAATTCAAGGTGTTTAAAAGGTTTCTAGATGGATCATCCTCGAATTTAAAAGTGAACTCTGAAGTTTGAATTTCTTCTTCCTTCAGTGTTCGTGGTTTAGGAGAGGGCTCAGCAGACAAGTCTTGGGATGTGGAAGATGAAGGGTCGGACTTGGTTGTTGAGGGACTCTCATAGTTCGACTCGGATTTTTGGTTGGGTTCATTGTGATTGGTAGGGAAAGAAAAGTTTTCTAAGAGGGAATCTAGGATCTTTCTTCCTTCCGTTGGAGTTTTTTCCACAAACAAATCTCCAGCAACAATGTCTAGATCAAGGGCAGCATCTATGTCTAAACCCATACAAAAGATGTACAATGATACATCGTTGGGTAGAGACAAGCTAGGTGTCGACACCAAAAGGTGTAGGAACTGTAACAGACCAGGAAATGGAAAGGTGTGAATTTTTGAAAAAATTATAACTTTTGCTTGAATGTGTGTGCTACCGAATTTAGAACTCAAATTGCTAGCCTCTCATCTTGAATTCCATAGGAAATAAAACCTTATATAAATTTATTTTCAAATTATGGTTTAAATTTGAGTTGGATATTCTTGGATTTAATTTTAGATCTTCAAATTTTGTGGAGTTTGAATTTGAAGGTAATTCAAATTCAAACTTTAAATATGAAATCAAACCTATATTCAAAAACTATTTCTGCTAACACCTAACCTCTCTAACCCAGCCCACCTAGCTACCCGGACTGGCCCATCTCCCTTTAACCCACGCGGCCCACCAAGCCGGCCCGCTAGCGTAGCCAGCATGGCCCGCCAGCTGCTCACCGCCCTCTCTCTATAACAGGCAGGGCCCGCCTGTCATCTTCTCCTTTTTCCTATCCCCTTCACCTTTTCCTCTGCCGCGTCGCGTGCAGCGCGCGTGAGGGACGGCGAGGCCGGCTGGCACGCACATCGAGCTCGGGCGTGCCCGTGAGGCTATCTAGAAGCCTCCATGAGGGGGGTTTTCCCCTTTTGCCCCTGCGTCGTGACCCTAAAGGGGCGCCGGCGGCCATTGGGAGCCGGCCATGTCGCCGCCCCGAGGCTTCTCCACCAATGGGGAGCCACAGTCGCCAATTTGCCCCTGCGCCGCCTTGACCACCTCCTTATAGAGGTGTCCAAAGCCCTAGCCGCTGCATCCCACCAACCCAGTTGGGGTTTTCCCCCATCCACCGTTCCGCCCCCCGTGAGAGGAGAAGAAGGGAGGAGGAGGAGAAGGGAGGAGGAGAAGAAGGAAGAGCACGGCACCGGAGGATCTTGAGGACCGCCGACGGGGAAGCCGGAGCAGAGGAGGCCGCCCGCGGGAGCCGTGTCGGGACGCAACCACGAAAGAGAAGACGAGGGAGCCTGGAGCACTGTGAACGCTGACGCCGCACCGCCGTCTTCACCGAGCCGGCGACGACTACACTATCGCCCCCTCATGAGCACGCCGCCGTTCTTCCCCCCTTCTTTCCCTTTTTCTCTCTGCCTGTGATGCCGGCCTTCATGCCGCCAACCCGAGCTCGCCGTCGTTTCCCCCATGTCCGGCCGTCGAGCCGCATCTTCTTGCAGGGACCTCGTCGTCGCACCTTAAACCCCATGCCGCCATGCGCCTTTGCACGCAAAGGCCAAACCTTGGCCTTTAACCAACCTCGCCGCACCGCCACCTACCCCGTCGCCGCCGCATCGTGACCCCGACCATAGAGGCCAAGCTTGGGCCTTGGCCGGGCGAACCCGCAGACGACATCGCTGAGAGCCGTCTAACCTCGTCGCCCTGCTCGCCGTAGACCTCGCCCACCGCCGTAGCAGCCTGAGCTGGCCTCGCGCCGTGCTCGCCGTCGTCGCGCCTCGACACGCCGTGCACGCCGACGCTACACCGCGACATCGCGCGCCGCCGCCGAACCCCAGCTAAGTCCAGGGGGCATAGCCGGACTTCTGTGCTCAAATCCTTTTGGGCCGCTGACCTTTTTGGGCTATTCATTTGGGCTTGTCGGCCCATAGGAGCCCGCCTTGGCCCCTTTAGATAAACAGCCGGGCCGAAGAAGAGTCCAGGGAGGGTTTTTGGACTTGGCCCGCTGGGCCCTAACAGGCCAGTCCATCGGGCCAATTTGGACCCACTAACACTTTGGGCCCATTAATGCCCACTAACTGACACCCGGGCCCACTGACCGTTGACCGGTCAATAATGATGTCAGGCTGACATCATCACAGTTTTATAAAATCTTTTATAAATTAATAAATGTATATTAAATAATTAAATAATGTTTTATAATTCCTTTTAACTTTGAAAATTCATAACTAATTATCGAGAGCTCTAAAAAATATGAAACCAGTTGCAATAATTTCATAATTCTGAACCCTTGCTGATTGTAGCTAGTTTGGATTTGTTTGGTTCTTCTAAATTGGTCTTTATTGGAGTTTTTGCCTAGTTGATTGCTGATTTATTTATCGCGTCTCGTATCTCGTGCTGATCAGGCCCGAGCTACGATCCGGAAGACGACCAAGACCCCGACTTCAATGAGGAGGACTACTTGGACAACAACAACAATGCAGGTGTCATGTCACTCCCAGCCATGTAGAACCTATGCATGCTTAGCTGCTATTGCTTTACTTTTAATGCACTGTGGATGATTTGCATAGCCAATTTGTTAGCCATGCCTTGTCATTTATTATATCCTGATTCCTTGAACTACCTACCTTTGGGACTAGCTACAGACCCTTAGCTAGTCCCCTGCACTTACTATCCATATATTTATGCTTTTGAGATATGGATGGATTTCTGGATTGGACTGAGATTGGGATATCTTGGTGTGCTCTGGCATGTATTTTGGGTGAGTATGCTCCTTGGTGTGCTTTGGCGGGAGCGAGCCGTGTGGTTACTTGTGAATGCCTACCTCAGGGAGATGCGATCTGGCCTCTCGCCCGAGCGGCATGTCATTTCGGTGGAGATGGAGGAGTGCTCGCTCTCGGCCCTTAAGGACCAGTGGGTTTACCACCGGATCTGATGTTATTTCGTACATACCACTCGCCTTGTTATGGGTGGGGGTGCGAGGCGAGACTCGTAGTGGATAGCGTTCAGCCTGTAGGCGGATTGCTGTGATCATGTAAGGAGGACAGGAGGGTGTGACCCGCTCTAACGAGCGTGCCGGTTTGGGCCAGGGAAGGTTTCCTGACTTGAGGATCTTCGCTAGACGGTGTGCCCTGCAGACGAAGGACGAGCCAGACTCGAGGAAACAGGAGAGTGTTATCCACTTACTTAGACTCAAGCCATATGGTAGGGTTTGGGATGGCTGATCCCCGTTTCGACTCTATTAGAGCGGGTACAGATGTACAACCTCTGCAGAGCGTTTAAACCTATAGCTATAGTCCGTGTCCACTGGTTATGGACAGTGCTATTATCTACCACTACTCCGGCTAGACTTTTCTTGTGCTTCTTCTCTCTCTCGAGTGAGTGAGCCCGGCTATGGCCGTTGAGATGTGGGGATAGGAGCAGGTGGGCCCCACATCATAGATGAGAGAGGGGTGCTGGATCTTTGGTTATGATTCAGTGTTTGGCGTTGACTTCCTTGTTGTGGGGTGTGGACCCTGGAGGTGTGGACCTCCCAGAGGTGTTGACCTCGCTACTATTTCGCATTCCTTCTTTGCATAAACTTACTACAGCCAGATATAGGTTTATCCATGCATACTAGAATTCAACCACCGCTTTTGCTCTTTGTTGGGAAGCTGACATGACCTACCCGCTTATTGGGTAGATGGTGGCATTTCAGACTCGGAACCCGACTACGACTTTGAGGATGATGGATGGGACGACTAGAACTGGTCCTTCGCTCGAGCTGCCTGAGGAGATGGTGTCTACTCCGCTTCATATGTTCCGCTGCGTAGATGTTTTACCTTTTGTGATTCAGTCCTGAGGGACTTGTACCCGGCATGTGCCGAAGAGATGTACTCTAATGTTATAATAATATTCATGTGTTGTTACTATTATATTTGTGTTGTGTGGCTTTGTATCTTCTGAGACAGGGATTGCACATGATAGCCACTTTCTGGGACTATCACAGAGGTGCAGAGGGTTGGATTCTCCTTCGCAGGAATCTGGTCCATTTCAGGAACCTAGCCCATGCTGCTCCTATGGACTCCTACTCTATTTTCTCGAAATCGAGAATATTTGTTGGAAGAGAAGCTACATGAGTGTACCATTGCCCCGTCTTTTCCATGAGAGAGAACGAGTGGCAAAAGTTATCTCGAAGTTCTCCCCAATCACCGTTCACACTTTCTACAGTGTCGGTGTACCATTGCTCCGCCTCCTCTATGAGGGAGAAGGGAAACAACTTCCACTCACGGTTTCCTGTGTCATGCCTGGGATAACCAGACGTGAACACAGTTCCTCAAATTCCTCTAAATGGAGGTAGGGGTCTTCATTGATTGCTCCAAAGAATGGTCGATCCTGAACCAAGGCTATAAAGCCAGGGAGAAGTTCACAGCTAGATGATGAAGATGATGATGGCTCTTTGAACTCACCTCTTGAGGTAAAGAAGCTTTGACAGGAAGGCATCTTGATGGGTAGCGGGGGTAAAGGTAGAATTAAAGAAAGGTAAAAAGGTAGATACGAGGACCACTAGGTTCAAAGATAGATATAGCAACCGTTCCCCGGTAATGGTGCCAGAAATGCTTGTTGGTATTTCTTAACCTCACCACTAGTGGTGCGTCTAGCGTGAGCGTGTAAGAACACCCGGGTATACTGATGGGGGCGAACGAATCTGCAAGTGCACAGATACAACGCTGTAGCACTTCCCCAAAGGAGTATTCCTAGGGTTGTCGAATCTGAGGAACGATGTACACTATCTTCTATTCTAGTCTAACGGTCCAAGGACACCATACCTTAGAAAAGGTAGGGGGATAGCAAGGAGCTTCCTATGGGTATTGATTCTAAAGGAAGGATCAGTCACAAGATATGGAACTCGTTTCGGGCACCGGCTCACCCCTGGCTCTAACAGGCAACTCCGGCCTTTAGCTCTATGCTGTATCCGGAAGCGGAGGAATACGAAGGGTCCAACGGCTGTCACTACCGTGGCCTACCTCTATCTAAATGTGGGATATAGGGCAAACAAAGGATAACCCGCAGTCTAGACACCACGTCTACACCACCGATCACTACTATAGCCTGACTACGTCTAACGTCCCGTAGCCCTGCTATAGCACTCCCTACAAGTACAAAGCGACAAACCCGCAAGTATGGACTGGATCTTACTTATGATCAAATCACATAGGCGATAGGAAGAATGAATGCGACTTTAATCTAATCAACACATGCATGAATATCCACTTTATTCTAATTGACGAGCAATCATACAAACGGATATGAGAACTTATTAACCTATGCCATAGGATCAAAGGGTTGTGTTTGCGAAGAACACAAGCCTCTAAATCAAGAACAGGCGAAGAACACAAGAACATATCACATATATATATGAATGCCATTTTAGTCTAATTAGAATATACTGAAATACTCACTTTATTCTAAATGAAGAACGGCCGCATCCGTAGAGGTACAAGACTGAGGAACGATGAACGGATCATCGCTATCAAGCCTCCATCTCACTCCTTCCACCCTTTCTACCTAGCACTAGCCTAATCATCTACTCCATACCCACACTCTAGACAAGAGGACAGGACATGCCTCTCCTCCCAAAGAGAGAAAATGAGAGAGGAGGAGAAGAAGTGTGTCTCTATTCCTACCCCCTCCCCTTGTATTTATAGGTGAGGAGCACCCCTTGGAAAGCACTTGGAGAGCACTTGGGAGGAGTCCCTCGGGGGCATCCCGAAGGAATATTCGAGGCACCTTCGAGCACCGCCTCTAGGGAGTCACCAGAGAACGTCATGTGGAAGCTGAAGGCGGTTGGCGCCAAGACAGGGTCGGCCGAATCATGGGTTTGGCCGAACCCCTTTCACCGCTAATTGGCTCCAGCTTTCTCTGGGCCCTTAGTCCTGTCCTAGGTGGATGCGCTAAAATAAGGTGGTTTGCTCCCTCTGGTGGGCCCTTTGATCCGTGTGCTATTCTCTGATTGGCCGGAGTTGTGTTTCCTTACTTGGTGGGTCCATGAATCCATGTGAAGCTTATGTAGCGGCCTCTCATTGGCCAAGGCTGAGTTGTTTGGATCTATAGGGTGTGCTTTCTCTTATTTTATGAGCTGAAACACCTGCATTCAAATATTCAACGACACTTGTGGAACTTGTCAGTGTTAGCCCCTATCCTAGTGTTGATGCTCACATTTTATGTATTTTATGCAGGAGTTGACGGCCTAAAGTTGTACTTAACAGCCGTCAATAGCTGCTGGTTTTGTGGTCAAACCAACAAACCACGCGCGTAAGACGCACAGCCTCACCACGCCAAGCTTCGAGCACGTCAAGTCTTTCACCTTCGGCGCCCGGATGGTCTACTCGATCTTGCCTCGTTCCTTGACTTGGCCGCCACATCTGCACCGGCTCATACGCGTTGCCTTGCTCTTCCACGCACCATGCGGACCGCACCTAATCCCGCTGTCCATCAGATCCCTCGATCAAGCCTACTTGTGCTCTCCATACCTCGGAGACCACCACGGCTAAAACCTTTCACGCTTGTCTTCACCTACAACAACGCAAACCAATCCACATCCAACACCTGCAGTACTAAGCCAAGGCAAGCGTCAAATTACACTATGTTGTCAACCACTCCATCAACGGAAGTGACCACCCACTACTAGATTTTGCGAAGCTGCCTAGTGATGTTTCGCCGAGTGTTTTTTCGAAACACTCGGGATACTTACCACCTTCGGGAGCTAGCTTATGGTAACACGGCAGGATAACGGCAGCAAATAATTCAGGCGCGCGAGGGAAAATTCCAACCTCCCGCCGCCTGCGCAAAATATCTGGTGCTAGCGCCCAATGTTTCAGCCGGCCCCGGACCAAAACTCTCGAAGCCTCCGCATTCCAGCTGCTTGAGCTTGTTGACCTGCTGCCGGCGCCCTCGCCCATCACGGCGCCGCCGTGACACCACCGGCCTCTATCTCAACTCTCTGCTGCTAATCCCGTCGCCATCCTCGCAGTCGCAGACTAGCACATCCAACCTCAGCCGCATAGCCTAGATCCAGTCTCAGCCCCAAACCACAGCCTCTCGTGCTCCAATCTGCTCAGCTCCTACGATTCCCCCTGCTCCCTTTGTAATCCCCAGCTCCACAGATCAATCCCTTCATTGCAGATCCGTGCTCCATCCCCCACACCCTGCTCCCTTTGTAATCCCCAGCTCCACAGATCAATCCCTTCATTGCAGATCCGTGCTCCATCCCCCCCCCCAATGTGGATCTAAACAGGGCAATGTCAGGTAAGATAGAGAAGCAAGGTGAGTGGAAGAAAGGAGTTTTCGATTTTGTTTCAAGCTGTAGTATTTGATGAAATCTCAAGGTGGAAGAAAGAATAAAAGTTTGCAGATCTTTCGATTTCCATCCTGGATTTTGAACTTCACATCTTTGCATCTTGATATGGTTTGTAGTTTTATTCAGGCTGTAGGATTTGACGATATCCTGAAGGATCACCTCGTTGGCTCGTTTATAATGTTATCAAGGAATTCCTGAGCTGTGCATATATGCTTAGTGTAACATTCATCTACTGGATTTGTTTAGTTCTTTGTAACATCTGAATGTTTAAATACCTCCACTTATACAGTTATACTGCCATCACAAACTGAGTCATCTCATCAGGTCACTTCTGCACTTCTGTTTGAATCATTTGTTTGTCACGGCAAACTCTAGTAGTATCACAGAATAACTTGCTTGCTGAAAATGCAGGGCACATCTGGAGGATCAAACATAGGTCATGGAGGCTGCAGAACTGCAGATAGTGATGCTGCTAGAGAGGCTGGAGAAGGCAAGTGGCAGGGAATGAAGCAGATGAGTTCACGCCGGTCAAGCCAATCATGTGTGTGGTCTTCGTGCTGATTTTTCTCGGTCTGATTATGTCATCCTTTTGTGAACCTTTAGAGAACTTGGATTTTTGTTTTTGTAGTCAAATCATATAGTGCCCTTCTATGAAATCTGAACATGTGAGCATGGAGTGTAAGGCTAGTTTGTGACTTGTCAACTTGTACAACATGGGTAGCTTCGGATCATTTATTTGTGCCACGGCCTGAGCGGCTGAGCCTAGTAGAAATGGTGTATAAATTTGTAGGCTGATATCTTACTTAATTGCCATATTTTCACCTTTCAAAATGCATTTATATTAATAATAATTCATGGAAACCTGACAATATAATTCTTTTTTACTGAGCGCACCACCTCCAAACACTTGCAGAACAGTGCAAGAATCCCGAGTGTTTAACACTCGGTGATTGGCGCCGTTAGACTGGAGGAACCGTTAAATAATTTGTTTCCCGTGTGCCACATATTTCCCGTGTGTTTGTGCATACGCACGGGAAACTCTTAACTGTGCCGAGTGTTTTAGAGAAGACACTCGGGGAACGTCAAGTGTCCCGACCTGATGCCGCCGAGTGTAGTTTCCCGAGTGCCTACTCTTGGGAAAGGTTATCCCGAGTGTAATTTTGATGCTCCTGAGTGTTTCTGGCACTAGTAATTTTGATGCTCCCGAGTGTTTCTGGCACTAGGGAACTTCGCTGATTAGGGTAGTGACCACCGGTCCACATGCTCCCCCTGATGAGTGCATCGACAACACACCACAACTCAACACACACAACACCACACAACCGATTAGTCATTTAACATAATCATGCACATAAGTCTCAAATCATCCGGTCAATCACTCATCATACATAAACCAAGGCACATCTCAACTTAATTTCTCGTTACTTTTGCAAAGTCAAATGAAAGGCATCGAAGGCAACAAGATTAGAATATTTTATTCGAAGAAATGAACTTTTTGACGAGTTGGGAAACCTCGATTGGTTGGTCATGCTTTGGAAATAGTGCAAGCGTACGTAACCCATCAATTTTGCGTAAACAGCAGACCCTCGATGACAGTTTTGACGAGTTGGGAAACCTCGATTGGATCAGCAGCTTAATCTTACTTGTAGAAGTTTGGCACACATTTAAAAAAATTCAAAATTCCAGAAATTAAAAGCTATATCAAATATAGAATACAATATTTCAAATAGGCTGACACCCTAATTCTTTCAATTCTTTGTGTTTTCTTTTACATCCTTGCGAAGCTTTTGGACTGCGTCTAGATGATGACTCGGATCAACACAGATAACAATCGACAAACTCTTGATTTCGGCATCTTTTTCACTTATGGAATCATTATACTTGTCAGCCAAGATGTGGATTTCATTTATAGCTTCACATGCCCAATCTTCGTATGCTCCCGCACCGTAAGCCAAATGAACAAGCTCTGCTTTGATTGCCTTCTCTATGTCTTTGAGATGTGTACACGCATAATTGCTTGGATCTACAATATTCAAACCGTATGTCTGTCAGGAATCCAATTGCATTTTTTGTCGCCGAAGACCTCGCAGGATGAAAGCAGGCACAGCCACCGCATGGAAGCAAGCAGCCAGGCACAAAATTACCCACCACAAGTAAGCACAGAAAGGTTGCCCCAGCCCCCAAAAAAAATCGAAGATGTAAAATAGCATCCAAAATAGATTTATCCATAATTTAGCATGTCAATAAAATATATTACATAACACTGCTCATGGTACTAGGTACTAACAGAAGATCTCATACATAGGAAAATTCATATCCAACAACAGAACAATATCCAAAGATGATCTTTGCATTTTGTAAGCATCTACTTAATGAGCTACAAATTAATGCTTTTAACTCAAATTGTTGCCGCATAATCTAATTATTGTATAAGAGATTAACTAGTAAAATTAGCCAATGTCTTTCTCCCCACCATTCTTTCTCCTACTCATTTTCTTCAACATTTTACTGTTCACTGATTCTGAAAAAAAAAACACAATATAAGGTCAGCAGAAATACACAATCAAGCACAAAGTGTCTTGCAGCAGTTCAATATAAAACCATAGCAAATGTATGAGATATCAAAATTGCATTAACTAAGAAAGTACACAAATGGCCGTTCTTAGTCTTGTAGTTAGCAATGTTGTTATATGCACTCTTCTAAAGGGATCTATTTAATAATTTTGAGTATTCTTTGAATTGAAAATCTAAAATATTCTGCAGGGAGGGAAAAAACAAAACTGAAATTGTGACCGGTTATATTTAAGCCAAGTAGTTAAAGGAGGGAAGACTACCGGGAATGCAGAAACTGCTTTTAGCACCTTCCTCTTCTCCTTGTCGTCGTTCTCATGCAGGTCCAGCAACAGCACCACCTGCAGCAGGACAAACAACAATCTCGTTAGTTAAGCAATTGGACATGCCATGACTGACATGAGCATCAAAATTAAAAGGTGGACACTTGCAGACATCATACTAAAAAATAATAGGTAGAGCAGTCGCATAATTCTAAAATAATCCAGTAACAAGTTTAAGAAGCAGACAAGGACATGGTTCATACATACAGCAAGATTATACAATTTTTGACAATAGCTTAACAAAAATCAATCTTTGTTGATTCATTTTGCTCCAAAGATCCTAGCAAGAGTAACATTATCATCTGGAAACCTTTGGTGATTACCAATAATCATTACACAGGCTGTTTCTATTTCAAAACGGAAAGATTACTTCTGATTATAAAGAAAAAATAAAAAAGAAACGTGTACAGAAGTGGTAGCAGCTTTGTGTTGTGATAGCTCTTTCAGTTGCAACAATCACCGATGGTTTAGTGCATGTTCTAGCTGGTGATTATAAATTATAGACGTCTTTTACTTACATTGCACCAGATACCCACTGCGAGAACAAGATCAGGTAGATTAGATCAGCAATAGGCAGAGAGAATAAATCAAATAGGGTTGCATCTAATCAATGGATCAGCAATAAGCAGAAAGAAGGAAATTAGGGGAGGAAATCATCAATTTCTCAAGATTTGGCAGTGAGCATCTGGCACTATGTAAGTATCACGCTAGATACTCATACGCATCTTATTCTAATCGATGGATCAAGATGACGAGTAACATAAAACAGAGGAAGAAATCATCAATATCACAAGATCTATGCGTAGGCCCTGTTTAGATTCGCAAATATCCACTACAAATCCATCACATTAAACTATTCACCCATCACATCGAGTCACATCTTCTCTCACATGACGCGTCACAATGCGCACTTTTTCACAACTTTCCACCCCAATGCACTATTCTAGCACTATTTATTCACGCAAATTTGACGAACACCACCTTAGAACCGTAGAGCAAATGAGAGAATGGGAGAGGAAGGGGAGATGGGGGATGAATAATCGAGCATACCGAGAGATGCCAAGCTGCAGTGTGGAGGCGGAGGTGCCGGCAGAGGTGGAAACGGTGGCCGTGGAGATGGAGGTGACGGCGGTGTGGAAGTTGCTGCCACCGAGCCACGATGCGCAGAGACAATAGAGGCGGTGGCTCCTAGACCGGGGACCGCAGGGACGGCAGAGGAACGACAGCGCTTGGTCAGAGAGGCGGTGTGGTGAAGTGGGCGGGAGGCGGCACTGAGGGGAGGGAGGCGGCGCTTCTTCCTAAATGCAGCGTCAGCGGCGTGGTGGAGCGGATGGGGATACGTCGTCTGGACCCAGGAGGTGGGGAGCGTTAGCCAAGGAAAAAGCAATGGATAGGGAGAGAAGGTCCCTTGGTTGTGGGCTGCCAAACGACGGGGAGATTTGGCCCGAGGCCGAACCCGCATGGGGGGCCTATCCGGGGTAAATACGGGGATCTCTGAGGGATTTTGGGTTCCCAAAAAAGCCCTGGATGAGACAATCAGCCTCTGTAGCGAACATGGCCCCATTTGCCATTTGTTCGAGTTAATTTTGGTGATTCATGCTAACACAAGTAATGGGACTAACCACTTCAGCCTCTGTAGCGAACATGGCCCCATTTGCCATTTGTTCGAGTTAATTTTGGTGATTCATGCTAACACAAGTAATGGGACTAACCACTTCGTCTAGCATGACTTTGTAGACATATCTAGGTCCCATGGATGCAACCACAATCAAAGAAGCAAAGAAACAAGTCAACGACGCGAGAAAACAAGGAAAATGGCACCGTCGGATGAACCGACGGTACCTTAAAGGTGAGCGTCGGTGCACTTGGTACACTACGCAGAAGGCCAACTGAATTGGCACCGTCGGATGAACCGACGGCCCACACTCTAGTTGCGTCGGATGAGTTGCAGAGCTGAAGCTGCGAAGGCGTATGCCGGATGATCCGACTCGAGAGAGGACACCGTCGGTCTATCCAAGCGCTCGGTTTGAATCAAGGACGAGACGCCAAGACAGCCTCTTCAGCACCGGATCAACCGACGCCTTGGTCAGTAGGAAGCATTGGTCTATCCGACGGTCGCGAAGCAGCATACAGAGACGTTTTGGTTGCGAAGCCTTCAGCACCGGATGAACCGATGCACCGTCAGTGCATAGCGTCGGAGTAGTTCTGTCAGAGAACCTCAGCGGCTAAGTGGCGTGGGAGGGCACGGATGAACCGGCATACGGAAAAACTAGCATTGGTTCATCAACGCTACATTTTCGATGGTCGTTAGCCAACGGCTCTTTGAGTGCCTTGGGCTATTTATACCCCCTCCACTCACCCATTGGAGGTGGCTGGATTGTGTGGAAGTGCAGAGGAGTGCAAGACACCTAGAAGATCATATCCAATCCATCCAAGTGCTTAATTGCTCATCCATAGACTTGCATATGCTTAGTGTATGTGCTTAGTGCTAGACTTAGCTTAGAGCTGAGTGAGTGCAAGGTTGTGCCAACCTTGTGAGGTGATTCTTGAGTGAATCAAGTTGTACAAGGTTCAGGAAGCCTTGGGGCCTAAGTGGCTCACCGTGTAATCGTCATCGACCCTCGGCTTGGTGTGGAGTGGCGAGGACACTTTGTGTGGGGGACGTGGAGACCCCCTTCCTTGGTGGAGAAGCTCCTTAGTGGAGGCGGCATCAAGGTGACCAAGGGAGCTTGGCAAGTGCCTAAGTGGCTAGCCTTTGTGGCGAGTCAAGTGGTGCTCTTGGAGAGACTTGGTGGCCGGAAGCAATACTCTTGTGTGAGTGCTTCAACAACGTGGACTAGGGGTGGCTTAGTGCCTACCGATACCACAGGATAAATCGCGTGTCAAGAGTTTGCTTCCTCTCATCCCTTTACGTTTCCGCATTTACTCTCTTGCAATCCTTATTTGCCTTTACCTTCCTAGAGTAGTATCATGCTAGGATTGGCTATAGGATGCAAACCTTGTTTTGGGATGGGAGTTTCACACTAGATCAACCTTAGATTGCACATCTAGTTAGACTTGATCTAGTTTACTTTGTGTAAAAGTAGTGAAGCCATAGGTTAAGGTTTTAGTTGCCTAATTCACCCTCCCGTCTTAGGCTACGAGCATCGATTCCTTACAAGTGGTATCGAGCGGACTCACTTCCTTCACAAGGAAGCGCCAATTCGATTGGTAAATTGTGAAAACCGGCTCATTGGAACGGTTAGGCTTCACCGCCTAGTGAGTTGCTCTATAGAGGTATGAAAGTGGTGGATACCTTAGGTTTGGCTCAACATTTCGATGGCACGAGCTATCCTCGGTGGAAGGTTCTCATGGAGGCCTATCTCCAAGCAAAGGACCTTAATGTTTGGAGAGTCACCGACGAGGGCAAGAAAAATGGTACTAAGAAGGAAAAGCAATTTGATGTGATTGCTAAGAGTATCATTTTGTTCTCACTAGATGTAGGCGTTTTCAATAGAGTTTTTAATTGTGAAAATGCTCATGAGCTATGGAAAACCATCAAGGAGCAAAATAAGGGTTCAAAAGAAGTTGCTAATGAACGCTACGGTTGTCTCCTTGAGGAATTCAATAGCTTTAAGCAACTTGCAAATGAAAATGCCGAATCTATGTACTCACACCTAAATGTGCTTGTCAATGAGATTAATGCTTTAGGTGTGAAGAACATCATGGACTTGAACATCAACCGCAAGATCCTTCAAAGTCTCCGAAAGCCCGATTATGACTTGGTGAAAGCTATCATCTATGAGAAGAAGCTCAAAGAATTGAAGCCATCTCACATCTTGAGTAAGATCATGGCACATGAGCTTCAAATCATGCCCAAGTCCAAGAAGGCGCCCCAAGAAAAGCCCCAAGAACCATCTTCTCCAACCATAAGCCATGCCCGCTCAAGCCAACAAGAGAAGGTGATGAGTAGGATGGCTACTCATGGAAGCTCAAGTGAAGATGATGGTGACGATGAAGACCCCTCAAGTGATGAAGAGGTCGAATCCATGGTAGCCATGTACGTGAAGAAGATCTTCAAGTATGTGAAGAAAGTCAACATGTATGGCTACAACATCCACTTGAGAGAAGGGCGTCATCATCAACACATCAAGTTCACCAAGATCGAGCACAAGCCCAAGAAAAAGGTGGTCAAGGAGAGGAGACCAAGGCAAGAAGCAACTATCGCCGTCCGTGAGTGGACAAGTGGTGGGGAATCAAGTTTTTGTAGCTCAAGTGATGAATCAAGAAAGAACTTCACCACCCGCTTCATGCAAGGTCCTTCATCATCACGACACATGTGCCTTATGGCTCGAGGTATGGAGAGCAATGTAAGTGATGATGAATCTGACACCACCTCTCTCGATGATCTTGTTGAGCTAGTCCATGAGCAAAAAGGAATGCTTAAGAAACAAGCTAATGAAATTAAAGAACTTAATACTCTCAATGATCTTAGTGCTACCCTTGCTACGAATTATGAACATTTATTGTGCAAATTCAAATTGCTTAGCAAGGAGAATGAGGAGCTAATATCTAAGCTAGAGAGCATTGAGATTAAAACTAGTGATTCCTTTGAGCTCAATGAATCATCTATCCCTTGTGCAATTCCTATATCCAAGGTAGATGCTTCAACTTCTTGCATTGATTTAATTGATGAATCTTGCTCACCATCTTGCAATGAGAATGTTAAGATTATAAGCATGAAGAATGATGAGCTCAAGCAAGAAGTAAAATGGCTCCGAGAGAGGTTGGCAAGCTTGATGGGCAAGGGCAAGAACAATGAGGAACAAGTGAACATCTCTCAAGATATGAAGAGCAACGTCCAACCTTCTCAAGATAACCGTGATCCCATGGTGAAGAAGCTTGTGAAGGGTGCAACCGTGACTTGCTACAAGTGTCATGGAGAAGGGCACAAGTTCTACAAATGCCCTCAATTTGTCAAGAAGATGGACAAGGGCGCAAAGAAGAAGTTGAACCCCACCATCAAGAGCTCCCTCATCTACACCAAGCCCAACCGCAAGAACAAGACCAAGAGCAACACCTACGTCATCAAGAAGAAGGCTAATGGTAAGGTGGTTGCACACAAGTGGGAAGATGAAGGAGGAGCGGGGTTGGAACCAACCCATTTGGGTGCCCAAGGAAGTCATCACCAACATGAAGGGGCCTCAAATGGTTTGGGTTCCAAAGGCCACTTGAAGGCCATGTGTACGGGGTCTTGGGAGGCTTGGCACATAGAAAAGAATATGTGAAGATTCAAGCCAAGAAGCCAAGCTTGCTAGTTGGACATGTGTTGCCCAAGTTCCCCGGTTGAGGTAATGGAAACAAGAAATCATCTCATGTATCATTGTAGCTCCATTGCCTTGTTTAGGTTGCATTTGTTGCAATGTTTACATATGGTAGGTTGCTTGTGTCATGTGCTAACCCATGAGCAACCTACATGGTTTGATTAGTGTGTAGGAAAGCTACACTTGTTCTTTCATGATGCATGTTTTCATATATATCTCTTTGCATCATGAGCAAGCTATAGGGTTAGCTTCCCTTTTGTTGTCATTAACAAGGTGCATACATTTGGTTGGTGATTCAAACACTAAATGCACACATTTAGGGGGAGCTCATCCTATGGTTTGGTTATGGGACTAACATTGTTTCAAGCTTATTTTATGTAGTCCCTTGGCGACGCGTTCCTGTGTGGTGCTTCATTCTAAGAGAATGCTATTTCACTCTCAATGTGATCTAACATCTCTAAAAGAGTGAATATAGCAATATGAGCTTCATGCTATTGAGTCATGTCCTTGCGAGCTTATGTCTCTATATAAGTTCAAAGGTAATGTACTCATACATTCCTAATCCTTGTGGTACCCCAAGTGTCTTCTATACAAGCTTCTTTCAAGTGGTGTCACCTAGTGATATCATTTCCAAGTGGCTCATCTCAATGTGGTGCCAACAAGGTAGAGAGGATCATCCCCCGGAGGTATGCAATGACCAAAAGACTACAAGTGATATCTACAAGTGGTAATGTAACAAGAACCCATTTGTTTTATCTCTTGTCCTTTAAGCTACCTCCTTGCATGATATGCTCTAAGCTTCCTTGCCTTACAAGTTTGTAGTTGTGCACTTGATTTTCACACTATCATATTGTGCACACACTTAGGGGAGCTTAGTTTGTATCATGCTAGTCACATGAGCTTGTGATCCACCTTAGTTATTCGCACATGTGGTATCTTCATCGATATCATACATATGGATCATGGTTCATGCGACTTTCTCCCTTGTATTTACCATTTCTCTTTGAGCTATGGTTGATAGGACTTGCTAGTTTTTCCTTGGAGACCTTTGCTTTGGGTACTTTTTGGAGATTTTATTCCAAAGGGGGAGACTGTGGGACCAAAGCAAGCTAGTGTTTCCAAAGTGGGAAGAGGCAAGCCATGTGTGAACATAGGAAGAGAAGATCAAAAAGGGGGGAAGTTTGATCTAGGGGGAGTTTGGATGATGGTAAGCATCCAAGCAAGTGTAAGTGGCTCTAATTTTGTCAATTATTGCAAAATTATGCTTGCTTTGCTTGTGTTATCATAAATCACCAAAAAGGGGGAGATTGTAGCGAACATGGCCCCATTTGCCATTTGTTCGAGTTAATTTTGGTGATTCATGCTAACACAAGTAATGGGACTAACCACTTCGTCTAGCATATCTTTGTAGACATATCTAGGTCCCATGGATGCAACCACAATCAAAGAAGCAAAGAAACAAGTCAACGACGCGAGAAAACAAGGAAAATGGCAGTCGGATGAGCAGCGGTACCTTAAAGCGGCGTCGGTGTACTTGGTACCGCAGCCAACTGAATTGGCACCATCGGATGAACGGACGGCCCACACTCTAGTTGCGTCGGACGAGTTGCAGAGCTGAAGCTGCGAGCGGTAGCCGGATGATTCGGCCAGTGCGAGAGAGGACCGTCGGTCTATCCGACGCCTTCGATTTGAATCAAGGCGACGCGCCAAGACACCTCTTGACGCAGGATGAACCGATGCCTTGATCGGTAGGAAGCATCGGTCTATCCCGATCGCGGCGCATCTGACGTTTTGGTTGCGAAGCCTTGACCGGATGAGCAAGCGCCTTGGTCGATGGGAAGCATCGGTCTATCCGACGGTCGAAGCGGCTTATCTGACGTTTTGGTTGCGAAGCCTTGACCGGATGAGCGGCCGCCGTCGATTGCATAGCGTCGGGAAGTTTTGTCAGAGAACCTCAATGGCTAAGTGACGTGGGAGGGGCACCGGATGAACCGACGCCCTGGAAAAACTAGCATCGGTTCATCCGACGCTACCTTTTTCAATGGCCGTTACCCAACGGCTCTTTGAGTGCCTTGGGCTATTTATACCCCCTCCACTCACCCATTTGAGGTGGCTGGATTGTGTGGAAGTGCAGAGGAGTGCAAGACACCTAGAAGATCATATCCAATCCATCCAAGTGCTTAATTGCTCATCCATAGACTTGCATATGCTTAGTGTACGTGCTTAGTGCTAGACTTAGCTTAGAGCTGAGTGAGTGCAAGGTTGTGCCAACCTTGTGAGGTGATTCTTGAGTGAATCAAGTTGTACAAGGTTCGTCGGAAGCCTTGGGGCCTAAGTGGCTCACCGGCAATCGTCATCGACCCTCCGGCTTGGTGTGGAGTGGCGAGGACACTTTGTGCGGGGGACGTGGAGACCCCATTCCTTGGTGGAGAAGCTCCTTAGTGGAGGCGGCATCAAGGTGACCAAGGGAACTTGGCAAGTGCCTAAGTGGCTAGCCTTTGTGGCGAGTCAAGTGGTGCTCTTGGGAGAGACTTGGTGACCGGGAAGCAATACTCTTGTGTGAGTGCTTCAACAACGTGGACTAGGGGTGGCTTAGTGCCTACCGATACCACAGGATAAATCGCGTGTCAAGAGTTTGCTTCCTCTCATCCCCTTTACGTTTCCGCATTTACTCTCTTGCAATCCTTATTTGCCTTTACCTTCCTAGAGTAGTATCATGCTAGGATTGGCTATAGGATGCAAACCTTGTTTTGGGATGGGAGTTTCACACTAGATCAACCTTAGATTGCACATCTAGTTAGACTTGATCTAGTTTACTTTGTGTAAAAGTAGTGAAGCCATAGGTTAAGGTTTTTAGTTGCCTAATTCACCCCCTCCCTCTCTTAGGCTATGAGCATCCGATTCCTTACAGCCTCGCAACTTTTTGAGCAAGATGGCAAACCTCGAGGGTTCGGTCGGCACAGAAAACCCATCTGGCTTCCGGAAGCTAGATAACAACTTGATACACAATGCTTTAAGATTCGTGCAAGAACTGTGGACCGTCCATCCTTCTTCTCCTTCTTCTTCTTCTTCTTCTTCTTCTTCTTCTTCTTCTTCTTCTTCTTCTTCTTCTTCTTCTTCTTCTTCTTCCTCCTCAGTCGTCTCATGGGAGCTCGTCATGTAGGATGGGTGGGAGGTGGGCGGGCGACGGCGGCGGTGCATGCCGTGGCGCGTGGTCGGCGTCGAGTTAGGGTTTGGATTTCGTGGGTTCGAGCCTTTGGGGTTTTGGGGAGCTCCATTGTTCGCCGACCTTAGAAATGGTGGGGTGGGGGAGTGAAGGACCCGGCGGTGGCGGCGGTTCGGTCGTGTGAGCAACCGCCACCGGAGTGGGGTTGAACGGCCGGTGGGCGGTGGCCGTGGCGAGGGGCGAGGGTTCGAGGTTAGGTAGCGGCGTATGCAGGGGTTGAGCGGTGGATGGCGGGCGGGCGTGGCGGCGGCCGTGGCGGGAGGAGGGCGAGGTGGCGGCGGCGGTGGCTAGATGGAAGAAGGAAGAGATGTGGAAGAAGAAGAGGAAGGAGAAGAAGGGTGAAATGGGCCAGAAACCAACTTGCTTATCCGGCTTCCGTGCGCCATATAGGAACCCCCGCATCATGGATCTGAGCGGATGTTGGATTCTTCGGAGGTAATGCTTAGTTCTTTGGCAACGGCAGCATTTGTGACAGCGACCTTTTCGGCGATTCGATGGGTTTGGTCTTTGAGCTACTCGATGTCACGATATATAGTTGTGTTGGACTTGGACTATACAACTACCCGTGGATATAAACTTGCTGGTGTGATCGTGCATGTTTGGGTTTCGTTGTCTAGTTCACCGATCGAGGGTGCTGCCAAGAGGGTTCGAGGTGCTCGTCATGGAGAGGTTCGACCTTGCCGTGAGATCGTGCATGCCTCGAGTTTGTTTTTTTAAGGAATCGGATGCTTGTAGTCTAAGAGGAGGAGGGGTGAATTAGGTAAATTTAAAACCTTAAGTCTAGGGTCATCACTATTTGCTCAAAACATAAATTAGAATATACAAACTAGATGTGCATCTAAGGCTAGTTCTAGTGTGAAACACCCATCCCAAAGAGTTTTGCAACCTATAGCCAATCCTATCAAGATGCTACTCTATAAAAGCAAAGGCAAGTAAAGATTGCAAGTATGAAATACGGAAACATAAGGAGGGATGAGAGGAAGCAAACTCTTGACAAGCGATTTATCCCGTGGTATCGGTAGGCACTAAGCCACCTCTAGTCCACGTTGTTGAAGCACTCCACACTAGAGTATTGCTTCCCGGTCACCAAGTCTCTCCCAAGGCGTAACTTGACTTGCCACTTAGGCTCGGCCACAAAGGCACTCACCAAGCCTCTTGGTCACCTTGATGTCGTCTCCACTAAGGAGCTTCTCCACCAAGGGAGGGGGTCTCCACGTCCCCCGCACAAAGAGTCCTCGCCGCTCCACACCAAGCCGGAGGGTCGAAGACTTGCCAGAGAGCCACCTAGGCTCCAAGGCTCCGGCGCACCTTGTACACTTTGATCCACTCGAGAATCACCTCACAAGGTTGGCACACCTTGCATACAATTCAGCTCTAAGCCTATGCTTGTACTACACACTCTCTAAGCATGTGCAAAGCCTTTGGATGTTCTCTTAAGCACTAGGATGGCATAGATGTGATCTCCAATGTGTCTTTCATTCCTCTGGACTTCAGCTCACTCCAGCAACCCCAAATGATGGAATGGAAGGGGTATAAATAGCCCAAGGCAACCATAGAGTCATTGCTCCAACGGCTAGTACTTTTTCAGTACCGTTGGATGATCCGACGCTATGCTTTTCCGGGGTGTCGGTTCATCCGGTGCTACTAGGCATTGCCTTCCACCACAGACTTCTGCTGACTTCATTCATCCGACGCATACACCGACGGTGCATCGGTTCATCCCGTGCTGAAGGTTCCTGCACCAAAACCTCTCTGTCTTGACGGTGAAAATTTTGGATAGACCAACGGTGGACACCAATGCACCGTCGGTTCATCCGACGCCTCTGTCTTCAGAATCCCTGCAAACAAAGTTCATCTGGCGCTTCTAGAAATAGGGTCGTTGGTTCATCCGACGGTCCAACTTGACAGTCCTTCGCGATGACCAATTTCTGGCGCTTGCACCGAGCCGCTTCGAGTGCGTCGGTTCATCCGACGGTGTCTTTTTGGCTGCTTTGCTTCGTCTTGAACTTGCCACCACTTAAAGTTAACTTACCACCATTTAGACCCTCTCAAATAAGCCTTTCTCTGGATTTTTCTATGATTAACCGGTGGTATCTTGGCTTTGATTGTGGTTGCATCCATGGGACCTATAGTGTCTACAAAGACATGCTCAACCAATATGGTTAGTCCCATTAATCATATTGTCATGAATCACCAAAATCATACTCGAACAAATGGTTAGATTGCCATGTTCGTTACATTTTTTTTTTGAAAATCAGTCATCGCCTAGCTTGTCGTCTATCCTCGAGCTAGGGTTCTACCAGCCTCGAGGGTTCTTCTCTTATCACCAAGGCTCGAGGTTTTCCCGATTTTGGCACTTTCCACGAGGTTTTTACGAGGTTGGCACTTGCTGCAAGGGTTGTTGCCAACCTCGAGGGTTCAGCTGGTGTCGTGGAGGTGAGCTTGTTGCGAGGGTTCTAATAAGCTGAGGGAGGAGGTTGCCGGCAGCCTCGCTGAATAGCTGTAATGGTAAATGGCGGGCCTTGCCGTTGCTAGTAGCTTCGATGTGTATTTTGGCCCAGCAACCTCCCTGAGTTGTTTTTTTTTTGCGAGGGTTCCTGACTCGTAACATGACTTGGTTTCTTCCTTTTTTTATACCCCTGTTTAGTTGGGTGATAAGGGGTGAAAGTTTATGCATTGGGTTGCGTGCATAGAGAGAAGAAATGAACTGACACGGTTCTCTAGGTGAAACTTTTGACGTTTTGTGCTGATGCTCACAGCGGGGGCTCTTAGTCCTGGGAAGGTAATGCAGCGCCTAGCTGGCCCTGCTCAGTTTGCAGCGCCTCGTTCGATGACAACGAGCGAAGCGAAAGGGACGAGGTTACACCGTTGATCATATGTGTCGGGGATCAAAGAAAAAGACTTACTCCCTCCGTATACGATTTAAAGGTCGTTCTGGCCTACGGCCCTGTTTAGTTGGCTAGAAATTTACCAAAAATTTGCTAAATTTTCAACTCTCCCTCCATCACATCACATTAAATACACCAAAAGACATATATTCGGAACAGTAAATGTAGTTAAAAAAATTAACTAATCACACAGTTCTGTTGTACATCACGAGACGAATCTTTTGAGTCTAGTTAGCCCATGATTGGACAATATTTACCACAAACAAACGAAACATGCTACAGTATGCTACAGGGGTTTCAGAAGTTACTTTTGCTAAAAATTTGCCATCTAAACAGGCCCTAGGTAGTGGTTTGCGCAATAGATGTTTTGTCCTTCCACACATGCAGATGTGCTCATTTGGACGAAGTTACCCCTGCCGCTTCGTACTACTCCCGCAGGCATGCAGCCGCCCGCATGCAGCTTGCTCTTTAATCGCAGGAGTCAATGCGTTGCCTCGTCGCTGCTGCATGCATGCGCATGGCGGCATGGGTGCATGCGTTTTCTTCTCCGCGAATGGGTGGGTTTTCGCCCGCTCTGTTCGTTGTCCGCTCGCCTTTCTTCTGCGTAGCCTGGCTGCCTCTCCATGGACTCGAGCAGTCGCAGATGGAAGTCGAGCTCGAGCAGGATTTTTTTCGCAGATGGAAGTCGAGCTCGGGCAGGATTTTTTTTGCGAGGAAGCAAGAAATATATTCTAAACGACTCTCCATGGGCTCTGTTCGTTCTCCGCTCGCCTTTCTTCTGCGTAGCCTGCCTGGCTGAAATTCTAAACGAGCAGCATGCATGCGGGCGCGAGTGAAAAAAATGAGCGCTGTGGCAAAAATCTTGCGCCCGTGAGGAAGGGACCATGGGCCGTCAAGCATGTGTAATTGCTGAGCTAACCAACCAAGCTATGTAAGTTTCTTGTTATTGTTGCACCCGCAACCGATATTTAATAAGGACAAACAAGGAAAACTCTACCCTACCTAATCACTTCTTGATATGCTAAATGCTGTCCTAAACGACCTCTAAATCATATACGGAGGGAGTAACCTCGCTATATGCTTACACTCAACCTCGCACGGTGCTCAAGACCCTTAACCTCGAGTTAATAAAAAAATGTGAACTTTGAGAAAGACTCGAGGAGTCGAGGTAGTCCGATTTCTAGTGCGGGGTTTTGTATTTTCTAACTTTTTGCAGATAACAGCCTCGAAGCAGACGACCTTGCCCGAGGGTACGTTTTCCCTTCGAGGTTAGGCAAGTTCGACATCCGGAAATGATGCGTACCACCCTAGCTACGGGAAGATGATCGAGGTTGGAAGCGAGGTCGGGATCACATGAGAAACGACAAGCAGATCAAATAGTACAACACACGAAGGTTCCTTGCATTAGCCTTTAATCTTCATTTTCTTTCTTTCTTTCTTCTTTTTTTTTTCAATCGAGGCTTGTCTGCTGTAAGCTTTGGGCGTTCCAAATAGATCAGCTAGCAAACCTCGCTGAGTTGTTGTGAGGGTTCGGCTGAATCTTCATTTTCTTTTTCTTTCTTTCTTTCTTAATCTTCATTTCTCGGCTTAATCTTCATTTTCTTTCTTTCTTTTCTTTTCTTTTTCTTTTTTCTGTTTTTCTTTTAGAACTGTCATCTCAAGCTGCTGTTGCTAGCTGCGAGGTTAGCTTTGTCACTCTTTGGGAAGGCTGGTTCTATCACCCAGCGTAGAAAAAGCTCATTGTGGAAAATAGATAGGATGATTAAAAATAATATTTGTGTTTCATGCGACAAACAATCGAAGGTGTCAAGATTAAAGTAATGCATATGAAAAAGTGGAACATGACCCTCGATTGGACTGGCCGTTGCTCGTAACATCTTTTTGTTCATTATTAAAAATGAACTCTTTTTTTGACCCGAGGGTGCTCAACTAAGCATTTTGGGATTTTGCAATTGAATAGAAACCTTTGATTGCTTGTAACATCTTTTTCTCTCATGGTTATCGTGAATTTTTCTTTCGTGCTAAACCCACGGTAGGCGCCATTGTTGGGACTTAGAATCCCTAACAGGTTATAGAGAGAGGGGGGAAGGGAAGAGCAAGCCAAGTGATCATGTGAATCAAGTGTGCAGAGGCCAAGAGTTCCCTCCTTCAAGACCTTGGGCTCTATTTATAGGGAGGAGGCGGTGGCTATTTATACTATTTTCATTGGTGTGGCTGAATATTACAAATAGGTCCTTAATATTTATAAAGAGACCCTCAGATGTTACAACCAAGTCTCTAGCTCTCACAAACAAGCCCTTAGACCCTCTATTTTGGTCCTCTTTTATACACAAGGGGGTCCCTAGCCTTAGGCCACCTAAGGCGTACCCCCAACAGCCGGCGGGTGTGCACGGTGGTGGCGCAGAGCGAGGAGAGGCAGGGGGCGACGACAGGCAACAAGGCGTGGCGAGGGGCTCGGCCTCGCCTTAAATAGGCGCAGGGCACGAGGCCGACCATGGCGCGCACTTCAAGAATCGGCAGCGGCGGTGCCCAGGCGTTTTGTTTCTTTGGGTGTGTGCTCATGCTGGGATTTGTAGTCCTTTGTGGCTCCCTACCTCCTCTCTACCATGATGTATCCTGATCACCATACTCGTTATTAAGGACGGTCGTCTGATCTTGTAATTTTACTTTGAAGAAATGAATGTTCAGGTGTGTTTTCTTAGCCCCCCCCCCCCATTGACTCTTAAACAAAATACATCATGCCCGCAATCAAACATCGAAAACGTCACACGACAAACCACAGATGGACACGCCAACACGATTGTCAAACTTCAGGTTTAGGGAGTGCAGATAACTAAATCAATTCACAAGATACAGGAAGCACAAATAAATTGATGAAAGCAGGAGGAACGCATGATGGACAGAAAGAAGACGGCCAGGCTTCCTTTTCAGCTGCATCTTTATTTGGAGATGCATCAATCCAGAAACATCCAAGCAAGCTTCCAGTTGTTGATGTAGCGCAACTGACTACTTCTCACGAAGCTGATGAAGACGAGGCTGCCGCTGCAGTTCCGTCTTCTTGGCGTTGATGGTGTGGATTATGATTCAGAACTGGACTGTTAGGATGAGCTTCAATTTCTTCCCTCACCTGATCCAGGCTGCAGTCCCCGTTGAGATCTACCTTCCTCAATTTAGGGAGGTGGCTGAGTCCAGAAAGAGCTTCCATGGTGGAGAATGACCAAACAATCCTCTCGAGCTTCGGAACTGCGCCGATGACAAACCCAATGCTGCCGATGTCATTTCCTGCTACAAGTAGAAAGTTGAGACTTTGGAATTCTTCTTCCTTGAAGGCGAGCTGACGTTCAATGTACGACTTGTGCTGAAGCCTGAGGTAGCGCAGTCCACGAAGCCTTGTGTTGAAGACTTGTGCTGAAGCCTGAGTTTGCTGCCAGCTTCTCTGCTCTACTGAAGAAAACATTCTGTGTTGTTACGGCCGTGATGATTTTGGCCGGAGACCAACACGTCTCTATGTCTAGGCGTGAGGCCGGGGTTGTGAGCACTATAGCGCTGCCGCGAGGGCACTCATCAGCGTCTTCCAGAGCGGATCTTATGAACCGACATTGCCAAGCAGCACAGTACAGGGCATTTTCAAGAACGATCAGGAAGCGCTTGCCTTTCCGGTGCCCATGGAGTTCTTTGGCGTTCCTTGTAATGTGAGCTGCAGCTGATTTCCCATGCTTTCCAAAACGGCCGTCCCGTGCAACAGCGAAGAGCCTCAGCCGTGGTTCGCTGCCATCTCCTGCAGCAGCAGGTGGTTGCGGTTCCTCATACAGCCATGTGGTCAGAAGATGGATGCCTCTGCTTATTACAATATCTGCCTCAGCGGGCGGTTCACCATCAAGCAGAGCGTGTCTCCGAAGATGCTCCTTGTCGCGTGCAGCCACCCGTGGAGAGGGGGCGTCGTCGTCTTCACGCGTGACAGCACCAAGGGTTGCAGAATCTGGCACCGTGACGCCGTACCTGAGCCAAGGTATACATTATCATAAATAAAAAAATATCGGACTTCTATCGGTGGTAGAGAGATTTTTTAAGATAAAATTTATTAAAACAAAATTTCAATTCATGCATAAATAAATATAGGTTCTCTTCAAACTATGTAATTAGAAAAAACATATAATAATGTAAAAAATGAGGGCCGGGGGATTCGCAAGTAGACCAAAAGTGCACGCAAAATGCTTGTAAAATACTCCTTCCGTTCCAAATTATAAGTCGTTTTACACTAATAGAGAATCGACATTTTGGTTCACCTCTTTAGTCTTGGTTGAAATTTTGAGCCGACACTAAAGGCTTTGCATCGACGTGGCTGCGAGTGGACGGAGTGCCCCGACCCTTTAGTCTCGGTTCGTAACACCAACCGAGACTAGGGGGGCTTTAGTCTCCGTTCGTAACACGAGCCGAGACTAAAGGGTCTTGGGGCTTTAGTCTAGGTGGTCTCCAACGAGGATTGGATCCTCTACTCAGTTAGATGTGCTGTGTAGGTGAGATGCTAAGGAAGGTGCGCGCGAGGCTGGAGGTCATGAGTTCGAATCCCCGCACCGCGCACGCGCATATTTCGCGTGAAAAAATCGTATGACTTGTGACTTGTGACGTGCGCGTGTGTGGTAATACCAACCAGGACTAAAGGCTTTTAGTCCTGCTTCTGGACCCGGGACTAAAGGGGGTGCCTTTTGTCTCTAAGGATTAGTCCCGGTTGGTCCCTTAGGTACCTAAGGCCCTTACCAACCGGGACTAAAGCCCCATTCTCTACCAGTGTTAGCTTTATTAGATTCATAGATTTTACTATGCATTTGGATATACCCCATGTCTAGATGCATAATGGTATTTTTTTTGAACGAACCGCACAAGAAAGTGCGTGTTTCATTGATATAGCAGAAGAAATACAAGGCTACAGTCTTGGAAGACCATAGGCAGGAAAACAAAAGAAATGAAAAAAAAAAACAAAGAACCTATCTAAACTCGCTATGCTCACCCGGTTGGATTGAGCCATCAACACGGGTACCACTCGCCGGCCGGTTGGATTGGGGCATCAACACGGCACCAACTTTATATACGAAGACGACAAGGAAGACGGAACACCTCTGCAGCTCCCCCACACATCCGCACAAATGTATACATCGAAACCTCCGATGTGATCCAGCGCTGATAGAGAAACCAAGGAGGCAGACAACACCACACCAAGAGAGCCACCGCCATGCAGTGCCCATCACCGTAGTACTGCTGCAACCAAGCTCACCACCCCAACCGGATGAAGACATCGAATCCAAGCCTCAACACAACGCACGGGGGCCTCGCCGCATCCGTCGTTGGATTCCTCTCTTGTGCACGGGTTCACCACGCCCGCCACAGAACTCCGCGCTCCGAATTCGTTTCCAAAGTTGCCATCAAGATGGTTAGCGAAGAAGCCCTGCTCCCAAAGACTCAATCAAGCAGCCAAACCGACATCGCGGGCCGACTTCACCTCGTTGCTTCGCCCTTGCACAAAACCACCGCTGTCAAACTAGGTGAAGGACCGATTAGGCGACCAGAGAGGGAGTGAATGGGAGCCGATAAAAATTCTTCTCCGAAGAGTCGAACTCGACTATGCCCCAAAATCACAACCAAGGTTTCCCACACGAGCTTGCCAAGGTCGCATAGTCACAACGGACCTACCAACCCTAGGAACAAGTCTCAACACAATCCCAAGCGGAAGCACAACTCAAAACACAAAAGACTTAAGCACTCTGTGGTGGGCGGGGCAGTCCAGCGTGTGCAGGCGGGACGGTCCAGCGATGCAGGCGGACGGTCCAGCAGTCGGCGCGGACGGTCCGAAAATCACTCCCGAACCTCCAGTATGCACCCTCGAAAAATGGACGGTCCGTGCGCTCACCGCGGACGGTCCGAACCTGTGACGGTCCGGCCACACGGCGGGACGGTCCGGCAAACTCCGAGCAACCCAAACCTAGCCACCTACCGAATCGAAACAAAGCGACTAAAGAACTCGCGAAGAACTCGACGAACAGCCGGCTGACGAGCTCCAGCAGCGGGCGGTCGCCTGCACGGCGACGGTCGCCAGTGCGAGACAGGCGGCTCGAGTCCGAGTTGCTCAAAGTCAACACCTCCTCCCCTTTGCCCGATCTCCCGAATCAACCAAGGTATTGCTACCAAATCATAGGTGAAGATGAAGCGTCTCTAGGAGATGCTATACCTATGAATTTGTAGTCTCAAACCCACTGAATCGAGAGGAATCGAGATTCTACCGAGCTCAAATAAAAAGCTAGGTTCCAACCGAAATCCTCGAATCGCAGGCAAAATCCGGCGTTTGAGGGGTCAAGATCAAGCACAAAGATGCACAAGACATCTATCCATGATCCCCACAAACAAAACCGAACACAAACACCTCAGAATCGAAGGAACAAGCCATGCATGAAAATCCAACGAAAAGACTAAAAAAAGACACGAAAATCACTCGAGCCAAGAGAAGGAAATCGACGCAACCATGAATGCTTCCATACACTCAGAGGTCAGATTCTCTACAAAATCATGAAGAAAATCTAGCCTAAAGAGCAGGGAAAATGAGAAGCAGTCCGGATGGATGAATTGCCCTGAAACCCTAGAGCTATTATATATGGAGTCTCTCCAGGTCGGGCAAATGACCAAGCTACCCCTAGAACATAAATGAAGATACACACCCCTCAGGGGCAAGATGGTCAAGTAGCGATCTTCCTTCATCGGGCCACTCCTTCGCTGATCGCGTCCTCCCGACGCAAGCCCTGCGATCCCGCGCGTGTCCCCGGCATCAGCTTCTCGGCCAGTGGATCCGTCTCCGCAGGAGTCTCCGGTCTTGGTTTTGTGGCTCAACCAAGTAACCCCGACGGTTTTGTGGTGAACCGCGCAAACCTGCGTGCAGAACTTGATCGTGAGCGCTACCTACACCTCATGTCCACAACTTCGTCTTGCTTTTCTTGCCACCATGCGGCTGCACTTGATCCCGTTCGGCCACCGGGTCGAGCCGAGCCTACTCTCCACTCCTCGGAGGCCCGCTAAGACCGTTCGCGCCGCTCTTCACGCACCAATGCAAATCAAGCCGCAACCTTTGCACTGCAATACTCGGCCAAGAGTCGGTCCACACCACGTTGTCAATCACTCATCACACGGCAAGGGCGACCATCCACGGTCCTCGGGCGCTCGGTCCTCAATCTTCCCTTGATGAGTGCATTGACAACACACATAATAACCAATTAGGAGAAAGGAGAAAAAGAAAAGCGAACCAAAAATTCAAACAAGTGATCAAAAGCCAAACAAAAGCCAAAACAAGATCACTTGAGAGAGAAAAATCTCGGTCCCCTAAGACAAGGGCAACAAATCGACACAACCGAGATAAAATGCTCCAAAATTGCCGACTCCTCAAGGTGAGGCAAAGGGCTCACACCATCGGCAAAAGAGCACAACTAAAATCAGGCGACAAAGAGCTCCCAAAGCATGAATGCAAGCTCCCCCTGAACAAATGCATTTCTCCCAATTTTCTCCCCTTGATGCAAAACTCCCCCTGGATGCATGAATTGGGTACTTTCCTCCCCCTTGTTGGTAATGCAAGAATCAAGTCTACAAATGCAAGCATGTGCTTCTCAAATAGACAAAGAGCACTACAACATGCTAAAATTGAGACATAGACAAGCAAGATTGCCACAAATTCCGTACAAGCATCACCAACAAGATAGATAGGGACATATAAGCATGTGACATAGCCAAGATCAAGATGTAGGCATTTTCAACAAAGTTTCCCTCTCATGAGCATAGGACCTCAACATGGCCAAAATGAGCACAAACAGCATATAACTCACAAACTTCATGCAAGGTCACAAGTTCTCATCACAAGATCATCACAAACACCTACAAGCTACCTCTTGTCATGTCAAAGCCACCGAGCCATGTGTCTACTTCTGGATATGAGACTTCTCAATGGTAGACATCATGCAACAGTTTAGCACCCAAGATAAGGAATTTAAAGCACACATGACATGATACCAATTGAGTGCAGACTTTCAAGCAAAGCATTGCAATATACCAATTTCACATCTTTAAATTTAAGCATGGTACATGAAGTGCCTTTGCGGCAAAAAGAAGCTTATGCCCCTCCACAAGGTAAAATGCAGGCTAAACATTCATGATGATAACAAGGTCTTTGACCCCAAGTGAAAAGAGCATGATATCCAAGCACAAATTAAGCAAGATATAGTCATCTGAGCACAAAATGGACATCTAAGGCATTCTACTCACAAGAGAGGATCATATATGGCATTTTCACAAAAATGAGCCATTCACATGCATATACATCCCAAAGCTACCAAGAGCATAGCTATACATCACAAGAGCTTCACTAGCAGAGTCATAAGCTCACACCCAGCATATCACAATGATCCATGTATATAGGAGAAGCACATCTCTAAAGCATATGATACAAATGCAGTCTATGATACAAAGATGCAAACATGATATGATACAAGAATGAAAATGCAACATGCATAAGTACATCAGACTCCCCAACCCAAGCTCAAAAAGGAAAAACCACACCAAGCTCACCCTGCAAACGAGCAAATGTAGCTTGGTCCAAAGGCTTTGTAAGGATATCAGCGAGCTGTTTCTGGGTTGGCACATGGATGAGATCTATGTTTCCCTTCTCCATATTGTCTCTCAGGAAGTAGTATCTCACCTCTATGTGTTTGGTTCTGGAGTGTAGCACTGGATTTTTGGCAACACTAATGGCACTCGTGCTATCACACATGAGAGGAACATGGGTACACTCCTCACCAAAGTCACTCAGTGTAGGTGATCCAGCGGTGGGAGCAAACAACTAGCGACAGCTACATACTCGGCTTCTGTGGTAGACTGAACTACATTTGACTGTTTGCGAGAAGACTAAGAAACCAAAGAGGAACCCAAAAACTGACAAGTCCCTGAAGTCGACTTCCTATCGACTCGACACCCCGCAAAATCGACATCCGAAAAACCAAGAAGCGAAAGGGAAGAGGCGAATACCAAAGACCAAGCTCGAGTGTATCGAAGATACCGAAAATCCGCTGACTGCCGATGTGAAGTCCTCGGCGACGCAGAAAACAAGCACCAGACACGCCAGATATGTCCGCCTCGTCGTCATCAAGTACAAGAGGGAGCCTATCATGCTCGGTACTCCTTCGGTCCACACGGGCTCGGTCCTCGTCGCATCCAGTAGTAGTCGTACTCATCGGTGTCTACAGGGGCTTGAGTCGTCCATCTTGAACTTCTTGAGGATGTACTTGTGTACTTGGCTTGATGTACAAGGTCCCTCCTTAGCACCTTGATTGATCCGGGCAGAAAGAAAGCGCAACTCCCCATCATTGACATCTCGAATTCTTTGCTCATATCCTCTGCAAATCTAAACCAAAGCGTGAGACGAGCCACCGAAGACTATCATCCACATACACCTGAACAATTAGGATATCATTGCCCTGCCTGAGGAGAAAAAGAGTCTTGTCTACCTTGCCCATCTCAAACCCCTAGCTGAACAAAACCCCTCAACCTACCATACCATGCAGGGAGCTTGTTTGACTCATACAAAACTTTCCTCGGCTTGTACACTCGGTGGGGAAACTCAGCACTCTCAAAGCCCGGTGGTTGCCTCACATACACTTCTTCCTCTAAAAACCCATTCAACAAGGCACTCTTCACATCCATTTGGTACAATTTGAACCCTTTAGCCACAGAAAAAGCTAGAAGGATCCTAATTGCCTCCAAAGCAGACTACGAGCAAATGTCTCCTCGTAGTCTATCCCCTCTTTCTGGCTAAAACCTGAGCAACCAACCTCGACTTGTTCCTCACCACCTCACCATTCTCTCCTTCTTTGTTTTTCCACACCCATTTTGTCCCAATAGGTTTGCAATGTGGTGGTGGCTCTAACTCCCAAACTTGGTTTCTCTCAAATTCTCTAACTCCTCATGCATAACATTCACCCAATTCGGATAAGAGAGTGCGTGTCCAATGTCTTTGGGCTCAAAGGTGGCAACAAAAGTCGAATGAGCAAAGTGAGAGACATTTACGGACCTCGACCAGTGTAGTACGCTCATTGATGTCGCCTGATGATTCTTGAGGTAGGATGATCAACTTGTACACGCCTTGGTGCCTCTCGCACGGAGACGACCTCCCCTCGACTTCCACTTGATCTTCTTTGGATCGTAGTCGATGTAGGGGATGGAGCATCCTGAACCGTAGTCGTCATAGTGGAAGTAGAGGGTACATGTGCGGCTGGAGCTTCACCATCATCACCATCATCCTCTCCAGCATCATCCTCCTCGTCCTCAAAGATCTTCTTGCCAATTTCCTCGTCACACCGCACACTCAAAAAGCAGGAGGCGCATGGGCATGTCTCGTCGAAGGTTACTTATGCAAGTTTCCATGACTAGGTTAGTATCAAGGTTGAGCACACGATATGCTCTAGAATGATTAGCATAACCAAGGAAAATCCCATCAGAGGACCTGGACTCGAACTTGTCTAACCTTCCCTTTCTAAGAATAAAGCATCTCTGACCAAAAGCCGAAAATGGCTCACTCTAGGTGCTCGCCCATGCATGAGCTCATAGCACGTCTTCTTCAAGAAAGCTCGAAGAAAAATCCGGTTCCCCACATGACAAGCGGTATTCACCGCCTCATTAATATCTTCTGAGTCCTATGCTCATCGAGCATCGTCAAAACCATCTCCTAAAGGAGCGATTTTCCTCTCTACCACACCATTCGACAAGCAACATAGGGAGAGGAAAACTGATGTTCGAGACCCAAATCACGGCAAAAGGTTTCGAATCAAGAGTTTTTAAATTCAGTGCCATTGTCGCTACGAATAGCTCGAATAGCGTCTCCATTCCTCTCATTCTTCAACCTCAAGATTAGATCCCGGACAAAACCAAATGTCTCTCCCTTATCGCCAAAAAGAAAACCCAAGCATAAGCGAGAATAGTTCCACTATCACGGGACATACCATTTCCCACCACGCTGAGCACACACGAGCTGGACCAACCAAGTCCATATGGAACAATTCGCATGGCCTCTCTGTCATAACCTTTGTCAGAGGCGGATGGGAGGCGGCGACCATCTTACCATTCCTATAAGGCGCACACACCGGATCCTTACGGTATTTCAACTTGGACAATCCTCGGACCAAGTCAAGCCCACTCAAGCGTGACAACAAGTCAAAACTCAAGTGACCCAACCTCCTATGCCACTTCACCAAATCAGCGAAACACGGCAGCAAACAACATGAAGAGCCGATGCAGAAAAATCGGCTCACGAAAATCGACCCTCGGGGATGATCGTGCACACAAGATCACCTCGAGAATCCAAAACACGAGAAGCTTCCGTTTTGAAACGGACCTCAAAACCCTCATCAAGAAGCGGGACACAGAAAGAAGATTGAACCCCAAAGACTTGACAAGAGCAACACGCCTAAGAGTCACACACTCACTCACCTTCACCGTGCCCACTGAAAGCACTCTACCTTTCCCATTGTCCCCAAAAGTGATGTATTCCTTGGACACCAGGTGAGGCTTGAAACCACCGTCGATCTCCGGTCATGTGTCGAGCAACCCGAGTCGATCAACCAAAAGCCTTTCAAGCCTCCCACCGCAAAATCAAAAGCGAGCGAGAGTGAGCAAACCGCTCAACAGGGGTTATACGGAAAGTGAACCATCTTTGAGCCATTTGCTCAAAAGTGGGGTTAGCAAAGTCCACTCTATCTCCTCTAGGTGGAACACCCACACATCTCCTTGGAGGACTACGAGGTGGAGAGCATGGCCCGTAGCTCCTCTGAGACCTAAAACTGTGATCATTCCCCCCATACTTGTATTGGCCACGAGTGAAGGAACGTCCAGCAAACTCACCACGCCCAAACCCAACATGCCTACCACCATCTCTCTGAGGCGGCACACCCCGTGGAACAAACTCACGCCTCTCCCGGTTAGGGATGGTACACACAACAGCCTCACCCCTAGGCATCACACGAGGCTCAGGCACACCACGAAAAGGGCAGTACCTGTCCTTGTTTGCCATCTCCCGAGCAAACCTCTCCTCACGCTTCCTCCTGAAGCAAAACTCAGCTAGGTGACCATCCCTCCCACAATGATCACAATGGAATGGGATTGGCTTTGGCTTTGGCTTTGGGTTCTCTCTGGGCTGAGGCTTCTCCTCACTAGGTTTCTCTCCCTGCTTCCCAAAGAACACACTACCCATGTCACTCTTGAACTTGATGGGTTTCAGGAAGTCATTTGTTTGGGGAGGAAACACTGGTGGAGCTGGGGTTGTGTCTAGTCGGTTCCTAAGTGGGTTTGGCTTAGGAGCATAAGCATTCTTATGGAAGGTTTTTGGTGGAGCTGGGATATCACCAATCTTCTCCTCCTTCTCACCACTGTACTCCCCAATCTTATCCGACCCAAGCGCTTGCCCATCATAGCGCATGTATGCCTCAATCATCATCTTGAGCTGAGGCTCATGACCAGACAACCAACCCATCATTTTTCTCAACTCATCGTTCTCATCCTGCAAACGATCAACATAGTGTGCAAGCTCCACATTCTTCACAGCATGTATTTCACAAGTAGAGCATGAAGTGAGAATAGGAGCTTTCAGCTCAGCCTCTAGTGATCTAGCATAAGCATGCGACTCATCTAGCTTAGCATGCAAAACAGGACAAGAAGTGCAAGCACCAAGCAAGGAGGGCCTAGATTTCATCTCATCTAGCTCAACCCTAAGCACATCTAGTTCCTCAACCTTGGAGGCATACTTTTCCTTAAGCACAGTCAAATCACCAAGGAAAATAGAACAATCAGTGCATTCAGGTTCATCGGTCACAATAGGAGCACACTTCAGAGAATCTATTTGAGCCCTAGCATCAATAACCAAAGACTCTAGCTCAACCACCTTCTCCTTAGCCTCTCCAAGCAAAGACCTATACTCCCTCTTCTCCTAGTTGGTCTTTCTAAGCACATCATCACGGTTGTCAAGCAATTCATTCAGCCTAGCATTCTCCGCTACCAAGAAGGCAGGATCATTGTTTACCTCATCCTCGAGTCAGTCAGTCATCCTTCTTGCTCTTCTTGTTGTCGGAGTTGTGTGCCATGCCGCAAAAGCCTTGGGCGGCGAAGCACAGGCCGTTGATGTTCTTGCTCGACCGCTTCCCCTTGTGTCGTTCCTCTTCTTCATCACTTGAGCTCGATGAAGAGTAGCAGGAGCTCGAGTCGATGTCGCTCGCTCCGGCGACCATCGCACGCTCCTTCTTCTTGTGACCACCACTCTTCCTTGGCCTCCGCTCGAACTCGTTCTTACCCTTGTGGTCGTCCCTTGAGCGGTGCTTGTGGTTGGTCCTCGGACGGTGCTTGTGCTCGGGCTTGATCTCCATGGCCTCCGGGCACTCAGCGATAAAGTGCTCGTGCTTCCCGCACCGATAGCACATGCCCGAGCTCCTCCGAGTATTCTTGCGGTTCGTGTACATGAGCTCGAACCTCCGGCTCAGCAAAGCGAGATCCTCCTCGGCTAGCACGTCAAACTCCTCATCTAGCATGGACACAAGAGCAGACAAAGAAAACTGCCTTGAAGGCGTGTAAGCGTTAGCCTTCGACCCAGACATGAGAGCCAGACTATGGGGGTCAGTCGGGTTCTCGATCTTGGCTGTGACCCCACGGTCCACCTCAGCTGACTTGAGCTTAGAAAATAGCTCATCCACCGTCAGGGTCATATATGAACACACCTCAAGAATGGCCTCGACCTTTCCGCCCCAAATGGTATGATCCAACGAGTGCAAGAGCTTCACAGCTCTGTCATGATCATCGTACGGGAGCTCGGTCACATTGGCCCTCATGTTGTTCACAATCACGGTGAACCGCTGGAACATGGCATCAATGGACTCACCGAGGAGATGAGTGAAGTTCTCGTACTCTCTCCGGTAGGTCGCAAACAGCCTAGCCTGAACCTCACTGTTCCCAGCATGAGCTACCTTCAACTTGTTCCAGATTTGGCAAGCTAAGTCCTCTGCACAAACCCGATCAAATTCGGATTGACAGAGGGCTCGGAACAAGTAGTCGACCGCCTTGTTGTTGGCGTCGTGCATATCCCTCGACCCCGGAGCTAGGAAGTTAATCGGATGAACATAAGTTGTGTTCACCGTAACGTCCCAGAGCATCTGACCCTTGCCGCGAAGAAAAGCAGCCATCTATCTCTGCCACATCTGGTAATTCTTACCATCAAAGTGTGGAGGACCGAACCCGTTCTGACGCCATCTTTGGATCTTAGACTAGTTAGAATCACAAAGATCCGTAACCGGCTCTGATACCAGTTGAAGGACCGATTAGGTGACCAGAGAGGGGGGGAGTGAATGGGAGCCGATAAAAATTCTTCTCCGAAGAGTCAAACTCGACTATGCCCCAAAATCACAACCAAGGATTCCCACACGAGTTTGCCAAGGTCACGTAGTCACAACAGACCTACCAACCCTAGGAACAAGTCTCAACACAATCCCAAGCGGAAGCACAACTCAAAACACAAAAGACTTAAGCACTCTGCCGGTGGGCGATCCACGTGGTGCAGGCGACGATCCAGCTATGAGCGGGATCCAGCGGTCGAGCGGACGGTCCGAAAATCACTCCCGAACCTCCAGTATGCACCCTCGAAAAACGGACGGTCCGTGCGCTCACTGCGGACGGTCCGAGGCACGCGGACAGTCCGGCTACCTGAGGCAGACGGAGGCAAACTCCGAGCAACCAAAACCTAGCCACCTACCGGATCGAAACAAAGTGACTCAAGAACTCGCCAAGAACTCGACGAACAGCCGGCTGACGAGCTCCACGCGGACGGTCCGCGCCTACCTGGCAGATAGTCCGCCAGGTGCGGACAGAGCAGCTCGAGCCCGAGTTGCTCAAAGTCAACACCCCCTCTCCTTTGCCCGATCTCCCGAATCAACCAAGGGATTACTACCAAATCATAGGTGAAGATGAAGCGTCTCTAGGAGATGCTATACCTACGAATTTGTAGTCTCAAACCCACTGAATCGAGAGGAATCGAGATTCTACCAAGCTCACACAAAAAGCTAGGGTTCCAACCGAAATCCTCAAATCGCAGGCAAAATCCGGCGTTTGAGGGGTCAAGATCAAGCACAAAGATGCACAAGACATCTATCCATGATCCCCATAAACAAAACCGAACACAAACGCCTCAGAATCGAAGGAACAAGCCACGCATGAAAATCCAACGAAAAGACTCGAAAAAGACACGAAAATCACTCGAGCCAAGAGAAGGAAATCGACGCAACCATGAATGCTTCCATACACTCAGAGGTCAGATTCTCTACAAAATCATGAAGAAAATCTAGCATAAAGAGCAGGGAAAATGAGAAGTAGTCCGGATGGATGAATTGCCCTGAAACCCTAGAGCTATTATATATGGAGTCTCTCCGGGTCGGGCAAATGACCAAGCTACCCCTAGAACATAAATGAAGATACACACCCCTCAGGGGCAAGATGGTCAAGTAGCGATCTTCCTTCATCGGGCGGCCACGCCTTCGCGCGATCGCGTCCTCGGCGCAAGCCCTGCGATCCCGTCGCGTGTCCCCCGGCATCGAAGCTTCTCGGCGCGGATCCGTCTCCGTGCCAGAGTCTCGGTCTTGATTTTGTGGCTCAATCAAGTAACCCGACGGTTTTGAGTTGAACCGCCATAAACCCAGCGTGCGAACTTGATCGTGAGCCGCTACCCTACACCGGCTCATGTCCACGACTTCGTCTTGCTTTTCTTGCCACCATGCGGCCCGCACTTGATCCCGTTCGGCCACCGGGTCCATCGGTGCCTACTTGTCTCTCCACTCCTCGGAGGCCCCGCAAGGCTAAGACCTTTCGCACCCTCTATTCACCTGCACCAATGCAAATCAAGCCGCAACCTGCACCTGCAATACTCGGCCAAGAGTCAGTCCACACCACGTTGTCAATCACTCATCACAGCAAGGAGCGACCATCCACCAGTCCTCGGACGCTCCGGTCCTCACCAGGAGACCAAGGAAGTCGCTTGCGCCATAAGTCGACGTTGTACCGCACCAGAAGAGCCCAGCCATGCCGAGCACCCCACCGCAATCCGCTGCAAGTCAAGTCGTCCCACGTTGTCATTGCCACAAGCGCCGTCGTCATCGACGCAATCCCACACCGCACTAGACATTGCAAAGCAACTCCAGCCGCCGTGGTCTGCTGCAAGTGATCGAACGACAACCATGCGACAACCCTTGATCGCCCTCGAGGAAGCGGCCGCCTCGACGTGAGCTTGGCAACCCCCTTCATGCTTGCCGTATGGCGGAGGTGCCAACCCCGGAAGAAGCCGCCGCGGGCAGGGACCGGAATGCCACGGCGGTAGCGGTCTCAAGCGATGCCTTCAGAAGATGCACGCGCGAGCGCCGCCATCGCTAAATCCGGACATCTGGATCGGGTTTTCACCCAGAGACACCGTGCAGCCGAGATGTAGCTCCAAAATGACGCCCCCAACGGAGAAGAGCGACGTCAAGGACGCCGCCGTCATTCCACCAGCCGACTGCTGGCGAGGGCTTTCGCCCGGAGTATCCAAGCCCAGGACTGCACGCGCCCAACACTGCAAACCGACACCACAGCCACACCAGCCTCACCGGAGCGCCGCCGCCGCACTACCCGTGGCATGCCGCTGAAGCTTCACCTCCAATGCCGCTCGTCACTCGCGGCCACCGCCGCCGCACCTCACCACGGGGCAGCTAGCACAGGCCTCCGCCACGGACGACCACAAAGCAGCCCGCACCGGGGCGCAGCACCCTCGCACGGACGTCGCGCCGCCGTCGTTGCCATCGCGGCCGCTGCGGCGCGTCCACGGCCGGCGTCGGCAACCGCACCTTCCCTCCGCGCCACCGTCACGGTGGCGCGCGCCACCGTGGCGCCCGCAACCGTCGGGGCGGCGCCGCGCGCCGAGGCGGTGCCACGCCACCATGGCGCCGCACACGCCCACTGGGACACGCGGCGCTGCGCGTGCGATCACGCGCGCCGCCGCGCCTGCGGCCGACCCGACAGCGCCAGCTCTTCTACCGGTAGTCGCCGCCACCGCACCTGGCCTCCTCCCCGCCGGCCGTCACAGATCCGGACACGAGAGGGCCGGATCCAGCCATGGAGACGCCGGATCTGCGCCCCTGCTCGGTCGCCGACGCCGTGGTCGACGGGCCGCTCCGCGCTCCTCCGCCGCCCCGGAGAAGAAGTAGAAGGTCGAAAGGGAGCCCCGCCGCCGCCATCACGGGGCCGCGAGTTCGGCGGCCCTCCGCAGCGACAGGGAGGAGGTGGGAGGGGGAGGTGGCTGGGGGCAGCGCTAGGTATCCGCCGCCCGAGTCGCCTGGCGCGGCGGCGCCGCGGGGCTTACGCGGCTATAATTGCTCCATAATGATATTTATGTATCTAGACAAAACGACATATAATTTGGAACGGAGAGAGTAGCAAATAGTGGGGCTAAATTCAAGCCACCGATATTTTTAGATGATAAACTAACTATGTCGGACCCCACAGGCCAAAACGAATACATAGGAGTTACCGGAAATCAACGTGAACCCTAACCTGAGCCGCCTTTCGCCAACATCCCGTGCATGGTCCTCAAGCTCCCTGATCCACTTCGCGACTCTGTGGCGCACTGGAGCGGTCCGCAAAAACCGGAGGAGCTGCCGCAAGTACCGCAGCAGGCAGCTGTTGGTGGCGCCGCCGCCTGCTTGTTCAGCGGCTGGGTCCCGGACGTGGCGGACATAGAGCTCGACGTTTCCCTCGCAGTCTCGAGCGAGCCGGACCACCTGCTTCATCCAGGTGCGGACGTGGGGGGCGCGGTACAGCGCCTCGGTGAGGTGCAGGAGCAGGCTGTTCATGCTCTCCATCTCATCCCTGATGAACTCCACGTCGCCGCGGAGGCCGCCCAGCAGCTGCGCCTCGTCCAGGAGAACCGATGCAAGCCGGCCCAAGAGCGAGTCCACGGCGCCCTGCGCCATGCCGCCATCCCAGACATATCTTCGCTCCCTCCTGCTTACTGTATATAGGTCGTAACTAGCTTCGGCAGTGGAAGCGGTGGATACCTTGAGGAAGAAGACCATGCATGTCATGGCTCAGCACGCGTCCAAGCCGCCGTCTGGCAAGGGAACTGCCGGCTCAAGTGTGCAAGCAAAAATAATGGAACCAGCTCCGTAGCATAGTACAATATTCTTGAACCGTCCTTCGATAGGTCACTTATGCCAACGTACACTTTAGTTTCCTTTTCTTTACCGCTAAAAGCCAGCTTTAATCAGCGGTACCCCTTTTCTCTCTTTCCAGCTTTGTAGTTGGCCCGGACAGAATGTTTTTTTTACTACGAATAGATAGTTAGCGTGCCGGTTTACTAGTTCAAATCTCTCTTCAATTTTTTCTTTCCCCTCTACCACTAAAACCTCTCCACTTTATCCAGCTTTTCCATGTCTCTTTTATTGATTTTCCCTTCCTTCAGACCTATCTTTTAATTTTGGGGTTTCAATCGGTGTCCGAGTTCAGAGAGCTGCCATTACAACTCACCCATTTGGAGTAATGTCATTACAATTCTTTCAATACCTGAACCATACTATTTTGTACATGCTGTTGAGCCCACATGCAGACCACCATGAAAGCTACAGTATTTTTTGCACAAATCAAAAATTCATTTTGCCCCCCTCCCCCACACACCCACACCAACACAAATATTGCTCTCTAACACGTGAGCCCCATGCGTCATTCCCTTCCTCCTCCCTTCTTCCTTCTCTCTTTCTTCCGGCTCAACTTGCTCGAGATCTTGGTCCTCCATGGATCTGCGGCACCAAAGGTGAATCCAATCGGTCACCCATGAGTCAAGAAGCTAGCTTAATGATGAGCTCCTACCCTCGCTTGAGTTGTACCCCACGAGTGGCAAGCGCATCGGCCAAGCTATTCCAACTGCTCTGGAAAATTTTCTCGACTTCATTCATGCCGGCAATGGGGAGAGCAGGAAGTTTCAGGCTCGGAGCCCCTTGCCCATGGTCCCATTCCCGCATGCCGCAACAATCATCTGATCCCTGTGAGTAACCGAGGGATGCCGGCGACAACCGTCGGGAGTCAGAGAGACTCCGAAGCTGTCGCAAGACAGGCCTAAGCACCTCACACTCCTCCATGGACTGGAGTAAGACCGCGAGTGCCCTTAGGAGCCCCAAGGCCATGTCCTATTATGTGCCACCACTGTCGGGCATGCTCTGATGCTCCCATTCACTGGCGCCTCCTACGGCATGCCACGGATGTAGCAGCTGCTGGTGGATAAGCCCTGCCAGACACCACGAACTTCATGTCGAACGTGCCCGCCACCAGCTCCATCTTAGCAGCACCTGTCCTCCGCCGATCTACTGCCTCCTCCGCCGAGGGCATCGGCGTCAACTTCCCCATGCCCCTTGTAGCTAGCCAAAAAAAAAAAGCACTGCTAGGCATCACAGTAGTGGTCCAGCTCGGGTCTAGCGCCGACGGGCATGGAGCAGCGGCTGCAGCTCCAAGCATGGTGGGCGGCATGTCATGGGGGAAAACGGACACGCGCGGGCAGTGCTAGATTGGGGAAGAAAGGGAGGGATAAGGGAATGACGCATGGGGCCAACATAGCAGTCAGATGGATAGAAGAGATGTAGCAAGGGTATTTTTGTCCTTATGAAGATACTGAAGCCTATACGTGGGCCCAATGACATCAATGGTTTACAAAATGACATGGTTCAGATACTGGAAGAATTGTAATGGTATGACTCCAAATAGATGAATAATAAAAGCAGATTTTTAAAATCGGATTGCAATGTCACAGATCCAATTAAGCCTTTAATGTTTCTTTCCTCTTTTTTTTTTGAATCACACAGTACAAACGCAGACGCTCACATACACGCACGCACAATCGCCCCTACGAACACACATGCGCAACCCTACCCCTATGAGCACCTCTGAAGACTGAGCCGGCAAATCCTCAAGATTGATGAAGTCACCACTGGCGCCTCGCTATCAACGGGCATGTCGCCTACCACTGAAAGAATAGCACCGGTTAAATTCTGAAATAAATCCAGAAAAATACGCACCAGTGCTGAGTCAAAGACTCGAACTCTGGTGGACAGGTTCCACCACAAGGAACTTACTAGCTGAGCGTACTCAGCTCGCAATGTTTCTTTCCTCTTTATCACTGAAAGATTCCACTTTAACTTTCCCTCCCTCTTCATTTAATTTTATAACAGGCAACTAAGTATGCAGCTGTGTATGAGAATGTGTACTGACGCGTTAAGCTATCGACTGGTTGGCAAGTGTCAAGCACTCAAGCACCATGCAGTGATATGGATTAACGCTTTCGTTAAGCTATCGACTGGTTGGCAAGCGTCAAGCACTCAAGCACCATGCACTGATATGCATTACTCATCCATTCATTTTTTTTGAAAGTAGCCAGAAGCACTGGCTCATCATGGAAGGAGTTTAGACGTTCACACTGACCGGACTGCAAACGAGGCTGTTTGAGAAATCTCGAGACACGCCATACCAAGGCTCACGCACACCTCAACACACGCACAAACCCACCCACGCACGCCTGCCTTGACACCAGTGAGGCACGCGAGTGTCGATCCCAGGGATAGAACCCGTGCCCGACCGCTTGCGCACCTGGCAGGCGCACCAACCGAGCATAGCTCGGTCCTCAATTCGTCTTATTTTGACTAAGGATAAATATGTAACACAGTCTGGAAGCAAAAATAATGGAACCAGAGCTCCTTAGCTTGCATTGGTGGCGCCTATGCCAACGTACACTTTAATTTATCTTTCTTTACCACTAAAAGCCAACTTTTTTTTTGGGGAAATAAAAGCCAACTTTAATCAACGGTACGACCCGTCCCCCCTTTCCTTTATATACTTTGCTATGTCTATTTTTTCCTTTTTTCCTCATACCTATCTTTTAATCACCGCAGGATTCCACTTTATAGCTTTCACTCCCTTTTCGTTTAATTTTATAGCAGGCTAGAAAATAAATTTTTTTTGCTGTTTTTCAAGTGCTTGAATTCCAACATGTTAGCAAAAAAAGTGGTCTGACAGCCCTTCATTTTCCCCACAAGTAAACCCACCGCGGCCGCTAGCCGTGGCGTACGCCATGATCCTGTCAATTCCAGTCCTGTTTTATGTGATTGCATCGATCACTAGCAATAATTGGCAACTAAGTAAGCAGCTGTGTACTAGAATGTCTATTGACGCTTTCGTAATTTCTCTTTGAGAGATCAATCACTACTCGAGAACTCACTTTCCATTCCATACATTTGTACCGGCAGAAACAAGACCTGGTATTAATGCGAGCATTAGTACCGAGCGTAATGGTCACTGCCCTTAGCAGACGATTTAGTACTAGTTGGAGGCAACAACCGATAATCCAACACATCAACACCGGTTGTTTTCTACAACCGGTGTTTGATGAGGCTGAGAGCAATTAGAACTAGTTGTTCTCTGCAACCAGGAATGATGAGGTCTCCATCTGTACCGCTTGTTGTTACAAACAGGTGCTAATGTTTTCAAACAACAACAGCACCGGTTTGTAACACCAACCGGTGCTAATGCGTATGCACCTATATATTGAAGGGAAATGGATAGGCTACTCTAGCGAATCACCCAAGAAACTTGCTAGTAAGAGATCATGAATCGTTACCACTTGGATGCGCAGCGCAGCGAAAGAAGAGTTGGAGTAGCCGGTCCAACATAGATGCGTGTCGGTGTAGAGGAAGTAGTCGATCTGCCATGTGTCAGCTGCCACATCATCCGCCACGTGTTCGCTGCCACATCATCCGCCACGTGGTTGCCGCCACGCCATCCACTACGTGTCTGCCATGTCAGCTATCACATCACCCGCCATGTCATATGTTGTCGATGTGGTCATTTAATCCATGACGAAAATTATCACACGTGGCGTTCATCTATGACGTTTCAATTTCGTCACAAAAGTTGGGCTTGGGTTGGGCTAAGTGGGCTTGAGGCTGTTTTACGACGAATTAGGAATGTCACAGATTGCATCGATCTGTGACGATTACGACTGAAATGTCATGAGGCTTGATCTATGACGCTTGGTCCATGATGTTATGCAAAATCGTCAAAGACACTGCTTAATGACGAGCGATTTGTGACGAAAATTTTTCGTCATGGATCAAGTAGATTCTTGTAGTGGGATTCCCCCAAACTAGAGAATAACATCTTAATTTAAATAGGAAGTTCATACACGAAATTTGGTTATATAACTAAAAATTGTGACCAACTAAGCGTTCGTTATGACTCTGATGAGTACAAACCTTGTGCTATGCATCACAATCATTTGGCAATAATATTCATCATTACATAATAGAACAACTTCAACAGAACAAAAAGAACTCCAAGGAAAATCCCATAATTACTATTTTGGTAGTTCTTTAATTTTATTTACTACGACGCTTCTTTGCACATGTGCATTTCAATTTGTAGTGCTCCTCCTAGCAAATTTACCCCAAGTGACAGCTACAAACACATATATTTGGTCATACAACCAACCAACAAGGCGGATATAAGGAACTAGCAAGTTGGCCCGCGCTAATAGCGCGGCTAGATTTGATAAACTATAATTTTTAAATGCTATGTTAGCATTATATATTTCTTTATCCTTCTTAATTCGTTATTCATCATTTTGAAATCAATAACATCGATGTAGATATTGGAGCTCGAAATTTGGAACTGGTATTATTAATACACTCGAATTCTGCTATTTGGATAGTGTTTTAATTGGTGGAAGGAAACTTGCCCAATAATGAATGTCATTCGACGCTTCGCTGCACCCCTGCATACAATGTCAACCTCTGCATCTCTATATTGGACTGATATTGTTGTTCACCCTCTCATCACTTAGCAGCTCTATATTGGACTGATATTGTTGTTCACCCTCTCATCACTTAGTCCCCACCTCAACCGACAGGGCCTCGCGCTCACGCACTCTCGATGGTCGAACTCCGCCTCGTTGATTTTGTGGCTCTTGAGTTTGTCTCAGTTGTTGACCTCTCGTAGAGTGTGGGTGCTCCACTTCCCGATGCGTGGATCCAACTCCTCGTGCTAGCTCGTCGTACCTCGTGGAAGTGTTGGTTATCAACGTAGGCGACCTTGAAGCTTTCTCTCGATCTGGGGTGAGCTCAAGCAACGGCAGTGCATGTCCCCCTCTCTTTCCATCTGGGTGCACCTCATTCTTCCTCCCGTCCAATGGTACCTTCTTCCTCCCGTTTGAAACTCCCTTCTTCCTTATGATTCGCTAACGCCCTTCATTTTCTTCTTCCTCCGGTTGCCTTCTTCGTTGATGGTGCATGGCGGTCGGTTCTCTCTCTCTCTCGCTCTCTCTCTCTCTCTCTCTCAACTTGCGACCTCGATAAATACATATGATGTTTCTTATATATATGCACATATTGTATCATGTCTCTAGGACATATATTTATTGCATGAAATTCTATCTCCTTGGTCGTTCTTTGTGTTCTAAAATGAAACCATTATGTTTGAAAATACCATTATAACTTCTATGATAACTACACCCTTTCTTTTTCTTCTTCCTGCTCATTGGTGGCCCCTTCTTCGTTGATGGTGCATGGTGGTCGGTTCTCTCTCTCTCTCTCAACTTGCGATCTTAATGAATACAAATGATGTTTCTTATATATACATATTGTATCATGTCTCCTAGGACATATATTTATTGCGTGAAATTCTATCTCCTTGGTCGTTGTTGTGTTCTAAAATGAAACCATTATGTTTGAAAATACCATTATAACTTCCATGATAACTACAAATCTTCAATAGTAGGTGCCATTATTCATTTTGCGCATACTTGTGTTCGCCATTGTGTTCATTGCGATATTTGGTTCTTCACGCATTACATACTAATTTAATTCCAAAAGTGTACAAAAGATTAGAAAATATATGACAAACCAACTTGATCTCATCACTTCCATTTTTGTTTGGAAGCTTATTATGCTTATAGATATGTGCGTTAAGGAAATTATTCTTCTTTAGTTACTGTAAGGACCTCATGTCACTAAAAGGTAGCCTATTCACAAGCAAGCCCATGTTCTAGGGACACAAAGTCACTCTACTACAGAGCAGGCTTATCCTAAATGGTGACATCATGTTGATCATTCAATTTATCTCCCTCGTGTCTATTGTGCAAGATAGATATTTGCATTGGACGGCTTAGATTTCTTAGCACATCGTGCTAGCTTCTCGGTTGTATCACAATATTTTTCCATATCACAATGCTTTTGTTTTCTCTTGTTGTCCTACCCCTTCTGTCAACATTTCACCTTCTTGCTTTTCAAGCATTTTGCCAATTTGTTGTAGCCATTTATGGGCACCTGCTTTGGCCACCATTGTTGTCTGCTACCTCAATTCTTCTCTGACCAAAGCGGTCGTATCTGTAGCGAACATGGCCCCATTTGCCATTTGTTCGAGTTGATTTTGGTGATTCATGCTAACACAAGTAATGGGACTAACCTCATTGTCTAGCATGTCTTTGTAGGCATTCCTAGGTCCCATGGATGTTACCACATGCTAACATACCATGCACAAGTTAACATACCATGCCCAAGCTAACATGTCATGCCACAAGTTAACACACCATGGACATGTTAGGTTACTTACAGCAAATTTGAGGACTTAGTATATATTTGGAGGCTATAAGTAATGGCATGTTAAGTATGTTAAGTTGAAGCAAAGATCCAAGTTGAAGACGCGAAGAAAAAGAAGGAAAAGGACAGTCGGATGAAGCCAAGCGGTATCAATATAACAAGCGTCGGTGCAATCGTCGGACGAGTTGGTACACGGTCAAACCCTAGCCGTCGGATGAACCGACGGTCCATTATTTAGTAGCGTCGGACGAGTTGCGAGAGGAAGAGCAAGGAAGGCGGTAACCGGATGATCCGACTGCGAGTGGGGACCCGTCGGTCTATCCGACGCCGCTTCGGTTAATTCATACAGAGACGCCAAGGCGAAGCCTTGACCGGATGATCCGAGCCTTGGACAAGGAGAAGCGTCGGTCTATCCGACGGTCGATTGAAGCTAACGAGGCGACTTGAGCGCGGAGTCTTGACCGGATGATCCGGCCGCCGGTCGGCATAGCGTCGGGCGGTTGTGTCGAGAACCTCAACGGCTAAGTGGCGTGGGAGGCGCCGGATGAACCGGCATAGGAAAATATGGCGTCGGATCATCCCGGTACCTTCGGTGGGCGTTAGCCAACGGCTAGTTTGATGCCTTGGGCTATTTATACCCCTCCACTCACCCATTTGAGCGAGCCGGATTGTGTGGAAGTGCAGAGGAGTTCAAGACACATTGAAGATCATATCCAATCCATCCAAGTGCTTAATTGCTCATCCTTAGACTTGCATATGCTTTGTGTATGTGCTTAGTACTAGGCTTAGCTTAGAGTGAGTGAGTGCAAGGTTGTGCCAACCTTGTGAGGTGATTCTTGAGTGAATCCTGTTGTACAAGGTTCGTAGGAAGCCTTGGGGCCTAAGTGGCTCACCCGGCAATCGTCATCGACCCTCCGGCAGTGCGGAGCGGCGAGACACTTTGTGCGGGGACGTGAGACCCCTTCCTTGGTGGAGAAGCTCCTTAGTGGAGGCGGCATCAAGGTGACCAAGAGAGCTTGGCAAGTGCCTAAGTGGCTAGCCTTTGTGGCGAGTCAAGTGGTGCTCTTGGGAGAGACTTGGTGACCCGAAGCAATACTCTTGTGTGAGTGCTTCAACAACGTGGACTAGGGGTGGCTTAGTGCTCACCGATACCACAGGATAAATCGCGTGTCAAGAGTTTTGCTTCCTCTCATCCCTTTACATTTCGCATTTACTCTAGTGCAATCTTTGCTTGCCTCTACTTTCCTAGAGTAGTATCATGCTAGGATTGGCTATAGGTTGCAAACCTTCTTTTGGGATGGGAGTTTCACACTAGAACAACCGTAGTTGCACATATAGATAGTATGTTCTAGTTTACTTTTGTGTAAAATTTAGTGAGCCATAGGTTAAGGTTTTAAGTTGCCTAATTCACCCCCTCCCCCTCTTAGGCTAACGGGCATCCGATTCCTTACAGTATCTGTTGGTCCCTATCTAGGAAGCCATTGTCTCGCTTTTGTGTTGTCATTGTCTCCAAACCCCATATGGTCGGATGCCACACCATACTTAATATCTTCTTTGTCAAATTACTACTATGCAAACCTACATGTATTGCTTATCAAATCTATCTTATATATCTTATCATCTCCTGTGGCATCTGATTTTTTTTGTCTCCATCATGTATCTACCAGAATCACGTATTTCCTCTCGCTGGCCTTCTGCCCATGTTGTATTTTCATTGACTATCTCAAAAAAATCCAAGAGATTTAGGGCATGCTTGGTACGTTTGTTGCCATTTGGTCGCCTTGTTTGCTTGCCTCACGTTGCCAGGCAAAGCAAGGTGAGCTCTCATGGGAGCACTTGCTTTCCTTGTCGTTGCTCGCCTTGTTGCTCAATCCAGTAGTGTCATATATAGACGCTTGATCGATAGCAGTGAAGGTCCATCCGTCCATGGTGGAGGTCAATCCAACAGAAGTGGAGGTCGAATCGACGACATCGGACGTCAAACTGTCAAATTGATGCAAAGAAGAGGTTGATTCGGTCAAGAGTTTGATTCCGCGGTGGCAGAGCTTGATTTGGTTCTCGTGCACCTGGATTTTACGAGTGAGCTTGTTTCGGCAAGTGCGGTGTTGATTCGACGGTCTGCGCTGCAAAGATTTTATAGCTTGATCCAGCACGTTGTAACTCGATTCGACAATAGTGAAGGTCGATCCGACTGCGGTGGAGGTCAATCCGATAGCAACAAAGGTCGAATTGATAGTGGAGGTCAATTCAGCGGCTAAAGAGTTTCATTCTGCAATGGTATAGCTTGATTTGGTTCTGGTGCGCCTGGATTTGAGGACGACAGAGCTCATTTTGGCAGTTGCGACGTTGAGTCGACAATCTCCTGCACCGGCAAGGATTTTTTTATGAGCCGGGCAAGCTTGTCGAGCAAATAGGCGAGGAGAAGCGAGCCATTGGCAAGCGTACCAAGTGTTCCCTCAATCCTAACATCCCTACCATATTCTAAACAATAAGCTTAGTTCATTAATTAAAATTAGAGTCGCTTAATTATATATGGGAAGAAACTAATACTGGTATTAGAAGATACCTACTAAATGCTTAATTATATATATGGTAGAGCTTAATTATATATGGTAGAGCTTAATTATATATGGAAAGAAACTAATAGAAGTCAGAGATGCAGAACAGTAGTGAATAGAGAAAAAGATTCTTCTGATTTTTTTATTCCTGAAAATATTCTACCTATCTCCTAGAAGCAATGCCTCGTCTACCTCTAGAACAAACCTACCATCAATAGGTGTCAACTTCTCTTTCTTCATTAGACAGACTGAGATATTTATAAATATATTATATAGAAAATTTATACAAAGTACAACTTCCAATAAAGTCGAGAGATACATATAGATTTTTTGTTCCAACGATGGGAGGGTAAGATGATTTTTTTAAAACTCAGGGTACTCCATCCGTATATTAGAGTCTTTGTTTTCCTTATAATTTTGAATGTCTTTTTTAATGTAGTTTCTTTGGATTAATGTAGACCTTCAGATCTTCATTAAATCCAAAGGTGGATATTCTTCTCTTTTTTGTCTTTTTTAATGTAGTTTTTTTGGATTAATCTAGACCTTCATATCTTCATTAAATCCAAGGGTGAATATTCTTATCTTTTTTTAGATTAATGTGGGAATTTATAGACTCTCTCGGTGAACGTGATTGCTTCTTTTAACTCTGTATGTAGTATTAAGATAATTAATTTACTTGGCGATAGAGTTTGTTTACACTGTTGATTAGAAGATAGGTGTATGATGAGTGAACATTTGAGTTGCTGGTGCAGTTTGTCGAAAAGCATTGAAGTTGGTCATCGCTGGATTTTGGTTGCGAGGAGATGTTGATGTATTCCGAAGGGTAGCTAGAATTTAATCAAAACGTTGGTTATTCCTTAGCGCATCCACTAAGTCTCATTTCCTTTTCCTTTCATAGCTGGTTTAAGATACGTACAAATGCATGAACATGTATTTGACACGGACTTGTACCTTTATTTCCAACCATCAAATAAATTACTAATTTCCTTGTTGTTTCAATTCCGAATTTCTATTTATTAAGTATATTCAATATGGACTCTTTGGATTAATCTAAACCGTTAGATCTTCATAAAATCTAATGGTCTGTATTCTTCTCTTTTTTAGATTAACGTGAGAATTTCTTGAGCCTCTCGGCGAACGTGGTGGCTTTTTTTAACACTCAAGTATAAAGATATTTGACCCGGACTTGTACCTTTATTTCCAACCATCAAATAAATTACTAATTTCCTTGTTGTTTCAATTCCGAATTTCTATTTATTAAGTATATTCAATATGGACTCTTTGGATTAATCTAAACCGTTAGATCTTCATAAAATCTAATGCTCTGTATTCTTCTCTTTTTTAGATTAACGTGAGAATTTCTTGAGCCTCTCGGCGAACGTGGTGACTTTTTTTAACACTCAAGTATAAAGATAATAGATCCTCCATGCTTGCTTGATTATCAGGACAAAGAGCACAATCCAAAGGCCAACGACAAACCCTGACACAATACCATAGTAAAAGAACACCGAGTCAGCATCCTTTTCACATTCTTGTTGATTTTCATGCTCTGGCGCATTATTCCCTGAGCAATTCTTTTGAAGAGGAGGACCACAAAGACCATTGTTTCCATAGTACATGGATGGGTTTCCTGTATAAAGGGTGTCAAGTTGACGACCTGATGGTACCATTCCTGTTAGATTGTTATATGACATGTCTAGATAACTTAAATATGTCAAATCTGACAAGCTTTGTGGGATTTCACCGGCAAGGTTGTTCCTCGAGAGGTCGAGTGATTCCATTGATTTCATAGATCCAATATTGTCAGGAATTTTTCCACTCAAGTGATTCCATGATAAATTTAAATTCAACAACATACTAAGAGAAGTTATTTCATCTGGAATTTCACCTGTTAAGTTGTTCAGCGACATGTCAATTCCAACCACAGCCACTACCCCATGTGAACCATACTTGAGTACTTCATGCTTCATCACAAGGGAAAATATATCTTGCGACTCATCAAATGCCAGGGTTGAGTAAGAATCATCCGTAGGCCCTGATCGATCTTTAAGAGTCATTCCTATTAAATTTGAAATGGATGGTGGAATAACTCCAGATATATTGTTAGCCGCTAAATTCAAGTACTGAAGTCCTCTAAGATCTGTGATGTTGACCGGAATATGTCCATAGAACATGTTATGACTGAGGTGCAGAATACGCAAGTTCACTAAGTCTCCAATCCACCTTGGTAGTGATCCATAAAACTTGTTCCATGAAAGGTCTAGAAAAACAAGTGACGAGAAGCTTTGGATCCATGAGGGGAACTTTCCAGAAAAGCTATTGTTACTTACAAGCAGGAAACGTAAGTTTGGCATATGAGAACAGTGAGGTAGTTCTCCCTCGAAAAAATTGTGTGATAAATCCAACAATGTCATGTATTGTGACTCACAAATAGACCCAGGAACTTGACCAGTAAAGAGATTGAAGGACAAAATTAGATTTTTAAGATTTGGAGATCCAAATCCCCATGGCAAATGCCCTGACAAGAAGTTCATGGGGACGTCCAATATTCTGAGGCTTCTTGGCAGCGACGGTATCTGGCCACTGAGTCGATTGGAACTGAGACGGAGGTATTTTAAACTAGTAAAGTTCTGAATCCCTAGAGGAATAGCTCCACTAATACTGTTGTTAGTAAGGATAAGGGTAATTAAGTTGCTTAAGTGCTCCATATTATTTGGAAGCATTCCTGCCATATTATTGCTTGGTGAACTCAAGACAGACAATTTACTAGAAGAACAGTGTGGTAACTTCTCTACAAACTCGGTTACATTCCCAGACGATAGACTCTTGTCGAGATATATGCTTTCCAGTTCACAGAGATTTTTCATGTCCACTGTCATTGTGGCTGCATTTCTATTATTAGAAAAATATAGGTGTTGGAGCGACACCATTCCTCCAAGTGCATCAGGGAAGGGACCAACAAGATAGGTTTCATCTAGGTAGAGTGACTTAATGCTTGTTACTTTCCAAAACCAGCATGATGCTATTGGATGGCCAAAGTAGTTCCCTGTGAGATCAAGCTCCTCAAGTTTGGTAAGGTTTAGGTTTCGGATCGACTGATTTGCACTTGGAAGTGAACATTTATAAAGTTTGATGTGCTTCAGAGTTGGAATCATGTTCGCCACAAAAGGCAAATCAACTACTGTGCTGAGAGTTATATTGCTCATGTCAACATACTCCAACATTTGTAGATGACTTAGCCATGAGATATCTGTTGAATACGTATTCCGCGTCCAACTGAGGTCAAGATGCCGCAAGTTTGAAAGGTTCCCAAGCTGAGGAGGCACTCTACCAAAAAGCGAAGTAAAGGAGAGGTCGAGGTGTTCCAACTTGGTGAGGTTGCCCAGCAGGGATGGCACTCTACCGGAGAAAGGAATGTCTGACAGATCGAGGTATCTCAAGTTCTTCATAGAACCCAAGAACTCCGGGGCACTACAGTTAGGCCCCTCCAGGAAGTTTGTGCTGAGGTCGAGGTACTCCAGATAACGCAAAGATAGCAAGGACGGACTTATCTGGCCAACCAAAGGTGGAGAGGAGAATTGGGCTCCATTGAGATCGAGCGTGATGACGTGGCCGGTTTGGTTGCTGCAGGTGATGCCTGCCCAGCGGCAGCAATCTTGGTGTGGTTGCCATGAGGTGAGGAGGCCGACAGTGTCGTTGGTGATGCCATGCTTGAAAGCCAGCAACGCGTCCCTCTCGTGTGGTATGCAGCTAGAGCTAACGCTGCTTACAGAGGCAGCAGCAAGAAGTTGACGAGGCTGCTGTGTTTCAGCTGGAAGGAGGAAGAAACTGAAGGTGGCAGCGATGAGCACCACGAACCTGCTGGTAGCGGAGCGATGCATCATGCTGGCATGGAGAAGTGATCCGCTATGGGATTGTGTGTGCAGCTAGCCGGCCGGCGTGTTGTTTGCCTTAAAAAGGCACGGTAGCTGAGATCTAGAGTAATTGGCAGGAAACTGCAGGTTAAATTTGCTGACGGAATACGTGTGAAGCTGTCCGTCAGCACGTCGTCACTTGCCGACTCGATCCCTACTCATACGTTGGAGTACTTATATTTCACGTCATCTCTCTCAAGGTGTACCATATATGCAGGTGAATAATGTGTAGGGAAGTAATGCTTCATGTTTTAGGTCGGAACTAATATGTGTGGAAATTAAAACTTTTTTCCTCAAGTCAAAGATATTCGTTTGGTTTTTGTTTAAGAGAGTGGCATTCACTAAAATAAATATTATTAAATGATGAGTGTGAGACATGGGTACCCCTGGGTCCCCACCGACCAGGCTCACGGCCGTCCCTGACAAGTAGGTCCGGCCTACCAGAAGACCCGCCGACCTGTCATTGGACCCAACCGACCTAGTTGGCAGCCCACACGACATCCTGAAGACCTTCCGGAATATTCCCCAGACGACCTTATCCCGAACGACCTCGAGACTTGGCGTACAAGACAAGACATCGGTGGATTTCGACCAAAGCAGATCGACGGATATGGCAAGTGTCGTAGTCAGCTAGATTTAGGTCTCCTGGTCGTGTCCGACCTGGAGTCTGGGAACCGACCTTGTCCGCCAATATAAGTGGGCGGCGACCCCTTGTATCAATACGCAATCCTCAAGCAATCTACACCAACAACTGGACGTAGGGTTTTACTCTTCGGAGGCCCGAACCAGTATAAACTCGCCATGTTCTCTGTGTTCCGTGTGCTCTTGCACAACCTTCGAGTTCTTAGCCTTAGATTCCACCTCGCCGAACAACTAAACCACAGGGATTAACACCCCGGTGGGCTGTTTAGATCTCACCATCCCGGCGGTTGGCGCGCGGTAGGGGAGAATCAAGGTTCTTCGTGCAACTCGATGGCTTCGACCAACGGCGTCATCTTCCCGGAGAGCATGGCGGACATCCTCGTCAATCCCGTCGACATCTGCTTCAGCTCCATGTCGGCGAAACCCACCGCTCAGCCGCCTCGTCGCCGAGAGCGCGGTCTCCGACCAACAGATCGGGACAGATCTGTTGACGGAATCCCACCCACCCACTCCTCGCGACCTTATCGCGGGGATCGATCGTGTTGAAGGCATGCTCTCCTTGCGGTTCGTCACTGAAGTCATCAGCCCATCCACGTATCGCCTCCAATGGGGTGACGGGCAAGGAGTGCCAAACCCTTGGAACGTGGAACATCTACGACGATTCTACCCGTAGAATAGTTTTTAATCACAGCTATGTATTTCTTTTTACCTTTTTCAGATTAAATAAGTATTAGTTCAAGCGGTCATCTGTGTGCGAGCCCTACCTTCTCCTCTCTCATGTCATCGACACTCCCCCTCGACACGCTCGGGGGCTTGGCTAAAGCTAATACATGGGTCGCAAAACCTGAGGGTTATAATTTTCTCCTACTCCTCCCCTCGACATGCTCGGGGGTTTGGCTCAAAGCCAACCTAAGGGTCGTTCGACCTGAGGACATCATCCCTAATGGGTATAAGCCCTCTGTCGCTGCGAGCATGCTTGGTCGATAAGGTCGCCAGACCTGAGTCCTAGACTCCTCCTCGCGCGCACGACCTCACGTAAGCCTCCACGGGTGGAGGTCGGTGCCACCTCTCGTGAGTAGTGGTCGAGGCAAGAAACAACACTCGTCATCTACAAGACTACCAAGCTCGCACAAGGCAAGTACTTCACTTAGGCATAACAAAATATTCATCAAGAAGCATTGTTTACACGACAGAGAAGAGGAGGAGGTACAGCTCTTAGTCCAAGACTCTCATGCCGTCATTACCTTCATAGTCCAAGGAGTCCGCCACTTCCATGGCGGCATCTTGAACTTCCACCGTCGAGGCTGCGAGGTCTTTTCAAGATCAAGACACCCCTTGACCTTGGCCATGTCAACATCAGGGTAGTGCGACTTCACCCTCACCAGCACATCAGTAGCTGCCGCCAAGCTCGTCGCCTTCAAAGAACCCGAGGAGCTGTCAGGGTCTCTATGAGACGATCAACAACAGACTTGGCCTCCCCCCTTCAACCGGCACCGCTATGCAGTCCATAGCATAATTGGCGGCGCCCTTCAGGTTGTTCAGCTCCACCTCATATCCTGCAATGGTTACTTGGTCATTCTGCAATGACTTCAAAGCCACCTCAAGATTGACCTCAAGGTCTTGCCGAGCTCGTTTCTCATAAGCCAGCTTTTGAGATACGGCATACTCCTTGTCGTGACTTCTTTCATCACCCGCTTGAGCTCTTGGCCCCCAGCCTCGACCTCACGAAGCGTCACCTCCAAGGACAGGACCTTTTCCTTGGTGTTCTTTAGATCGTTGTTGAGGTCCTCCTCACGCTTGCGGAAGTCTGCAAAATATCCAACAAAATTGATACTCAACCCAAAGACCTCAGCTCTACAAGAGGATTAACAACATAAAGTCTCGACCTTACCTATGCTCACAGCATTGAACTGCGCATTGGCCTCTTGGGTCTTGCGCTTTTCCTCGGCGAGCTCGTCCTCGAGCTTCTTCTTCTCTACTACGCCTCACGGACTGTTTGAGCTCTTGCTCAAGATCAAGAACTCCGCTGCGTCGCCTCGGCGTTATTCTCGATCCGGTCGATCTTCGCACGATCTGCTAGCGCTTGGTATAACACAACAGCTCGTCAGTAACAAATCAACAACACGTCGTCAGAAAAAACATCAGAGGCAAGCTCACCGTCAATGCAACGTTGATGGTTATAATGCCGGTCCGCACGGCTTGCATATCTTCATTGTCGTCAAAGATGTCCTCCTGCCAAGGGGTATTATTCCAGTCAATCTCTCATCGTGGCAACCTCGGGCTCTCGGAGAAGAATCGGTGACTGCGCGCCAGTCCCGGACCTTTCGCTTGGTCAATCTGGGCCTGATCCTTGACCAGGTCTTCCTCCATCCCACCAGGCCTCGCGCTGATGGGATCCACGTCAATGACCCGCGGAGAAGCCGAAGTTCCGCGTCCCCACGGCACCTCTGCTCCGCATCATCTGCAGCGCAGTAGTCGCCGTCATGAGTCTGTAGTGGCGGGTCGAGTCGCCTTTCATCAGCAGCCGGTGGCGGGGTCGCCGTTCTCGCATCGTCAACCAATGACTGCGCCACGACCTTAGGGTCGGGCGACCTCATCGGAAGGCGGCGAGCGCCTGTGTCGCTACCGACGCTCATAGTCCACCACACACAAACAAGCATAAAAACACGGCAACAATGAGTTAGAGATATCGAGTGTTCAAGACCTTACCTCGTGATGGTCGGGACACGAGGCTTCGGCCTAAAAATCCGCGGCCTATTCAAAATAGGCATCTTTGCTGTAGCGATGACAGCTCATGCGCCTCCAATCCTTGCCTGAGGGCATCCTCCGTCGTCTTCGCCAACTCCGCTGCCTCTTGGCTGCGGGCTCAACGACCTCCTTCGATCGTTCTTCTCTACGACCGGTGGCTCCTCGGTGGCTTCATCTTCTTCTTCATCGATTCGACCTCCATGGATGGAGGCGTAGGAATCACCGGCGTCTCAACCGCTGGCGGAGGACTTGTCTTCCTCTTCCTCTTCTTCTTCTCCGCAGCCTTTACCGCGGGTGACCTTAACAATGACCGTCGATCGAGCGCCCGCTACCGCCGCCACGGTCTTACGCACTGGCTTGGCACTACCCGCCTCGGGCGGTCCGGCATCGCCACCGACCACGCGTCGGTGTCCTCATCGGCCTCCACCGGCCGAGTCGGACTCGTATACTCCGGCCAGGGTGCCGGAGGTTGGTACTTGTCCGACCTCGGCTTCGCCGGTCGCTCGCCGGCGAGAGGTGCAGGCACCAAAGCGGCGTTCACGATCCTGCAACAACCAACGACCAAAAGGGTTAACGACGTAAATCTACAAACGGAGTAAAATGACCTAAAATAGTCCGGGACTTCTGACCGGTATGTGCCTTGGGGCACTTCTTGATCTTCACCTTCCCGAGTAGATCCGGGACACCACGCCGCCATCTCCTCCTTGGAGACCTTGCGGTTCACCTCGGGAGTGGGGTCTCGCGCCCCGGTATTCATACTGGGTGGACCCGATCCTTGATCGGTGAATCAACCACCCAAGAAAGCGACTGGCGGCGAACCCCTGTCACACCCGGTTCTTCAGGTCCTGGACCAGCTCGGGACCTCCTTGATGTCATCGACTTCGAGAGAAGCCCCAAGTCCCATTCGTAAATCTTCACGGGCTTGTGGCGAGCAGCGGAAGGGCGGCGGTGGTGGTGATGTAGAACCACTCCGACCTCCACCCACCCGGTGTTGTCGGGAGACCGTCTATCCACTCGACTTGAGGCCCGACCTCAGCGAACATTACAGCCCCCAGCATGCACGGACCTCTTGCCGGTGCTCTTCACATAGACGGTGCCTCAAAGAAGAAAGTGAGGCGATACCCCGGATATGCCTCACGTAGTGGATGAAGGTCGATACTACGGTGATGGAGTTGGGAACGAGATGTACCAGCTCCAGCTTGTAGTAGTAGAGAAGACCCTGGAAGAAGTCACCCATGGGGAGGTTGAAGCCACGCTCAAAGTGCAGACGCCGAAGACAATCGCTCCTTCACGTCCTCGGTGGAACTCCTCTCCCACCGCCGCCTTCCACTCCACCTCCTCCTTGGCCTCGGCCCACGGTCCACCAAGGATTGGATCTTGGCCTCCGTAATCGTCGATCGCACCCACACAGTGCGTGGGTCCGGGATCGGGAGAGCTTCCGCCGCCATTTCCGCGCTAGGTTTGGATCTGGATCTGAAAGTACACAAGGTCTTGATGCGCATGCGTAGAAACAAAGCGGCGGGCGGCGCGCTCAGCGGATGGGCGGAGCCGGCGATGGGATGGAGGCACGCGCAAGGAAAGCGAGCGCAAGGCTACAGCGGCTACGGTGCAGTGGCGGCGATAGCGATGGGAGGAGGAAGAAGATGAGTGTGGTCAACCCCGACCCTTGATATTCTATTTATAGGGGGGTCCATCGGTCCGCTGTTGCGGCTCCTTCCGGTCGGTGCTCACCGCGACTACTGTTCGATAATTTCGGCGAGAAGATCACGCCGGGTTTTTCGCCAAGAGAATAAGCAACGACCTAAGCTCGAGTTTGGGTCGTCGATCCTGATAACGTCACCAGGTCATCCCGATGACAATATTTCGATCCTCACAAGGTCGATAAGCCCCCAAATCATATCAATTTAGGTCTTTTGATAAATCATTTTGTCAAAACGACTAAGTACATGACAGAAGAGAGCGAACATTACACGGGTCGTCTGAAGGTACACAAGTCGCCTGTGACCTCACTGGATCCAGAACCCGGCATAAAAAGATAAATATACTACAAGACCTAGTCTACCTAGAGCAATCTGTGCGACCTACTTTGCCGAAGCAGAGCACGTCGCGAGACTTCTCCTAGCACCAGGGCCTTGATGGCAGCCTTGTGGGAGGCAGTGTCCGGACGTCACGTGGCAGGCACGTTCGGCCCCAACTATTGGAATGCAGACGAGCTTGCTCTTCTTCACGCGGACTCAGGCCCCGAGCACCCGATGCTCACCCGACGCCCAGCACCTCGGTGCACGGATCACCTCCAAACTCTACACAGTACCACGCAGACACACGGTACAAAGAGTGGGGTGCTGCCTACATTTCGCGAGAGTTCTCCTAGCTCCAAGCTTCTAAAAGCACAGCAATCTACAATTTGGTGGACGAACACATGCCCATGGCATAGCTTCAAAACTATCCTGCGGCTTCATAGCTCAACAATGCTCAGTGCTTGCCTCCTTCAGTCTCACGGCGCTATTTATAGCCGAAGCTGCACTGTAGGTGGTCGAGTGATGACACTCGCCGCCACGTGGTCCGTGAGGGCCTGCGGCACATGTGCACGATTAAAGGCGGTGACTTTACCCCTGCCTCGCGACGCCTTTTGTCGCTAGTGCATCAATGATGCACGAGCCCGCTTGAGTCACATGGCCACAATACCCCCCTTGATTCGTGGACAGTTTGTCGGTTTCTGGGTAGCAAGAGAATCTCCGACCACTATTGACCCGTGACCCTGCAGTCTTCGGTACACGACAAAACCTGACCATGTATCAGAGGGCCCAGCGCCTAACTAAGCCCCATACGACGACGACTCCATGACCCTCCTCTGCGACCTGATATCTTTTATTTGCACCCGCTAGGCTCTGCGTCTGGTGCACTGCTACGACTACGTCGCGGACCTATTCCAATCAGCCTATATTTACATTTCCGGCGGAGAATGGTCGAGTTCGATTGAAGACCTTCCGGGGTAGGTGTGCCTCGCTGCTCTGCCAGATCCTTCTGGGTGCCTGGAGATCAGAAACATCATGGAGATCTATGATTTTTGTCGGGCCCCCGTGGTCGGTGTGCCTATTGCTGAGGTCGTCAACACCTCAGTACCATGGCTCCACTAGACGGCTGGCAGCTATGTTGGTCGTCTGGACACCAAAACGATCTTCCTGAGGTCGGCGTGCCTTAATACTTAGGTCTTGCAATACCTCGGTATGTCTACGGCTCTGCCAACCTAGTTGGGCGCCCTGGATGCGTGACCTTCCGAGGTCGGTGTGCTCTTGTAGCCCTGCCAGTCTGCTCTGGACACCCAGGATTTTACGTCGAATGAAGGCCTCCTCAGGTGCGCGCCTAACGGCCCCGCCACTTAGGGTGCTTGGGCGCTGATTTGAGACCTTCCCGAGGCATGCCTCGAGTGGCTCACGTGACTCTTTGCAGCCATGCAAGATATCTCGGGTGTCTCTACACTTCATGTCAAGATCAACATTATTTTCGCCAGCTTCATCGTCATTCGTTTTGACCATTATAGAAGACTTCTTCACGCAATTCGCCTTTCAAGATCCTGCTGGATATCCTCGGATACTGGACAAAATTTACTTGAGGCCTCTTTGAGGTCGGCACGCCTGCAAGGCCTCCTCGAGGTCGGCCCTGCCAGACTCCTTGCAGCCATGCTTGGAGATCTGGGTGCCTCTACACTTCGTTTGATCAAGACCATGACTCAGTTTTCTTCTCTTTTTTAGGCATCAAACCAGCCATGCTGCCTGTTTCAATGCTCGGGGACTACTCTACGAGTGCGTCTTCAACGCCCTCTTGTTTTCTTCGTCGTACCGACCTGTTGGGAAACCTGTTTCTCATCACGTCGCTACTCGACCTACTTTCTCTTTTTGGATCATCATGGGTCATCTTGCCCGCCACGATGCTCGGATACTACTCTATGAGTGCATCCTTGATGTCCTCTGAATTTTTCATCGTCGCTTTCGATCTATTGGAAGCCCGCTTCCTATAGGTCGCCACTCGACCTCTCTTCGCTCAGAAGACTACAACAGTGTGCTAAGCTGACTTGTTCTTTATCTTTGGACCGGCACGCTATTCGACTGTCGATAGCTCTACGACTTTCATGACCTTTCTAAGGTCGCCTGCGCCTACACCTCGCCGGGCTTGTGAGACATGGGTACCCCGGTCCCCACCACCGAGCTCACGGCCGTCCACGACAAGTAGGTCCGGCCTACGGAAGACCCACGACGTCATTGGGCCCAACCGACCTAGTTGGCAGCCCACACGACCTCGAAGACCTTCCGAATATTCCCAGACGACCTTATCCCGACGACCTCGAGACTTGGCGTACAAGACAAGACATGTCATGGATTTCGACCAAAGCGGATCGACGGATATGGCAAGTGTCGTAGTCAGCTAGATTTAGGTCTCCTGGTCGTGTCCGACCTGGAGTCTGGGAACCGACCTTGTCCGCTGGCCAATATAAGGTGGGTAGGGCGACCCCTTGTATCAATACGCAATCCTCAAGCAATCTACACCAACAACTGGACGTAGGGTTTTACTCTCCGGAGGCCCAAACCAGTATAAACTCGCCGTGTTCTCTGTGTTCCGTGTGCTCTTGCACAACCTTCGAGTTCTTAGCCTTAGATTCCACCTCGCCGAACAACTAAACCACAGGGATTAACACCCCCGTGGGCTGTCTAGATCTCACCATCTGACAATGAGTGAACGGGAGGATGCCTGGGTGGCTAGCACTAGTAGAGAAACAATCTTCCATCCGGGGCCTTTAGTCCCGGATGTTTTTGGACTCGATCGGGACTAAAGGCCCTAGATGGAAGGCTAGCTCCCGCGGCCACCAACCATGGGAGCTTTAGTCCCGGTTGGTATTTCCAACCGAGACTAAATGCCCCTGCCTGTAAAATCTCCTTCTTCCTCTCCAGCCCGAGCCACTCAAATCAATGAGCTCGAGCTCCATCTCCACGGCCATGGCGAGAGAGGAAGCTTAGGGTGGTGCTGCTCAAATTTTTCTACATCATTTCGTGGTGATTTCACTCATCTAAAGTGTTGTCAAGGTAAGCTTCATTTATTGTTATTAAGCATTGTTTTATGTTTTAGAGATAGAGAAAAAATAGAATTTTATTTTCTAGCTAGAATGAGCTAGGGAGAATGGAGAGATTTTTTATTATTACTCTTTAGAGGTAGAGAAAATTGGGTTCTTTAGAGAAAATATGTTAGCTACTTTTTCCTCCTTTTATTTATTGTTATTATGCTTTGTTTTAGACACATTGAGAAGAAGAAAATTGAGTTTTTTAAAATGAGCTAGGGGGAATATATGGAGAAGATTTTCATTTATACAAGTTTTTGAGATACAATTTGAGGGATAGCGTGCTTGTTATATATGATATTTGATCAATATTACGTATGGAAAAAAATAGAGAAATGTGTTTTTAATTTTTAGTCTAAAGACCCCTCTTTAGTCCCGGTTATTTGAACTGGGACTAGAGGGGGGAGCATTTAGTCTCGATTGATTAGTACCGGTTGGTCTTTGAGTATATTAGGCTCTTACCAACCGATACTAAAGGCTAATTTTTCTACCAGTGTACCTTCTCCAGTTTGGAGTAAGCAGCCCAGGTTGATCAAATCCCCTCAGGTGCATCTTCGCTAGAGTCGGAGGGCAGCCCGACCTCAACCTAGGGTGAGTTTCGAGCGCCCCTGGACCCTGGTGCCTAGGGTCCAGGTGGCGCAGTGCTGCAGTGGGCTAATCTTAGTCTCTGACCTATTCTTTAGATATTGTTAAATGAAAATATCAAGGTAGTACTAAAGTTAGTTTGGAGAGCCAAAGACATCAATTTTGTCAAACCTCTTATTTGTTTCTCCAGCTTGTTTGGATCATTGCTAAATGGAATAGGATCTAAATGAAAATATCAAATTTGTTTGGAATTGTATCGTTATTGTATAAAACAAGTGTATGTAGATACAGTGAGGTTACTCGGTAATTTAATTTGTTATCTGACCATTAGTGTCTTCGTCCCTAGTCAGCAGGACGCAATAAGATGTGTCCCTTCTAGTTTAAAGCTAAGGATGAGGGGATCCACGGACGCAAACCTAAGTTTAACTTCATTTACGCCTAGGTTCAGGGACACATCTAAACGTAGCTATATTTTGGGACGGAGTACTGATTTTAAAATTAAGGTTTCTCTAAATATTAAATAGTAAGCAGTATGCCCATTGTCCCTTGTTTACAGCGCTAAGCATGCATCTACAGTAGTATGAAATGCATTGATTAGTATTCTGACTTCCTGAGCACTCGTCGTGATGATCTATCGTAAGAGTCCCGTTCACGCCCAAAATTCGCCGTCGTTGAAGGGGCCGGGGGCGCGCGGTGCTTTCATATACGTGTGCACACGTATGGTGTGTCTACAAGGCAACAATTCCTGATTCTGGCTCCACGTTTAGACATTGTATACTGCCGTAACGTCAGGGGTTGAACGGACATGCCAGGGGAGAGTTTGATGTGTTTCACTCCATACTGACATGTATGGAAAGAGAGAGGACTGTGTGGCAGATGTGTTGTCAATTGTTGCTTTTATTTCCGGGCCGTGTTTGGTTTTGGGGGGCAAAATTTTAGTTTGAAGAAAACTTGCTATTTTGGAGTACTAAATAAAATTTATTTACAAAATCTTTTCACAGATGAGTACAACTTTGCGCGAGGAATCTAATGAGCCTAATTAATTCATGATTTACTACAGTAATTCGTTGCCTGAGTTCTTGAGGTAGAGGCCAGAGATTTGCGATTCCCCATGATTGAGAGCGTTTTGGGGCATATCCTTTGAGGTAGAGGTTGTCCATGAGGTAACCCAACTATCCCCAAAGTTTCGCTGCAATCCGTTGGGTGAATAGGGAGATCGATCGATGGGAAGTTGAGGGTTGACCCGCGGTTCTTGCTGTCCAGGCCCAGGCGGTCAAACCGCCCCTGGCAGGCGGTCTAACCGCCCTGGGTTTCTCCGGGAAAAAGTTGGCCTTTTCGGGGTTTTCTTCTGGGAGCAAGTTTGACCTGATCAGAAGAAGCCTTGGTCAAATCCTTGGAGAGTTTCGAGTTCGTTTGGTCCAGTTTGGATCTTTTCTTGGAGCTTCCTGCTGGAGGCGGTCGACCGCCTTGAGGCCAGCGGTCTAACCAGCGGTCTAACCGCACAGTACCGGTTTGACCACCCTGTGTCTCCGGTTCGCTCCTTGAAGTTTTCTGATGTGCTTGTTGGTGTTGTGACTTGTTCCTAGGGTCAGTAGTACTCCAGTGACTACGTGATCCTGGCAAGTCAGTGTAGAGGCTCTTGGAAGTGATTTCGGGATATAGGCTGAGTTCATCTCTTCGGAGAAGAATTTTTATCGGCTCCCATTCACTCCCCCCCCCCTCTCTGGTCGCCAATCCGGTCCTTCAAGTGGTATCAGAGCCGAGTTAAGGGTCTCCTAACTCTAACCGGTTCGAGATCCAAAGATGGCGTACCAGGAAAGGAGTTCGGGTCCTCCACACTTCGATGGAAAGAACTACCAGATGTGGGAAGCCCGCATGGGCGCGTTTCTTCATGGCAAGGGACAGCTGATTTGGGACGTGACGGTAGACACTACCTATGTCATTCCCGAAAGCTTCCTGCTACCAGGCTCACGAGATCTTTTCGAGGCCAACAACAAGGCAGTTGATTTCCTGTACCGTGCTCTCTCTGAACATGAATTCAATCATGTTTTGGGAGACAACTTGGCCTGCAAGATTTGGGAGAAACTGAAGGTGGCCCATGGTGGAAACAACCAAGTCAAGGCTCAGTTGTTCGCGACTTACCGGAGAGAGTACGAGAATTTCACTCATCTCCCCGGTGAGTCGATCGACGTGATGTTTCAACTCTTCACTTGCATAGTGAACAACATGAGGGCCAATGCAACCGTCCTCCCGTACGATGATCATGATAGGACTATGAAGCTCTTACACTCTCTAGATCGTACCATGTGGAGTGCTAAGATTGAGGCGATCATGGAGTCAAGTGGCTATGAAACACTCACTGTTGATGAGCTCTTCTCCAAGCTCAAGTCCTCTGAGGTAGACAGGGCTTTGAGAGCCAAGACCGAGAACCTGACTGATCCACATAGTCTGGCTCTTGTCACTGGCTCAAGATCAGGATTTGTAGCTAACTCTTCTTCCAGATAGGTTGCTTTGTCTTCTCTTGTGTCTTTGCCAAATGAGGAGTTCGAGGTGCTAAGCGAGGACGATCTCGCACTGTTGACCAAAAGGTTCGGGTGCATGTACGAGAACCGCAAGGGAACAAGGTGGAACTCGAGTACGTGCTACAGGTGCGGCAAGATGGGGCATTTCATCACCGAGTGTCCCGAGGCCATGGAGGTCAAGAACGACTACAAGCACCAGCCCAAGAATGACTACAAGCGCTGTCCCAAGAACAACTACAACACCAAGCACAAGAATAAGGGCGAGCGGCGGACAAAGAAGAACAGCGGCTACAAGAAGAAGACGGCCCGAGTGATGGTTGCTGGTGCAAGCGACATCGACTCCAGTTCCTGCTACACTATGTCGAGATCGAGCAGCGACGAGGAGGACTGCGGTCGGTACAAGGAGAAGAAGCACTCCAGCAAGAACTTCAATGGCCTGAGCTTCGTCGCGAGAGACGGCTTCTACGTCATGGTGCACAGCTCCGGAAGCAAGAAGAGCAGGAAGGATGACTCCGAGTCCGACTCCGAGGACGAGGTAAACCGCGATCCCGACTTCTTGCTAGAGGAGATTGCTAAGTTGAATGCTCTGCTGGATAATCGTGATGATGTGCTTAGGAAAACCAACAAGGAGAAGAGAGAGTTTAGGTCTTTGCTAGGAGATGCTAGAGAAAGGGTGATGGAACTAGAGTCTTCTCTTGTTGATGCTAGAGTTCAGATTGAGTCTTTGAAAACTGCTCCTATTGTCACTGATGAACCTGAATGCACTGATTGCAATGTTTTCTTGGCTGACTTGTCTGAATTGAAAACCAAGTATGCCTCTCGGCTTGAGGAACTAGATGCGGTTAGGGCTGAATTGACTGAGTTGAAGTCTAGACCTGCTTTGTTAGGAGCTTGTGCCACTTGTCCTATTTTGCATGGCAAACTAGATGATTCTCATACCCGCATTGTTTCTCTTGAGGCTGCTTTGAAAGCACCTATTGCTACTGCCTATTCTGGTTGTGAAACTACGTCTGTTAAGAATGTTGAACTTGAACATTATGTCAACCATTTGCAAGATGAGAACGACGAGTTGCGTAAGTGTTTGGGTTGGCTGTCGGGTCATGAGCCTCAGCTTAGGATGATGATAGAGCAGTTCAAACGGGCGGTTGGTAAGGGCCTCGGGTCAGAGAAGATAGGTGAGAGCAGTGGTGAGAAAGAGGAAGTGAGGGCTGAGAGCATTCCTATTCCACCATGAACTACACCTACAAACCAGTGGAAACCCAAGCCAAACCACCTTTGTAACAAACTTGACACAACTCCTGATCCACCTGCTTTCCCACCCAAGATAAACAACTTTCAGAGGAGAGTGATCTTTGTGTCTGAGTCAGGTGAGAAGCCACAGCCCAGAGAGAACCCACCAAAGCCAAAGCCAGTTCTTTTCCACTGTGAGTACTATGGGAAAGATGGTCACCGGAAGGAGTTCTGCTATAGGAAGAGGAAGGATGAGAGGCTTGCTAGGGAAAGGTCAAACAAGGATAGGTACCGCCTTTCTCGTGGTGTGCCTGAGCCTCGTGTGTCACTACCTAGGGGTGAGGCAGTAGTGTGCTCGGTTCCTACTAGGGGTGCTCGAGGTTTTCCTACTCATGGTGTTGCTCCTCAGAAGGATAGTGATAGACGCTTTGGGGCAGGGCGTGGTGAGTTTGCTGGATGTTCTTTCTCTCGTGGTCGATACGAGATTGGGAGGAACGATCGCAGTTTTGAGTCTCAGAGGAACTCCGGACCACGTTTTCCCTTTCATGGTGCTCGTACTCCTCCAATGAGACGTGAGAGGGTTCCACGGATGGATAGTGGTAGAGTGGACTTTGCTAACCCTTCCTTTGAGCAGATGGCTCGACACTGGTTTAATACTTTATGTTCTAACCCCAGTGTTGAGTCGTTTGCTCACTCTCGTTCTCGTTTTTGATTTTGCAGGTGGGAGGCGTGGAGAGCTTTTGGTTGATCGACTCCCGCTATTCGCGACACATGACCGGAGATCGAAGGTGGTTCTCCAGCCTCACCCCAGTGATGACCAGGGAGTACATCACTTTTGGGTATAATGGAAGAGGACGTGTGTTGTCTCAGGGTGTGATCAAGGTAAGTGACAAGGTAACGTTGAAGCGTGTGGCCCTCGTCAAGTCTCTTGGCTTTAATTTGCTTTCGGTTTCTCAGTTACTTGACGAGGGGTTTGAGGTTCGCTTTAAGTTGGGCGCTTCTCGTGTTCTTGATTCTCGAGGCGATCTTGTCTGTACGATCGTTCCCGAGGGTCGAGTCTTTCGAGCTGATTTTTCTCAGTCTTCAGGTCCCGCTCGGTGTTTGGTTCCTGGTGTTTCTACCGAGTTGTGGAAGTGGCATAGGCGTTTGGGTCACTTGAGCTTTGATTTGCTTTCTCGCTTGAGTGGACTCGAACTTGTCCGAGGATTGCCAAAGTTGAAGTTTGAGAAGGATTTGGTGTGTGCCCCGTGTAGGCATGGCAAGATGGTAGCCACTCCTAACCCACCCTTGACCACTGTCATGACTGAGCGTCCAGGGGAGCTTTTACATATGGACTTGGTTGGTCCGGCTCGCGTTCGCTCAGTGGGTGGGAGGTGGTATGTCCTTATTGTTGTGGACGATTACTCTTGCTATGCCTGGGTGTTTTTCTTGGCCGACAAAAGTGAGACATTTGGCTTTGTTCGAGATCTGATCTTGAGGTTGAAGAATGAGAGACATGGTAATGCCATTCGAGCGATTCGCTGTGACAATGGCACGGAATTCAAGAACTCTCGTTTTGAGACTTTCTGTTGTGATCTTGGTCTTGAACATCAGTTTTCGTCACCGTATGTTCCTCCTCAGAACGGTGTCGTGGAAAGGAAGAATCGGACCCTTTGTGAGATGGCTAGGACGATGCTCGATGAGCACAGGACTCCTAGGAAATATTGGGCCGAGGCGGTCAATACCGCTTGCCATGTCTCAAATCGCATCTTCCTTCGTGCTTTCAAGAAGAAAACTTGCTATGAGCTTATGCACGATCGTGTCCCCAGAGTAAGCCGCTTTAGAGTCTTTGGCTGCAAGTGTTTCATACTCAAGAAGGGGAAGCTAGACAAGTTTGAGGCTCGGTCTTCTGATGGGATTTTTCTTGGTTATGCTTCTCATTCTAGAGCTTATCGTGTACTTAACCTTGAAACTAACCAAATCATGGATACTTGCGAGATAACCTTCGACGAGACACAGCCATGTAGCTCTATCATCTTTGAGTGTGCAGGTGACGATAAGCTGGGACAGACGATCTTCGAGGAAGAGAAGGATGAAGAAGAGGATGATGGAGATGATGTGATTCCTCCTGCTCGTGTACCCTCTACTTCCACTACTACGACGACTTGTGATGCTGGTCCATCCCCCACTCCTACTACGACTCATCAAGAACAAGTGGAAGCTGCTGTTGAGGGGGAGGTGGTCTCCAGGAGAGAGGCACCAAGACGAGTGCAGGCTGACCATCCTCCTTCTTCGATCATAGGTGACCTCAATGAATGAACTACTCGGTCCAGGTCACAGACAGTCTCTCACTTTGCTCATTCTGCATTTGTTGCTTCTTTTGAGCCCAAAGATATTGGACACGCACTATCTGATTCAAACTGGGTCAATGCCATGCATGAAGAGCTTGAAAACTTTGAGAGAAACCAGGTGTGGGTGTTAGTTGAACCACCTCCAAATTGCCATCCTATAGGTACCAAGTGGGTTTGGAAAAACAAAGAGGGTGAAGATGGGATGGTGGTGAGAAACAAGGCTAGGCTAGTAGCTCAGGGGTTTAGTCAGAAGGAGGGGATAGATTATGAGGAAACCTTTGCTCTAGTGGTTAGGTTGGAAGCAATTCGGATCCTTCTAGCATTTGCTGTTGCTAAAGGGTTCAAGTTGTTTCAGATGGATGTGAAGAGTGCTTTTCTCAATGGGGTGATAGAGGAAGAAGTGTATGTGAGACAACCCCCAGGCTTTGAGAGTGCCAAATATCCCCACCGAGTGTACAAACTCTAGAGAGCTCTATATGGCCTGAAACAAGCACCCAGAGCGTGGTATGGTAGGTTAAGGGGTTTTCTGCTTAGCAAGGGCTTTGTGATGGGAACAGTTGATAAAACCCTTTTCCTACTCAGGCATGGCAATGACATCTTGATTGTTCAGATATACGTGGATGAAATTATCTTTAGTGGCTCCTCTCACACTTTGGTTGCCAGGTTTGCAGAGGATATGAGCAGGGAGTTTGAGATGTCAATGATGGGTGAGCTGGAGTTCTTCCTCGGGCTTCAGATCAAGCAACTCGAGGATGGGACATTTGTGCATCAAGGGAAGTACACCAAGGACATCGTCAAGAAGTTCGCGATGAACGACTCCAAGCCGATGACGACTCCGATGAGTACAACTACGGCTTTGGACGCGGACGAAGACGGTGAACCCGTGGACCAGAAGGAGTACAGGAGCATGATCGGCTCCCTCCTTTACTTGACGGCGACGAGGCTGCACATACAGTTCAATGTGTGTCTGTGTGCTTGTTTTCAAGCTTCTCCGAGGACTTCGCATCGGCAAGCTGTCAAGAGGATTTTCAGGTACTTGAACTACACTCCTGAATTTGGTCTTTGGTATTCATCCTCGATCCTCGACATCGAACTGCATGGGTTCTCCGATGCGGATTTCGCTGGGTGTCGGTTGGATCGCAAGTCTACCTCGGGTACTTGCCAGTTTCTCGGATCTTCTTTGGTTTCTTGGTCTTCTCATAAGCGGTCCGATGTAGCCCAATCCACCACGTGGGTTTAGTATGTAGCCTATGGATGACCTACACTATGAGCGACTTTGGTGAGGAGTCTACCCATGTTCCACTCTTGTGTGATAGCACCAGTGCCATAAGTGTAGCCAAAAATCCAGTCCTTCATTCCAAGACAAAACATATAGAAGTGAGGTACCACTTCCTGAGGGACAATGTAGAGAAAGGAAACATCTCTTTGATCCATGTACCCACCCAAGACCAACTAGCAGATATTTTCACTAAACCACTTGACCAAGCCACTTTTACCCACGTGCGAGGTGAGCTTGGAGTGTGTTTCCCTTTCTGAGTTGGGTCTTGGAGCTTCTCATGTAGCATATGTACCATACATGTTTTACTTTCATGTACCATACCATGGTAGGATAGCCATCTTTGTATCATCTTAGCATTCACTAGGATGGGCTTCTCCTATAGGTAGTGATTACATGATATACTACCTATGAGATTTTGAGCATGCTTTCTAGTGATTGGTGATGTGTTGCTATGCTCTTGATGGCTTTGGTAAATATCCATGGTGAAATTGCTATATTTTTGAGAAAAATGCTAAATGGACTTTCACTCATGAGTAGATGCCTTTTCATGGTCTTTTTGTGCTTAAGTGGCTATGTCATGCTTAGTTTATGCTTGGGTATCATGTTCTTGTCTTTTGAGGTCAAAGATCTTTTGTCATTGTGAATGTTTAGCCCACTTGATACCATATGGAGGAGCATAAGCTTCTTTTTGCCGCAAAGGTATTTCATGTACCATGTTTAAATCTGAAAATGAAATGTCAATGCTTGAAAAATATGCTCTCATATGAATCATGTCATTTGTGCTTTTAAAATATTAATTTGGGTGCTAAACCGTTCCATGATGTCTACCATGAGAAGTCTCAATTAGAAGTAGACACATGGCTCGGTGGCTTTGACATGACATGAGATAGTTTGTGGGTATTTGCAATGATCCTTTGATGAGAACTTGTGACCTTGTATGAGCTTGTGTGTGATTTAGTTCATTTTTGCTCAATTTGCTCATGTTTAGGACTTTGCTCATGAGAGGAAATTTTTTGAAAATTGAGCTAAAATTGACCTTAGCTTTGTCCCATGCATATGAAACTTTACCATCTTGATGGCAATGCTTTTACGGAACTGTGAACTGTCTAGCTTGCTCATTATCTCATTTGTAGCATTTTATTGTGCTCATTTTCTATTTGAGAAGCCTAGAATTGAAAATTTCCTAAATTTGCCTTGATTCATGCATTGTCAACAAGGGGGAGAAGTTTGTGCATGAAAAACTCTACTGGGCATATTTAGAGGGTTTTCGTGCTGTTCCGGACCAATTTCGAGACTCGAAATTTTGGTCTAGGGGGGCGGTCTAACTGCCTGGCAAGATCAGCACTGCATTTCAGGGTGCAGGTGGTCTAACCGCGTCCTGCAGGCGGTCTGACCGCCCAGGACTGTGTCACATGGTCTCATGGTTTGCATGGTTGCATTGATTCAAGGGGAGCTTGCATTTGGTCTGGGGGAGTTTGCATTTGTGCAGGGGGAGCTCTTTGTGCCTGTTCGTGCTTTGTGAGCTTTGTGCTTTGCTCCTTGGTTGTGAGCTTGTTGTCTCGGTTGTGTCGAGCCGTTGCCCTTGTCTTAGGGGACCGAGACTTTCTCATTCAAGTGATCTTGTCTTTGCTGGTTCTTCGGCTTTTGATCACTTGCTTGAGCTCTTGTTCATTTCTTTTCGTTTTCTCTTTCAATTATGAATTGGTGACTAAGTGTGTTGTCAATGCACTCATCAAGGGGGAGATTGAGGACCAGGTGTGTCTGAGGACCAATGGATGGTCGCTCCTTAGTGATGAGTGATTGACAACATGGTGTGGACTGACTCTTGGCCTAGTATTACAGGTGTTGGATGCGGCTTGATTTGCATTGGTGCAGGTGAAGAACAAAGCGAAAGGTCTTAGCCAGTGGCCTCCGAGGAGTGGAGAGACAAGTAGGCTTGGTTCGAGGGACCCGGTGGCCGGACGGGATCAAGTGCGGTCCGCATGGTGCGAGAAGGGCAAGACGACGTCGTGAACATGGAGCTGGTGCATTGGTGGCAGCCAAGTCAAGGAACGAGGCAAGACCGAGTAGACCGTCTGGGTGCCGGAGGTGAAAGGCTTGATGTGCTCGAAGCTTGGCATGGTGAGGCTGTGCCGTGTACGCGGGGTTTGTTCGTTTGGCCACAAAACCAGCTGGAGGAGGGTTTCTCGGTTTGGGCCTCAAAACCGAGCCCGAAGACTCACGGGACGGCGACCAGGCGGCTGGCCCGCGCTGGTGGGCGATCTAACCGCTGGGCGGTCGACCGCGTCCCCAGTGCGGCGACGCGGGCTCGCAGGATTCGTCGAAGCTTCAAAGCGGGGGACACACGGCGTGATCGCGGAGCTTGCGTCGGAGGGAAGCAAGGCTGCGGTGGATGCGTGTCCGCTCGATGGAGATACCTGCAACTTTCCGGAATTGCCCCTGAGGGGTGTGTATCTTAATTTCAAGTTGTAGGGATAGAATGGTAGTTTGCCACCTCCGAGAGACAATAGATAAATAGCCACTTGGAGGAGATGGCAGCTATCTCTTGGAACCCTAGTTTTATTTTCTCTCCTCCCTAGCACTTTGCTATGGTTTTTCCCCTTCCATAGGCTAGCTAGTGCTTCAACTCCAAATCATCAAGAGGGTAGGATGATGGGTGGTTGCTAGTCTTTGTAAAGACTTGTTTCTCAGTTGTATGGAAGATTCGTGGTTGCTCCGTTGTTCTCCTCTTTGATTCCCGACACTTTTCTTTTTCAGAGGATTTTTTGTGCCTTTTCTTGGGAAATTCGTGGAGGAGTTTTGGGGGCGTTTCCTTGCGGGATTTTGTTTGGGGATCACACATGAGTGCCTTGTGCCTCTTTTCTTGGTGATCTTGCCCCTACAAACCCACGGGAAGGCCTTCAATTTTGGTGGTTTTCAGAGTTGCCCGAGTTCTTGAGGTAGAGGCTCGAGATTAGCGATTCCCCATAATTGAGAGCGTTTTGGGGCATATCCTTTGAGGTAGAGGTTGTCCATGAGGTAACTTAACTATCTCCAAACTTTCGCTGTAATCCGTTGGGTGAATCGGGAAGTTGAGGGTTGATCCGTGGTTCTTGCTGTCCAGGCCCAGGCGGTCAAACTGCCCCTGGCAGGCGGTCTAACCGCCTTGGGTTTCTCCGGGAAAAGTTGGCCTTTTCGGGGTTTTCTTCTGGGAGCAAGTTTGCCCTGATCAGAAGAAGCCTTGGTCAAATTCTTGGAGAGTTTCGAGTTCGTTTGGTCCAGTTTGGATCTTTTCTTGGAGCTTCCTGCTGGAGGCGGTCTGACCGCCCCTGAGATGCGGTCTAACCGGCCCAAGCGGTCTAACCGCCCCTGGTACTCAGTTTGACCGCCTGGTCTCCGGTTCGCTCCTTGAAGTTTTCCGCTGTGCTTGTTGGTGTTGTGACTTGTTCCTAGGGTCAGTAGTACTCCAGTGACTACGTGATCCTGGCAAGTCGGTGTAGAGGCTCTTGGAAGTGATTTCGGGATATAGGTTGAGTTCATCTCTTCGGAGAAGAATTTTTATCAGCTCCCATTCACTCCCCCCCTTTCTGGTCGCCAATCCGGTCCTTCACCGACCTTGCAGCGCGACCTCGCCGGGCCCTCCGCGTGCTGCCGCCGGAGCTCCCTGCGCGCCCCTCCTCACCAGCCTGCTCCGTCGGCCCCTCGAGCAGGGACGGCGGAGCTCCCCCGCAGTGCCAGGCTGCGACGGCGGCGCGGGGCCTAGTAGCGGGGAGAGGCAGGAAGCGGAGATAAAGAGGAGAGGGAGGGGATGACACGTGGGCCCCACTGACAGCAAGGATAGTTGACGTGGCGCCACGTATGCGAAAACCACATCAGAAACCGCCGGGGGGGGTAAATCGGACGGTTTCGATAGTTTGTGGGTGTCCAATACCTGGTTTTGTGGTTCGGGGTTGAAACCCAGATAACGCCCATAGATGACGGTTATAGAATGGACTTTTTCTGATTTTAAATTCAAAACCTTTCTTTGGGCCGTTCCTTCCATGTGGTAAATGTCTATCACCGGGACACAAAGCCTCCTTCTGCACCTCTCTCGTTTCCGATGCAAGCTCTGTTACTGTTATGGACACAAGTCCCGGTTCTATTTTACGAAAGCAAAGCCGAAAATCTTCTGGGCCCCCAAAAAGGCCAAGGCGGAGAGACAGCCAGCAACGGAAAGTATTCCCAATGAATGCCCGGATTCTCGTGAGGAAACGCCGGACTCTTTGCCTTCCAATCTAGCTTCAGTGCCATCCTCCTATCCTGATTCTCCTCCTACTTGCTCTGATCGATCACCATCAGAGTCGTCATCGGAAGCAATGGTGAACTTTCCTTGCAACCCTATGATCCACGTCCCTACTGGGCTCCACGTGGAGCATGGTTGGGACCGACCCGCACGTGCTAGGGTAGCTCTGGGTGGCGAGCCTCTACGCCGACTTGAAGAGTATGCCATCATCACCCTCGACCTGAACCGCTGCAAGACCAGGTCGTGGAGATACTGCAAGATGTGTCAGATTTCCTGGAAGAACATTTTCTGGTGAAGGTTTTTTACAGTGCACAATACTACCCAGCGGTAGTATGGTAGTATAACCGGTTTTTTGCTATGGGTTAAATGGTAATTTGCTCGAAATATAAAATGATGATTTGCTCGAAATATATTAACCCACGTGAGATAAAGTTACATAAAAGATTTCATATGTTTGATTTTATATATTACAACAATACTATTTTTCATAGTTCTAATCATATCCCTATACTACCCATACTACCTATGAATACTACCCATACTACCGCTAAAAAACCGGTAGTATAGAATTAATTTTCAACCGTCGGATCCTTCAAAATTGATCTTTTTTTTACATACAAGTCCTTTTCAAACGGTAGTATAGGGTAGTATTGTGCACCATAAAAGACCTCCTGGTGAGGGTACTTTCTGCCTTCCCCTCGCCCCTTGGGTTAGGCCTGTTTCAGTTTGAAAATCCTGTTCAGCACAATAATCTAATAGATGCATCGCAGGCTGTAAACTTACAGCCCGCTTAGGCACAAGAACCAAGAAACTATATGAGAGAGGCAAGTGGGCCATGCATTAATAGTGAATAGCCAACTGTTATATGGGTGGGTTGAGAGATGGCCGTAAGGATTCTATACAGCTAGCAGCGGGCTGTATTATTAGCCTTGCTCAAAGTAGGGGTGCTAGTGCTAAGCTGCACAGGTGTTGGTTTTTGCACCTGATTCCAACAATTAAATATTATTCTTCAATACGAATGGAGGGTGGGGAAAAGTAGTGGAGAGTGAGATATTTTACTACAGGCATGCCTACCCTTAGTACGTTCACAGATCTCTTTCACACTGGAACAAAATAGAAGTGGTAAAAAAGTGACATGAGGTGATATTATAGACGGCCATTTGGGCCGCTCGATCGGCACGGCACGGCACGACACGGGCCCAACAAGGCCTGAGCACGGTGGTGCCGTGCCTGGCTAAAGATGGGCGTTGGTGCTCCATGAAGCAAACCACGCAATCGACCCATTGACCTAATTAAGTAGTAATGGAGCACCGATCTATCCAATTTATTTCTGAACTACTCGCTGGTGCTCCAATGGTTCGCATGGTTTGAACCATTATTATGCAACAAAATCTGCATGCTGCAGGATTCTAGCTACGGCCCCATCGCATGACACCATTGTAGCTCTTTTCAGGCTGGACTGGGCATCGCGCTCGCGTCGTGGCTCGGTACGCTGCACCGTACTTATACCTGATCGACCCGGGTCACCGGCCAGCCGGATCGGTGCTTGTTCGCGCCTAGCTTGCCGACCTGACGCTCGAGTCTGGCAATAAGAAGCTGACCAGGCTCGCTGTCCTCGACGAGCGCCTCCGCAGCAAGCTGGCCCTGCGGTGCTGCCACGCGCGCCCTGGCCGCTGCCTTGTTGGAGCTGCGATGCCGAGGCCACGGAACCACCGGAGCTTGGGGGCTCAGCTTCCTTCCCTCACGTCAGCGTGCTCCCGGAGTTCTCGGCCGGCGCTCCGCCGCCTCGACCAGCTAACGGGGATGCTACCAGAGGACGACGCCGCCACTGCCGTCGTCGCCGCGCGGTGACCAGGATTCTGAGGTGGACGCCGAGCCTGGACCGGGAGACGTTGACGCTATTCTTCTCACCTGAGCCCGACTAGCCGAGATGCTAGAGGATAGCAGGCCGGGATTACTGCGTGCGACATCGACGAGGAGAGGTGCTCTTGGACGAGCACCAGCTCAAGTACGATCGGCACGCGCCGCTCGCCGTGCCGGAAGCCGCGATCCAGAAGATCCCCTGCCTGAGGGAGTGTACCAAGGAGATGAACTTCATGCCCTACTAGGGCGCGGGTCCCGCCGGACCTTCCGATCTGCTCATCTCTCACGGCGCCGCAACACCGCTGAGTCGGAGGGGGTGGGTCGAACCCATTGACCCATTGGTTCAGTAGTTTCTGATCCGTGGAACCTAAGCTTTTTTGCGGGTTGGAGAAGGGCTCCTATTGGGTCGTATTTGCAGGTCGGTTCGACGAACCGTTGGTTCGACCCGCACCATCCCCATCTTTATGCCTGGCCTAGCATGATGATCCTGCCGTGCCCGCCCACGGTCGGCGCTGCTAGCCCAAGCATGAGCACGGCAGGCGACGGGTTAGCTCGAAGCATGGTCGGCAGCGGGCTCACCCGAGGCACGGTGGGCCTGCCCGGACTGCTCGACTGCTCCTCGCATGCCACCACCTGCAGCTCGATGAGCTGCCCCTGCGCACCACTGCCATCAACTACCATCCCGCCCACCAGAATCTGCGCGGTTGAGTGGGAGGCTAGGGCGGCGTCGGTGGGATCGACGTAGCTCAGAGAGGGGTAGCACCAGAGCAGCTCCGGAGCAAATAGACGTTGGAGGGAAATGGTTGGCCCAACATGGCTTCGACGGGGAGGGTGGCCACTGGAGGAGAGCAACAGAAGGCCAGAGTGGCTAGCAAAGGAGGGAGGCGGGCATGAGGCGGCTTGGTGGTAAAGGAGGGGTGGTGCAGGGTGGGGGGGACTTGGGGTTGGGGGTTGGCCAATTGGGCCGTTGGGGGAGTTGGGCTATTGGCCGGTTAAGGACTTTAGGAGTAGGCTGGCTACCTAATTCTAGGGTTTATACAGGTCCTTAGCGGGCTTGCTCCCTTAGATCGTGTTGGGTGGCCGCTTGGCGTGCCAAGGCAACAGCCCATGCCCGGCAAGTAGCACCGGGCCAGGCCAGCACGGGCACAAAACCCTTCGTGACGGGCCGGGCAAAGGCCAGGCCAACAAACCGAGCTTTATGCCGGGAAGGTAGACCATTGCGATATACACTGCAGATGCAGTCGTACTCTAGTACTCCACCTCCCACAACCCCACCCCCTTACCACCCCAGCTCTACCCCCACCCCACCCCAGCCACAAGAATAGGAGCACGATTCCTCCGCTGAGGGTTGTCAATTTCCGGTACCCCACCTCCATTCCTTCCCCTGGACTCTCCGCCCCACTGAACATGAAATTTGTGAACACTTCGTGACATACCATTATCCCTTCTTTTTATAAGTAATAAATTCCTCCAATGCCACAAAAATTAATTCCAATTCCCTCAGTGCGTAGATTTTCGCGAACTTCCCTCAGCACTATTAAAATTTTTATTTATCCCCTCAGTGCCATTCCGTCCATCTATCCGTCAATGTGCTGTTAACTGATGTGTGAAAAGATGATTTTGCCCCCGGCACCACCTGTCATTGCCCATATCCTCTCAATCTCCTCCCTTTCCTTCTCTTTCTCCTCCCTGCCGTCATTTCCTCCTCTGGCCGGAGGTCCCCCCGCTGGCCCCTGAGCTCCTCCCCGCCGGCACGCAGGAGGTGCCCTCGCAGCTCCTCCATGCTGTCTGGCCCGCGCCTGGTCCCGGTCCTCCTCTCTCGGCGGGAGCACGTCTTGCTGAGCGACGCCGGCACCGACTGCGGGACTGCCGCCTGTGCACACGCCGCACAGGTATAGTTGCCGACACGGCAGCAGCAGCACGCATGCATCTGCTGCGCCGCATGACCGACACGCCCTGCCCTCACCGGCGTCGCCCTCCCGCACCGGCCTGAAGCAGCAGGACCGCTCATCCTCAGCCTCGCCCTGTCCCTCCTCGGCAGCCGCTCCCGCGCGCGCCACTCGCAGGATCTGGTCGAGCGTGGCGTGTAGGCCCATAGCAGCGGCCTCGTGTCTGGTGACAAGACGACACCCCCACCACGCCTGGCCCTCGGCGATATTCAACTTCAGGAGAGGGGGTCACTCGGATTGCAGTTTGCCAGCCAGGGGGGTCCTCCTGGTGTAACGAACATACTTGTCGATGGTCCTCTGTTTGTTGACATTGTGTTCCATCAGGGAAAGTGCTCTATGCCCTTAACTGCATGGATGCACTTTTTTCTATTGACGTCAGTGCAGACCACACAATGGGCGATCCATGGGTTTCTCAAATCCAAAAAGTAATTGATGGCCTTCCCATTTGCCACGTGATATTCTTACCTGATGGAGTCCTAATTCAAAGGGTGAACTACCTAGTTGAATCTCGTGGTTCATTGCTGTTGGTGTGCTGTGAGATGTACCTCCGGTTGAAAGCAGGAAACTGGAATAAAATTGAAGTTCTTGAAGCTGAAGAGACTAGGTTTGAGGTGTATGAGGCCAATTTTGGCCAGTCACGGTGGACCAGGGTGACAACACTAGGGGATGACCAGGTGCTGTTTCTATGTCGACGGTTCTGCAGATCTGTCAATGTTTCTCATAAGGAGATGCCAGGGGATCACATCTTCTTCATGGACAATGACCACAAGAAGGGGGCCTCTAGTTCTTGCAGTGTCTACGACATGACAGACGGCAAGATGTCCACCCATCTGCCAATGGTGTCGTGGAAGCCTGGCGCGGTGTTTGCCACATGGCTCTTACCCTAAGGGCTGAACCGCTGAAGTTATCTGTCACGGTGCTAACTGAATCCTTTGATCGGTTCGTATCTGGTCTTCTTATAGTACTATCTAGTATAATGGAAGCTGCTAAGCTTCAGTACTTGTCTGATTGTAGTATGGTGGTCTACTGGTGCCTGTGGTGATGTAAACACCTGATGAACCTTTAGTTAGCATGCTATCTGTTGTTATGAACCTTTTCTGTGAGCTTGTCATTGTAAGGTTGTCTCTAGTCGGGTAGTAGGTTGCAAGCTTGTTTGTTGATCTTACCGTTGTTATCGGTTTATGCATTTCTTGTTATGAACTTTTGGGGGTGGAATATCCATGATCCATCTGGGTACTAAAGCTATCTTAAGGGTAAACAGTCTTACAGTCAGTGCCTTGATTGCTGAATTTCTGATGCTCAGGTTGTAATAATGTTGGCTGTTGAGGACCTATTATGTTACCCTGACATTGTATGGGAGTCTCCAGTTGAGATTGCTAGTCTGTTCGTTCTATCTCAACTGTATTTGGCATTGTATGTATTTACTCTATATATTGAATCTTTTGCAGCAGTGGGGGTACGACTTCGAGAGGTTTCTGTGTTTCCTGTTATGATGTTTTAGGACAGCTTATGTCTGATCTATGATGGAACGAAGGCTAAGTTTTAAGCTAAAAACTCAGTGCCTCTTATAGTGACATATCTGTTCAGTTCGTTGGTGTTTCTGAATGTCCAAAATAGAAAGATCATTTGTGTTCTCATCATGTTTTTTCAATGAATCCGAACGGAGTATGACTTAGTGTATTAGTGTGTTTCACTGTTTCTTAAACTAGATCCATGAACTTAGTGATAATGGACTATCGTTTAAGAATGGTGAAAATTCATTGTAAATACTGCTCCCTCTCTATTCCATCTTAGACTAGAGCTATGTCCAGACTTTCTATAAAGTCAAACCTTTTCATTTTTTACTATGAATATCGAATTAATCATAGAGACTAATCTATACTATAAAGATCCAAAACAATTGAGAACACTTCTCACCTAGAGTTACACACTCGTACCCCTCACAAAGAACCCACTTGACAGGTCTGGAGAGATACCAAAGTTTTGCAAAAGGGTGAAAACAACACTTTCTGAAATGGTTCAGCCTTTTCGCCGCTACTTTTTTCACCGTGAAACAATTCTACCCGCCAGTGCACCCACCTCGTCCCGCCCGTCAATTTTGCGTCCAGATCGCCGTGCCCCTGCGCTTGCCATGTTTGGTGCGTACATGCACGTTAATCACAGTGGTTAGAAAATGAAGTTTATTCACGTTGGATCTTTGAAAAGGAAGGTTATCTTAATCATCGTGATGTTTTCCTTTTGCTTCAAGTCACGTCGCCTTGTTTTCTTTACCTCCTGCTCTCCTGCTTGTATTCCATCTCGTACGTGGAGGACGTTTCCTTTAGAGCTACCAGTGCCTATGCCACTAGTAGAGAAACCACATTTGGTACGCACCTTTAGTCCCGGTTGAACTTTGAAGTCGGGACTAAAGGATTTGCGTCGACGTGGTCTGAAATGGCTGCGGGAGCCGCCTACCCTTTTATCCTGGTTGGTATTACCAACCGGGACTAAAGGGGGAGGGGGGTCCAACGGCTAGTTTGGGCAATGATTGGCGTCAGCCTTTAGTCTTGGGTGGTGTTACCACTCGGGACTAAATGGTGCCCCTTTAGTCTCGGGTGGTAACACCACCTGGGATTAATACTTTAGTCCCGGGTGGTGTTACCAATGTGGAAGAAGAAATCTATATTTTGGGAGCTACCTTATTGGAAAATCCTTGAGGTCCGGAACACAATTGATGTGATGCACCTGACGAAGAATCTTTGCGTGAACGTGTTAGGCTTTATGGGTTGTTACGGTAACTCGAAGGATACATTGGAAGCACGACGGGACCTGAAAGATACCCATAGGAATGAAGCAGATCCTCCGAAAGAGGTTGATGAAGAATGAGATCCTGAAGAGGTTGATGAAGAACGAGATTACTTAGGTCCTGCTAGTTACACTCTCAGAAAGGAAGAGAAGGACATCATGTTTGATTGCCTAAACAATATCAAGGTTCCATCTGGCTACTCGTCGAATATAAAGGGGATCATAAATATAAAAGATAAGAAGTTCACAAATCTAAAGGCCCACGACTGCCACATGTTGATGACACAGTTGCTTCCAGTTGCGCAGAGGGGTGTTCTACCAGAGAATGTACGATTAGCACTCGTAAAGCTTTGTGCATTTCTCAATGCAATTTTACAGAAGGCAGTCGATCCAAGCAACCTAGCGAAGCTACAGAATGATGTGGTGCAATGTCTTGTCAGCTTTGAATTGGCATTTCCACCTTCCTTCTTCAATATTATGACTCACCTCCTAGTACACCTTGTGAAAGAGATTATTCGAGAGGTTCATGTCAGTCCTCAAGAAATATGTTCTTAACCACGCCCGTCCGGAAGGAAGCATCGCCAAGGGATATGGAACTGAGGAGGTCATTGAGTTTTGCGTTGATTTTGTCGACTCAATTGACTCAATTGGGGTTCCAGTATCACGGCACGAGAGGAGGCTACAGGGAAAGGGCACCATTGGAAGGAAATCAAGTTTGAGCAATAATACTGATTTGTTCCATAAAGCACACCTAGCTGTTCTGCAATAATCATCCTTAGAGACTCCGTATATTGAGGAACACAAGCAGATTATTTCTTCTCAAAATCCAACCAAATCCGAAGCCTGGATTATACGCCATCACTTGGAAACATTTCCCTCATGGTTGAGTGAACACATTATCGGTAACTCCACGATTCATCCACAACTCACTTTGTTAGCTAGGGGACCTTCTAGCACAATTGCGAAATTCCAAGCTTACGATATAAATGGTTATATTTTTTACACAAGAGCCCAGATCGAAAAAGCACAAACCGAAATAGTGGTGTCCGTATAGACGCCATCGATAGCAACGGGTGCAAGAACTCCTATTATGCTATCATAGAAGAGATATGAGAGCTTGAGTACGTGGTGCTGAACATCCCTCTGTTTCTTTGCCAATGGGTAAAACTGACTGGAGGTGGCGTAAGGAAAGATCAATATAGAATGACAATAGTGGACCTGACCAAGATTGGGTTCAAAGATGAACCATTCGTCCTTGCCAAAGATGTGCATCAGGTTTTCTATGTCAAGGATATGACTAGCAAACCGAAGAACAAAAATCCCCAAGAAGGACCACAGGAGCCAAAGCGTCACATAGTTCTTCCAGGTAAAAGAGTAATCGTGGGAGTCGAGGACAAAACAGACCAGTCGGATGATTATGATCAGTTCGATGGCATGCCTCCGTTCGCTGTCAAGTTGACCCAAGCTTATTGCTTGGAAATGAAGAGACACCGTACTTATGTGACGACCATGACCAATGAACTTTCATCAAGAAGAGGAACTTTAATGCCGTACTGTAATGATTAACAATCAAATCATTTGTGTAATGCTAATGATCAACTCTTTTATGTAATATAATGTTATATGAATGTATGCCTTTATGTATTTGAACTCAAACTTTTTCTAAGGCTTGCAGATGCCCTATGGGAAGGAACCACCAAGTTTGAGATTTTTCTGAATTGGTTTAGTACTTTTTTCAGTTTAATTGAATTTTCGGGTGATATCACCCGGTAATTAAACGTTGAACTGAGTCCACCCCTGAAAAGATCCGGAATGGTGCCAAACTTTGCCACATGGTCTCTTGTGCCTTAGGAGACAAATCTTTATGGAGGCCGATGCAGAATTCTTGTGTTTTCGATATGTAATTCACCATATTTTGTCTCATGCAGCAAGAAGAAAAATACAATAATATATTTAATCATCAGAAAAACCTAAGATCTTGGGTGTGATCATATTTTGGGTGTAGATGACAACCAAAAAAATTTCAGCCCATTTCGACATAGACGGAGTCCACGTGCTTCACAAAGGTATATGAAACATTTTCATCGAACCATGTGTGTACACTTAGGTTCTTAGGGATTCTGAAGTCCATGCACTTTACAGTGTCGTATTGGTCTCAAACTTTTTCTAAGGCTTGCAGATGCCCTGTGGGAAGGAACCACCAAATTTGAGATTTTTCTGAATTGGTTTAGTACTTTTTTCGGTTTAATTGAATTTTCGTGCGACATCACCCGATTGAACCGAGTCCACCCCCGAATAAATGTATTGATCTTTTATTGTTTAAACTCTCTATCGTCTTCACTTATTGTCATTTATCAGTCGATTCAATTAATGATGCATACACTGACTCATTTGAGTTTTTAAAAGTTATTTCAAATCAAATTACCATATTTTTTCCATTAAAAATTCGAAACATGAAGATTGTAAATGAAAATTAGAAGTAATTGTTTCAACTCTTAAATTAATTTGTGCATAGAAAAGTAGAGGTTATTATTTCTTAACTTAATATAATTTTGCATGGTTGAAATATTTAAACTTACTATTTTTTTTAAATGTTGCAAAGAGAAAGAATGAGAAAATGAGGAAGGAAAAGGGGAAAAATTAACTTCACGCGCAAAATTGCCCTTTAGTCCCGGGCGGTGTTACCACCTTAGACTAAAGGGGGGGCCTTTAGTCTCGGGTGGTAATACCACCCGGGACTAAAGGGGGAAAATTTTCTCTTTAGAGGGCTCCCGTGTGAAACCCCCATTTAGTCCCGGGTGGTGTTACCACCCGAGACTAAAAACCCCTTTAGTCTCGGGTCGTAACACCACCCGGACTAAAGGGCCTTTAGCCCCGGGTCGTATTTCGACCCGAGACTAAAGAGGGGGTATATAAGAGGGTGCCCCCCAAATCCCGGGACATAGCCAAATGTCCCCCGTCGCCTCGCTTCGCCGCCGCCTCGCCGTCGCCACCGCCGTCAATCCCGCCGTCATCGTCTCCGGTGGCCCCATCGTCTCCCCGGCCGCCGCCGCCACGCCCACGCCGCCGCCTCGCTGTCGACTCCACGCCGCTGCCGTCGCGTCTCCCCGGCGCCCGGATCGCCGAGCTCGATTGCCGCCGCCGTCTCCCCGCCGCCGGCCTCCTCCACTCCGCCGCCGTGCCTCCCCTCCTCCTCCGCGCCGTCTCCCCGGCCGACCTCCTCCACTCCCGGCACCGCCGCCATCTCACGCGCGCTCGCCTCCCCCCCGTCGTGGCCGCCGCCGGCCGCCTCCCCGTCCCGTGTGGCCGCCGTGCGTGGTAGGCGCCGTCCCCTCCCTCTAGCCGGGCGGCCATTCCCTCCTCCAATGGAAGTTTTTTTAATAATGTGGCTATATAAATATATATGTTTCTAAATTGGAAAAATATGTATGTAATTTACAGATATCCGAGCCGTGTTGCATCGCTGTGCCGGTGCCTCTCCCGCACCGCCCTGACCTACTCCTCGACGTCGTGCCACATATTCGCTGCCGTCTTCCCGTCGCGGCACTTCTTCCACACCGGCTCGACCACAGTGACTCCGCGTCCTCCCTGCCGTCCTCCGACCCCTCCGCCCACGTGGCACCGCCTCCCGATATTCATAGAAAATTCATGTATAATTAGACGTTCATTTTTATACTCAAAAATTTATAGAAAGTTCATGTTTATAGTTAGAAATTCATGTTTATACTCAGAAATTCAAAGAAAACTCATGCTTATACTTAGACTTTCATCTTTATACTCAGAAATTCATAGAAAATTTGTGTTTATTCCAAAAATTCATATAATATTCGTGTTTAATCCAGAAATTCATAGAAAATTAGTGTTTATTCCAGAAATTCATAGAAATTTCATTTATACTTAGAAAATTCTTATTTGTTCATAGAAATTAGTGTATATTCTCAGAAATTCATGTTTATTCATAGAAATTCGTGTTAATTCTAGAAATTCATAAAAAATTCGTGTTTATTCCAGAAATTCATAGAAAATTCGTGTTTATTCCAGAAATTCATATAAAATTCTTGTTTATTTTAGAAATTCATAGAAATTATTGTATATTCTTAGAAATTTGTGTTTATTCATAAAAAATTAGTGTTTATTCCAGAAATTCATAGAAAATTCATTTATACTTAGAAAATTCTTGTTTATTCGTAGAAATTGGTGTACATTCTCAGAAATTCATGTTTATTCATAGCAATTTGTGTTAATTCTAGAAATTCAAAGAAAATTCGTGTTTATTCCAGAAATTTATAGAAAATTTGTGTTTATTCCAGAAATTCATAGAAAATTCTTGTTTATTTTAGAAATTCATAGAAATTATTGTATATTCTCAGAAATTCATGTTTATTCATAGAAAGTTAGTGTTTATTCCAGAAATTCATAGAAAATTCATTTATACTTAAAAAATTCTTGTTTATTCATAGAAATTAGTGTATATTCTCATAGATTCATGTTTATTCATTGAAATTTGTGTTAATTCTAGAAATTCATAGAAAATTCGTGTTTATTCCAGAAATTAGTATTAGTTGAGATGGATGACAACAATGACAACCATGATAGGATTGTGGAGGACATTATTGCTCGCGGTACAAATACCGTTCCAACCTACACCGACGAGGAGTGTAGCCAGGCGAACGGGTTCCTCAACATACCTCTGACCGAGGAAGGTGACGCCACCGCCGAGGACTCAGAAAATAATGAGGACTCAGAAAATAATGAAGACGCCGCCGCCGAGGACTCTGAAAATAATGAGGACCTTGAGGATGATAATGCGGAAGGTTCCAACGAGGTATATATATCATGCATTAAGTTCATCATTATTAATTTTCTAACCCCAATTCTTACATAAATAACGAATCTGCAACTTGTAGGCTTCTAGATCGACGTCCAAAAAGATTAAGAGAGGGCGTACACAAGTAATCATCGGTGATGTGTTGTATCATATCACGGAAGTGTCAGAGCTTGGCCAACCATGTGCTCCAAAAAAAGATCAAAGACAAGTTCGTGTCTCAATGCGGGGCCATTGTAAGGGACAACATGCCCATCAGCTATAGAGAATAGAAGGGAAGAGCAACTAATCGATACATGGTTCCGCACTCAGTAAAAGATCAGTTGTGGAATGATGTCCTAAAACACTTCACACTTCCTGAAGGCGTCGACGCAAACCTTGTGAAGGGTTGGACTCTCTCGAAGATGGCAACTCAATTTCAGAATTTCAAGAAGAAGTTGACTAGAGATTTTAACAAGAAGAAGCGAACTCCAAATTGGAATGAATATTCGAAGCTAAAAAATTACTGGAAGTCCTTTGTGGAATACAAGAAAAGTGAAGACCTCACCAAGAAAAGTGCACAAGGGAAGAAAAGTGCCAGTAACAAGGGGTCGTACAACCATCGTCTTGGTCGAGGTGGTTACGCGGTTGCAATTCCCAAGTGGTGGGAGATGGAAGAAGACTTTCTCACCAAAGGTATCATACCAGCAGTCTATGACTGGCCCGACCGATAGAAGAATTGGTATTATGCTCATGGAGGCAGATTGAACCCTGAAGATGGTACCCTTGAATTCCCACCCATGTTACGAGAGAAGGCACTTGAGATATTGAAAAAAATTGAAGATGTCAAAGTGGGCAGATTGAAGGTTGACAGAGAGATGGATGAGCTCACTTTGGCGCTCGAGAATCCAGAACACCCAGGATGTTGCAGGGGCTACGAGGTGGTACCGTGGAAGTATGCTTTCAAGGGAAACATCGACACCTATAGAAGCCGCAGAAGAAGAAGAAGAGAGCGCGAAGAGGAGCAGTGGCGCCAAACAATGGAGCAAAGACTTAAACAACAGGAACAAAGGATGCAGGCAGAGATTGAACAACGAGTGACCGCCACGATAAATGAGATGGCCCATTCTGGGGCAATGCCCCAAGTACCGGTGGATCCCATCATTAGCCCTTCCGCTCACAAAAGCAGTTGTGCTTCCACAGAGGTCCCAGCATGTGCTTCCACAGAGGTCCCCGAAGAGCAAAGGGCAATCGAAGGAGTTCAAGTGGATGACAACCAATGGTACCCTGTGGATGACCTCTGTCAGCGCACCCCATGTGAGCTGCACAAGCCATTCAGCAACATCACAATGAAGGTATAAATATGATTAATACATGCAATTAGCTCAACTATTGATGCATGACTCAGAAATTTAATAACTTCATTATTTCTCTACATATATAGGTGGCGTACGGAAGTGCTTTTGCGCATATACCGGGGCTAACAAGCCACGGCATGCAGATTCCACCTGGCTATGCCTCAGTTGGTGTGGAGGAGATTTATCACCCATAATTTGAAGAACTAGAGCTAGAGATCCCAGGAGGTGACGAGGAAAAGACACTCAAGGATGCGGTTCACGGTATCATATTGTGGCCCAAATGTTACATCATAATCCCCCAGAACGAGGGATCAATCCCTCCGAGAGATCCCCCGCAGCCGCCACCATCGTCATCTCCGAGGCCGTCTTCACGACCTTCAAGATCACCTCGCTCACCATCTCCACAAGAACCATTCAATCCGGGAGGTGCGAGCTCGAGCGATCACGATCACGATGATGACATCCCTCCCGAATCACCTCCAAAGCAACCACCGGCCGCAAAGCAGGCACCACAGAGGTCTCGAGCACAATCTTCCAAGGCAATGCAACCACCAAAGGAGAAAAAACCACCAACGAAGAAAAAGCCTGAGCCCATCAAAAGGAAGCTAGCATGGGAGATGACAGAAGAAGAAACAGAGGCGATTTCAAGCCAACAAGTCCATGATTTTTTTGAGAATCTGAAGGCAAAACATCGACGAAGGGAGCTCGAGGAGAAAAAAAAGTAGATCCGAAGAAACTCAGGTTTTTCATACAAATGAAGGAAGAAACCAAGAGAAATATAGAGTTGAAAACAGACTATGAACGTTCGCTGAACAAGTCTTTACAAAAGAAGAGACGAGGAGGGTCGCCAAATAGTTACTTCGAGCAAATACCTGCGTCGACGTCGTCAACTGGCGCAAAGAAGAAGAAGAAGAAGTAGAAGCAAACAAATGCGTCCACGAGCAAACAGACTTATGTTGCCTCCGGCCTCAATGCAGATGAACGAGCTCTTGCAAATATGCCTACAGAAGAAATAGTGCAGCTTATTACTTTTGTGGAAGAAACAGGGATGCCTGTAAGTGCTATTCTCGGCAGTGAAGAACCACCTCGGGATCCAAATTTTGTACCTAGATGGCCCTTTCAGCCAAGAAAACCTTTTATCAGGCCAGAATTGGTAAACAAGCTCGCAACTAAGATGCACAGATTTCATGAGTGGTACATGAAGAAGTCAGCGAAAGACCAGGAGATGTTTGGTATGCTCGTGAGACCGCAAGATTTTGCCAGTGAAGGTGAGAAGATGGTCTGGCTGCAATTCAAAGATAGTTATGAAGTTTACCATCTAGACGCCCTGAATACTGATCTTATCATCGCCTGGTGTCTGTAAGTGGCGTATTTTCATATGTTTATTAATAAATTTATTGCATCTGCTGATCTACTAATTAACTTTGTCTTTCATTTTTCTGTAGCCTGCAACTTACTGAGATGCGAAGGAAGGGTTATGACAAAGTTGGTTTCATGGACCCAACAAAAGTTAACCAGCACGAGGTCCAGAAGCAACCAGAAACAACAATCGACACAATCTATAGGACCTTGTCTGAGTTTCATTACAAGGATGTCATACTCCTACCTTACAGCTTCAAGTAAGTGTGATTACCTTCTAATTATCCTAGTTAATTTTATTTAGTTCTAATCTTTAATTATGAGCATGTATACAGTTTCCACTGGATTCTTATGATAATTCAAGTCGACAACAGCAACATCATGGTGTGGGATTCGTTGAGAAAAGACCCCCGAATAATACCAAGACCTTCAAGATCTGTTTCAAGTGTAATAATTCTATCTAAGACGTTTTCTTTAATGCAATACAGTTTTCTTTTACTAACACTCTATCTTTCATTATTTTTCCCCAGAGCTTGGAAAAAATTCATTGCAGAGAACCGAGGACCATTTAAACCAACAATTAGATTCTTTACTGATTTTCCGGTACATAATCCAAATAACAGCTTCAGATTGAGAAAATTTAAATTGTATAACACTAATATTTCATAATTTTTTCTTCTCTCCACTTTAGTGTTTGAGACAGGAACCCAAAAATAATTTTGTGGATACTACGTCTGTAAGCACATACACTGTTTGTCAAGTACAAATTCGGAAGATTATACTGTAAGTAAAATAAACCTATTAATAATACATCATTTTCTAACTGCTTATATATTTAATTGTTGGGTGTAATATATTAACATATTTGCACATTACAGATGGATATGGTTGGGGACCCACTCATTGAGAAGGATCGTCTCTTGGCGGTTCAAGAAGGTCTCATGGGATTCCTCATGGACGAGGTGATTCATCCAAAAGGAAAACATCATTATGATGGACATCCAATTGAGCAACTTGATTAGCACCTCCACTGGAAGTTGAGACTAGAAATTTGAATTGAATGACATTTTGATGTATATATACTAGTTTTAGAAAATACTATCTATTTTGATGTATATAATTGTGTGTATTTATATTTATATGTTTATATACATACATATATATAAGTCTAAGTACATATAGTAGACATGTATACATAGATACTTAGTGCAAATATGTATACGTACATATATATGTGAGACAACAATTAGAATATACGTGTATAACAATAATTAGAATAACTAAAATTGGAAAACAAAAAAAGGGTCCCCTTTAGTCCCGGTTGGTATATTACCAACCGGGACTAAAGGGGCTGAGCCCTATGGCTCTTACCAACCGGGACTAAAGGTTGTGCCAAGCTGTATTCGATGCTAAGGGGCTGCCGCCACTACACACCTGCAAAACGTAGACCTCCACATCCGGCTTGCCGATCCTACAGAGCGTCCACAGGTGCCTCTGAGTCTGCCTTGCCGAGCAGGTCGACATCATCGTAGCACTGTAAACTAAAGGCAAGATCAGGCCCTCCATGCTATACTCTCGATCTTAATATCCAGCTACGGCCATTACCCTGCTAACTGTGACGTCCCAGGTTTTTATTTAACCCTAAGTGCCGGTCAAACCTGTTGACTGGGGTCAAATCATGGTCAACCTGGGCCATCACCTCGGAAACCTCACTAACACTCACCCATGAACACCTTAGACAAGTCAACACTAGCTCCCTTGGCCAAAACCCTAGCTAAGGTGGTCAAAGCCCCTTGATGTCAATACCTTACCCGGGAACTTTGGCCACGTTCTCCAATTTTTGTCTAAACACTCAAAATTCTGCCAATATAAAAGTTGTGCAGAATTTAGTGGGACACATTTCATCTTTAGGTTGGCATTCCAAATTTTGAGTGGAAGGGGTTCAAATTTGCAAGTCAAACCTCATTTCACTATTCACCCGAGCCATGAAAATTCCCAAGTTGGCATCCAAATTTCTGTCTCATTTCAAATTCAAATCGTGTTTGGCTTGTGCCATTGATTAGAAGGTTAGCTCTTCTTCAAATGTCCCATCTACAGTTTTCGACGTTTGAATTCAAAAAAATTTTGTTTAACTCAGTCAAACAAGGCCACTTGGGCAGCATGGCGAGGCCTTGTACGTCATGCCCGCGTGGGCGCCACGCGTCGCCGCCGCGTCGCCGCCGTCTTGTGCCTTGGCGTGGGCTCTGTCGCCCGGGCTGCGTCAACCGCCTTGGCGCTAGCTGGCGCCTCGGGGAACCGCCGCGCCGTGGCGCGCAAGCGCGCCCGCCGGAGCCGGACCCGCTGCCGCACGCCTGGCCGAGGAAATCGCCGATGCCAGCGGGATATTCGCGCATCACTTAGCCGCTAAGCTTCCTACACCCCATGCACGTCCGGTTATAAAGGGCATCCTCGCCATGGCCACACAAGACACCTCCGCTCAGCCGGGCGCCATTAGCGCCGCCACAGCCAACACCGCCGCCATCCACTCCCGGTCGCTCCACCTCGAGCCTCACCTCTAGCCCTCGTGTGAGCTTTCCCGTCGCTTGTTCACCTGCATTTCGACCCACCTCGCGAATTCGAGCCGTAGCGGCCGCCCGCCCGATCGTCCTGCCCGCCGCTGCCAGTCGCCTATTGCAAGCCCGTGCCATTTGTTGTTCACCTCTGGCCCCACCTGCTGGCGACTCACCCCGCCACCGAGGGCATGGATGTGAAAGCCCAAGGGCATAAATGTGAAGCAAGGGCTAGTTTGCAACGTTCTGGATCTTAGTTTTCTTACAGTTTAGTCCAGCCACTTAGGAAATTCCTAGAAATTCGTAAAAAATCAGGAAAATGCAAAACCAATTTTGTTGGTTTCAGTGAGTCTAGACCTACAACTTCTGCAAAGCATGACCATAGTTTTGAGTGATGGATTTTGAATGAAAATTCAAATTCAGTTTGACACCTTTTTGCTGTAGTTCAAAATCTAGAAAGGTTATGGAGCTGAATTTTGGATATGTTGTGTGTTATGCCATGCCTAGCTTATGTACCAAAATTTGCATAAGGTTACTGTGTAGATCTTTTATTATGAATTGTTTTGTATTTATGATGAATCTGTCTAATTGATTTTTGTGCTCAACTTGTGGCTATGTGCATGTTATGCCTAGATTCAACTTTCCTGAATTTATCATGATTTTATCTCTGCTAGAAATATTTAATCTTGATTATTGCTTAGATTTACATCTAAATGCATAGTTCAAATTCCAAGTGTGATTTGGATGTGCATGCTGGTTTCCTAGGCCTGGTAGGGTCAGAGATGTTGTAGGGTAGAGTTGAGGTGCAGAAGTGCCTTATTTTATTTAGTTATGCTTCCTCATAATTTAAATAGCTAGGATTTGCCATTTTGGGTATATAGGTTGGTAGCTCTTTAAGTTTAAACCAGTGGACCAGTGGTATGTTTGGGTCCTTAGGACCATCAATACACTCTTTTCTCTGTTTTTATGAATTGTTATATAATGAAAAGTTTGAAATCCATTTAGGCTCCCTAGTAAGTTTAATTAGGAAAAACACCTTTACTTCCTTAATGACTTGGGTAGCTTAGTAATTAATCTAATTAGGGGCTGGGGATGCAGCCTTGCTGTTTGTGAGATTTAATAAAATTATTTGCTTAATTGTGTACCCAATCATTAGTAAATGGTTTAAAAATAATAAGCCTTCACATATAATAACTTTAATGAAAAGAATTATTAATTAAATGTTTGTCAAGGTGAATATGGCCAACAAGAGTTGGATGAAATAATTAATCCCTTACTCCACTTGAACCCTGCATTGCATACCGTGTAGAACTCCCTGACGGTAACTACGCGCTCGTGCCGGAAGCCGAGAAAGGAGGAGCTGACACGGAGCTGCAGTGCGTGGTAGTGATCGAAGACACCGAGGACCCTCAGGCTAACCCTGCTGACGAAGGCAAGCCCCGGTGCATTGTCCTATATGTTTTGAAAAGTTACATAACTATCTATGGATGATTGTGCATTACGTTTAGGAGTTGAAATGAAACCCTAGATGCATGATCCCTAGGTACCTATGTCTACACTAGTATGATAGGTCGGTAGCTGCTATGCTATAGGACCATTACAAGTCGAGTGATACTTGTCACTCGCGAGAATAGGTTCTTATGTTGGAATCATAAGATCTTTATAAATGGATTGCTCATGTGGTAAGAGCATGGGATATGGGCTCCGGTCCAATGGCTTTCGTGGGATAAGTGTTTGAACATACTAAGCACTTGTCGGGAATGGGACCGGTAAGCCTAGTACCTTAATGAGGCGGTAAGGGATTTTACTGTGACTAATCTTGGGATGCGTCCACGGCTAGCTACCGTGGTGCATGTGTGATTCTGGTGCCTTGCGGGTATGCGGATAGCCTGTACCAAAGACTGTGGCCTTTTATCCCGAACCGAGGACTTTTGGGAACCGCCTGGTGGTTGTCCATGTGAGGGCACCCTACCGTGTGTTTAGGTCTACCTTGCAAGGTTTTAAATCAACTGGTTGTCGGCCTCTCACCGTTATCTGAGACTACTTGTCCAACTGGCCATGATATCCCTAATGATGGAACTTGGTGAATACTTATGCTTGATTAATTGTATTGCACAACTTATGCTTGCCATAGCTTGCTCATTTAGAAAAGAGTAATCAACTAGAATCTGTGCTAAAATCTTGAAAGTAAGGACATACTCTTTGTTGCTTTTCAGCAAAAGAACCCCGCCGGCCAAAAAGCCTTTCATGTCTAGAGTTGGTGATGTAGCTGTCACCGACGGGTAAGTCTTCTTGAGTATTAGTATACTCGGACCTGTCAGAATCTGTTGTTCGGTGTAATGCTTTTTGATGTGTGGCTGGAGAGATCCACTTTGGTGGGAGGTGGAGTGGGTGGAAGACGATGAATGAAGGCATCATGGCAGGCCTCCTGTGATGCTCCTCGCGCCGCTTAGTTTAATTCCGCTGTTTTCAAAACTCTGAACTTCGTTTCATGTCAAAGACTTCGGTTTGTAATAATTAAACCCTTCGGGGCAGATTTGAATGTTAATCATGTGTTGTACTCTGGACTCGCCTTCGCGTGGGTTTTAATGCATATATGTCGATCCTTGTTGCTATGAAAGTGATTTCACCAGGCGTTAACCCGGCAACTAACGACAGGATGATACTTTATTATTGCTTAATGACCAAAGTGGATTGGTTTAGGCGATAGTACGGTATTTTCCTGGGCGGGTTGTCACACTAACCATCTACAGCATCCGTGGTTTCTATGGTGAGCTCACTGTTGATGGCTGTTAAGTACTATTTTAGAGTCGTCAACTCCTACATTTATCCACGAGAAATGTGCATCCACAGTAGAATAGGAGCTTATAATGACAAATTCCACAACTGGCGATGTATATTCAAATGCAGGTATTTAGCATGGGAAAAGGGGAGAAAGTACACCTAAGCACACCTCATCAATCCAAGCACCTAAGGCTCAGCCAATAGGAGGCTGCCACATGGGCATCACATGGATCAAAGGGCCCACCAAGAGAAGAAACACACTCTCAACCAATGAGGAGAGAGTACATGGATCCATGGGCCCACTACCCTGTGCAAACAAGCTAGAGACACCGCATACACACCCACACACGCTGGTGGACCCACCTAGAAGTGGCACGAGGAAAGACGCTGCGAGGGGCACCGACCTAGGGTCGGTCAAACCCCTGGTTCTGAACCTGTGGTGTGCCCGCCGCGCTCCACCGCCACGTGTCTCGAGTTACCAACCTAAAGACTACCTTCCACCGGTGTGCACGTCCATTCCAGGTGCCAGGCTCGACTATAAATAGAGAGGAGGAGACTAGAATATAGGACACACTTCAAGCCAACACTTCTCTCCTCTGTGTTGTCTCTCCTCTCTCATTCTATCTTGGTGGAGGTGATTCCTTACCTCCCCATGGGTGTGTGAAGTGTTTAGCCTAGGATAGTGCTAGGTAGATAGTGGTAGAGGAGTGAGTTGAGGCTTGAGGGCAATGATCCGTTCATCGTTCATCAAGCCTTGTACCTCTACGGATGTTGTTGTTCTCCATTTAGAGCAAAGTGAGTATTTATGCATTTCTTAATTAGACTAAAGTTGTATTCATGCATAGGTGATATGTTCTTGTGTTCTTCATCCGTTCTTGATTAAGAGGCTAGTGTTCTTCGTGGCACAACCCCTCTCGATCATATGGTTAGGCTCATAAGAGTGCAGATTCGTTTGTGTGATTAGTCTATCTTGATCTAGTTAGAATGCATATTTGCGCTGGTATCCATTCTTCCTTGTTGCCCATGTGATTCGATGATGAGTAAGATCTAGACCGTACTCGCGGGTTCGTTGCTTCATACTTGTACGGAGTGCTATAGCAGGCTGCGGGACGTCAGACATAGTCGAGTTATAGTAGTAGCTGGTGGTGTAGACGTGGTGTCTAGACCACGGGTTGTCCTTTGTTTGCCTTGTATCCCATGGATGGATAGGGGTAGGCCGCAGTAGTGACAGCCTTTGGATCCTTTGCAATCCCCCACATATGGATGCAGTGTAGGCCAAGGGTCGGAGAAGCCTGTCAAAGTCAGGCGAGAATCGGTGCCCGAAGCGAGTAGCTTATCACGTGCCAGATCATTCCTCTAGGATCCATGCCCACAGGAGGCCCTTTATCATCAGTCCACCATAGCTGAGGTTTGGTGTTCTTGGATAGTTGTCCCGTAGATTTCCACCTCCGTTCCTTGGATTCGATAAACCCTTTTGGAATACTCCTTCAAGGGAAGGGCTACAATAGAGTATCCGTGCGCTTGCGGATTCGTTCGCACCCGTCAGCATACCCGGGTGTTCTTACACACTCACGCTAGACGCGCCACTAGTGGTGACATTAAGAAATACCAACAAGCATTTCTGGCGCCATTGCCGGGGAACGGTTGCTGTACGGACCCATCTATCCTCGTATCTTTTATCTTTTCTTTATTGCTACCTCTACCCCCGTCATCCATGGAAGGTTATCCTTGTACACACCTTTCGTCTGCTAGGAGTGAATCTTTAGAGCCATCTTCATCAGAATTTAGTTCCTCATCCGGCTATTGGATTCACCCCATTCTCATGAAGCTAATTCGGGAGAACTCCTTCTTGGGGTTAAGTCATGAGAACCCCTTTGACCATGAGAGACTTTGAGCACTTGTCTTCTACTCAGGGTAAAACCGGGTTAACACCAAATGCTCTTAAGAGGAGATTTTTCCCGTTATCCCTCTCCGGGGAAGCAAGAATATGGTACTGTTGCTTTGGAGCAAACACCCTTAGTTGGGAGGATTTGAGGGCAGATTTCTATTCTCGTTTCTTCCCACTATGGCATGTTGTTTCCTTAAGGGTAAGGATCCTCAGTTTCAAGCAAAGGAAGGAGGAATCACTAGGAATGGCATGGAATCATTTCGCCTCTTGGTTTGAGACTTGTCCAGTCCTTCACATACCCGACCAGATACTGCTTCAGCATTTTTGGTTTGGATTACGTGAGGACAGTGCCATGCAACTTGATGCTCTTTCAGCGGGCTCGTTTGTGTTTTTAGACTCGAACCGAGGAAAGGAAATTTTTGGAGACATCCAGGATTTCAGTTCCTCATTCATCCTATGCAGCGAAGTTTCGTTGAGACAAGAGAATGTCGAGTCACCTAGGAATATCATCATTCAAGTTCGAGCTTTCATATCGACTCTATCCAAACTCTGGCTGAAGATACCATTCCTGAATAGCAGGGACCTAAGGGAAAGGGAGCCTAGTGTGAATTCTACCTGAAGGTTCCCCTATCATTTCCTTTCTGAGGATTTCTCTTTGAGACTATGTCTCGAGGGAGGTCGGGAAGGAGTAGTTGGGAAAGAATGATCGTTCCTGGCAAGAATGATTCGTTTAATTCCAGTTATGTTCTCCCAAGGGAAGGTGCGGTAGGTATATCGTGTTTCTGTGCCAAGGCTCAAACCAAGGTGTTCTTGCACCATGGTTTAGGCTTAGACGTTGGCCTTTGCTCTCTAATCCATAGGATTCATCTTTTAGGCCAAAGAAATGTGATCATCTTCTGATCGAATCGAGTAGACTAAGTTTCCTTATCTTAGCCTCGATTGTTGATCAATCCCGATCAAGTCAAGTGATCTTACCATTTTTATCACATTCCTTGACTTGATTGATGCCCAATGGGAATGAGCTTCAACACCCTATCTTATGCACTCCCATTGGAAGCTTAGGTGAGATTGCAAAGTGATCCATCTTTTTGATAGACCACGGAGCCGTCCAATTAAGTAGAGGGTGAGTTGAAAGAAACTCATCAATTCTATGGTCAGACTTAGAATCGTTCAAGTTCACGTGTTGTTTTCTTCTTTCTCTTGGAACATGAACATTCTCGAGTACCTTTGATCCGGAGATTGAGCTTTCACTTCAGAGCAGCATGCCTGCTTCATCATCTCTGTGATCTATCGTCATTGGTGCTATGGCATTATGAGCTGTACAATCGCCCTAGGGTTTCCTATCATAGACTCCTTAGGTTGGTTGTATGTTGTACTATCATATCTATGCAGGCTTGTATTTGTATATATGCACTAACCTTGCAGAAATCTTGTATCGCTACAATTCATGACAAGCAAAAGCATGCACATGGTGGTTGAGCCGGAGATCAGTACTTGAGATACCCCAATTCATAACATACCCCTTGGTAATTCATTCCTTTATTTTTCTATGGGGAAGGCTATCCTTCGGGTATTCTTGAGACACTAACCATGAAGGTTGAGAAAGACTGCAAGAAGGAGAAGGAAGTGAGCAGAGAGTACAGGGAGGACGACATTGCTATGGTGACATGGCAAATACCATATGACTTCAACCGGAAGGCTATTACACCTAACGGTGGACTGAGGTACGTTGTCCAGGTAAGACCACCGACGCGCATTATGGAAGTATATATATAAAGTGGCTTGACCAAAGTTATTTTAAGCGACGGTCAATGTATCGACCATAGTTCTATCTAGCTTTAGCCCACACCTCTATCCTTTTGCTGGTGGGACACCTAGCCCTGCAACCCTCTGAGCTGCTCCAGCCCACACACCAAGGTAGAGGCCCAGCGGAGCCCAGATGGGTTCAGCCGAACCCTTGGTTCGGTTGACCCAGCCTAGTCGCCGCCGCCTCTCTCCTCTCGCGTGCGTGCTTCTCCTCCCTCCAGAAACCTATTCCCAGGTGCGCCGCAGGTTTCGAGTTGCGCAGAGCATGAATCCATCTCCAAACCCTTGCTTTCTCCACCTCTCCTCCACCCAAACCTCGCTCCGCTCACCACCATGACCGGCAAGAGCTTTGTCCCTTGCGCTAACATGAGCCTACCCTTCGACCTCGATGGGTAGGATGTCGCAGCAATCACCGCTGCTCCCGCTAGAGATCTGGCGATAGAAGTCGCCAACGTGTTGAAGGTTGAACCCCTGGCTGCCATGGCACCCAGTGGGTAGAACCAGGGCATGCAGGAGGCTGCTTTGGGTACGGTCGAACCTCCAGTCCGGCCAACCCAGATAGGGATCCCCAGACGTCTGTGTTTTAATTAACCCTAATCACGGCCAAAGCAGTTGACTTTGGTCAAATCATGGTCAACCTGGGCCCTCACCTCGAAAACCTCACTAACCCTCACCATTGAGCACCCTTGACAAGTCAACATTAGCTACATTGGTCAAAACCCTAGCTAAGTGGGTCAAACCCCTTGATGTCAATAGCTCACCCTAGAACTTTGGCCGCGTTCTCCAAATTTTGTCTAAACACTCAAAATTCTACCAATATGAAAGTTGTGCAGAATTTGGTGGGACACATTTCATCTTTAGGTTAGCATTTCAAATTTTGAATGGAAGGAGTTCAAATTTGCAAGTCAAACATCTTTTCACTATTCACCCGAGCCATACAAATCTCCAAATTGGCACTCAATTTTCTGTCTCATTTCAAACCCAAATCCTGTTTGGCTTGTGCCATTGTGCAGAGGGTTAACCCGTTTTCAAATGTCCCATCTACAGTTTCTGTCGTTTGAATTCAAAAAAATTTGTTTAGAGCAGTCAAACAAGGCTACTTGAGCCGATGCGTGGCGAGCTGCGGACGTCACGCTGCGTGGGCGCCAGCGTCACCACCGCCGCGTTGCCGCCGTCGCGCGCCGTACCAGGCCCCGGCCGGCCACATCGCGCGCCCGGCGCGCCGTCGCTGCCGCCCGCCGCGCCCCAAGCCGGCGCCTCGGTAGAGCCGCGGGCGCGTGGCAGCAAGCCGCGCCGAGCCGAACCCCGCCGCGCATGCCCGCCGAGGTAAGCCGATGCCACAGTATATTCGCCGGGGATCGCTTAGCCTCGAAGCGTTCTGCACCCCCACGCGCGCCCCGGCTATAAAAGGGCGTCCTCGCCGCAGCTCGCGCGCATGCCCGCCCCGCCGGACGCCATTAGCACCGCCGCGAGCCAACACCACAACCAACCGCTCCGGCCGTCGCCCTACCCATCGAGCCTCACCACTAGCCCTCGTGTGAGCCTCCCCCGTCGCTTGTTCGCGTGCATTGCAACCCACCTCGCCGGAATTCGAGCCGTAGCGCCGCGGTCTCGTCGCCCGCTTCATGGAGCCGCCTCCGGTCACGCCGCCGCCACCAATCGATCTCTGGTGAGGTCAATCGCAGGCCCACGCCATTTGTTGCTCACCTCCGGCCCCACCTCACCGGCGGCGACCTAGCCCCGCCGCCGGAGGGCACGGTTGTAAGATTCCAAGGTCATATATGTGAGACAGGGACCTTTTTGAGAGGATCTTTAACTTAGTTTTCTGACAACTAGATCCAGCACCTTAGAAAAACCCTAGAAATGTGAAGAAAAATTATAAAAATGCCAAACAAATTTTGTTGGTTCTAGTGAGACGAGATCTATAACTTTTGCAAAGCATGACCATAGTTTTGACTTATAGATTTTGAATGAAAATTCAAATTCAGTTTGACATCATTTTGTTGTAGTTCAAAATCTAGAAAGTCTATGGAGCTAAACTTTGGATATGTTGCTAGTTATATCATTTGTAGGGTCTGGGCAAAAATTTGCACAAAGTTACTGTGTAGATCTTTTAATATGAATTACTTTGTATTTATGCTATGTCTGTCTTATTGATTTTTGTAGCAAAATGTAAATTGATTCCTGTGCTCAACTTGTGGCTATGTTTATATTATGCCTAGATGCAACTTTCCTGAATTTATCATGATTTTATCTCTGTTAGAAATATTTAATCTTGTTTTATGCTTAGATGTACATTTAAATGCATAGTTCAATTTTCAAATGTGTTTGTAATGTGCATGCTGGTTCCTTAGACTTGTTTTAGGCCAGAGAAGTTGTAGGAAAGAGTTAGGGTGCAGGAGCACTTTATTTATTTATTTATGCATTTCTCATAATATCTATAGCTAGAAATGCCATTTATGGATGTGTAGGTTTCATAGCTCCTTTAATTTCACATCTTGGACCAGTGTTATGTTTGGGTCCTTAGGACCCGCAATGTACCTTTTTCTCTGCTTTTATAATTTATTTTGTTGTAAAAATTTGAAACCCAGTTAAGCCTTCTATTAGGTTTAATTAGGAAAAGTCACCTTTTTAATCATTCATAATCTTTGTTAAATGATTGTGTAGCTAAGTTAGGGTCTATGAATTTTCCCCACTACTGTTTTGTGAATTTTTTTTAAATTAAATTATTGCATAGATGTGTACACAATCACTATTGAAAAGATTAAAATAATAAACCTTCATATATAATAACCTTAATGAAAAACGGTCATTAATTAAATGTTATCTAGGTGAATATGGCCAACAAGAGTTGGATGAAATAATTAATCTATCACTCCACCTGAACCCTGCATTGCATTCCGTGTAGAACTCACGGCGGTAACTTCGCGCTCGTCGAGCCGAGAAAGGAGGAGCTGACACGGAGCTGCAGTGCGTGGTAGTGATCGAAGACACCGAGGACCCTCGCTAACCCCTGGCAGAAGGCAAGTGCATTAACCAAGTGTTTTGAAACTTTATACAACTATCTATGGATGATTGTGCATTTACGTTCAGGAGTTGAAATGAAACCCTAGATGCATGATCCCTAGGTACCTATGTCTTTACTAGTATGATAGGTCGGTAGCTGCTATGCTATAGGACCGTTACAAATCGAGTGATGCTTGTCACTCGCGAGAATAGGTTCTTATGTTGGAATCATAAGATCTCCTTAAATGGATTGCTCATGTGGTAAGAGCATGGGATGTGGGCTCCGGTCCAATGGCTTTCGTGGGTTAAGTGTTTGAATGTACTAAACACTTGTCGGAAATAGATGCAGTAAGCCTAGTACCTAAATGAGGCGGTCGGGGAACTTTGCTACTAATCTTAGGGTTGCGGCCCGGGCTCGCCACCAGAGTGCATGTGTGTGGGTGACCTTGGTGGCGTAGCCCAGTAAGCCTTGTACTTAAGGCGTAACATTTGATCCCAATCGAGGAATGGCGGAACACTTTGTGGGTTGTCCTCGCGAGGGCACCCTACCGTGTGTTTAGGTTTACCTTGCAAGGTTTAAATCAAGCGGTTGTCGGCCTCTCACCGTTATCGAGACTACTTATCCCACGCCATGATATCCCTAATGATGGAAGTTGATGAATATTTATGCTTGATTAATTGTATTGCACCACTTATGCTTGCACTAGCTTGCTAATTTAGAAAGGAATAATCAACTAGAACTTGTGCTAAAATCTTGAAAGTAAGGACATACTCTTTGTTGCTTTTCAAAAGAAACCCGATGGCCAAAAAGCCTTTCATGTCTAGAGTTGGTGATGTAGTTGTCATAGGCGGGTAAGTCTTCTTGAGTATTAGTATACTCGGCCTTGCTATTCATTGCTCGGTAATGCCTTTGGCGATGTGTGGCACGGAGAGATCACTTTGGTGGGAGGCTGGAGTGGGTTGAAGACAATGAATGAAGGCATCATGGCAGGCCTCCTGTGATGCTCCTCGCGCCATTTAGTTTAATTCATTGTTTTCAAAACTACGAACCGTTATCATGTCAAAGAACTTCGGTGTGTAATAATTAAACCCTTCGGGGTAGCTTTGGATGTTAATCATGTGATGTACTCTGGACTCGCCTTCGCGTGAGTTTTAATGCATATATGTCGATCCTTGTTGCTATGTAAAGTGATTTCACCGGGCGTTAAGCCGGCAACTAACGACAGGATGATACTTTATTATTGCTTAATGACCAAAGTGGATTGGTTTAGGCGATAGTACGGTATTTTCCTAGGCGGGTTGTCACATCCCCGCAGCCTCCCGTTCGTCTAGATGCTCCGCCTTGCCAAGGAAGTCCATGAGGCAAGATCGCACCTCCAGCCCCTACAAGAGACTGACCACGGCCGACATTCGCCCGAAGGAGGTGCCCAAGACTCTGCAGCCACACAGGATTGACATCCTGGGATCTTCTGGGGTGCAGGAGCGTGGCCGCCCCGCAGCTTGTTCTCCGAAGACGCCACCAACTCTCCGTGCCGAGCTATTTGGGGTTCACACCCCGAGCAGCAATGGCAAGGAGGGGGCATGGCCAGCCATGACTAGTCTACAAGAGACAGATGAGGACTTTGGTTTGGGTAAAACCACACCACGGACCTCAAACCAGCGGCCCAAGGAGAAGACTTAGGATTCTGAGAAATCTCCTCAGGCCCCTACTGGAGCTAGGTTAGCACTTTTGGTGGTTGACCTTCGTGCAGAGAATGAGAAGCTCAAGACAGTCCTGGCTGAGCGGAAGGTGAACCTTGATGAGCTAAAGGATGATTTTCGCGAGCTGTGTTGTGGCCTTTGCGCTAAGATGCAGTGCCTCTTTAAGGCCGCGGGGCACAAGGATCTCTATGATGATGAGTAGAGAACGTGCCTAGTTCACTAGTTTCCCATAGGCGCTTAGTTTAGGTTTAATGCATGTTTCCCCTTCCATATTTACTTTTCCTTAGTGTGTTTCCCTTTTCATCATTTTACTTCCATCATGATTGTAAGCGCCTATTTATTTGGATTTGAATAAATTTTGGTTCACCGGTCATGTAACCCGGTTGAGTCACAGGAGTGTCTTTTGCTTGTATTTTGTTCTATTTAGAAATGAGCTGTGGGGAGGCGTAACCTTCCAAGCGTGGACACGATGCACATATGACTGCACATCAAACACGCCGTGTTGCATGATCATTCACATACAAAGAACCTGAACGAGACTTGCACGACCTCGACCCAGAGGGGAGCCCATCATGGTTCAACTTTGCATGCAGCGTCGGTTTGTTCCCTTCCATCTTTTTCCCTCTCAATTTTTGAGTTTTGATAATTCTTTATCTCTTATCTTTAAAATCAAACTCAAGAAATCCATGAGCATGCTAACACCAAACATTATACCTGTGGTTGACTTGCATACATTTTATTCCTCGTTACTTATCCCTGTGCTTGTGAACAAAAATATCATAGGGACAATATGTTTATCTAAGTAGTTGACTTGTGTGATATGGCTTGATGATATGATCTTTACTCTGATATTCAAGTTCTTGGGTTATTTATTTTTGAAAACACGAAAAAAATCTTGCAAGGTTCCTCTTTGATATGCCAAGTCCTACCAAAGCCATATGACGAATATTTTGAAAACCTTACACACATGTGCTACTTGTGTTGCATTGAGCTCTGTCAAATTGTTGTGACCCTTGTGAGAATTCTTTCCATACTTTCATGATCAAGATTCACGTGCACCATGTTCCCCCTTACTATGCTTCTACACTGGAAGTTAGCATTGTATTGTTCATTTGTCCATTAAATAAAGCTCCATGTATCTCCATGATCAATCCCTCTCCGAATATCTCCAAAGAGACTAGGCTACGCGCAAAAAAAGAAAAAGAGAGAGGTAGGCCAAGTCTCCAAAAAAATAATCTCAAGAAAGGAGAGAGGAGGAAATCATGCAAAAAGGAGTCCCTCATATTTCAAGTTGGTAATAACTAGCACCCACTCCGGGCCTAGTGTTCACCTTACCATCGCCACATCATTCATCATATATGGTAATAGCTAGCACCCATTCCGGGCCTAGTATCCACCTTACCATACGCACCATATTCATGCATGTGCACATCTTGATTTGATTGTATGATTTATTTTTCTCCTTAGATCCGGTTTTTGACTTAGCAATATATGTAATGTAAGTGTGCCTTACCCATACTTCCTACCCTGAGCTCCACATACAGCCATTCTAGAAGTGGGGATGTTTGAGCCTTGGTGAGGAAATACACATTGAGCGATCAGAGAGAATCAAATGAGGAAGCCAGGCAAGGATTTGTTTTATAAAGCTTTGCAAAACCCCAAGTTGCTTGTTATTGTGAGTTAAGGTGATTTGATTCTGGCTATTCCACCCTTCAACTTCCCAAGATAACATGATAGACACTCCACAAAGGTCATAAGAACAAGGTATGACTTGGAATAACTCTTATGCTTGTTTCAAACCTTTGGTTTTCATGGCTCACTTATCCTTTCTCCTTCACTCGAGGACGAGCAAAGGACAAGTGTGGGGGTGTTGTTGACGGCTGTTAAGTACTATTTTAGAGCCATCAACTCCTGCATTTATCCACAAGAAATGTGCATCCACAGTAGAATTGGAGCTTATACTGACAAATTCCACAAGTGGTGATGTATATTCAAATGCAGGTATTTAGCAAGGGAAAAGAGGAGAAAGTACACCTAAGCACACCTCATCAATCCAAGCACCTCAGGCTCAGCCAATAGGAGGCTGCTGTCGTATGGACATCCTTGGGCCCACTACTCTGGGGGTACCAGGACCGACTACTAGGAGGGCCCCTGGGACTACTCGACTTGGGTCACACGGCACGGCGTGGGGCGCAAGGACTGAGAGAGGATAGTACTTGGTTAGGAAGCCACACATGTCGGATCCATGTAAGTACTCCTAGCCGCATACGACTAGTACTCTCCCTCAAACCGACTTGTAACCCGCCTCCCCGGACTATATAAGGCGAGGCAGGGACCCCTATCTCTTCATCCGCATCATCTTGTAAACACACCCAATCAATCCAGAGCTACGCAAAGCATACAGATTTAGGGTATTACGCACCTCGCGGCCCGAACTGTCTAAATTGTGTGCCACGTGTCTCTCCTTCGAGTTACCGATCTCGGCGATGAGCCACATTCATCTACCTCGTACTCCCTTGGTAGGTTGCTGGTCTAAAACACCGACAGCTGGCGTGCCATGTAGGGGAACTCATCAAGATCACATGGCGAACTCGGCTTCAATCATCATCAAGCCAACCGCCGCCTTCAACCACGGGCGACACCTTCGTTTGGCTCGGGTCTCACACCGCACAGCGCTGGATCGCTGGCGCTACCTCACCATGACCCCGGACCCAGACGGGCTCGTGACGCTTCAAGTCGCCACGGGCCCACTCGTCAAAAAATTCGGCGAAATTTCGCTACAACCAAGTCGCCGATTCGAGCTCGGATCCGCCTCCAACTCGAACTCGACGTCACCGGATCGCCTCATACGAGCCGGCTCCCGAGCCATCGTGTGAAGCCCTCTCCACGAGCACTTCCCATACGGCCTCCGCAATGCTAGCAGGGCCCACGCGAAGCTCCGCACGCCGGCCGCAAGCAAGGAGATCGCCTCCGAGTACTCCTCGGACTCCAACACCGCAACCGGCTACTACTCGGACTCTTCCCACGAGTTCGACTTGGATCGGACCGATCGAGCCGAGTCCGAGCTCAACATGACCGAGGAACCGCCGTCGTCCCGCCTCGCCTGGTCATTACATCCACTCCGCCGCAGATTCGTTCATCGGCCCGACCGCAAGCCTCGCAGACTGACGGACGACAACTCACGCTGTGTCGCCTACCTCGATTCACTCCCCTTCCAGGAGGGGACCCCACTAGCTCTAAACGACGAGCACACCCCCACCGAGGTGGCGACATCGACTCCCCTCTCTGACTCCCGACCGTGAAGTCTTCATGGCCCACGGATATTGGGACTTCGAAAACCGACCCGACGCACCTTGACGACATCTCGAGGACGAGTTATCCGCCAACGCACCTCCAATGAGACCATCAAGACAAGAATGCTCGGCGTGACCGCAACAGGAAGCGGAACGATCGACGCAGACGTCTCCGGGAAACTCTCCTATCCGAACCTCAATGAGGCTCGGAGCAAGTCGCCAACCGGCACACACTACTCGAGCGTGCCTCATGTCTATCACCACGGCAGCCAGGGGATCCGCGGGCTAAGTCATCACCAAACTCCGAAGACGCCTACTTCATGCGGTCGACAGTCGTCGCTCAAATACCCCCGCCGAGAACTCACGACGCCAAACAACGCCACTAGCCGCGGCCAGCGGGACGGACGTGACACAACGTGTCCGTGGTGAACACCAGCCAAATCCCAACCGCTCTAGGGCCTCAGCTGGAGGACCCTCACAGGGCAGCATCAGCCAGGGTGGCACCGGAGGTAGTCGCGGCGGCGGCGGTGGTAGTGGCAGCAGCGGCGGGAGTTCATCCCATGACGCCGGCAGAAGAGCTGGTGGTGGTGGCGATCGTGGCGGCCGAGGCCACGTGATCAGCCACGCCAGCATGCGACGTGGCGGCTACGACGCCCACCACAAGATCGATGAGATCCGCCGCAAGAAGGCTACTGAAGCGAGCGACAGTGACGGCTTCCTCGCCTACTCTGCAAGACTTCGCAACTTGCTTCTTCCTGAGAAATTCAAACCTCTCGGGATCTCCAAGTACGACGTGAAGCAAGATCCAGTTCAGTGGCTCAGATGCTACGCCTTGGCCATCGAAAATGCTGGTGGAAACAACGACGCGAAGTGCCTTTCTTCCCTTCTCGATCGGGCTCCACTCACATGGCTCGAGTCACTTGAAAAGAACTCGATCGACCCGGCTGGGACCAAAGGCTCGGTTCCACCAAAGAACTTCAGGGTGCCATGGGGCGCTCGGTACCCGCATCGATCCGCAATGGTTAAGCAAGAACAAGGCGAGACACTCACAAGACATGCGGCGCTTCTTCGACAAGCGCACGACCGTAGTTGACGTCACCGACAAAGAAGTCATCGACCTCTTCCAAGACGGGCTCTATCACCGCCGCACCGAAGACTTGCGCCGCCCCCGAGTTCCATCACCAAGCTCAAAGACATGATCACATCATGGGCCGACGAAGAGGACAAGGCAACGCCAAGTACGACTCCATTCGCTGCAAGAACAAGAGCAACACGAGCGGCAACAACAACAACAACAAAGATCAAGGGGGTCACCACAATAACAACTACTCGAGCTCCAACCGCAAGCGCAAGCCAGACAACACAACAAGGCTATACAACACCCCGCAAAGGACAACTCAAAAAGACCTCAGGCTTCGAGAGACTTGCTCAAAGAGAAGTGCCCGTGGCATCTGATGGTAATCACACCACCGAGCGGTGCTACGGCTCGGGTGAGCACTCAAGGATACTCCCGACCCATGGCCTCCTCACGACAAGAAGGGCAAGAAAAAGTCGACGAGGGCAACGCGGTGACTTCGTGAACGACAAGGCGGTGAATGTCCTCTTGACGGACTACCCACCGAGACGGTCTCGAAGGCCACCCGACGGGAAGTCTTGAACATCGAACCAGCGTGCCGACATCCTCCGAGGTGGTCGGAGGTACCCATCACCTTCTCCGTGCGGACCAATGGACAAGCTTCTACGAACCGGGGCGTTTCCCACTCGTCACGAAACCGTAGTCACGGGCTCCGGACTCAACAAGGTCCTCATCGGCGGGCGGAGGCGGACTCAACGTCCTCTTCACCAAGACCTTGAAGAAGATGAAGCTCGACATCACCGACATGCTCACCAAGAGCGCGTCACCCTTCTACGGCATTGTCCCCGGTAACGCGGCTATTCCACTGGGCTCAGTGGTCCTGCCAGTTACCTTCGGGGAGACAAGGGAGAATTACCGCACCGAGTACATCAAGTTCGAGGTTGCGACTTCAAACCTCCTACCATGCCATCCTCGGCACAGACCAGCCATCGCCAAGTTCATGGTGGTACCACTACACCTACTTGGTACTCAAGATGCCAAGTCTGCCGGAATACTCACACTGCAAGGGGACTTGAAGATTTTGTTCGACTGCGACACTGAAGCCGTGGAACTCGCAGCAACCAACCAAGTACCCAATGCAATGATGGAGATCTTTGCTACGTCCAAGAAGCTCGCCCCAACCGAACTCGAGATTCGAGAAGACCGACACCAAACAAGCCTCACCATCGAGAGGAATTCCAAGTGAAGGCCATCGACCATGGGACGGGCGACAGCAGCAAGACTACCATGATTGGGGTGGGTCTTGACCCGAAATAGGAAGACGCGCGTCGGCTTCCTCGCTAACCGAGACATCTTCGCATGGAAGCCGACAGCCGGAGTGCGAGGCGATCGAGCACTCACTCAACATCGACCCTAAAGCTACCCCCCAAACGACAACACCTTCGCCGTTTACCGACGACCGACGGGATGCCATCAAGAAGGAACTCGCCAAACTACTGGCGGGCTTCATCCGTGAAGTCTTCCATCCTGAGTGGCTCGCCAACCCCGTCCTCGTCCGCAAGAAGAACACCAACGAGTGGAGGATGTGCGTCGACTACACCAACCTCAACAAGCACTGCCCCAAAGACCCCTTGGTTGCCGGGATTGATCAAGTCATCGACTCCACGGGCGCGACTGCCTGCTTCCTCATTGCTACTCCGGGTACCACCAGATCGCTATCAAGGAAGAAGACCAGGAGAAGACCGCGTTCATCACCTGCTCGCGCCATCGCTACACGACAATGTCGTTCGGGTTGAAGAACACCGGCGCCACCTACCAACGAGCTATCCAGGCCTGCTTCAAGAAGCAGCTCAACAAGAACGTCGAAGCCTACGTGGATGATGTGGTCGTCAAGACCAGAAACTCCGATACGCTCATCGCCGATCTTGAAGAGACTTTCGCATCCCTGCGAGAGTACCAATGGAAGCTCAATCCCAACAAGTGCGTCTTGACGTACCATCACGGGAAACTATCGGCTTCATCATCGCCATCGTGGCATGAAGCCAACCGAGAAGATCTCCGCCATCACCAACATGAAAGCTCTGCATCAAAGGATGTCGGCCGGGTGCATGGCGACCTGAACAGATTTATCTCAAAGCTTGGAGAATGGGGACTACCCTTCTACAAACTACTCAAGCATCAAGAGAAGTTCGCGTGGACCGCAGAGGCTGATCAAGCTCTGGCGCAGCTCAAAGACTTCCTGTCTAAGCCACCGGTCCTCATGGCTCCTCGCAAAAGGAGCAGCCATCTTGCTCTACCTCACCGCGACTACTCATGTGGTCGATCTTGCCATCGTCGTCGGCGGGGAAGAAGGCCACGCCTACCCAAATCAAAGAACCGCCACTTCGTCCGAGGTTCTCTCGAGTCCAAGGCTTGGTACCACCGGTCCGAAGCTTCACGCAGTGCTCATCACCTCACGGAAGCTACGACACTACTTCCAGGAGTACTCAATTGTTGTTATCACCGACTACCCTCGATGACATACTCCGCAACCGGATGCTACCGAAGAATCTCCAAGTGGGCGGTCGAACTCGGCGCCTCAACATCGACTTCAAGCCACGTCAATCAAGTCCTGCACTAGTGATTTCATGGCGAGTGGCGGAGAATCACCACTACCAACTCCAACCGAGCGCCCGAACATCGGGTGATGTACTTGACGGCTCACTCAAGCTCGAAGGCAGGTGCAAGGGGTGCTACCGATCTCTCAAAGGGCGAACAACTCAAGGCACGCCCCGCAGATCTTCCGGAAGGTCTCAAACAATGAAGCCGAGTATGAAGCCCTACTTCACGGGCTCCGCCTCGCAATCTCTTTGGGCATCAAGTGGCTACTAGTCTACGGCGACTCCGCGATGGTCATCAACCAAGTCAACAAGTCTTGGGATCGCAACAAGGAGAACATGGACGCCTATCGAAGTCCGCAAGCTCGAGAACAAGTTCTACGGTCTCGAGTTCCACCACGTCGTCGCGACAACAATGTTGCTCGCGACGTCTGTCAAGCTTGGTTCTACTCGGCGCAAGTACCTGCTGGGGCCTTCGTCCACGAGCTTCACGCGCCATCCATCCCGGAGTCGGCGCCAGCGACCATCGACCTGCGCCACTACGCCCGGCCAGAGGTCATGATGATTGGCGTGGTGGAGACAACCCTTCATCGACTACATCCGCGGCGAAGGTCTCATCCGACAAGAACTTGGCGAACAACTCGTCCGCCGAGCCAAGGCCTACGTGCTAGTCGGGAGACAAGCTCTGAGGAGAGGTGCTACTTGGAGTACTCATGAAGTGCATACCGAGAAGAAGGCAAGGATATCTTGGAGGAGATCCACAAAGGCATCTCTGCGGCAACCACGCGTCTTCTCGAACGCGCTAGTGAGCAAGGCTTTCCGACGAGCTTTCTCATCGCCTGGCTCCGCCGACAAAGAACTCGTCAAAAGTGCCAAGGATGTCAACTCTTCGCCAAGCAGCAACACGTCCCGGCCTACAAGCTAGTCACCATACCACCAACCTGGCCCTTTGCCTGCTGGGGGCTCGACATGATTGGGCCTCTGCCAACTGCGCCAGGAGGATTCAACAGAGTCTTGGTGGCCATCGACAAGTTCACCAAGTGGATCGAAGTCAAGCCGGTCACCTGCCCAAAGGCCGGCTGCAGTACTCGACTTCTTGGATGAACTCGTGCATCGCCACGCCCCATCGCATCATCACAGACTTGGGTTCCAACTTCAACAACCATCAGTTCTGGGAGTACTGCGAGAACAGCAGGATCGACGTCCGGTACGTCTCAGTCGCTCATCCCCGCGCCAACGGCCAAGTTGAGCACGCTAACGGGATGGTACTCGACGCTCTCAAGAAGCGATTGCACGACGCAGCCAACACCAAAGGAGGCAAGTGGATCAAGGAACTACCGCACTGGGGGGCTTCGTACTCAGCCTACCAAGCCGACGGGGCAGTCGCCCTACTTCCTGGTCTACGGCTCCGAAGCTATTCTACCTGCCGACGTGATGTGGGAATCCCGGCTGAAACAATGACGAAGGCATCTCGAAGGCGGCCAGACGGGTTGACATCGGCGACCTCGAAGAAGCCGCACGCCCCTCGTCCAATCGCAAGGTACCTCGAGGGTATCGACGCTACCATGATCCTGGCGTCAAGGAACGCTCCTTCAACGTTGGCGATCTAGTCCTCTGTCGTATCCAGAACACGGACGGACTACACAAGCTCAGCTCACAATGGGAAGGTCCCTTCTCAATTTCCAAGGTGACCAAACCAGGCTCCTACCGCCTCCAAACACTTGAAGGCAACGACATCAGCAACTCGTGGAACGTCAACCTGTGTCACTTCTACGCGTAGTCGCCGACTACTCTACGGGTCCGGTCTACGACTACTCACGGACTCCTCGTGGCGGCCTTGGACCGGCACTAGTCTCGGGACTACTCTTCTCCAAGATCCAGCGTCAATGGCTACTAACGGATCTTGGGCTACTTAGAGCGCTGAGGACTCTAGCGGTGGTCTGTAAGACCATGTACTCTAAATCCAGTCTATACGACTACTAACGGATCTCTAGCTGTAAGCGGCCTAAGGTTCCTAACGCCACTTAGCCGTAGGCGGCCTCCGGGTCCTGGTGACTACACTTGTAAATAGCCCTGACCATCCAGGTGTACTTATTCATCAAGAATAAAGTTTGATTTTCATTCAACTTATTTGTGCCTTCCAATCGTGCATCTCCTCCGAGTACCACTACTCACAAGCTCCACCACGGTTTGGTACTCCGCACACTTCGTTGTAAGTGGCGGCTACGAGTACTTATTCCATAGATATATCGTGGACAACTTTCATCGATAATCCAAACAAGTTACTAACAACTCTGTTTGTTTTACATCAACTACTTTAAGCTACTCCTACTGTACTCCTCGAAGGTTGAGCTTTTCCGCCACTTGTTCAAGAATGGCGCCATCTCCTCTAGGAGGGCTTTGTACCGATCGTCGATGCGGTTCGCTCATAAGTCCACCGGCGACTACGTTCACTGGAGCCTTGGGGAAATATGACTTCATGTATGCCAAGACTTGGTTGGGATCAACCGTCAAGTGCTTGACATACGCCGTCGCCCTTGGGGCTTCCTTCAACCGGTCCACCGGTGGAGCAATCTTGACTGCCTGTGTGGCACCAGACCTTGCAATGGATAGCGCGGCTTCCTCAAGTTCCTTGATTGGCCCCGCATGACTTCGCATAATCTTCATTGAGCTGCGAGATTTATAGCAATTGACAAGGTCACGATCCGAGGCTTCACGGCTCCATGTGCTTGATACATGGCGCAACCGAGCTGCACTCATACTCAAGTACCTCTCTTTGTCGGTCTCCGATACACGATGTTCTTCAAGTCTGCCTCCGACGCCTTCACCGGTCGACCCTTTCTTCAAGCTCTGCAGACAACTCATCACATTGTCAGATTACATCAAGGTACCCTAATAAGTACTCAAAGGCTTTGGAAGCATACCTTTATTCTTCTACGTGCGGCGACTTGTTTTTCCGAATCGATCGTCCCTCTTCACTTGCATCTCTTGCACTTCATTACGATATTGGGCGAAGGCACCGTCGAGCCTGGATTGGAGCAACGCCGAATGTTTCTTCGACTTATCGAGCTCCTTCGTACCCTTTGATGCTCGGACTTCTCGCGGGATCTTTCAATAATATCAGCGACCAAACAGATACTTTGTATTTCGTCGCACAAGACTACTTGAGGTATTCGCAATGTACCTTGACCCTTTGCTGACGCCGCCACGACTCCATGTTGAGCAACAATGGCGGATCGACAAGATTGTCTTCCAGAGCTCAAGACCCGCGGCTCGAAGATGCCTCCGCCATAGCCGCCAAGCGGATCGTGGCTTCCTCTATGATGGGCGGCGGGCGACTACGTGCATGCTTGTCCCGTGGGCGGATCGTCTGCACTTCCGCACCCATTTGGGGGCCCGCAGTCCGGCTTGTTTCTTCCATCGCCAACGGTCCTGTGGGCTCGACTCCGAGCTCCCATATGGCCACGGCCAGAATCGAGGTTCCCTCGACTTGTGCTCCTAACACAATGAGTACACGCAGTCAATCTTAGCGGCTACGACTACTATGCATGATGACTACCAGTGGTGACAGGACACATACCTTCAACCAAGGTGGCTTCCTCCAACGTCGACTCCACCGCGACTTGCTGTGGCGGTGGGGTTCGGCTCCTCGCCGAGCGGCCCTCTCCGTCGGCTGGAGTGCTGGTCTCCTCACCGTCCCATGACAGGTTTGTGGATTTCCTGCATCACGAAGTAACCAAGTCGGCAATATAAGTCTGCCGTCTACACGACTACTTGAAAGTTCATAAGCACTTACAGTGTTGACCGCACCACGGTCACGGTCGCTGCACCTAGTATACTGGCAATATCAACTATGCCAACCTCGGTGGCAGCTCCGGCCTCAACAGACGCCTCCTCTGGTTGCTCCACAGCAGCGGCGGAGGGTTTCGTTCTTCTTCAACCGATGGCTGCGGCTCCACAGCGTGGGTCTCTGCGCTGCTGGCACGACTTCTTCGGTTGACGGAGGTGGGCTGATACTCCTCTCAGCTGCCACCCCCACGGTGTCTAGGACCCCCTCGTCACCCTGGTCTACGGGGTCCGGGGAGGGGATATCCTGCAACATTACAAGATAGTTCATCGACACCACACTTATCGTGCTCGACTACTCTAATCGCGGTGTTTACCTCTTGGTGGTCGTCTCGGAGATCTTGACTTCTTGACGCGGCGTTTCCACGCCATTGCGACCTCCTCGGCGGCACCGTGTTAGCCTAGACGACGGCTCCTCGAGCCGGTCGGCATCACCGGAACACGGAGCTGGAACCTTTGCTGCGTGTTTCTTCATCTTCATCGTCATCGAGCCGGACTTGATGACAACGCATCCTTCACCGACTACGGCGCTCTTTCCCTTGGGCTCCTTTCCCTTTGTCCTTCAAGTCACGGAGGAGGCGGGCGAGAGATGTTCTCCACATCACCCTACAACATTACGAAAGGATGAGTGTGACTACGTCAAGCGAATCGTACTCGGGGCTTATGTCACGACTCGACCTGATTTGGCGTGCCGTAGAGTACCGCACCGGCACGTGTGTCTGAGGGCATATCCTTGAAGATTTTGCCCTCTCAACAAGGGCGTCGTCCTCGAGGTCAGCTGCAACCGGACGTATCCTTGTCGTCGGTCGGGTACCGAGGGTGTCTCGTGCCATCAGTGGCTGCACTCTCCTCTTCATGAAGTTGAAGGCCACGTGTTCGGCCCTCTCGACTTTCGCAAGGCCTTGATCTTCTTGACAACTCGGGTGGTTGAATACCCTCTTGCATGGTGGGCTCTGTGTTCCACCACGGCTTGTGCTGGTTGACACCCGCTCGGCCCGGCAGCTCGGGATGGTGGTTGCTGATGTAGAACCATTTGGCCTTCTCTGGTTGGAGTCTATCAACTTATGGCGGCTGGTCGGGGCATCCTCACGCATCTGAACGGCACCTCCGACTACTCGTGTATCGTTGGTGCTCGGTTGCGGCTTCAACCGGAAGAACTTCCGAAACAACACCCAGTGGGGTTTGATACCCACAAATGCTTCGCAGAAGTGGACAAAAATAGAAACATGGAAGATTCTGTTGGGGTTGAGATTAAGGTACTCGATGTCGTAGTACTGGCAGACCCTTGAAGAAATCAACGGGGCGCCAATCGCTCTGAACCGGCGAACATTGGGATTTCGTCGGGTTCTTCTCCATCGGGTATGGATCGCCGATGGTGGTGCGCCATAGATCCACCTCCTTCTCACGAAGGAACCCACTGTTGACCAAGGCGAGGAGGTCCTCGGTCTTCAGTTTCGCCTTCTTCCACTCCTTCGCCGGATTGGGGCGAGGGGCGAGTGGCGGCGTCAGCGGCCGGCATCCCAGTTTCTTCATCGCGGCTCCTTTTCTTCGACGCACCGGTCTTCTTGCACTTCGCTGGAGATCCCTTCATTCTCCAAGTGACGGGTGTCTTTACTCGCATTCGCTCGGGGCTACGGGTGACGGGTGGCGCGAGCAAATGGATCTAGGTCTCTGCGCGGCGGCGGCGGCAGGAGAGGAGCGGAGGGGGCGGCGATTCAGATCTAATCTGAGGAATGCAACTGCTAGGAGTGAAAAACCCTAAGGGACTCACCGGTTATTTATAACCGGCCCTAGCTCGGTTCTCGGTGACACGATGCGCAGACGGGTGACCTAGCGGCGGATGACTCTTCAACTTCGATTCGATGCTCTCCATCTCGGGGCTCGCCTACTAGATGACCTCGGTGGGATACAACCAGATTCAAGACCCACTCGGGACACATTCTGATCAAGATGACCCTTTAATTCGAGAGGAAGTGCTCGACTCAAGGCTCGGGGCTCCGTGCCACGTGTCCTTTTTCTCGGATTTTTGGGGATAAGATTGGCGAACTTCATATTGACCCTCGGCTTGAATCTACGATTCGACCCAAGGCTCGGGGCTACATTCCATATGGAATGCGATTCTCCGAAGTGCATTTTCCATATGGTCTCTTCATCAAGACATCGCGAGTATTATTGAAGACATTCGAGAGAAGCACTCGGGGACGCTTGGGGACTACTCGAGAAGACTTCAAGACTACTCAAAGATCAGCTGGAGTACCTTCCAGCCTCGGGATGGTTCAAGCACTCTTGAGGACTTTCAGCTTGTGGAACTCGGGGACGCTCAAGGACTACTCGCCAAGGCCATCATGACTACTCGAAGACATCCTGCTCGACTACAAAGTACTCGGGGGCTTGTCGTATGGACATCCCTGGGCCCACTACTCTGGAGAGTACCAGGACCGACTACTAGGAGGGCCCCTGGGACTACTCGACTTGGGTCACACGGCACCTGCTGGCGTGGGGCGCAAGGACTACAGAGGGATAGTACTCGGTTAGGAAGCTACACATGTCCGGATCCATGTAAAGTACTCCTAGCCGTACACGACTAGTACTCTCCCCTCAAACCGACTTGTAACCCTGCCTCCCGGACTATATAAGGCGAGGCAGGGACCCCTATCTCTTCATCCGCATCATCTTGTAAACACACCCAATCAATCCAAAGCTACACGACATCGGGGACGTAGGGTATTACGCACCTCGCGGCTGAACTGTCTAAGTGTGTGCCACGTGTCTCTCCTTCGAGTTGCCGATCTCGGCGAGGCCACATTCATCTACCTCGGGTACTCCCCTTGGTAGGTTGCCGGTCTAAAACACCGACAGCTGCCACATGGGCATCACATGGATCAAAGGGCCCACCAAGAGAAGAAACACACTCTCAACCAATGACGAGAGAGTACGTGGATCCATGGGCCCACTACCCTACGCAAACAAGCTAGAGACACTACATACACACCCACACACGCTGGTGGACCCACCTGGAAGTGGCACGAGAAAAGGCGATGCGAGGGGCGCCGACCTAGGGTCGGCCGAACCCCTGGTTCGGCCGAACCCAGGGTGGCCCCGCTCGCCTCCAGCCGCCACATGTCTCAAGTTACCGACCTAAATACTGCCTTCCACCGGTGTGCACATCCATTCTAGGTGCCAAGCTCGACTATAAATAGAGAGGAGACTAGAATAGAGGACACACTTCAAGCCAACACTTCTCTCCTTTGTATTGTCTCTCCTCTCTCATTCTCTCTTGGTGGAGGTGATTCCTCACCTCTCCATGGGTGTGTGGAGTGTTTAGCCTAGGATAGTGCTAGGTAGATAGTGGTAGAGGAGTGAGTTGAGGCTTGAGGGTGATGATCCGTTCATTGTTCGTCAAGCCTTGTACCTCTACGGATGTTGTTGTTCTTCATTTAGAGCAAAGTGAGTATTTGTGCATTTCTTAATTAGACTAAAGTGGTATTCATGCATAGGTGATATGTTCTTGTGTTCTTCATCCGTTCTTGATTAAGAGGCTAGTGTTCTTTGTGGCACAACCCTCTTGATCATATGGTTAGGCCCAAAAGAGTGCAGATCTGTTTGTGTGATTAGTCTATCTTGATCTAGCTAGAATGCATATTTGCCCTGGTATCCATTCTTCCTTGTTGCCCATGTGATTCGATGATGAGTAAGATCTAGAGCATCTACGCGGATTCATCCGTACTTATGCAGTGCTATAGCACGGGACGTCGAGCGTAGTCGAGTTATAGTAGTAGCTGGTGGTGTAGACGTGGCCTCTAGACCACGGGTTATGCTTCATTTGCCTTGTATCAAACGGATAGATAGGGGTAGGCCGCAGTAGTGACAGCCGTTGGACCCTTTGCAATCCCCCACGTTCGGATGCAGCGTAGGCCAAGGGTCGGGCTTTGTCAAAAGTCAGCGAGCCGGTGCCCGAAGCGAGTAGCTTATCACGTGTCTGATCATTCCTCTAGGATCCATGCCCATAGGAGGCCCTTTATCATCCGTCCACCATAGCTGAGGTTTGGTGTCCTTGGATATTCGTCCTGTAGATTTCCACCTCTGTTCCTTGGATTCGATAAACCCTTTTGGAATACTCCTTCAGGGGAAGTGCTACAACGGAGTATCCATGCGCTTACAGATTCGTTCGCACCCGTCAGCATACCCGGGTGTTCTTACACACTCACGTTAGATGTGCTACTAGTGGTGATGTTAAGAAATACCAACACTCACCTTGTGTGTACGAGGCCATCGGCCCCGAATTCTCGTATTAGCATGCACATGATTAGTTTGACACCCAGGTAATTCATGTTCTACGTCTACCCATCGGTCAGTGCCACAAATGATTAGTGTAAGTCACTGGTGGCTCGATACGGTTTGATCCCTCTCATCTTGCAGGAGCTTTTTTTCAGCTATTCATAACTGATGGATCATCATTGTCCACTTGGTGATGTTACAAACACAATTTGACCCGGATGTGGACGTGGTCGTAAGAGGTCAAGAGGAAAGTTTGGCTGCATGGATGCACAACAACTCAATCACAGCATGACGTCTCTCGTGCAGCCTTCTATTATCAGAGTTTAGTTCGGATGTAAATAATATTTTTTTACTTGATTGATATTCAGTTGATGGGATATTTATCGTTATGTGATACTAGATGCAAAATAAGTAACAATAATGAAAGGATAAATATTTAGCTGTAGTCTCGGTTTGATTTCAACCATCGAATTTGCACTGGTAGAGACTGAGGCTTTGGTACGCCCCTTTAGTCCCGGTTCAACTTTGGAGCCGGGACTAAAGGCCTTTCGTCGACGTGGCCCGAAATGGGTGTTGTGCGGCCCCTTTAGTCGGTTGGTATTTCCAACCGTGACAAAAGGGGCTCCCAACGGCTCCATCCGGCAATTATTGCCCCTGGACTTTAGTCCCGGGTGGTGTTACTACCCGAGACTATGGCCGGCCTCCCCATAACCACTGTACCTCCTTCTTCCTCCTGCCACCCGAACCATTCACCGTACTCACTCACCCGCGAGCTCAAGCTCCTCCACTCCATGCATGGTGACTCAAGCCTAGGGTGTTCTTTGCGATTTTTCTTCATTAATTTGTGAAGATTTCTCTCCAAAGTGTTGTCAAGGTTGGAATCTTCATCCTCCCTTCATTTGTTGTGATTAAATTTTGTTTTATGGTTTAGAGATGGAGAAAATAGAAATTTTAATTTGTAGCTAGGTAGGAGGAGCTTAGAGAGATGAGATTTTGTATATATACGTGAAAATGTAGTTAGGACGGTACTTGCATTGTTCCTTCTTTCATTAAATTTGTATTAAGCATTCTCTTATTTTCTTGTATTTCATATAGAGAGAAAATTGAATTTTACTTGTACATATAGTTTATAAAATATATGCTCATAAAGAAAATAATGGACATACAGAAAATGTACTAGGTATTTCCATTCTTTCATCATTTGGAAAAGCTTTTATTTCTAGGTAGCTATAGGAGGAAATAGAAGATTAAATTCTTTTATTAAGTATTTTTTGTTTTTATATAGAATAAATGTAAGTATTTTCTTATTTTTCTTGTTTTTGATATACAACCCACGTCCTAATTAGAACATCTCCGGCCGGGTGGGGAGCTGAGATGTGTAGCTAGATAGGAGATGTAGGGCATGGTGATGTAGTACTGTAAGTGAGAGAGCCAGGTGTATATGACAGTGAGGTGAGACTATTGTAGTTCTCGGAGCATCTGGGTCGTCTGAGTCGCTGGTTCATAAAGGTTATGTACATTAATAATAGTGTTGAATTTTATCCCCTTTTGTTTTCCTATTTATGCATATATTGAATCCAATCTATATATGTAAACTAATCCTACTTATTGTGAATAATGTGTGTTATTTTGATTTGGATATAGTTTGAGCTAACAATGTCGTCGTCAAGTGGCGTTGGTAATGGCGCCCGTGGTCGTGGCATAGTCCGTCGCCGTGGCGGGCGTGGTGGCCATGGCCTTGGCCGTGGAGGTCTTGGTGGCGGTGTTTGGGAGGACCCGTTGCCTCGACGTCCAGGATTGCACTTTCACCGCGAGATTACCTTGCAAATGGGTCATCCGGGATGTGTAGCCAACGTGGTAATATAAGAATTGAAATTAATTTGCTTTACATAGAACTTTTTTCATTTCACATGGAAAATCTATAATTTTAGTTACATATATACTTATTGTAGGTTATCAACAATATCAGATGGCTCAGAGACATTATCGATGATATGAGTGGCACTCCTCCTCACGGCAAACCAGTGTGTTGATGAGAACATGGCAAGAGTGCATATCTCTTTCACCGTGCACCGCCGATATGTAGACTACGGCCGATTGCGATGGCGTGCCACCGATGGTTCCCATTGCAACAGTTGGCTCAACATCACCTATTCGGTTAACTCGAGAGAGGCGCCATGGAGAATTGTCTACAACATGACTCGGTTGTATGTTGGGTGCTGTGCCCAACCTTTCCTATTTAAATTAAGGCAACTCGAGGCGGGTGAAGGCAATGTGGTTCGAGACTACGTAGAGGCTTTGCAGGCTCATCGAGTTTTGGTATAATATACATATATATAAAGATTTTTTATTCATTCTGAATTAATTTGTTTCTGGTACATATATATTTTGAACTTTCATAAGGTTATTATCTCATCATCATCTGATTGTGTGCAGGATCACTCTGGTTCTACCTATGCTTCAATTAGCTTCCGTGCGATTCTTAATCAAGTCGTGGAAAGAGTTGGGGTGGATTACTATGGTGGGGAGCCGTTTTCACCAACAATTGGAAGAGTCACAATTTTAACTTTCTACAAGCCAAACGAGGCTCCATTGTTTGATGTTTGCGGTCTTTGTTTGTGATCCTCAGGAAGGAGGAGAGTGCACTACACGCTCTAACTTATTTTGAGGAGTTCTAGGTCGGAGGATTGCAGACATTAACCATATTTCATATCTACAAGGCGTCTTTGCCGGTAACATTATGCATGCATGGATCGGGGCTTTGTCACTGTACCTATTATATGATCTTGTATTAATTAGCTAGCTATGTGAACCTTTATGAACTTATTATTATTTATTATTAATTAGCTACTTTATTATGAATTCATGTATTGTCTTCAACATGTTCAGTAAGCATGTTTATTATTTTGAGTTGGTTTGGTACTATTTTCAATTTAATTGAATTTGCGCTTAGAGGGATTCTGATGAATACCATGCATTCAGACATATATTGCACTACCTCCAGTACCGATAGGAGCAAGCTGCCCAAGCTTTCGGTGACACCTCTCAGGAGGTCAGCTCCAGCATATATATCTAGCTCTTAGACACCTTTTCCAGAGAGTGAGAGAGAGAATGCCGACATCTTACTTGAACAGCTTACTAGATCGGAGGTTACGTGCGCTATATATGTCAGCTTCTAGCATTTAAACCAGTACTTGAAACACATATCTATGAACTCACGTATTGTCTTCAAATCATCAACATGTTCAGTAAGCATGCATGTTTATCATTTTAAGTTGGTTTAGTACTATTTTCAATGTAATTGAATTTGTCCTTAGAGGGATTCTGATGAATACCATGCATTCAGACATATATTGCACTACCTTAGAACTGGATGATGAGAACTGGAGGCCTACCTACATTCTTCCTGAACATGTTGATCATTCCAAGACAATATGTGAATTCATAAATGTGTTTGAAGCAGAGGTTCAAAAGCTAGAAGCTGACCAGTTTCAGCTTGGGACTTGTACTCATTGGTATTAATTAATGTCGTGCCTTGTAATAGCCATCAGGTGACCTCTGTATATATGTCATTGTACCACAATTGCGACAATCATTGGATCCTATGTGAACTACAGACATCTGGCCATTTGTTGTGATACAATGACATACAGAGGTCACGTACCTAATGGCTATTTTTTTATCTCCATTATTAATGACCATATTTTTTATAAAATAATTTCTAAAAAATTAGCTAAATGTAAAATTAATAATTAGTTCTATTGATCATTATATCAAAAAGTAAACAAAGACAAAGATGAAGAAGGGTGAGTTTGATGATATATTTCATTATGAACTGGATGATGAGAACTGGAGGCCTACCTACATTCTTCCTGAACATGTTGATCATTCCAAGACAATATGTGAATTCATAAATGTGTTTGAAGCAGAGGTTCAAAAGCTAGAAGCTGACCAGTTTCAGCTTGGGACTTATACTATATTTTCTTCAAATCATCAACATATTCACGAAATACTCACCAATTTTGAGATTTTTCTGAGTTGGTTTACTAATATTTTCAATTTAATTCATTTTCCGCGCGACATCACCCGGTAATTTGACACAAAGTCCACCCATGAAAAGATCCGGAATGGTGTCAAACTTTGACACAAAGTCATTTATCAGTCGATTCAATTAATGATGCATAAACTAACTCAAATGAGTTTTTTTAGTTATTTCAAATGAAGCTTGCCTGCTTGCCCAGCATTTGGAACATATATATGAAAATTGTAAACGAAAATTAGAAAGAATTGTTTCAACTCTTGAAATAATATGTGCATAGAAAAGTAGGTATTTTTTGTTCTTAACTTAATATAATTTTGCATGGCACAAATATTTTAACTAACGATTTTTTTTAAATGTTCCAAGCAAAAGGAATGAGAAAAATGAGGAAGGAAAAAAGAAATGTTAACTTCCCGCGCAAAATTGCGCTTTAGTCCTGGGTGGTGTTACCAGCTGAGACAAAAGGACCCCTTTTGTCTCGGGTGGTAACACCACCCGGGACTAAAAGGCGAAATTTTGCCTTTAGGGGGCTCACGTGAAACACTTTTGTCACGGGTCGTGACACCACCGTGACAAAGGGGCCTTTAGTCTCGGGTCGTAACACAACCCGGAACTAAAGGGGCTTTTGTCTCGGTTGGGAACTCGACCCGTGACAAAAGGGGTGGGGTGTATATAAGGCCCGTCGCCTTCCAGATCGGCACTTAGCCGCATTTCTCCCCCAAATCGCCGCCTGGCCTCGTCTCCGTCGTCGTTGCAGCCGCCGCCGCCCCTCCTCGCCGCGCCCTCCCGACGTGCTCCCGACGACGGCCCCACCCGACGCCGCCCCTCCCGACGCCGCCCCTTCCCGCCGCGGCCCGACCACGCTCGGCCCTCCCGACGCGCCTTCCCGCCGCGGCGCCGCCCCTCTCCTCCACGCGCGCCGCCCCTCCAGATCTAGCCGTACCCGGCGGTCAGGGCCGACGCCACGCCGCCGCTTGCGGGCCCGTCTGACGCGGCGCGCGTCTCCGATGGTCGGCCGCCGCAAGACGCTGGTTTTGCCTTTGTCGACGAAGTCCGGGAAATGCTTATGTCGGCAAGCATTTAATTAAATTTTAATTTATTTGATTTAGTTTATCAATTGATATGTATAGTTATAAAAATTTCAGATATGCATAAAAATTTTAAATTTATAGGAATGGAAAGAAATTTAATTACAAATAAATTGTAATGCTTTGTATATTTTTGTGTGTATATACAGTCATACATATAAATTTATTAGTTTCGACACCTACGACTATAGACCAAATTCTTATTTGTGTATTTGAGTTCTTAATTGTTTTCTAATATACAATTTCATAGCCGAACAAGTGACTTCGAGACAATGACTTCGTCACCTCTGTCATTCTCCCACACGACACCGCCACCAATAAGCATCATTCGTCCACAAGTTAGTAGAAATATTTCGACTTAGTTTATTCCAGAAATTCATACAATATTGTTGTTTATTCCAGAAATTCAAAGAAAATTCTTGTTTATTCAAACTATTCTTAGTAAATTCTTATTTATTCCAGAAATTCATACGGCCATCTTGATTATTCCAGAGATTCCTAGAAATTTGTTGTTTATTCCAGAAATTCAAAGAAAATTCTTGTTTATTCTAACTATTCTTAGTAAATTCTTGTTTATTCCAGAAATTTATAAGGGCATCTTGATTATTCCAGAAATTCTTAGAAATTTGTTATTTATTCTAGAAATTCAAAGAAAATTCTTGTTTATTGAAGAAATTCATAGTAAATTCTTGTTTATTCTAGAAAGTCTTAGAAAATTGTTGATTATTCCAGAAATTTATAGAAAAATCTTGTTGTTTATTCCAGAAATTCATAGAAACTTGTTGTTTATTTCAGAAATTCATAGAAAAATCTTGGTTATTCCAGAAAAATCTTGTTTATTCTAAAAATTTTTAGAAAATTCTTGTTTATTCCAGAAATTCATAGCAAATTCTTGTTTATTCTAGAAATTCTTAGAAAATTCTTGTTTATTCCAGATGGATGACAACAATGACAACTTTATGGCCGACATTATTGCTAGTGGTACAAATACCATTGCAACCTTCACCGACGAGGAGTGTAGTCAGGCGGACATGTACTTGAACATACCTCTGACTGAGGTGATGTTGCCCCCGTCGAGGACACAACAGCAAATAATGAGGACAATGCTGGAAACAATGAGGAAAGTCTTGTGAATGATAGTATTGAATGTTCCCACGAGGTATATATGTATATGTATATATATATATGTCATGCATTAAGTTCATAAATCTTATTTCTCTAACCTCAATTCTTACATAATTAATTAAATAACGAATCTGCAACTTGTAGGCTTCATACTCAACATCAAAAAAGACAAAGAGAGGACGTACACAAGTACTCACCGGCCATGTCATGTATCATATCACGTATGTCGAGGTTGGCCAACCATGTGCTCCAAAAAAGATTAAGGACACGTATGTGTCGTAGTGCGGGGCCATTGTAAGGGACAACGTGCCCATCACCACAGAGAATGGAAGGAAAAGTAATCCACACATGGTTCCGACTCAGTGAAAAATTTGTTGTGGGATGAAATTCTAAAACACTTCACACTTCCTGAAGGTGTTGAACCAAACGATGTGAAGCGTTGGACTCTCACGAGGATGGCAACACAATAAGTTCAAGCAAAGAATCGGATAAAGATTATATCAAGAAGAATCGAACTCCAAATTGGATTGAATATCCCAAGTTAAAAGAACAATGGACGTCCTTTGTGGAATACAAGAAAAGTGAAGATTTCGCCAAGGCGAGTGCACGAGGGAAGAAAAGTCAAGGGAAGAAAAGTCGTGGTAAGAAGGGGCACGACCATCATCTTGGTCGAGGTGGTTACGCACTTGCAGTTCCCAAGTGGTGAAAGATGGAAGAAGACCTTCTCGCACAAGGTACCAAACCAGCGGTCTATGAGTGGCCCGAGCGAGTGAAGAATTGGTTTATGCTCATGGAGGCACAATTAACTCTGAAGATGGTACCCTTGATTTCCCACCCTCGTTACGAGAGGCTGCACTTGAAATATTGAAAACAATTGAAGATGTCAAAGCGGACAGAGTGAAGGTTGACAGAGAGATGGATGAGCTCACTATGGCGCTCAAGAATCCAAAACACCCAGGACGTTGCGGGGGTTATGGGGTGGTACCATGGAAATTTGCCTTTAGGGGAGACTTTGCCACCTATCGAAGCCACAGAAGAAGAAGAGAGCGCGAAGAGGAGGAACGGCGCCAAGCGATAGAGCAAAGACTTAAAGAACACGAAGAAAACATGACGGTGGAGATTGAACGGCGAGTGGCCGCCGCAATAAATGAGATGGCCCCATCTAGAGGACTGCCCCTAGTACAAGTGGATCCTTCTACTCGCAAAAGCAGTTGTGCTTCCACAGTGGTCCCCGAAGAGCAAAGGGCAATAGAAGGAGTTCAAGTGGACGACAACCAACGGTACCCTGTGGATGACATCTGTCGACGCACCCCATGTGAGCTACACAAGCCATTCGGCAACATCAAAATGAAGGTATGTATAATTCATGCTTTTATTAGCTCAATAATTAATGCATATGACTTTGAAATTTCTGGGCAGACATTCACAATGACGGTATAATTCATGCTAATAATAATTAATTAATTATTATTTCTCTACATATATACAGGTGGCGGACGGAAGTGCTTTTGCGCATTTTCCTGGACAGACAAGCCACGGTATGCTGATTCCACCTGGCTACGCCTCAGTTAGCATAGAGAACATTTGTCAACCTGCTTTTGAGGAGCTAGAGCTAGATATCCCAGGAGGTGATGGGGAAAAGACACTTAAGGATGCACTACACGGTATCATATTATGGCCAAAATGTTACATCGTCATAATCCCCGTGAATGATGGATCTCCGAGAGATCCCCTGGAGCCTCCACAATCATCTCCGTCATCACTACACGCCGCTCACCTTCTCCGCAAGAACCATACAATCCGGGAGAAGCGAGCTCCAGCGATCACGATGATTCCAGCGACGATCACGATGATGACATCCCTCCCAATTCACCTCAGCAACAATAATCGGAGTCAGAGCAAATGAGGTCTCGAGCACAATCTTGCAAGTCGGTGCAACCACCAAAGAAAACGAAACGACCGGCAAAGAAAAATCCCGAGCCAACGAAGCTACCATGGGAGAGGACAAGAAGAACAGGAGCCGATTGCGACAAAAGAAGTCGCGGACTGGTTTGCAAAAGTGAGAGAAGAAACTCGACAGGAACTGCTGGAGGCCAAAAAATGAAGGTCAAGGCGAGACTCCGCTTTCATACATGAGATGGAAGAAAACAGAGAAGGGTAGAGTTGAAAGCGGACTATGATCTGCTCGGTGGACAAGTCTTATCAAAAGAAGAGCGACGAGGGTCGCCGAATAGTTACATCGAGCAAATACACGACGCTGTCGGGGACTGCCACAAACAAGAACAAGGAGAAGCAAATAGATGCATCGACGACCAATCCGACTAACTTGTTTGCGGGCCTCAGTGCAGAAGAACAAGCAGCTATTGAAAACATGTATGCAGAAGAACTGACTCATGTCATTAACTTTTATGAACAAACAGGGATGCCTTTTGGTGGTATTCTCGGCCTTCAAGACCTACCAGCGGATAAAAATTTCATACCTAGATGGCTCTTTGAGCTAGGACAACCTTTAGTGAAGCCGGAATTGGTCAACAAGCTCCCAACTAAGATGCGCAGATTTCATAATTGGTACTTGAAGAAGTCAGCTCATGGCCTGGAGATGTTTGGTATGCTCGTGAGACCTGGAGATTTTGCCCTTCAAAACGAGAAGGTGGTCTGGCTCTGATTCAATGATATCTATGAAGTTTACCATCTGGACGCCGTGAATACCGATCTTATGATGGCCTGGTGTATGTAAGTGACATATTTTCATATGTTTATTAATAAATTTATTACATTTGTCGATCTACTAATTAACATTTGGTTTTCTTCTTGTGTAGCCTGCAACTTACTGAGATGCGAAGGAAGGGTTATTCAAGAGTTGCTTTCATGGACCCATCAAAAGTTAACCAACAGGAGATCCGGGACCAACGAAAAACAACAATCGAGACAATTTTTAGGCACTTAGATGAGTTTCATTACAAGAATTGTATACTACTGCCTTACAACTTCAAGTAAGTACGATTGTCATCTAATTATCCTTGTTAATTCTATTTAGTCAATTCTAATCTTTATGAGCATGCATACAGTTTCCACTGGGTTCTACTAATAATCACAGTCGACAAAAGCAACATCAATGTGTATGATTCATTGAGAAAAGGTCCCTCACAATACCAAGACCTTCAAGAAGTATTTCACAAGTAATAATTCTATCTATGATATTTTCTTTAATGCAATATATATATTTAGCTTTTGTACTAACATTGTATCTTTTATTATTTTCCCTCAGAGCTTGGACCATGTTCATTGCAAAACACCGAGGACCATTTCGAAAAACAATTAGATGGGTCACTAATTTTCCAGACGTATACCAAATAACAACTTCAGATTGGGAATATTTAAAATGTATAACACTAGTATTTCATAACCTGTTCTCCTCTCCACTTTAGTGTTTGAGACAAAAATCAGGAAATAATTTATGCGGGTACTACGTCTGTGAGCACAAACACGCTTACTGTGGCAACTCGGATGATGATAGTGTAAGTAAAATAAACCTATTAATAATACATCATTTTTATCCTCTTTTGTATATTTAATCGCTCTGTAATATATTAACCTATTTGCAAATTTAGGATTATAAAAGGGCGCACTCATTGAGAATGATGATCTCTTGGCAATTCAAGAAGCTCTCATGGGATTCCTCATGCACGGTGGTTGATCCAAAAGGAAAACATTTTATGACAACCATCCAATTGACCGACTCACCTCAGGAAAGTTAATTGAGACTAGAAATTTGAACCGAATGATATTTTGATGTATATATACTATAGGGTTTAGAGTTTTGATGTATATATACTAGTTTAAGAAAATACTATTTATTTTGATGTGCATAAATTATTATGTGTATATACATTTATAAGTTTATATATGTAGATATATAGGGTTTATATATAAGTCTAAGTGCGTATATGGTATATATATAGACAGGTATACATAGGTACAAGTGCAAATATGTATACGTACATATACGGGTTAGACAACAATTAGAATATGCGCTCAAATTGAAAAAAAAAGACGAGACCCTTTAGTCACGGTTGGTATTACCAACCGAGACTAAAGGGGTGGCGCAGCGGCGTGCCCCTTTAGTCCAGGTTCGTTCACCCGGACTAAAGGGGGCCTGTCTCTCATCATTAGTCCCGGTTGGACATGAGAGACCTAAGGCCTCTACCAACCGGGACTCAAGCCCCTCTCCCTACCCGTGTTGAAAACCATGTATCTTTGATCACTCAACTATATAAACCGTGTATAATTAACCATAACACCCTTTCAAACCCTATTTTGACTGGATTTAAGTGGTTTTGACCACCACGTTAGATCCACATGCCATATCACCTTGCTGACTCAGATGGACCCCACAGGTCAGGCCATGTGCCTTCCTCGTCTCTTCCAGACCTGTTCGTGGTGGCGGCGTGCAGCGGAAACAGGACGACGAGCCCCTCCATGGCGGCGGCGGCGCGCGTGGCGCGACACGTGGACGAGGCTCGCACTGCCCCGAGCGGCGGGCGTCTGTCCGGCGAGGCGGCGCCGGTCTCAAACGGCACGTAGGAAGCCGCCGTCGAGGCAACTGCCATCATGGCAGCGGCGACCTTGCGCTGGGATTTGACGGCAGCCAGGGGCGGGCCTACATGTATTCATGGGTATTCAACTGAATACCCATTATTTTGGCAAAAGTTTTTTATATATATAGTGCATCCTTTGGTATACGTATAAAGAAACAAAATAGACGTACCCAAATTGAATTTAAACAAAAGAAGCCCACCTCAACATCTATATGGGTCGCTTTCCCTTAACTCACTGCTGGCCCATGGCCCAAAATCGGCCCGATCCACCCCTCTGTGTCCCTGTCGTGAGTCCAAAGACCTCGATTCTACATTTCCAACCCCTACCGCACTACAATGGCAGACGGGCGGCGGCGGTGGGAGTCCAGACAGGCGGATGGCGAGCCGGCAAGGGATTCCGATTCGACAAGCTGCCCGGTGATCGGTGGCGGCAGCCGGCTTATCCTTGAGGCGCGTCAGCGCGGCCCGCGGCGGCCTGCGAGGCTGCGTGCGGCACCACAGTAGCAGATGGCGGTCGGCCCGGCGGCCAGCGGCGCCACGCGATAATCGGTCGATGCGGGGCGGGGACAGGAGAATCCATTTCTTGGCTTCTCTCAGCTCTCCCAATCTCCCTTCTCTTCTGAAATTGGGACTGACCGATTGATGTGAGCGTTCCTAATTTCCTATTATTTGTACAATTGGGATTGCATAGCATGATAGCAATCTGCTAAATTAGTCGATTTGTTGAAGCTTGTGGGTTCATGACATGACAATGTGACCATCAGGCAACTTGCCATCAGGTGTAGGTCAGAAACATGAAGAGGAGGAAGAATGCTACTGCTGATTTGAGATCTTTCTTAGCAAGAGCTGTTGCAAAAAAGAGACAACCTGAACCGGAGTCGTATTGCAATGAAAATCAGATGCAGATGGTGGTGTTTTAAGAGCACAGTGGTAGTGGACAAGTCTCTGTTAGTAGAACAAACACAGTATCACCTAAATCAAACACTGAATCAATGGCGCTGCTATAATTCTGTGTTATCAAACTACAGTATAATTTAGGTTGTAAAAAATTTTGCTGCATATAATTTTGAATACCCATGGACCAAATCCTGCGCCCGCCTCTGACGGCAGCAGTGGCGGCGGCCCCGCAGGGGAGGGTGGCGGCGGCCAACGCAGCACGGCTAGGTGGCCGGATGGTGGCGCAGCAGTGCGGGACGGCGAGCAGCGCAGCAGCGACGAGCCATCCCTTTCAATCCCAAACGTCGAATCGAATCGATCTAAATCGGTAGGTATGCATCAGTCAGTACAGTGCTCCTCTTTTTCCACACGATGCAACAGCATACAAAGCAAATAGAACAGAGCAGGAATTCTTGATTGCTCCAAGGGATTCACTGGATTGCTCCAAGGAAGTCACGGGAAGGAACAGAGCAGAGCAGGTGGCGCCTGCGTGCGGCCGGAGCCAACGGCGGTGCCTCGCGCGGGGCTGCGCGCGTAGGTAGGAGCCCTGCCGTCGGCCCGCTGGCCTCACGCCGCAGGGAGGAGGGGATGCTGGCGGAGGGTATAGATGTCCATGCCCCTATGCCACCACCTGCCGCAGCAACGCCTGTGCACGCCCACGAACCCTTTTCCGTGCCGGGCCGCCCGGTTGGCAGAGCCAACCCGGCGAGACCCGTGCCAGCCCGTGGCACGGTGGAGAAGCCGCCGCCGCCAGGATGTGGAGGAGAGGAGGACGGCGCCGCCGGATCCGGGAGGAGGAGGAACGGGGAACGGCACGGGGTCCGGGAAGAGAGGAAAGGGGATCGGCCTACCGATCCGGAGAAGCAAAGTGACGGGAGGAGAGGGGGAGCGGCATCGTCGTAGCCACCGCGGAGACAGGCGGCCCGCCCGCCTCCTGCAAGTGGATCGAGGGAGAGCTGGAGAGTGGAGACTGGAGCGGCGGTAGAGGAGAGGAGAGGGAGCCGCGCCGCCACGCCGGCCGCCGGCGGTGGAGCCGCAGAGGAGAGGTGCGGGTGGCAGCACCGAGAGACACGGCGTGGTGAGAGAAGGGCGGTGAGCTTGGGAAGGAACAGCTAGGGTTTGTTGTTAGTCTTTTATATGATGTGGAGGTTGTCGCGTCTTGGGGTGTGACGCCACGCCCGTGCCGGGGGCCAAGACGGGCCCAGGCCACCGTGCCGTGCCGTGTTTGGGCTGAACCAAAAAAGTCGTGCTCCCGAGCGGGCTCACGGGTTGCGGGCCAAATGGACATCTATAGCGGAGGGGAAGAGATGTCGGCAGAGAGGAAGAGGAGAGGGAAGAGAGAAGGGGAGGAACAGGAAGAAGATAATACTGACAAGTGGGCTCCTTCACCATGTGGTGTCCAAATCAGCAAAACGACTCAGCAAAATTGTCTGATGGTCGAATATGAACGGTTTTAAAAGTTGTGTGGTTAAAGATTTCTGATTTTACGGTTTGATGGTTAAAACCAAACTGAGGTGTGGTCAAAAATGAATTTCTTCCAAAATAATAGTAGTAGATTTATTAAAAACAAAAATAATATAATATGTAAAATTTTCTATTGAAATAAATTATTTGATATATTGTTGGCTAAAGTTAAAAAAATGTTTGACTTTGGAAAAAAAACTTAAATATAGCTATATTATGGGATGGATTGAGTAGTACTTAAAAGCTCAAACAAACATTGGAAATTCACGAATGGCACATGAAAGTTATGATCTAAGTCCACTCCAACTTTCAATTTCAGATTTCAGATTTGATTCTCTATTAAATTTAAAAATCACAAATGCATTGTGGAATGCCACAATAGCTTAAAAATCACATTTGACTAGTCAATTTTTTAGGTTTGAAATTCTGTAAGGGTATATGGGATATCATCGTCACTGATTCATAATTTTCCTTTACAAAATTAGAACCATAGAGTTTCATTTGAATTTACATAATTTGCAGCTTTTTTAGCTCACTTGCAAAGTTGCAATTTGACGAGGCTAATCACCTCTGCGGTTCAAGTGAACACCCCCGCCGCAACTGCTAACCCACGCGCCCAGCTCGGCCGCCGCGGGCGGCGGACACTGCCTCCGCGCGAACAGCAGCAGGGGGAGCACGATTCCTCCGCCGCGTCCGTCAATTTCCGGTAATCCACCTCAATTCCTTGCCCTGCGCTCGCTGCTCCTCTCTCCCTCTATTCCTCTTGCCCTCGCCGCGGCCCGCGCACGCAAGGTGTTCGACACATTGCCTGTGTGTCTCCGCGCGCGCCTGCTGGACACGTGCTAGCGTCTTTCTCCAGGTTTCTTGATGCACGGTGTTTATACGCGTGCTGCTTTCTTGGCGTATCTTCAAGGACGGCCCACTCGATGGCGGAGATGACGGGGCCGTCGTGGTCGGACATCCCGCTGGATCTCGCCGGCCGGATCCTCCGCCGCCTGCCTGCTCACGTCGACCGCCTCCGCCGGTTCGCCGCCGTGTGCCCCGACTGGCGTGCGGCCGCCGCTGCTCCTGCTGCCGGACGCCACCGTGTTCAGCGTCCCCGGAATCAAGCTGTTACGCTTCCCCTGACTGCGCGGCTGGCTACGGTTATTTGCGATTCTGCTCCCTTTTTGGTGAAATTTCTTGCCCACTAGACAGTTTCGAAGAAAGAGAGCCGAAGACCAAAACTATGCCAAGTCCTGAAGACCGTGTGGAAGGTCAGTGTGTGCAGCGGAAGTCCAAAAGTGCATGTGAATGAGTGGTCAAGCTGCATAGCCACAAAGTTGACTCTTGACTGGAAGACAACCAATGCTGCCGCAAATTATTGTACCTTCACGCGGCATTGCTCGATGCTTCACTCACTTTGTCTCTCAATCAATCCAGAAAAATATATAAGCCATTCTTGACCGACTCTGCGACCCACTCTGCAAAAAGTTCGTCATATATTAGGTCCTGCCCGAGTGACCCATCATCAATCAAACTAGTTGGGGACGGGGGCGATAGGGACCCGATTAGTTATGATTAGTCACGATTAATCGACTTATCGGTGCCATAGCGACTAGGCTCGATTATACGATTTGAAAACATTGCTCCGGAGGAAGATGGCAAATATCTTCAACAAGTGCAAGCATCAGCACAAGATTGTTGGAGCTCTCCGGGACATGAACAGGAGAGTCGAGGAGGTGGCTGCAAGGCGTGACAGGTACATGGTCGACAATGTCATCGCCAAGCTTGCAAGTCCTGCTACCATTGATCCTCGTCTGCAGGCCCTATACAAGAAGACGACGGAGCTTGTTGGTGTTGAGAAGCAGAGCGAAAAGCTCGTAAACATGTTGTCCCTTGGGGATGATGTTCATGGGTCCAGTGAGGAAATGAAGATTGTCTCTATAGTTGGATTCGGAGGTCTTGGCAAGACCACTCTTTCCAAAGCAGTCTATGACAAACATAAACCAGCATTTGATTGTGGGGCTTTTGTTCCAGTTGGCCAGGATCCTGACATGAAAAAGGTCTTGAGGGATATTCTCATTGGTTTTAACTACATGAATCCAAATGTGATGATATTGGATGAAAGGCAGCTCATCAATGAACTAAGGAAATTCATCCAGTACAAGAGGTATGAGAACCTACTCATCAGCATGAGATTTTTGTTTTAGTAGCTGAATATGTAAGACACTCCTTCAATGTTGCATTCGCAGGATAGGCTATTTGTGGATGAGATAGATACTTACACATAGCTATAGCATCACAACTTGTTTTTAGTTGCAACTGGTAGTAGTGATGTTCACTTTACTACCAATATATATAATAGAAAATTTTGCTGTGGTTTACAAACACTCTTTGGACCTCAATTCGTGTAGAGAAGTTAACCCAATGGTGCTACAATTTTTTTATGCAACAATGGTGCTACAATTATATCTAATGCTTTATAATTTAGCACAAACCCATATATATTTACCGAAGAAGGACAAACACTACAACAGAGAATAATCAGCCTAAACTAAACTGCACACATGGACAGAACAAGAATATTAAGGGGCTGGTGCATTATAGCACATTATTTATGTTGTCAAAGCACATGGCAATGAACAATTAATTATTTAATTTGTATGCTAATTATATTTACAAAATGACATAAACATATTAGGCTATAAAGCAAAATGCATCCAAAGGAACTTAACTGAGGCATCAGAGTTGCCTGCGGACTGGACAAGAACATTGAGAATATGATCACTATCTATTATAGTTATGAATTAATGTTTCTTTTTATTTGATAGAATATGGATTATGTGCTGCATATGTTTTCTAAAATAAGTTCTTATACAGTATGGATTTTTAAAAGTTTCTTCCATCAAACATTGTTTGAACGAATTTCTATACAATTTTCAACTTTATGATATATATTTAGAGAGATTTTAGAGTGATTGAAAAAAAATGAGAGACGTACATCCTTAGAAATCGAACGGTGAAAACAAAAGAAGTACCGTGAAGTACCTAAAGAGAAGTACCAATTTGGTTAGACCAAATACCCAAAAAGTGAGAAATTACTACGATGCACTTTCAATTATGTGCAAATCTATTTAATTCTTTTTTGGCACGCAAATAAGAAAGGAAAGTACCTACAAGTAACATTGGTACTTTAAAACCATTGTAAGAGCTTTGTTACAATGGTTTAAAAGTACCTACCGGTACTTGTTGCTACTTTTGTCTTTTATTTTTATCCATCATATCTCATCTACAAAAATAATTAAAAAGGTTAAATTTAAAGACTATTTTTTGTACTTGGCCCCACCAATTTGGTTCTTCTCTTTAGGTACTTCATAGGTACTTCTTTTGTTTCCAACGTTAGATTTCTCGTTATGGATAACTCTCATTTTTTTCAACCATTCTAAAAATTCACATTTAATTTATCTGCACTAGATTTATATAAGTTTTGTTTGACAGTGCAATTTTTGTGTGTTCTTACAAATGGTTGACAACTTGGTGTGATTCGTGCCTTACATTCTTCCCACTTGGTGCAGTTACTAATTAATGTTTTTGTCCTTGTACTATCCATGTGGACAACTAGGTGTTTATTTGTTATTGATGACATATGGGATAAAAAATCATGGGAATTGATCAGATGTGCTTTGCAACATAGTAACTGTCGAAGTAGAGTAGTGGTGACTACTCGTATTTTTGAAGTCGCCACACATATTGGTGATATTTACAAGATTCAACCACTTTCTCGCGATGACTCTGAAGTATTACTATATTCTAGAATAACTGGTGGTGAAGACATATTTCTCGACAGTCTTTCAACAGAGGCATGTGACAAAATTTTGAAGAAATGTGGTGGCGTGCCATTAGCTATCATTACAATATCTAGCTTATTGGCAAGTAAATCAGGGGAGGACTGGGCTAAGGTGTACAATTCTATTGGTTTTGGTGACAGAGGCAATGACATTGTAGACAATACTAGAAGAATATTGTCATGCAGCTACTATGACCTCCCTTCACATCTAAAGGCTTGCTTGCTGTATGTAAGTTTATTTCGGGAAGAGTATGGGATCGAGAAAAATCTTTTGATATGGAAGTGGATAGCTGAAGGTTTTATCCGGAATGAACAAGCAAAAACAGAGATAGGACTATTTGAGCTCGGAGAAGGGTACTTCAATGAGCTAATAAACAGAAGCATGATCCAACCGATGGAGGATAACGGGTATGTATATGGTTGTCGTGTTCATGATATGGTGCTTGATCTGGTCTGTTCATTATCGAATGAAGAAAAGTTCATTATCCAATGACCAACAAAAACTCATAGGTAGCAATACTCGCAGATTTGCCGTGCACGGTAGGAGGGTTGAAGAGCACAACTGCACTCAGCTGGTTAATATGGGTTTGGAGAAAGTGAGGTCCTTTAGTGCCACTCAGTGCGGCGATATTAATGTGGTAACATCATGTTTCCGAGTTCTACGTGTTTTAACTATAGAAGATTGCAGTGTTGGGGGAGCTTGGGGAAAACATAGATTACAGCATTTAGGGAGTTTGCGCCACCTGAGGTATCTTGGAATTTTGAATACGCAAATTGATGAGCTCCCCAAGGAAGTTGGAGATCTCAAGTTTCTACAAACACTGAGATTGTCAGGAATCGGAATGCAACAGCTGCCGGAGGGTGTGGGCTTGTTGAAACAACTGTTGTGTCTACGTATCAGTGACAGTATATAACAGTGCCGTCTGGTTTGATCGGGAACCTTACTTCATTGCAAGAGCTGACCATATTGCCGGCTGATGATGGCCCTGTTTGGCGTAGCTTTTAGCAGCTTCTGCTACTCCAACCAGCTGGAAAAGCTACCAGCTACCCCAAACGCGTCCGCTTTTCCCACCAGCAGCAAATCGAAAAGCTCATCTTTTGCCTAGGGCCGAAAAGCTCGGCGGGAGGAGCTTCCCGAGCTTGTGAACTTAAGAGTTACTAACCTCCCCACGAAACTTAAGTGAAATTACCCGTGTTTGCCACTGGTATATAAAGGGAAAAACTCCACTCCCCAATCTTTTCCTCCCGAGCGCCGGCCCTGCCCGAGCACGCCCCCATCCCGAGTGCCGTCTGCGTGCCGCCCCTCCCTCCTTCCGGTCCGAGCGCCGCCCGCTCCCGAGCCGGCCTGCTCACGTGCTGCCTGCACCGGCGTGCGCCCTGCCCAGCGCCGCCCTCCCAGCGCCGGCCCTGCCCGCCCTCCTCGAGTCTTGGTCGCGTGCCGCCTCCTCCTTCGGTCCAGGCGCCCGCTCTCGGCCTGCTCGCCCGGCTGCACCCGACTACACGCGCCCCCTCCTGACGCCCCATCCCGAGCGCCACCCCCGGTCGAGTGCCTCGCAGCTCCGTCGGCGGCCTCTCCCGGCGCTCGCAACTCCGTCGGCGGCCTCTCCACGGCGCGTGCCACTTCCCTCGGTCGCATCTCCAGGTAAGCACATCTCCCCTTCCTACACTCATTCTAGGGATTTATGCATAGAATTTTTAAGATTGGATTTGATTAGTTCATGATTGGAAATTGGATAAGTAAATCTCCACTTGTATTTTGCTTATTGTTGGAGTAATTTGATAGTATAGATGGAGAAAGGGAAGGTGAAGGCACCAAAAGCAGTATGGGATGCATATGCAACCAAAATATTTTGCCAGATATGTAAGGAAGAAACTCTAGTTGGGAATAGGTCAGGGACTACCTTGAGTTCCATTGGGTACAAGAATCTTGAGGAAATTTTTTTTGCTATCACCAAACGACACTACGCACATGGAAAATTGAAAAACAAATGGGATGCTTTGAAGCCAGAGTATAACTTGTGGTTGGATTTGAAGAGGGCTGCAACCGGTCTTGGTTTCGATGTTGTAAAGGGAACAATTACAGCAAGTGATGAATGGTGGGAGGAAAGGATAGCGGTAAGTAAAACTGAAACTTGTTTATTTTTTACCCATCTCAAACCCAAGTTGTGATAAATAATACATATGATTTATTTTTCAGGAAAACAACAAATATTCAGCCTTTCGTGGAGCACCTATGGAGAACCTTGATGAGCTTGAAGTTATGTTTCAACACATCAATGTCACAGGTTTATCTTCTGTCATTTCGGGAGGTCAAAGAGATTCAAAGCCCATTGATGTTGGTGATGATAGCAATGAGAACGAAGAGAAGGGTGCAAAAAAAAGAAGGAAAACGCAAAGCTAGTGATGTTGACCTAACTTTTAGCCCAAAGAAGAAGGGTAGGAATCCTATGGTTAAGCAAGTGTCACGACTTATTGATGTGTTGTCTACTAGTAAGAGCAAAAATGAATAAAAAGTTGAAGATGACATCATAGAGCTTGTGCATCAAGCTGTCAATGCAGGGGCTACTGAAGGGTTTGATGAGCATTTTATGGCCTCCCAACTCTTTGTTAAGTGTGAAAACCGTGCAGTGTTTCGTTCCATCAAAACTAATGAAGGAAAGGTGGCTTGGCTGAAGAGGATGTATGAAGAGAGGAAAAAGAAATAGAGTAGCGTCACCCATATGCTTTCCTGTATCCTTTTTATGTAATGCTACCCTTTTTATGTGTTGAACCATTTATGTAATGCTGTCTTTTATGTGCTGAACCATTTATGTAATGTTGTCTTTTATGTGCTGAACCATTTGTGTGTGCTAGCTGAATTATTTTTATGTGCTTGCACTATTTTTATTCTACTGCCATTTGTGTGTGCTAGCTGAACCATTTTCTTCTGTTTTTTAGATGAGCACATCAAGTGAAAGTGATGTTGATTCATCTAGTGAGAGTGGTAGCGATGATGCATCAGAATTATTGGTAGCATCAATAGTCACTCTCATTGCTATGGATCACAGTGAAAAATATCTTGGAAAAAGAAAAAGACCTCCTCCTCGCCAATCTGGGCATCAATGGGTCATGGATCAGTTACAAGTCAATAGAGATTGCTACCACATGTTCCGTATGAATATTCCTGTTCTCAGCAGGTTGCATGAAACATTGGTTGAGAATTATGGGCTAAAGTCTACAAGAGTTATGAGCTCTGTTGAAGCACTAGGAATGTTCCTGTGGATGTGTGGTGGTCCTCAATCATTTCTCACTGTTGAGAATATATTCAAACGATCCATCGAAACAATTAGTCAGGAATTTAATGAAGTCCTCGAGTGTGTCAATCTGCTAGCTGGAGATATCATCAAACCAAAAGATCCTGAATTCACAACAGTGCATCCAAGGCTTCAAGATGCTCGGTTTTCACCTCACTTCAACAATTGCATAGGTGCCATTGATGGCACACATGTGCGTGTTGTCGTGCCAGCAATTGAGATGATTCCTCACATTGGTCGTCATGGATACCCAACACAGAACGTCATGGCTATTTGTGATTTTGATATGAGATTCACATTTGTTGTAGCCGGATGGCCTGGATCTGCGCATGACTCTCGAATATTTAATGATACTTTGTACCGCTACTCAGATGCATTTCCACATCCTCCTGAAGGTAACAGCCAAACATCATGTTACTTTGGTCCTTGCCACGTTGGTCCATATATGTGCTCTCACATTATTTTCACATATAGGAAAATATTATCTTGTTGATTCTGGATATCCAAACAAGAAAGGTTTCCTAGCTCCCTACAGAGGCCAAAAGTATCATCTACCTGAATTTCAAGGTGGTCGAACGCCAAGTGGTCTCAAAGAGGTTTTTAACCATGCTCACTCATCTCTTCGCAATGTGATTGAACGTTCTTTTGGGGTGCTGAAAATGAAATGGCGAGTTCTATTACATATGCCAAATTTCCCGGTTGAGAAGCAAAAGAAGATCATCACACTACTAGAGAATCGCACATATATCCCAGGCCTGTTTTTTGATTTGTACCGGGTATTTTTGACCCCGGTACAAATAACTACATTTGTACCGGTTGAGGCACGGACCGTACAAATGCCCTCTCTCACGGGCCGTCGGCGCCATCTCCCACCCACCGTACAAATGCCTCACATTTGTCTGGTGGTCTCCGCCCAACAAATGTGAGGTTAACACATTTGTACCTCAGAGCCAGCACCTAAGAAATGTGAGCACATTTGTAACGGCCCTTGTGGTGGCCCCAAATGTGCAACGGCTATTTTTCCTCCTTCTCCCCGCCGAGCCCCCGCCCGAGCCCCTCCCCACTCTTCTTCCTCTCTCCAACTCGAGCTCCCCCTCCCCAATGGCGCCGTAGGGAGTTTTTGCCCGATTTGCGATGATTTCTCCACGATTTGACTCATTGAAGTGGTGTAGAGGTTAGTTACGTCATCCTACCTTCATATACAGTTGCCATTTTAAGTAATATTCTTTGTACTTAGAGTATTTATTACATTCCCAAATGAGCTAAGAATGGTGTTTTTTTATTTAGATGCATATTGGTTTATGTTCTAATAGAAAGAAAGTGTCATGATAGATGTATGAGATGTGTATGTGATGATAGATTTTTTTTTTATTTATATTGAAAATTAGTTTACTCAATTGATTTCATCATGAGAAAATTAGTTTCCTTATTACAAAATTAGTTTTCATCATTAGAAAATTGATATCTTTATTAGAAAAGTAGTTTCCTTATTACAAAATTAGTTTTCATCATTAGAAAATTGATATTTTCAATAGAAAAGTTGTTTCCTTATTACAAAATTAGTTCTCATTATATTTTCGTATATATATATATATTCATAAGAAAAAAATAATATTTCATAGTTTTTCTTTCACTAGTATTTAATAATTAGGTATAATTGATATTAAATTTTAAATTTCATAGTTTAGTTCTTCACAATTTTTGCATAGTTTTTAATTATATGTACAAATAAGCAGCCAGTGGGAGTGGGATGGTTGTTTGGCTAGAAATTATTAAATAAAATTCTGTGCATATTTTAGGTAAAACAATGGCAAGTCACTTTTTTTGTCGTGGTGGTGGCACGAGGTGGCCGTGGTCGTGGTCATGAGGAGGCGGGACTACACATTGTTGACGACCGACCACCGTTGCCTCGTCCTCCAGGGATACACTTCACCCATGGCGTCATTAACTTGCCTAACGGTGATCGACGTCAAGGATCTGCTCCAAACATAGTAATATTCTTTCCCTCTATAAATCAGAATTTTATTACAAGAATAATAATTTTCATTTCATAACATGCAGAATATCGATCATATGAAGTGGTTCCGACATGTTCTCGATAATATTGGTGGTACCCCTCCTGTTGTACAATGTGCGATTGTCGGTCCAAACAACACCATTCAATTAAAAATCTCTTTTGACATACCTGTTCGAGGACCATTTCGCTCCTCGCTGTTATCAGAACCCCCACTCCAATGCTATCGATTGTTGAGTGGGGTAGCCCTTCACCGTTTAAGAGGACTTTTAAAAGGACCGCCGTGCAGAAGTGCTTAGAATAACTTAGCGCAAATGGGTACTTTCTGCCAGATTACTCTTATTTTCTAATCAAGGCACTCGAGGAGGGAGAAAGTGTGACCACAACCGCAGAGAGACTTTGTCGCCTGAATGAAGATGACATGGTATGGAGCATAGAAATGTAATTGAGCATTTTTTTAATTTAACTAGCTGTGCTACATTTTTTAACATTCGTATTTTTCTTAACTTTAGAATATCTTTGGTGAAACCTTTGCGGCAATGAGTTTTCATGCAATTCTAGAGCAAGCGTGCGATGTTTTGGGATTTTCTTACGTGGAACCAAATCCGGAACGCACAAGAGGTGGGAAGTTCCAGGCTCATCTTTCATTTTGCCCGCTATATCAATTCAATTCTCCACTATTTGAGATTTATGGAAGTCCATGTGACCGTTCATGTGAAGCTAAAGAGAGTGCACTAATTCATGCTCTAGCATATATTAGTGAAGTTCTGGACTTCAAGATTGGAGACTTCAACTATATGGATTACCTGTTTAAGAAAAATGGAGGATCAGTATGAAATATGTGTTGTGCGTGGATGTACCTTGTTAAGACTTAAGTATTGATGTACCCTTTTAATTTATGTGGATTTGAACTTGTTGTCTTTGTTAATTAAGACTTAAGTATTGATGTACCCTCTTATTTCTATGGATTTGAACTTGTTGTGTTTGTTAAGATCAACTTAAGTATCTCTTAAATGCCTTATTCCTTGTGAGTTTTGAATTACGTGAAATCGATCCGAATGCCTTAACATGAATGTTTACCATATTAATAACACTAGATGGTCTAGTTAAGGAGGATTTTGCATGAAAAGAATAAATTTCTTTGTAGTTGTTGCAGTGAAGCAAAAAGAATGCCCATTCGAAGATATTACTCGTTAATGATAATAAAGCTGTCATTTTGATTGTGAAATGTAAGAATACTAAGTTTTTTCTGCCATTTTATGCGTTGTATAGAATTTATAATAAATCAACTACCAATTTAGAAAATTAAAAGCAAATTAAAACGAAACAAAACGAAATGCACATTTGCACCGAGCAAGATCTGGTCAACATGGTCTACAAGTGTCAAGCCATTGTACACTATTCACTAGTCAATTTTTGTAACTATATCTTAATAAAAATAGTAACCATATCAAATTTTGTAACTTCATTAAATTTAAAATAATAATTTTACGTAGAAATATACACAAGCAAGACCAAATCATGATTACCACATTAATAACATTAGATGTTGTACTTAAGGAGGATTTTGCATGAAAAGAAAAAAAGTATTTGTAGTTGTTGCAGTGAAGGAAAAAATAATGCCCATTAGAAGATATTACTCGTTAATGATAATAAAGTTGTCATTTTGATTGTTGAATGTATTGTTGCCTAGTATATATGTAAAGTAAGAATAATAAGTTTTTTCTGCCATTTTATGCATTGTATACAATTTATAATAAATAAAATAGAAATTTAGGATATTTAGAGCTAATTAAATTGAAAAAGAATGAAAAGCACATTTGTACCGAGCCTCCTCTTACCCCGGTACAAATGTGTTTTTCGTTATGGCGCGAAACGAAAAGCACATTTGTACCGGCAAGAGGCGGCCCGGTACAAATGTGAGCATTTGTACCGGGGCTCAAGGCCACCCGATACAAATGTGGTCATTTGTACCGGGGCCAGCTATGCCCCGGTACAAATGTGGTTGGGGTATTTATGTCCCTTCTCCTCCCTTTCTTCTCCCATTCTTCCACTTCTTCTTCCTCCACATCCGCCGCGAAGCCCACGTACGCCGCGCCGCTTCGCCGCCCTCCCCGCCGGCCATCCCCACGCCGCCCGCCGTCCGCACGCTCCCGCCGTCCGGATCCGGCCGCCCGGATCCGCGCCGCTCGCCGCTGCCGCCGCTGCTGCCCCACGCGCCGACGCCGCTGCCCCGCCACCGCCTTCCGTCGACCACTGCCCCCGCCATCCGCGCCGCCCGCGCCCGCCGCCTCCGCTGCGTCATCTCCACGCCGCGCGTCCCCCGCACTGCGTCCTCGAGCCGCCGGGTGCCACGCGCTGCCTCGTCTCCGACGCCACATCCCGCCGTCCTCGCCTCGCCCACCCCCGCATCCCGCCGCCGCTGCCTCGACGCGCCGCATCCCCGACGGCGCTATTTCAGTTTATTTACTTTAAAATTTAAAATAGTTTTCAATTTAGATTTTGTTATAGATTTAAATTTGTTTTAGATTTTGTTACAGATTTAAATTTATAATTAGATGTTATTTAGAATTTAAATTTACAATTAGATTTACAATTATATTAAGATTTAGATTTAGATGTAAATGTTATTTTTAGAATTAAATTTAAATTTAGATTCGCTCGACTCGACACGTTAGACTCGCTCGACACGTTAGATTCGCTCGACTCGACATGTTAGACTCGCTCGACACGCCACTCGCTCGACACGACCTCGACACGACACGTTAGACTCGCTTGACACGTTCGATTCGCTCGACACGACACTACCGACTCGCCCGACATGCTCGACACACTCGACACGACACTACGTACCGACACTCCCGACTCACCCGACACGCTCGACTCGCTAGAAAATTAGTTACTTCATTAGAAATTAGTTACTTCACTAGAAAATTAGTTACTTCATTAGAAATTTAGTTTCTTCACTACAAAATTCATTTCATCACTAGAAAATTAGTTTCTTCAATAGAAAATCCATTTCTTCACTAGAAAATTAATTACTTCACTAGAAAATTAGTTTCTTCACTAGAAAATTAGTTACTTCATTAGAAAATAATTGTTATTTATTCTTGTTATTTAGTGACAATGGATCCAATAGCTGAGCAGCAACGCGAAGAGGCATTGTTAATGGACATAATTGCTAACAACAATGGTTTCAACAATCCGGTTAATGAACAAGATCAGTGAGGTCGCTGACTACCGAACATGTCTGGTGATGGCATCGATGCGGAAGAGCAACCAATTGCCGAGACAAGAAACGATGGGCAACCATCAGAGGTATAATTAGTACAAACTAGTACCACGTTACGCTTTCCAATTAATAGGAGCAATAAGTTAATAGTCCTTATTTTTCCAAGAACCGTCATCGAGCAGCAAAAAGGCTCGTGGGATACGTGGTCCGAAGAAGAAGCTAGAGGGTCGTTTCATCATCACGTGTTTTCGGAAGGCATGCCATTAGCTCCACATGACAATGTCGTCAAGTTGACAAACCACATTGGGGCTCTTGTCAGGGATAACATTCCAATAAGCTTTCGATATTGGAAAGGATCCAAGTCAGTTCAAATTGAAGATGAAGAGGCACACGAGAATGCACAATAATATGTGGTCCGAGGTGCAATCACACTTCTCATTTCTAGAATGTACAAATCTGGCAAATGTGCGAACTTGGGCCATGCGTATGGGTGCAATAGCCTTCAACAGACAAGAAGCTACCGAACAAAGACTACATCAAGAAGGGACTTGCACCTGATTTTACAAAGAAGGGACTTGCAAAGTTGCGAGATCACTGGGATTCATTTGTGCAGTACAAGCAATCGCAAGAAGCCACCATGATGATTGAAACAAACACCACCAATGCATCTAAAAAGAGAGAATTTCATAAGTTTGGGTCTGGAGGTTGCAAGGTGGCTATGCCCAAATGAGATAAGATGGAACATGATTGTATTGCATGTGGACTCATACCGGCTACTATAGATTGGTCCGAACGAGCAAGGACTTATTATTATGCACATGGTGGCACGATCAATCTTGAAGATGGAACATTAGTACCGGGCGACCAAATAAGAGAGATTGCGGTAAGACTTGTTGAATTGATCCGTATGACTGCTGAAGGAACATTTGTGCCTGATTGAGAGAGAGACGAACTTAGTGCTGCAATAGACACTAAAGAACACGGTGGACGTTGCCGAGGCAAAGGTGCAGGTCCATGGAAACTTGCATGGCATGAGGAAATTGACTCCTATAAAAGTCGGAAAAGGTCTAAGGACCAGCAAGAACGACAACTAAGAGAGTTGCAAGATCGCGTAATCAGAACCGAGGCAAGAATGGAGCAAATCATTGACGAGCGTGTGGCTCTTGCTCTTAGCAAACAATTATCTCATCAACAAGGTCCTACTGATGAAATGAGCCCATCTGCTAAGGGGAAAAGCAGCGTCGCTTCAATAGAATATGCACCAACACCACGTATGCGGCAGCACCACCAAAGATTTGAAGCAAAGAAACCCGTGCTCACGGAAAATCGGCCACACTGGCTCGTGGATGACATCACCGTGAGGTCAGTGTGTGAGCTTTTCGATGTTTGCAGAAACATGTGGTGGCTCATGGCGTCACTGAGAAAACAATAGAAGGGGATAGCATCACGGGCCACCATCGTGGAATTGAATATTACGCAAGAGTTTTTGTGGACCGAGTGGTCGATGGTTGGGCTGACCTGGAGATACCAAGGCCTAATGGGGAAGAGCTTTTTCAAGATGTTGTGCATACTTGGATTTTTTGGCCCAAAGCTCACATAAGGATTACGCAACAGCCACCTTCTCCTCCACCGACTCACGGCCGCCATGCCCGAACGCCGACGATCAACTACCGCATTCACCAGCTGCAAGGGCAGAGCGCAGCATGAGTCCTATAGGTGACAGGGAGCCAAGCGAGAGTCCACCTCCTGCACATGTTAAGGGCAAGGGCAAGTGACAAGCTGCTCCTCCTCCGCCTCCAATTTCTTCCAACGAGGATGTATGAATTGCACAAGTGGCACATGTACCAAGCTGCCGGTGGGATGGACTTGCTCTATGTTCGCATTGAGGACCATCATTATTTCCGTGGGCATCAGGTCTTCACTATTCCCATGAAGGAATTCGTTCCTATTCAATATGGATGCACTTGACGCTTCATTCGCCTGTCTTGGGCTCTGTAAGTGTTTATTCTCATCGTAGTTAAAAAGCAATGATCTAGCCACTTTATCTCATATCTAAACTTCTATATTTTCTGTGTCATACGCTTTGAGATGCAATGCACTGTGAGGAAAGGAATCATGAGTGTGGGCTACATGGATCCTTTGATGATAACTCAGAACACTCTCAAACTTAATGAGAGGGAAACACTTAATCAGATCATCAACTTTCTAGACAAACACCATGATAAGGTCCATAGAGCTGCCATACAACTTCGGTGAGCAACGTATCTTATCTCCTTATCTTTTCAAATTACATTCCATATTTTAAGAAACTAATACCACTGCACCTATGAACAGCTTCCACTGGATTCTCTTTAGTTTTTGTATGACGCGAAGCAAGGTCTTTGTCTTCGACTCTTTATGCAAGACTACAGATAAAAGTAGATATCAAGATGTCGTAAAGTTGATTAAAACTGCATGGACTTGTCTCTGTGATAAGTACCCCGGAAAGTTCGACAAAAACCTTTATGTTCACTATGATTGGCCAGTACGTGTCTTTGCTTATTCTTCAATTCTTACATTACAATAAAAACTTATTTCATGACTTGGTTTTCCCATATGTGCAGGTCTTGAAGCAGCCTTCTGGCACCAATCTATGCGGATATTATGTGTGCGAGTACATGCACCATCTTACAGCCTGTGCTGATGGTAGCAAATTCGAAGAGAAGGTGTGTGCACACACAACTGCGACTACATGTAGTTCTTATTGTTAATATTCTTCGGTTCTTATTCTTTTGTTCATATTCTTTGGTAGATTTCCAACATCAAGGAAAATTTCCTTGAGACAGAACAAATCCAATTGATTCAAGAATAATTATGTGGATTTCTTCTAGACGAGGTTATTAGTCCAGGGGGAGAGTTTTATGCTGGCTTATCCTCTATTCTTAGTATGCCATCTGCGACCGGGGAAGGGACAAGTCAGAACATGAAGGAAGCATCCGAAGCAAAGACAAAGGCCAAACATCCGAAGCAAAAATTAAACTCTGCTAACATTTCATCCAATGTATATTATTAATCTAAATTTCAGTGTGCACAATATGATAATGTATAATATTATTTCCAAAGTTCTTCAATTTCAGGATTTGAGATGATATATTCTACAAGCATTCGTATATATTTATTTGTATAATATTAGAGATAATATTACACAAATAAATATATATGAATGTATGTAGAATATTATCTCAAATATAACATTTTATATGCCACACGACTTTATATTACAGCAGATTAGTATTAGTATTAGTACAAATACGTTAGTGAAAAGAAACATAAAACAAAAAAAACCCATCATTTGTACCGGGTGGTACCTCCACCCGGTACAAATGCCCCCCTGCCACGTCGGAGGGGGGAAGGCACATTTGTACCGGGCCGAGGCTCAACCCGGTACAAATGTGAGGCATTTGTACCGGGTATCTCGCCTGCATACAAATGCTCCACCACATTGTATCGATGCTTTGTACCGTTCAATACCTGGTACAAATGAGGGTTATGAACCGGTACAAATGCCCCTTTTTCCAGTAGTGTTATTGCATGAATGGCACTTCATAACTTTATTCGTGATAGCGCTTTAAGTGACGACTTATTTCAAAAGTGTGATGAGGATGAAGAATACATCCCAGAGGTTAAAGAAGAGGAAATAGTGCACAATGATGTTTCATCATCAGATGATGTCGATGTGTGTGCATTTCGTGATTTCATTACGAACTCCTTGATGGCAGATAGAGGGTAGATACAGTTGTGATGGTGCACAACTCATTTTGTATGTAAATAGTAGCCCGTTGGTATTTTGTATGGCATGAAAAATGCTAGTCATGCTTAGCATGTGCTTTTGTGTAAGCTCAGTGAAACAATATAATAGTATGATATATTATATAAACTAATTTACTATTTAATTCCTTACTTTAATATCAGGTATGAAATATTAAGCTATTAAAAAATAATATGAAATAGTATTAACCAAACTGTTCAGACCAATCATCACAGTTCACAATCAGACATTCATATATCAGATAGTATTTCAGACTTTCCACTCCTCAGCTCAGCAGCCAGCTATCCAAAAGCTAGGTTGCCAAACAGGCCAGCTTATCAGACCCGCGGCTTCTCAGACTAGCAGCTTTTCAGACCAGTAAGTGAGCTTCTCAGACTAGCAGCTTTTGGAAAAGCTCCAGCTACCCCAAACAGGGCCGATGTGTCAACAAGGCAGTTTGTGAAGGAGCTGGGCGAGCTGAGAGAACTGAGGACGCTCCGGTGTACCATTAATGTAAGGGATGTGAGCATGGAGAGAGATTTGCTGGAATCGCTAGCAAATCTCCACAAGATCCGCACCTTGTGTGTTTTTGGTTTAGCATTGGCGAGAGGCATCAAAGGGGAGGAAGCATGTTTTGTGGCTCCTCCTCGGCGCCTTGGACAGCTGTGTTTGGAATGCTTCAAGTTCTCTGCACTGCCGGCATGGATGAACTCGACACTTCTTTTGCAGCTCACCCATCTAGATGTGACAGTGCATTTTGTGCAAGAACAGGACATGGAAACCCTTGGGAGGCTACCAGAGCTCTGTTATCTCAAGCTGACTTCAGATTACACCAGACTATTAAGCATAAGGAAGACCACCGGTGATGATCTGCACCGCTACTTCCGGAAGTTGAGATTCTTTCTTGCTCCTTTTTCATTTGTCGAGTTTGATTTGCACGGCTGCGGAAGCGACGATGATGCAACCATAGCACCTTCCATCATGATGCCAAGCCTTGAATCCCTTGTGTTTTCTGTTTACGTGCGGTTCATAAAAGATATGGACATTCAGCCTGGCTTTGGCGATCTGCTTGGCTTTGAAAATGTTGCTGGTACTTCGCTCCAGAGGATCACTGCTACGATCCAGTGTGAGGACACAACTGCTGCGGAGGTGGAGGAAGCCAAGGCAGCATTGGCACACGCAGCTGACCTCCATCCCAACTGTCCCACCCTTAGAATTGAGATTGAGAATGAGCATAAGATGCTCTCAACTGACCGAGAGGTACTTAGTTATTGATCATGCATGGCCATTGGCCATTCTGATGATAATCCATCAGTATCCGTTGCTGTGCTTACAATTTCCTTTTTGTTCCGCAGGTTTCTGGAAAAATCCTGAATGGTGCCCATCAGCATCAGCATCAGAGGACGGCCCCGATTGGATTGGATTCAGATTATGTGAATCTTGGATGATTATAGATAAAAAGATTGCAGAATCTGGATTTTAGATGATAAAAATCTGTTCTGATTGGTACTTACCTATTGATCACGCATGCCCATTGTGATGATAATCCATCAGTATCTATTGTTGTTCTTACATTTTTCTTTTTGTTCCGCAGGTTTTGGGAAAAATCCAAGAATGGTGCCCAGCAGCATCAGCATCAGAGGAAGACAGACTGGAATAATTGAACTATTGTAGAACTTTATGATCACCAATCTGTTTCACATCCTTGTATATATGTGCCCTTGTTTTACTATATCTTCTTCTCTAAATAGTAAGGGCCAGCAGGAAAAGCAATATTATTTCAGTTAATATTACCAAACAGAATCAAAGGGAAATGGTTTAGGATACATGAAGCTACAAGGGAAAAGGAATGAAGAAATCAAAAAATTATATACTCTCTTTATCCCACAACATAACTATATGTACTTCAGACCCTTAAGCATGAAAATTCAATCATGATCTTTTTCACAACATATTGTCCTTATTTTGCCGGACCGACCGTAACTTTGCAAATGCGTCCACTTTTGATGTTTTGGGTTTTGTATTTATTTTTATTTTATTTTTTTGGAAAGAGGAAAAGTTAGGTTTCAAGTCCCAAATCTAACTTCGATAGTGTAATGAAAATTGTCTTACTAGGCTAGTGTTTGGATTTTGATGTTTTGGTGATGATATAGTCGTCAAGAATAATTATTTGTCAAATATGAGCATTTCGCATAGCATAATACTCCCTCCGTCTCATAATAAATGCAATTCTAGGATTGGAAACGTAAACCAATGCGAGATGTAAAATTACTAAATTACCCCCTGTCTTTAGTGAGAAACATCTAGTGATCTAGATATTGGCTTGTCTTTTGCATGAGAAGCTTCCGGAGACTTTTTGTCTTTTGTGGTTGGTAGATCAAAGTTGCATTCTTTGTGGGACAAATTTTGAATCCTAGAATTGATTTTATTTTGGGACGGAGGGAGTAGGTCATAAAGATGCAGGTGGAGCAAGCAACGGTGCAAAGAATTGTGCGAAAGAGCAATGTGTACTATGCTTTCGTAAAATCACAGTTGCAATTTTGAGGGAGGGTAAGAACACCTATCTCTCGCTCGCATGGTCGAGGAGCTTTATACCCATTTGCAAAATAGACGCCGCGTGTAGGGGCAAATCCATGTTCAACCCAACGGTCAGCTAAAAATTCTTGAGGACTTTAAGTTAAGTTGATTAATACGGAGTATCTGGTTTTTCACCGCGTATAATCTTTCAAAAGTTTGCTGTTCATAAACCGAGCTCTCTTTTAAATTTACCATGTCCAGTTGTCGCACCTGGCCGCACGGTCAACGGGTCCACGTTTCACTTGACTTCATTTGGCCAGTTGCCTGTTGGTGGAAATCAGGTCTGAAGGTGGACTCCGACACAACAGCCCCCTGATGTGCCGCGCTATCCTCCGAAGGGGACGCGGCCGAAGGCCCCTTCGGAGGCGAACGGAGCGCTATCCCGAAGGCTCCTCCTTTACTAGACAGGATCACGCTACTCTACTCTACTTCTATTTCTAGACCAACTTCTACTTCTACTTGATTAAACTAAGAGAAAACAGAATGCTCAAACCGAAAGCATAGAGAACAACCAGGAGCCTTCGGAGCTCTCTTCTTCTAAAATGCTTGTCCGTTCAGTTACAAGGGAACCTCTATTTATAGGAGACCCTGGGGGTGTTCAATCACCCCAATTACACCTTTTCCATCACGACAATCGGCTTTACGCTTTTCAAGGGTATAACAAGAACCTCGACTTGTGACGGGTCTCCAGCGTGTCTTCGCACGGTCGAGCCCCTTTACACGCGGCGCCTTTTATCTCTTCTTCGTACGGCGCCCTTTACACGTCCGGCGTGCTTACGTGTGGCGCGCCCTTCTGACGAACGGGGGCCACCGAGCGCGCCGTACCTTCGGTGCCGAAGCGCTCAAGAGGTCGCCTCAGCCTTGGAAAGGTCCCGGAGCCTCCCATACAGCCCCGCCGCCCGACGCATGCACCTTCTCGACGAAGGGGGCCACCGGTCGGGCCGCGCCTTCGGCGCCGAAGGCCCGCGATGCCGAGTCAGCCACGGGGAAATCTTGGGACCCCCGTGCTGGCTCCGTCGTCCAACACCTGTAATCAGCACACACGCGAGTCAAGCAAAGTTAGCGCCCCTGTTAAACCCTTTCCACCCGTACCGAAGCCCCTTCGTATAGACAGACCGAAGTCAGTAATTCCAGCCGGCCGTGAGGAAACACTTCCGAAGGCCATGTTCCCAACATTGCCCTGTCCTCAGCACAGTCGTTCCACCTCGGCCGGAACAGCAGCAGGAGCACGGTTCCTCCGCTGCAGTCGTCGATTCCTGGTAACCCGCCTCCATTCCTTCCCTTGGAGTCCTGGATAGTACAATGTCGCCCGTGTCCGTGTCCTGGATAGTCCTCAGATTAGTACACATGTCGCCCGTGTCCGTTCGCTCTATTCTTCTACTCCCTCGGTTTTGTACACGTATATCGAAGTTCGAACTTTACAATTCTTGACCACTAATCTGATCATCAATTTTTAATTTTTAATATAAATTTGACATGATTGAATTTATAAGCAAATATACTTTCCAATGATTATAAGTCTATAACTATAAATAATATAATATAAGAGAAATAGATGATCAAATTCTAATTTGGAAAACCATACCATATCACATCGCGCCTTATAAAGAGACCAGAGGGAGTATTCTTTTAAGGACATTGTACGGACCTATTCTTTTCATCTAGAATCTTTTGTAGATTTGGAGCAACGCTCAAGAGGAGAAATTTGGAATTTTTATCAAAAGTGAGTTTGGCCAAAATACCATCAAATTTTTTGGTTTTCTTGGATTGCCATTATGAAATGATGTTCATCTGAACTGACCACTGCACTTTGCCCTTGAGGCACACCAAGCCTTATCCTCATCTTGTTGTTCCTCAGCTCTGCTGCCCCGTTGTCTCGCGCAGCCGCCGGTGGACATGAGGAAATTCTCGAATAGTAGATGAAAGTTATGATCCATATACTGATATACATTCAAATTTAATTCCATCTATGAAATCTGAAAACACACAACACTTCATGTGCAATACCACCATATAGCGTAAAAATCACGTGTACTCCGTCAACTTTTAAAATCGTCGGACACAAAAAATGTTTTAAAATTTTCTAAGGGCGTACAATATAACATCTCCGCAATCCTTTTTTTTAAAATATTCGGACCCAAACATTTTTAAGGGCTCCACAACACTTCTTTTTTTAAAAAAATAGAGCTTCTCTCTTAGTTCACTCGCCACGTGGCTCACCCACCCCCGCTCACCCAAACCCAGCTCTGCCGGCGGCCACCCACCCCGCCCGCCGAAGCAGCAGCAGGAGCGCGATTCCTCCGACGCGGTCGTCGATCTCAGGTAACCCACCTCCATTCCTTCCCCTGGACTCGCCGCCCCACTCTCCTCCGTTTCCTCCTGCCCTCGCCGCGGGTCGCGCACGCAAGGTGTTCGAGGCATTGCCTGTGTGTCCGCCTCCGCGCGCGTGGGCAACTTGCTGGCGGTTTTTCCTTTGGCTTGCGATTTCTTCGGTCTTCGCTGACGGCGTGCTGTTTTCTCGATTGCATTGCAAGGTTCGCTGCACCCATGGAGGAGGCGCCGCCCCGCGGGCCGACAGCGTCGTGGGCGGACATCCCGGTGGAGCTCGCCGGCCTGGTCCTCGGCCGCATGCCTGCGCACGTCGACCGCGTCCGTTTCGCCGCCGTGTGCCCCCAGTGGCGTGCGGCCGCGCGGCAGAGGGGCGTGCCCCCGCCGATGCCGATGCTCCTGCTCCCGGACGCCACCGTGTACAGCCTCCCCGGAAGCAAGCCGTTCCACTTCTCTGGCTGCGTGGGCTATACTGATGCTTGTGGCACTGGCAACTGGTTGGTGTTCTCAGACGAGGACGACTGCTGCTTCCTGAAGGATCCTTTCTCCAATGACACCGTGACTCTTCCGGCTCTGTCCCGCAATAGACTCCGCAAGGTGAATGGTAAGGCAGGGCACAGGTTGATGGAAATTAACAAAGGAAAAAAGCTGGATGCGCCCAGAATTATCTTTTGTTCACCTCACCTCATCACAGCGATTTTCAACTTCAGGAGAGAGGATATCACTCGGATTGCAGTTTGCCAACCAGGGGCGTCCTCCTGGTGGAACGTACTTGCCGATGGTCCTCTGTTTGTTGACATTGTGTTCCATCAGGGAAAGCTCTATGCCCTTGACTGCATGGATGGACTTTGTTCTGTTGACATCAGTGTAGACCACAACATGGGCAATCCACGGGTCTCTCAAATCCAACAAGTAATTGGTGACCTTCCTACTTGCCACATGATGTTCTTACCTAATGGAGTCCTAACTCAGAGGGTGAACTACCTAGTTGAATCTCGTGGTGAGTTGCTGTTGGTGTGCCGAGAGATGGACCTCCGGTTGAAAGCAGGAAACTGGGATAAAATTGAAGTTCTTGAAGATGAAGAGACTAGGTTTGAGGTGTATGAGGCCAATTTTGGCCAGTCACATTGGCCAGTCACGGTGGACCAGGGTGACAACACTAGGGGATGACCAGGTGCTGTTTCTATGTCGACGGTTCTGCAGACCTGTCAATGTTTCTCATAATGAGATGCCAGGGGATCGCATCTTCTTCATGAACAATGATGAGGGGCATTCCTCCATTTACAACAAGGTTGCCTCTGGTTCTTGCAGTGTCTACGACATGACAGACGGCAAGATGTCCACCCCTCTGCCGATGGTGTCGTGGAAGCCCGGCAAGGTGTTTGCCACCTGGCTCTTACCCTAAGGACTGAACTGCTGAAGTGATCTGTCACGGTGCTACCTGATTGCTTTGATCGTTCGTATCTGATCTTCTTATAGTGCTGTCTGGTATAATGGAAGCTGCTGAGGGTCATTACTTGTCTGATCGTAGTATGGTGGTCTACTGGTGCTCGTGATGGTGACTATGGATTAATCATGTTATGCTCAATTTGTAAACACCTGATGAACCTTGAGGTAGCATGCTATCGGTTGTTATGAACCTTTTCTGTGAGCAACATTGTAAGGTTGTCTCTAGTCGGGTAGGTTGCAAGCTTGTTTGTTGATCTTACTGTTGTTACCGGTTTATACATTTCTTGTTATGCACTTTTGGGGGTGGAATATCCATGATCCATCTGGGTTAGAGCTATCTTAAGGTAAACAGTCAGTGCCTTGATTGCTGAATTTCTGATGCTCAAGTTGTAATAATGTTGGCTGTTGAGGACCTATTATGTTACCCTGACATTGTATGGGAGTCTCCACTGTTGAGGTTGCTAGTCATTCTATCTCAACTGTGTTGGGCATTGTATGGATTTACTCTATTATATTGAATCTTTTGTGGCAGTGGTGGTAAGACTTGAGAGGTTTCTGTGTGTTCATGTTATGATGTTTTTTAGGACACGGTACGTCTGATCTGTTGGAAAGAAGGCTAATTAAATTTCAAGGTAAAAACTCAGTGCCTCTTATAGTGAGATAATTGTTCAGATTGTTGGTGTTTTTGAAGGTCGAAAATAGAAAGATCATTTGTGTTCTAATCACATTGTTCAAGGAAACCTAACATGCAATCTGTGAACTCCCACTTGAGTAACTCCGAAATTGCCATACATCTTTGATTTCATAATGCATTTTAATCACACTGCGAGCCTATATAATTCCCACAAGCATGTAGGTCCTGTTTAGTTTGTTGGAAATTTTGGAGAAATTTTTTAGGTTCACTTTCAAAGTCTATTAAGAGTATTGAACGTAGACTAATTACAAAACTAATTACACGGATGGGCTGAAAATCGCGAGACGAATCCATTAAGCCTAATTAATCCATCATTAAAGACAGGGTACTGTAGCATGATGTTGTCTAATCATGACATAATTAAGCTCGTTAGATTCGTCTCGAAAATTAAGGTAGAGGTTGTGAAATGAGTTTTGTCAATTCACATTTAGCACTCCTAATTAGCGTCAAAGATTGATGTGCCAGATAGTCAGGTGAAATTTTTAGGAACGGACATTAGTTGTTTCACCGTCTCTTACCTCGATCCACGCACTTGCACAATTTTAGGAACACCTCCCAAGCTCCGGTACGTTTGCTATGATTTAGCAAGGACGTTTTTTCAAAGAATTTCCCACTACATGTGACATCTGACCCGAAAGGTACATAGTTCTTTAGGCACTGAAAATAAAAAACAAAGGAGTGTTTTTCGTTCAATTGGAATAGAATAGAACAAGAAAATTGTGGGGCGGCAGTGTAATTGTTATTTGTTAACAAAAACCCATTACCTCCAAGTTTTACAAACATCTACCATAAAAAGGAGCGATTTTTGTTCAAAAGGAAGAATAGGAGGGGGTCGACCATGTTTAACTCCAGTGGACGAGTGTAGACATTACAAAATATTTAAATTTTTTTATTAAAACGAAATCAAGTCCATGGTGATGTATGTGTGGAATTTAAAATTTAAACTGAAACATATATATGGATGCAAAGGAAGTATTTTATTTTAAAAGACGAGAACAAGAAGATCAGGAGTGGGTGATCAGGTGCAACTAACAGCTTGTTCGGCTGGCTGATCGCTGGTGGCTGGGGCGGCCGCCCCAGCTACCGGCGTGCCTCCCTGCAAGTCCCTAGTACGTGGCTCAGTCCTTTGTCGGAACTTTGCCCCTTGATTTCTACAGCGATTCAACCCCTGTCTTCCATGGACTCAGTAATACGAGCACGAGAAGAAAAATATGTGATGCGTTGTTGGGTCAGTCTAACAGCAGCCCATAGGTATAGTGTTGCTGCTCGTCGATGCTCCTATATAGGCCCATAACCTGTAGACAACGGCCATGGTGAAAATGTCTTTATGTTTGTACTCCATTTTCTTGTGAATATCGATGTTGTAATTTCCTTCTTTGTTGGATGCTGGACACATGAATTTTAGATCTTATGATGCTGCTAACTGATCATTGATTCAGTGCACAATATATAGGTTCGTCCATTTTTCTTTTGTATTCTTCTAAGAATGACATAATAACTACTAATTCATTTTTAAATTTTGAGGTAACATCTTAAAACGTCACTTGTGTTAATAAGGCATGAATTGATGCAAATACCTTATTTGAATGCACTGTGGATTGGTAGACAATTTTGTTTCGGCTGGCCCCAGCTATATTTTTTCTCGCGCCCGGGCCGATGCTAATTTGTTCGAGAGAAAATCGCGTGGTTGGTGGCTGATTTGTTCGGAGAAAAGACAACCCACTGATGACAGATGCCAAAGTAACATGCTCTAAGGTGATGATGGGCTATCATTTAAGGACGGCAAAAATTCATTATACAAACTGGCACATAGAAGTTAAAAGGAACATTGGAAATTTACGAATTGTAAATGGAATTACGAACTAAATCCATTTAATATTCAATTTCAGATTTGATTATCTAAGAAATTTAAAAATCAAAAATTTCTTGGCAACACTCCAACACTACTAGCCCTGCGCAGTGCGCACTCTGCCCCGCCCCTTTGCTCTCCCCCTTCCCACAGACCCAGCCACCCAGGGACCCAGCTCAGTCAGCGGCAGCCACCGCCACCGCCTCCGCCCGAACAGCAGCAGAGGAGCAAGATTTTTCCGCCGCGGCCGTCGATTTCAGGTAATCCACCTCCATTCCTTGCTCTGCGCTCGCTGCTCCTCTCTCCCTCTTCGCCACTTGCCCCACCGCGGCCCGCGCGCGCAAGGTGTCCGACGCATTGCCTGTGTCTCGCGCGCTAGCGTGGTGTTCCTTCGCTGACGCGTGCTGTTTTTTTCTTGGCCGTATCTGCAAGGTCGGCTCACCCGATGGCGGAGAGGACGGAGCCGTCGTGGTCGGACATCCCGCTGGATCTCACCGGCCGGATCCTCCGCCGCCTGCCTGCCCACGTCGACCGCCTCCGATTCGCCGCCGTGTGCCCCGAGTGGCGTGCGGCCGCGCGGCAGGCCCCCGTTGACCCACCGCTGCCACTGCTCTTGCTGCCGGACTCTACAGTGTACAACCTCCCTGGAAGCAAGCCGTTTAACTTCCCAAAAGGCTTGGGCTACACAGATGCTAGTGGCAACTGGTTGGTGTACTCAGGCGAGGACGGCTGCTTCCTGAAGGATCCTTTCTCCAATGCAACCATGACGCTTCCTACTTTGTCCAGTGATCGATTCCGCTATGTGGGTGATGAGTCCGTTGTTGAGGCATATATAGAATCGATGGAAGGGTCCAGAGGAGCCGGAGAGGTGCAAAGTAGTGTTTTGTTCACCCCACCTCGTTGCAGCAATAGTCCTGCTCTGGGGAGCAAAACGGATTGCGGTGTGACAGCCAGGGGCCACCTCCCGGTGGTCCATAAGTGCGGTTAAGAGCAACTCCAGCAATAGCCTCTATTTCGAGCTCCTACTCAAAGTAGGGGCTCTCCCAATTTTTAGGGGCTGTTGATTTTGTTCTCAACTCCAGCAATACCCCCAACTTCATAGCCCCTACTTTTGTATGACATGCGGGGCCTGTTCGTCAGCGGCTCATGCATTTTCTTCCTCTCCCAGGCGTTTCTATCTCCCCACCCTCCTCTCCTCTCTTCCTCCCAATGCGTCCGCGGCTCGCACGGCCCGGCACCGCGTCCCGGCTCTTGGCGCGGCAGCACGGCCCGCATGGCGGATCTTGGCCAGCGGCGGCCCATCACATGGCGCGGCAGCAGCAAGGCCGATGCGACGCAGAGGAGCAGCGACGGTGAAGCAAGACGGAGGAGCAAAGCGGCGCGAGGAAGGACCCAGCGGTGTGGAGGAGCGGGTGGCGCCGTGGCCAGATCTCGTGGCGCCACGGCCGGATCTCGCGGGGCGGCGGCCGGATCTCGCGGTGGCCCACTCGAGCCTGACTGCTCCGCCGAGATCCGCCGGCCGGTGATCCGCTCGAGCTCCATAGCGCGGCGGAGGCCATCCCCAGGCGCGTCTGCTCCGGCGGCGGCGAGCCCGAGCTCATCTCTCTCCGCCTCCCACCGCTTCTTCTCCCTCCGCTTTTCGCCTCGCCGAGCGGGCCTCACCGATCTCGCGGCGAGGGAGGTTCGGGAGAGGGCGGGGCAGCAGGCGTGCCGCGGACGGGAGCTCTGGGCGGCCACGGTGGGAGGGACCAGCGGCGGGGAAGAAGCACGGACGGCAGCGGGACGGTCAGGGAGGCGGGTCTAGGCGGTGGCGGGAGGGAGGAACGGCTCCAACCGTGGAGTAGGGGCTCCCTTCTCCACCCGCAGGAGAAGGGGCCGGAGGGGGAAAAGTAGGGGGTGAACAGTGATAGGGCTGGGATTGGGACTCGGCTGGAGTGCGTTTTTTTCTCTGAGCTCCTACTTTTTGAGTAGGGGCTCAAGTAAGGGCTCTGCTGGAGTTGCTCTAACCAGTATCTGAATTTTGTTGACTAGGCATTCCATCATGGCAAGCTCTATGCCCTTACTGGCATGGACACACTATTTACCATCGAGATCAGCGTGGACCACAGCACAGGTGATCCATGGGTTTCTCAAGTGTGACGGGTCATCAACAATCCACCTTTCCTGGGGGTCATTCGTTTCTTCGCCTGGAAGCCTCCCGTCTCCTCTCCCTCACCTCGCTCCCTCCGCCTTCCACCTCGGGCCCCTCCTTCCGCCGCCTCGCCCACGGCGGTGGAAGGAGCCCTCCTGTCGTTGCTCGTAGATGTCTATATTAGCTTGTTTACTTTTCAGTGCCTCTATGGCTTGTCCCTTTAGTGGTTTTCGCCGCCTGGTGGCCATCGCGCCGTCCTTGTTGCCGGGCCTTGCTTCGCTTCCTCGTCACGCGGATCGATGCCTCCTCGGTGAGTCGTAATAAATCTCCCACCTTCCGCAACCTCCTGCAGTCTCCACGTCATGCCCATCCTCCCCCTGCTGTCGGAGTTTTCATCTCGCTGTCCTAGATCCAGTTGGTTCTGAGGTCGATCTGCGGCCGCCAGTGGATCAGCCCCTCCGGGCAGATCTGTTCCTCACGGGCCGTCTCCGGTCACCTCCCCGGCTCGCTCATGCGCTTCGCCGCCTCCCCGCTCAGCCTCGGCCCTGAAGCTTGAGTATTCAACACGGTGGCCCCGCCCCCGTTCCTCGCCAAGGAGTGGCCTCGATCCCGTGCAAGTTGCTTCATCAACCTTCGGCGACGTCCAACCACATCTACAGGTCGTCGGTGTGCTCTTCCGACCGTGGCTTCACCAGCCCGCCTTCAACCGACGCTCTGCGCGGTATCTGCCTGGGTGCAAGCGTCCATGATGCCTCTGTGTTCCCCCCGCCGGCGACTCCTTCGACACCTTCGCCATGGACTCCATCGTCTTGCTGCTCTATGCTTCCTGGACTTTTGTGTAATTCGGTCTTCTTTGGAGGACCTATCTGTAATATGGATGCTGTGACAGTTTAATATATTTCTGTTTGTTGTAAAAAAAAACAATTCACCTTTCCTTACACCCCAGATCTTCACAGCTATGAAGATGTCCTATCTAGTTGAAGCACGTGGTGTGCTACTACTGGTGTTGCGAAAGATGAAGTGCCAGTATGCAGGAGGGACTGGACTAGCTACGTTTGAACTTGTTGCAGGTGAACAGAATGAGTTTGAGGTGTTTGAAGCCAACTTCAGGCAGTCAAAGTGGACCAAGGTGACGACAGTAGGGGACGATCAGGTTTTGTTTGTACGTCGACGGTGCAGCAGATCTGTTTGTGTCTCTCATGACGAGGTGCCAGGGGATTCCATCTTCTTCCTGGAGAATGAGGATGAGGATCACTTCCTTTGGTCTAAGGTAGCCTCAAGCTCCTGCAGTGTCTACAGCATGAAAGATGGCAAGGTATCCACACCTCTGCCAACAGTGTCATGGAAGCGTGGCACAGTGTTTGCGACATGGCTCTTCCCGCAGAACTGAAGTGAAGCTGTTGCTGATCTAGCTAATATGTTGATCGAACTTATCTGGCCCCGGTATAGTGGTTTCCAATAACAGAAGCTGCGAAGTGTACAGGTACTTGCTGGATCGTACTATGGTGGCTTGCTGGTGTCTGTAATGGTGACTATGGTTTGACTGCGTGGTGTTCGGTTATCGTCTGTTATGGACCTATCCTGTCACTGTTAGGTACTTTAGCTTCGAATTTGGTGGTCTCTAGTTGGGGATGTTGCAAACTTGCTTGTTTGATCTGAACCCTGTTATCTTGAATATTTTGTTGGCAGTGTTGACTTTAGAGGGTTACTTCTACTTCTTCTTATGATGTTTTTGGATGGAATATCGGTGATCCATGTGGGAACGAAGGCTAATTGAAACCTCCTGTAGTCTTGTAGTGAGATATTCCTGTTGAGATAGTGGACATCAATTTTTTTTTTACCTGAAACTCTACCAAAGCCGAATTTGACGGTCAACCTCTTTTCAATTTTAAATTTCAAATATGCGATAGCTCTCTGCCTATCTGTATGCCGTGGTTGTGGTTGACTGGCAGTACATGCTCTGATGGTTGGTAGTTCCTCTTGGAACTGAATTCAGTTATTTTGGACATGTGCCTTTGCTTTCTCTGTGATTCATTTTGCACCATGACCGGTTCAAGGTGTGGGCAAAAAGCTGAAAGTTTAAGCATTTTCGATACATCCTTGAACTGAAGCATATCTGTGATTAACGTTCAGTTTGGAGCAAGAAAATGAAAAGACTGATTCAAGGTTGGTTGATAACTCTGTCCAGGATATGCAGAGCCTCCATCTGCTCAAGTACACTCCAAGCTCAGGGGTTCTAGCAGGCAGTAAAGAACTGTGCACCGGTACACTGTGTGCAGACGTGCAGTGTGCAGTCCTTTCTCTGGTGCCATGTCATACCGGTTCTTCCATTGTCAATCACGGCACTTGGACTTGGATTGGTAGTTCTTGGAGTCTAAGACTATCCACACTGGTATACGGGAGAGCTCCCGCTACCCTGTCACATTGTCCTTTTCAGGAGAAGAGCGCCGCAGCGGCCTACTGGAACACCTCTACGACGCTACAGGTCGATTCCGTTTCCTGAATGCCTGGCGTAGATAGCGAGCTTCCTGGATGCAACGCGACGTGGGGCCCACGCGGTAGTTGTTCGTCCGCGCCGGCAACGGGAAGGGGGAGAGAGAGGGAAGGTGAAGTTGCGCCGCGCCTCGGATGCCGTGGGAGAGAGGGAGGGCTCGCCGGCCAGGTTCGCTGTCGGACGGCTCGTCGGACGTGCCGGATCCGGCCTTCTCTGCTCCGCGACCGCGCGCGGCAGGGGAGCCGGATGTGGCGGCCGCGGCCAAGATCCCGCCGCCGCATCGCTCTGAATCAACGGCGAGCAAGACGAGGCGGCGCGAGAAGCCTTCGACGGCGAGGAAGACGAGGCGGCGCGAGGAGTCTTCGACGGTGAGGAAGACGAGATGGCGCATAGAGGGGAAGAGGGAGATGACGCAGGCGGGCCGTGCCATCCTCGGGCGAGGAGTTCTGCCCTCCTCAGATCCGTCGTCGGCGCAGGGAGGGAGAGGGGATCTCCGCCAGCGAGATCACCACCGAGGAGCACGAGCGCGCGAGGAGAGGCGCGCGGTGGAGCTCGTCAATGCCGCCGCCACCGCCGCGAGACCGGACCCTGCTCCTCCGCGCAATCGCTGAGGGAGGACTGCGCGAGCTGGGAGAGATATGTGGGGGAGGAGCAGAGGGTGCATGGGGACCCTCCAGCCAGCCGCCGTCGGAGAGGCACGCCAGTCGGCTGCTACCGGGAGGGAGAGAGGTCGTGGAGAGGGTGCTGACGGAGAGAGAAAGGATGGCAGGTGGAGGGGGCGATGTGGGTGGGGGTAGTGGAGAAAATAATGGAGGGAGAGAGAGTGACATGTGGGTCCCACATGCTGGTAGTTGGTATTGAGTAGAGATATAAAGGATGACGAGTGCGGGAGAAAGTTGTATAGAGGAGAGAATCTTGCTGACTAGATCGGAATATTCTGTTTTTGAGGATGATATGAAGTATGACGAGTGCGGATAGTCTAAGGTTGTTTGTTTGCAGCTCAGGCGATTTTGGGTGAATAGCTCCAAAATTCGGAAAGTTAAAGTGAAAATGTTATCTAGCTTATTTTCATCAACTTTCTAGCTTTCCACTTTGGAGCTATCTAGCTTTTGAATATATGGAAAGCTAGCTTTTGAATATATGGAAAGCTAGCTTTTCAAAGTACTCAGGAGCTGAAACAAAGACATCCTACGTTTTAATAAAACAGATTTCCAAATAAAAACATGGGATTTTAGTTTGAATAATTATCACAGTTTTTTGTTTGAAAATGAGCTAGACAAATAAAAGTAACAAAGAATTGGCAAGAGGTTTTTGTGTACCCTTCATCAATGTTACTATAATTGATGAATTTGGATTACTGGCTAAGATATTCCTCGGCGGTGGTGTCCTTTTCGAACAAGCATACTAGGATACAGTGGCTTTATACATAATCTAGGGTGCGTTGGGCTGCCATATTGCATAGTGTTTTCGACTTCTTTCCTCTCACAATCAATCACGGCTTCTTCGCAGATTTTTCTCTCACAGAAAATCTGCCGACTTCTACCAAAAGAGCCAGCCGAACGCACCCTAAAGGTACATAGTCTTTTAGGCATTGAAAATGAAAAAAAAAACAAAGAGGTGTTTTTTCGTTCAAATGGAATAGAACAAGAAAATTCATGTACGTGCGGAAGGTACAAACGAAAATCAAGCACATGGCGATGTATGTGCGGAATTTCAAATTTAAACTGAAAAACATATATGGATGCAAAGGAAATATTTTATTTTAGAAGACGAGAACAAGATTAATAGGATTGGGCGATTAGGTGCAACAAAGGTGACGATTTTCATCATAAAAAAACCAGCACTTGGAAGTTTAAAGAAACACTGGAAAGTTACGAATAATATATGGAGTTACGATCTAAATTCCATTCCAACTTCCAATTTCAGATTCGATTCTCTAAGAAATTTGAATCACAAATCTCTTGAGGACGCGAGCCACCTCTTTGTGGTTCTAGACTTCTCTAGTCAACACTACTAGCACTGTCGCACTCAGCTCCGCCCGCCGCTTTGTTCTCGCCCTTCCCAATCACACTCGGTGCCTCGGTCAGTCGGTCGGCGGCAACAACCGCCTCCGCCAGAACAGCAGCAGGGGCCGCCACCGACGCCGACGATTTCCGGTAACCCCCCTCCATTCACTGCCCCGCGCTGTGCGCTCGCCGCTCCTCTCTCTCCCCCTCTCAGCGTCTTGCCCTCGCCGCGGCCCGCGCACGCAAGGTGTTCGACGCATTGAACGTGTGTCTCGGCGCCGGCCACGCGCTAGCGTTTTGCTTCGGATTTCATGGCGCGTGGTGTTCCTTCGCTGACGCGTGCTGTTTTTTTTTCTTGACCGTATCTGCAAGATCGGCTCGCACCATGGCGGAGACGACGGGGCCGTCGTGGTCGGACATCCCGCTGGACCTCGCCGGCCGGATCCTTTGCCGCCTGCCTGCCCACGTCGACCGCCTCAGGTTCGCCGCCGTGTGCCCCGAGTGGTGTGCGGCCGCGCGGCAGGGCTCCCTGCCCCGCCGCTCCTGCTGCCGGACGCTACCGTGTACAGCCTCCCCGGAAGTAAGCCGTTCCACCGCTCGGACTGCGCGGGCTACACCGACGCTTGCGGCAACTGGTTGGTGTTCTCAGGTGATGACGGTTGCTTCCTGAGGGATCCTTTCTCCGACGCAACCGTGACACTTCCTGCTTTGTCCGGTGACCGAATCCGCTACGTGGGTGATAAGTCCGTTGATGAGGCATATATAGAGTCGATGGAGATGGATGAATGGTTGGAAAGGGACGAGCCAACCAAGTGCAAACTAGTGTTTTGTTCACCCCACCTCGGAGCAGCAATAGTCTCGCTATGGATGGCTAGACGGATTGCGGTGTGCCAGCCAGGGGCCACTTCCTGGTGGTCTGTAAGTGCGGCTAACCAGTATCCAGATTTTGTTGACTTGGCATTCCATCATGGCAACCTCTACGCCCTTACCGGGATGGACACACTATTTACCATCGAGGTCAGCGTGGACCATGGCACAGGTGATCCATGGGTTTCTCAAATGCGACGGGTCATCAACAATCCACCTTTCTTTACACCCCAGTTCTTCACAGCTATGAAGATGTCCTATCTAGTTGAAGCACGTGGTGTGCTACTGTTAGTGTTGCGAAAGATGCAGTGCCGGAATGCAGAAGGAGTGACAGGGCTGGCTATGTTTGAAGTCATTGCAGGTGAACAGAACGAGTTTGAGGTGTTCGAAGCCAACTTCAGGCAGTCACAGTGGACCAAGGTGTCGACAGTAGGGGACGACCATGTTTTGTTTGTACGTCGACGGTGCAGCAGATCTGTTTGTGTCTTTCATGACGAGGTGCCAGGGGATTCCATCGTCTTCCTGGAGAATGAGGATGAGGATCACCTTTGGCCTCTTTGGTCTAACTTGGCCTCAAGCTCCTGCAGTGTCTACAGTATGAAGGATGGCAAGGTCTCCAACCCTCTGCCAACAGTGTCATGGAAGCGTGGAACGGTGTTTGCGACATGGCTACTTCCCGCAGAACTGAAGTGAAGATGTTGCTGATCTAGTTTTTTTTATTGAACTTACAGACCCTAGTGTAGTGGTTTTCAATAATAGAAGCTGCAAAGTGTACAGGTACTTGTCGGATCGTATTATGGTGTTTTAGTGGTGTCTGTAATGCTGACTATGGTTTGACTGCATGGTGCTCAGTTTGCAAAACTCTGATGAACCTTAAGGTACCATGCATCGTTTGTTATTGATCTATGTTGTTAGTGACTTAGCTTTGAATTTGGTGGTGTCTCTTGGTGGGGATGTTGCAAGCTTGCTTGTTTGATCTGATCCCTATATCTTAAATATTTTGTTGGCAGTATTGACTTGAGAGGTTTATATATTTCCTCTTATGATGTTTTGGGGTGGAACATCGTTGATTCATGTGGGAAAAGGCTAACTGATGTCTCTTGTGTTGAGATATTCTATTGAGATTCTGACCTTTTTGCAAGTGTTGTAAACCCACAGCTCCATGGGACATGAACTGACGAACATGAATTTAGTACCTGTGAATTATATGTATGTTGATTTCATGATGCATGTAATTATGCGCCGTGTGCCTGTAGCCCTGTACTCCTTGATTCTGTGTTCTCTGAATTTCGTCATAGAAAACTCGATTTGTTTTTTGTTCCCGGCTGGATTCTCATTTCAGCCAGAAACTTGTTTCCTGCACCGTGCCTATCTGTATCTCAATTCTCAAATGCATCATGCAACGATTGCTTTGTTTCTGGAGCGGTGCCAAAGAACTGAAGAAGTATAAACCCAACAGATCTGTTCCTAGGTCTCTGCCTTTTCTTTCAGATCTTGAACTTAAATTTTTCTTTTTACTCGAAACTTACCAAAGCGGAATTTGAAGCTCAACTTCTTTTTCGATTTTAAATTTCGATCATGTGATAGCTGTCTGCCTATCTGTATGCCGTGGTTGTGGTTGACTGCCGAAGAGCAGCAATTCTGTTCACTGACGGTTTGTAGTTCCTCTTGGAAATGAAGTCAGTTACTTTGGACATGTGCCTTTGCTTTCTGTGTGGTTCATTTTGCACCATGACACGAACAAGGTGTGGCCAAAGAGCAGCAGTTTAAGCATTTTTCGAGACATATCTGACTATCTGTGTTTACCATTCAAGGTTGGTTGGTAACTCTATCTTCTGACAGTTCTAGCAGCCAGTAAAGAACTGTGCGTCGGTGCAGACGTGCAGTCCTTTCTCTGATGACAATGCACTTGGACTTGGATGGGTAGTTGAGTAGTTCTTCGACTCTTAAGTTTTATTTAAAATGACTTTCGAAATATAAACATTGAACTTAAGTTTAAATAGTTATCACGGTTTTTTGTTTGAAGATAAGCCAGACATATAAAAGTCACAAAGCAACTAAAAATCCAATCAAGTGCAGCCACGGTGAAATGGGCACCTCTTATCTTATTAATGTTGGTGAAATTTCATTAGAAACTACTTGAAGGTTCGAAGAAACACTGGAAATTCAGGGATGGTATATTAGGTTATGATCTGAATCCATTACAAATTTCCATATGCAATTTCAGGGATAGTGGAAATCTTATTCCATCTACAAACATAAAAAAACAAATCCACAAATTTCATAACCAATACACTATAGCAATACAAAATATTCACGTGCAATTCACCACTTTTAGAGTATTCGCACTTGAAAATTTGTAAGTGTGTACTGTGTACAATGTAACATCACTTCCCAGTCATAATTCGGTTTCGAAAAATTACAAATTTCGTGTAGGATTTCTTTTGAATTTAGAGGTCAGAAAAGCCCACCCACTCTCATGTCTCATCTCCCCTGCTCCTCCCCTTCCCAAAACAGCCAACCCCCAGCTCTGCCGCCGGCCGCACCCACCCCCGTCCCCGTCTCCGCCCGAACAGCAGCAGCAAGCAAGAGCACGGATCCGCCGCCAGAATCGTTGATTCCAGGTAATCCACCTCCATTCCTTGCCCTGCACCCGCCGCTCCTCTCTCCCTCTGTTCCTTTCGCCCTCGCCGCAGATCGCGCACGCAAGGTGTTCGACGCATTGCCTGTGCTGCGGCTGTGCGTCCGCACGCACTCGCGCCGGCCATTGGCTCGCGTTTCTCCTCCGGTTTCTTGGTGCACGGTGTTTCCTTGCTGATGATTTCTTGGTTGCACTTGCAAGGCCGGCTCAATCGATGGAGACGACGGGGCCGTCGTGGGCGGACATCCCGCTGGATCTCGCCGGCCGGATCCTCGGCCGCCTGCTTACCCACGTCGACCGCCTCCGGTTCGCCGCCGTGTGCCCTGAGTGGCGTGCGGCCGCGCGGCAGGCCAACGTGCACCCGCCGCTGCCGCTGCTCCTGCTGTCGGACGCCACCGTGTACAGCGTCCCCGAAACTAAGCCGTTCCGCCTCCCTGACTGCGCGGGCTACACCGACGCTTGTGGCAACTGGTTAGTGTTTTCAGGCGAGGATGGCTGCTTCCTGCGGGATCCTTTCTCCAATGCCACGGTGCCACTTCCTGCTTTGTCCCGTTACGTAGGCGATGAGTCCATTGATGAGGCGGACCTAGCATGGCTGCCAGAGGGGCATCAGTTGAGATTGCAGGAGCCGAGGAGGTGGAAACTAATGTTCTGCTCACCCCACCTCATTGCAGCAATAGTTTCGGTTAGGACAAGAAAATGGATTGCGGTGTGCCAACCAGTAACCAACTCCGGCTGGTCCGTAAGCGTGGAAAACCATTATCCAATCTTTGTTGAGATGGCATTCCATCAGGGCAAGCTCTATGCCCTGACTATCCTGGGTACATTATTTGCCATCGACATCAGTGTGGACAGCAGCACGGGCAACCCATGGGTTTCTGGAATGCGAAAAATCATCGACGATCGAATAACTTTCCCATTTACATTGGTTACGAAGATGACCTATCTAGTAGAATCGCGTGGTGCGTTGCTGCTGGTGGTGCGAGATCTGCACCTCGATTTGGCAGAGGGAGTGACAGGAGGAGCTCTCCCTGAAACCGCTGCGTCTGAACAGAATGAGATCGAGGTGTATGAGGCTGATCCCAATGGAAACAGGGATGAAATTGAAGTTCTTGAAGCTGAAGGGACTAGGTTTGAGGTGTATGAGGCCAATTTTGATCAGTCACAGTGGACCAAGGTGACGACAGTAGGGGATGACCAGGTTTTGTTTTTACATCGACGGTGCTGCAGATCTGTTTGTGTCTCTCATGAGGAGGTGCTGGGGGATTGCATCTTCTTCCTGGATAATGATGACGAGGATTGCACTTGGTCTAAGGCAACCTCAAGCTCCTGCTGTGTCTACAGCATGAGGGATGGCAGGGTCTCCACCCCTCTGCCTACGGTGTCATGGAAGTGTGACTCAGTGTTTGCAGCATGGCTCTTCCCGCAGAACTGAAGTGAAGCTCTTGCTTACTAGTTCCTGAATCAGTATAGTGGGTCTCCAGTATCACATAAGCTGCTAAATGTATCTGTACTTGTTGGATCGTACTATGGGTGGCCTACTGGCATGTGTAATGCTGACTTTGGGCTGATTGTGTGCGCTCAGTTTGCAAAAATGCTGATGAACCTTGAGGTAGCAAGTAGGATGCACTGTCTGTTATGGACTTGTTCTGTTAGCTTGGAATCAATTTGGTGGTGTCTCTAGTGGGGAACAGGTTCATTGCAAGCTTGTTTGATCTTAAACTTGCTATCATGAATGTCTTGTTTGATCTGAAATTCTTAATGATGCTATCTTGAATATTTTGTTGGCAGTATCGACATGACAGGTTTCTTGTATTTCCTGCCATGTGGAAGTAACTAGGCTAGCTGACGCCTCTTGTAGTGAGATATTTCTGTTGAGATTTCTAAATTTCTAAAAGTAAAATAAGATGGGATTGTTGTAACCGACATTTCGAGAGACCTTTCAATCTTTGAATCGTATGTCTGTTGATTGTCATGTTGCATGTAATCATGTAAGGTCTGAATCCTCATTGGGAAGCTGTCGCTACAGTTTCAGTTAAATGCTTGGGTCCGTACATGCATGAGTCCCTGCTAAATGCTTTGCTCCGTACTCTCTTCAGTTTGATCTGAACTGTTTCGATCTCAATCAGTCAGGTTTGTGTAGTACTTTTTCTTTTGAGATGGAATTGGAATGATCCGTGTGTATTGTTAGATTGATCTCTCCACCAATGGGCCCAACGGCCCATTGGGCCCCTGACTGGCCCCGGATCGGGGCGCCACGTTAGAAGGTTGGTGGGCCCCTGTCGCAGCGCTATAAGAGGGAGTGGGGGCCACGGGCTCAGGACACGAGGTTCGCCGCCGTCACAGTAGTTCCCCACTCCAAACCCTAGCCGACCGAGAGGAGGTAGGTCTTTGAGCGATGGGAAGCACCACCGACGACGTCCGTACCACCACACCGCTGCCGTCGCTGCGCGTCACGCGTGTGAGCGCAGAGCCAATGTAAGGTGGACACGAACTGAGGTTGAAGGTATGTCATTCACAGTTCATTCCCGCTCGATCTACTCCTAGTCGATCCGGCGATTCTATCAATGGTATCAAGAGCCTAGTCTAGTGAGTAGACAGAGTTTGGGGAAAGAAAGATTCAGAATCGAATCGGAAGAGGAAATCAAAAGCTCGAAACCCTAACCTTAGATCAGAGAAACAGAAAAGGGTGGCGAGAAGGAGGGTACCTACCGCATCCTACCTCGTAGCAACCATCGGGCGGCGGTCGACTCGACGTCATGCAACAAAGAAACCCAAGCTTGGAGGGGACCACGCGCCGCCGTGTCGCCTCGCCTCGCCAAGAGCACCACCGAGAGGCCGCTGACGTGCGCTCCCACCCACCGGTGAGCGCGCCAAGACCGAGGCTGTGTAGCACTGCCATCCTCTCCGGCCGCCATGGCCACTCTCTAGATCTCACATGGTGCTGGCCTTGAGAAGAGAGGGGAAGGGAAAGGAAGAAGGATAAGGGAGGGCGGACGGAACCTTTCTCTGGGCACTGCTGCTGCTCCTCAGCCGTGGCCACCAGCCGCCATTCGCCACGATGGGGCTGCGAGATGCGGGAGAAAGTGAAAGGGCTAGGGTTACAGGGTCACGCCGGCGGTTTTGTTCCGGCGAAATGAAAGGAGAGCCGTTGATCGGATCGAACGGCTGTAGTCGCTTGCCGGCGCTGACGACCAGATGGGCCTTTTCGGCCTAGGTGGGCAGAGACCGCGGGCCTCTTCGGCGGCCTAGCCGTCTGCTGCTGGGCCTCGGGCCCATGCGGACGTGTGGAGAACGGCCGCGGGCCGTTTTCTCCCGCGGGCCAAATACACAGTATTGAACAGCAACTCTTGTAAATTGTTTTGATGAATATTCAGAAGCTTATTTTATGAATTTTGTATAGTTTTTTTGATGAATTTCATCTAGATTTTGATTTCTACTCAAATTGAACCAACGAGATATTTGTGTAGAGATTAAAAAGTGACAGAAATGCTTCTGAATAGTATGTTATTTCATGAATTTTATTCATGTTTTCCTCTGCAAAAGTTTAAATTGTTCCTCCTCTAATTTAATTCGGAGATTAAATTAAAGGGAAAAGTTGAGTAGAGAAAAATCATGTAAAAAGGAAAGATTATTCTGATAGAATATTAATTCAAGGCAAAGTTATGACAAGTTTGTCAAGGTTTTAACCTCTATTCAATTTTGAACCAACAGGATAAATTGCTTAGAGAGTTAACCGGTGTAAAGAAAAGTTTAGAAGTATGATTGCTTCTGAAAAGAAAGAAAAGTTTTCCGCTGCAAAGTAAAAGTTTTACCCTCTAATTTAAATTGGAACCAACGGGAAAATTTAATTAGCGGAGTAGAAACATATTTATTTAAAGTTAATTATGGTATTCTTATTTTCTGACCAATGTTGATGATAACAATATTATAATTATATGTGACTTATGTTTAAAGTTAAAGTCTCTGATGAATTTTGCATCAAAGTGATCAATTTTTTCAGAGAATAAATAAAGATCAAGAAATGTTGTTTTTTATTTCTTGTTTCTGTTGAAGTGATACTTATCTCTCAATTAAATTGGAACAAACGAGAAGATTTATTTGAAAGAACAGTTTTTGAAAAGTTTCCTTGTGGGTTATATCCACGTTAAAGTTAAAGTCAGCTTCCGCTGTATCAAGTTAAAGATAAAGTTACATTGGTTTTAATTGCCAATCTTTTGTACAAAGTTCATGTCTCTACTCAATTATGAATAAAGAGGATATTTTAGAAATACTTTTGATAAGTATTGATTCTAAATATAAAGTTTCATGATGTTGTCATTTTCTGACCAACGTTGATGATGGCAATATTGTGATATGATGAATTAATTCTAATTCAGTCGATGGTGTTTTGGAATTAATATAGATGAATGATGTTTTATTCTATTTTCTGCCCAACGGTGACATGGAATAGGACATAAAGTTTTAAAAGTTTCGTAAACTTAAAGTTTGGATTATTGTTGAATATTTTCTCAGAGAAAAGATCTTTCTGCTTTCATTCATGAAAGCATTAAGAAAAGTGAGCTGAGCACTTGTGACTCAGGAGATGACAAAGAAAAAATGCCATTATATGAAGGATTATGTTTTCTTTAAAAGAATGGCTTCAAAAGTAAAGATTCTCGGGTATTAATCCCAGAAAAGAGATGGATCATTGAGAGTCTTGAGAAATGTTTTTCATGTACTCTCTATGAAGAGGAATTTATTTCCATTTCAGTCATCATGATAAAAGTTGCAATAATTCATATGCACGTTTAATTTGACCAATGTTGGATTAAGCATGTATGTGTTACAGTTTGTTTGGATTTATTTCTAAATTCGGTGACTGAATGCGAGCCAATCCTGGCATGCATGTCCCTTTCAGAGAATTACCTGAATGGAGAGGGAAAGTTTGTGATACTCTCATACGGCGAGAAAAGTTTGTAATTATACCCGCATGACGGGGAAGAGCTCTGAGAAAATACCCGCTTTATGGGCTAAAGTTGGCATAATGGTTATGTTAGACAATCCTATGTGGCGGGAAAAGTTTTGGCAAAGGACTCATCCTGCATGGCGGGAGAAAGATATAATGACTCATGTGCTTATTTTGTATCCCACACTGGGAAAGCGAATTTTTGGAGTAGCTCTTATGCTATTCTAGTATCGATTGTACATATCGTACTATAGTCATTGAGCACTCTATGAGTTTAAAGAGAACAAAAGTAATGTGCGAACCTAAAGATAAAGAATGATATACAAGCTTGAGTTTGCTTGAGTTTTCAAAAGCACTGAAATAAAGGACTCTGTTGAGTTCTTAAAGTGAAATGAGGAAAAATGTACTCCCATATATGAGTTAAGAAACAACCTTGTTTTGTATGATATATCATGCAGATAAAGGAAGTAATTGAAAGTTTTCTCAAAGTTTCCTCACTGATAATAGTTCTGAATGGTTTCGAAATTGTGGCAAGAAAGTTCATGCCACATTTCGAGGGGGAGAAAGGTGAAAATCCCCTATACTTCAGGAAAGTAATGCATTGTATGCATTTAGAGTGTGATCTATAGAAGATAAATGTGATTGTCTGGGGGAGTACGACAGTCATAAATGTGATACCCCTAAAGAAAGGAATAGATAAAATCCTGGACTTTTATAAGTCCGATAGGATGATAGCGATGTGACCAAAATGGTGAAAGAACAAACCCAAAATGAGAAAGTTTAAAGATACTCTATTATTCATAGTAGATGGTAAGATCTGGGGGAGCCATTTAGTTGGCCATCCAGATGAAAGAAAAGGCTGATCTGGGGAGCCATTTTGTTGGCAATTCAGATAAAAAGAAAAGGTTCTTTTATTTCTAACGAGACACATTGTCTTCTTGGAATGCGAGAGCAATCAGGGGGTGCATGGTGGCTCGAGAAATTGACTTCGAGGAGAAGTGGGTATATATGCCCACTCTGATGATTCGGTAGCTATTTCTCTCGACACTCGTGGCAACAATATGGTAGATGATATGAAACCTGTCCTTCAGGAGCCATTGAAACTCATTGTTGTACATGGGGAGAGCTGCTGCTGCCCCATATGGTAGATGTACCAAAAGATGAGGCATACAATGTGCCAGAGGTTGAGACCTCTAGTAGGTCTCAAAGAGTCAAAAGTCTGATGGTTGCAAAGTTGTAATATAAAAAAGTTCACGTTGAGGTGTATTCCATCTCATGTGTAGAAACCATAAGAAGCGCTTGTTCGATGAAAATGGAACTGATGAATCCCGAGTAAGCTTGGGACTCAGAAGTAATTCTTGATGGAGCCAAAACAGTAGGTTGTAATGGGTCTACAAGTCGTGACGTGACTCCAAAGGGAGTATGTGAACACACAAAGCGCATCTTAAATCAAAAGTTTTGTGCAAAGAGAATGAATGGACTATAATGAATCTAGTGGCACATCATGATCTGAGTTACATCAGATGAAAGTATTGCATGGCACAACCTAAGGGTTTTGTCACGTAAGTAAAAGGAGAAAAGGAATTGTGCCTAAAGAAATCATTTACGAATGATAACATTCAAAGTTGGTTGTCAATTTTTGGGTTTTAAAAGAGAATAAGAGGACAACATTTATACAAAGTTATAGAATGGGAAATTCATTTCCTAATTGTGCATAGGTGATGGACATCTTGCATGGTAGCAATGATGCCAATCTGTTGTAAAAGAAGAAGAGGTTCTTGTCCTCAAAGTTCTCGATGAATGTCTCTCAATTATAAGGATCGAGATTCACCGAGATAAAAGAAAAGGGGTATTAGGACTATCGCAAGAGGCATACTTAGAAAAATTGCAAAGAAATATAGTATGCATGCGAGTAAACCTACGCCTGTTCTCTTTGTCAAGGGTAATGGTTTTGGGAACTTTTATGTTCCAAGAGTTAATATGAAATGGATTAAAGGAATATGGTACCATATGCTTCAGCTGTTGGAAGCTTAATGAATGGAAAAGATAGAACTTACCCTGACATAGTTCGTATATCCGGGATGTTTTGGCAATGTTCAATCCAGCTATAGATCACTGGAATGGAATTAAATGTATCAGCCTCATGCTAAGTTGGAAAGATCAAGTGCTCTCAAAAGGTTGTGAGTACAAAGATATTTTGTGAAATGTGTAGCGAAATCCACAATTGTCGCTAACTTTCACACGTGGAGTTTTTGTGTGGAAAAGCTCCAAAGGGTTAAAACAATTGTCATCAATGTGATGCAAAGATGTGGTATAGCATGACACGAGGTCGAGGGACAAAGTAAATGGTTAATGGAACTGTATCGGGTTGATATTGGTTGACAACAGCAATAACTATTAAAGTAGTTCACTCCTATAACAACAAGTCAAGTGTGCTGCCAAACACATTGACACAAAGTTATGTGTTGTAAAGGAGTAAGTCCGGAATCACATTAAAAGATATTGCGCATATAAGAGACAAGCAAGTGCTTGAGGATCCTCTTACGAAAAGTATATCACCCAAAGGCGCTTTAGAGAACACATATGCGACATGGGTTTATGGCATAGTTCACGATTTCGGACAATAAAAGGGCCCAAGGCTAAAGAATTTGTTTCATTACGAGATGTGTATTGTAGTCATGTTGAATCTATCGGAGATTGACGTAATCGAGATCGAGATTGACCGTGATTTATAAAACATGCTCTATACACCGATCTGTAATGGAATGAGAAAAGAAGTTAAAAGTATATGGTGACATCAAGGGGGAGAATGTTAGATTGATCTCTCCACCAATGGGCCCAACGCCCATTGGGCCCTTGACTCAAGGTCCGGATCGGGGACGCCCGCTAGAAGGTCAGTGGGCCCTGTCGACTATAAGAGGGAGTGGGGGCCACAGGCTCAGGACACGAGGTTCGCTGCCGCCACAGTAGTTCCCCACTCCAAACCCTAGCCGATCGAGAGGGAGGTGTGCGATGGAAGCACAACCGCACGACGTCCGGCACACCACGCCGCCGTCTCGCCGCATCGCTGCCGCCGTCGGCGCAGAGCTTCACCAATGTAAGGTGAACACGAACCGAGGTTGAAGGTATGTCATTCACAGTTCATTCCCGCTCGATCTACTCCTAGTCGATCCGGCGATTCTATCATGTATCTCCCCTGGAACCATAAGATGCACTGATCCAAAAAAAGATGTGGCCCTCAATTTCTGGAAGTGCACTCACTGATGTGATGAAAAGTCTGATGAGCTTCTGCTAAGTGATTTTGCACATTTGCAACTAGTAACACTTTGCATCAATTTTACAGAAAACCAAATACATACTTTGCTTACGGGGATGAACTAACCGACTAAGCTAAGGTTAACATTTGGGTAAAATAACGATCATTGCCATGCGGTACGGTGTTGCCTGGCTTAAGGGCGTCTGATCGTATTTGTTTGGCAAATTGGCATTGTATATATCTGTTAGGCAGTTCTTTCTGAATGTAAAGGGGGAAAAAAGGAGATGATTACACACATCCTTCCTCCATTAAAAAATTGATGCTTTGGGATTCAAGAATTGTCCAAAAAAAATGTTCTAAGATTTAAATCTTTTGCATGGATATTTGGCATGTAAATCTCGTGCAAACTGAACTAAGGGTACGTATGTCTTTTTCATTCATCCCTGATCTATCTAAAAATTTCCAGAAAGTCATTTTTTTCTATGGTAGGAGTACATCTTTTGGTTTCATAATGCATGGAGCATATACTCTTATCTCTTTCTTTTTTTTGCGCAAAGATCATATATTGTTTTTGTGTACCTGTAATTGCCAGAAACATAACAGATTATATACGTCTGTAACATTTCACTTTAATCGATGAGGTTTTTGAAACGCCGTACCAACGGAGATGTTGATGCACACACTCACGGAAGACACTCGCAAAGACGAACTAATCTTTTTTTTTTAAAAAAAAGATAAGGCCGGCGGTTATCGAAACGCCCACACGTGCACGGTGAATGGGCCCATATAATGGAGAAGAATAGAAGGCACACCCAAGAATTTTTTTTAATCATTTTGCAAAATTATACAACCGTTTGAAAATTTATCAGATTTGGCAACCAACCGCCGTGGCGCCTTATTCAACCTAACCTGGTGACGCACGGCGGTTGGTGGTCGGCCACGGCGGTTGAAGATAAAACTTTATTAAATCTAGTAGAAAATTAACAAGGGAAATTCAGGACACGATCTCGAACCTAATGCCTACCGTACCGCCGCGGTTGCTTTTGTTTTTTAACTTTATGACAAAGAAAACTAGGTTGTAATAAAGAAAAGCAAAGTGACATACTAAAAAATAGTCATGATCACATATAACGTTCTCAGACAAACAATATGCGACCTAATCTAGCATCGTCGTCTTCTTGAGCAGCCTATCACCGGGCCGCGGCGCGCGCTCGCCGCGAGGGTACGTCAACGGGTCACGTGGGTGGATCTGCCGACGCCTAGCATCACCAGTCGGCTGCGGTGTCGCTATCGCCACCACCGACCCTGCAACCTCGTGGGACGACCCTGGCAGCCCTCCCGAGATCAAGAGGTCCCACCGCCGCTACCGGGCAGCGAGCCTGAGACGATCGCGCCCACCGCCGCGCTCGGCAACCGCGAGGTTTCGGCTGCGCCCACCGGCCGCCTCGGCACCGCGAGCCTCCCGGCTCCGCCCTCGCCTCCTCCCGAGTGCACGTGGTGGCGCGCCCAAGCTGCCGCGACCGCGAGCCTCGCCGCCACCGCAAACCCCGCAAGAAGTCGGGTCGATGCTCAAGTCGTCGAACCCGACCCGGACGCTCCACCGGTCCCCTAGGTCTCCTGTGAAGAGTGTCGACGCCGGCAATGTAAACCGGAAGAAATAGTATTATTAAATCACGTATCCTAATTAATATAATTGTTGACGGTGTATTTTGGTACACCAAACATGTTCATTACACTCTGGTTTGGATTTGATTATGGAACTAACCCGCCACTAGGCACACTAATGATATAACAAGTTCATCTTTGTATGTGCATTTGGAAGTGTTATGTTTTTGCAGGAAAACATGAACATAAAGGACGGAGTCACAACAAGTTCAAAGGAGCAATTGAGAAGTCCCGTTCGTGTTTGAGAGCTTGATGAGATCACTCCCAAAGGTGGCAAGGACCGAAGTGCTACAAAGGAACATCCCTGAGGATTGAAGCGTAAAAGACCGAACTTCATGCGAGAAGACCCTCCATCTTGTGCGCGAGGATGACATCGTCAAAATGGTGCAAATGGAGGGGGCAAAGTGCATAATGACAAGAGGACCCACGTGCGCGAAGGGGCGACCGAACCGGGCCGAATGGGCTCTGGGCGGCGGCCAGCCGGCCGCTGGCCCATTCCGGTCGGTTCGGCCCCATTTCTTGAGCGTGAAGATGTTTCAACCCTAAGTGCGTGGAGCGCGCCACCATCGAGGAGAGAGCCATTCGCCCGAGAGGATGTCCACAATCTAGAGAGAGAAGAGGAGGGAGATCATTCGCAAGAAGGATCGCTCTACTCGAAGGAAGCAACCACAAGTGGAGGAGGACGTCGAGGCCCTGCCAAGACACCCCCGGAGGAGAAGGAAGACACCGCTTCGGAGCGTCACCATGATCAACGGTGCTATGCCTAGCACCTTGATGGGGTAATCTTCTCATTTGTCCATGGGTTGTAATCGATCTTGAGATGTAATCGCTACTTTGTATGGTTATCTATCTATCATCTAGTGTTGAAGATGCTTTATTGTTTAAGGTTAGCTACCATGCCGTGTAGGGAGTAAAGATCTCAATGCTCCTTGGAACCATTCAATACGCCGTGTCCATCATAGGTCTAGTCACGAATACCTCGCGTAGTGACAAGACGGGGAGGGAAAGGGCAAAACCGTGGTCACAACCCCCGATAGATTAGATCGGTTTTCATATCTTAAGCGGTTGCATGTTCAAGTATCATAGACCCTTGGGCAAGTGTCTTTTATATATCTTGTTGGTTTAATCATCCTCTCTAGTGTAGCGTAGTAGTTCTCTAGATTAACCGTAGATTAGGGTTTGGTTAAGTTAGTAGTAGCGCTAGATCAAACGCTTGTAATCCCCTTGCTGGATTGATAAGAACCTAGGGAATCCCGTGGTGAAAAGGTGTAGGTCCGTGACGCTTGCGGATCGTAGGTGGATCTGAGTTTTATCCGTCAACAAGCCCCTTTTTCTCGGCGCCGCCGTTCGAGCAAGCCCTTACATCGTTTGGTTTTGCATTTAATTTTGTTTTAGTTTTGTTTATCATTTATTGCTAACATCTAACCCCTATTACCTAGAAAACCACTTTGTTTTGTTTTGTTTTGTTTTTATCTTGTTGTCTAGATGGCGTTCGTCAACCACCCGTGGAAGAACCGGAGAAATCGCTAAGGGATTACGCTAGTCCTCGATGTGAAGACATAAAGGTACAAGAGTCGATTCGAGCTCGAGCGACCAAGTATGAAATCAAAGCTAGGATCATCGAGATGGCGGCAACCCCATTTGAAGGGATGGACACGGAGAACCCATATAGACACATAAGGCATTTCACGGCTATGCAACACGGTGCGTCAAGAAGGAGTTCGATGAATGGTTCAAGTGGAATGTCTTTCCCTACTCACTTGCGTGAAGCAAAGGCGTGGTACTCGTTTGCATCCTTTGAAGTTGAAGGGCAATTGGAACAAGTTGACGAAGAAATTTTGCGAGAAGTTTTTCCAATTAGCAAGGTTCAACATCTAAGGAGGCAAGTGATCACCTTCACTCAAGGAGAAGAGGAAGGGATAGACTAAGCTTGGAATAGATTTAATGAGTTGATTGAACAAGGACCAAGACTCGGCTTCTCCGGTGACGTACTCTTGCATACATTTTTCTTTTCCCTAACCCCTAGTTGCATGGAACATGTTCAAATGTGTGCACGTGGGGATCTCATGAAGAAAACACTCACGGAAGCCGCTCAACTTTTACAAAAGATTAGCAAAGCGGCGGCCATACGAAGAGATTGGGAAACAAGACTTGCAGGAGAGCTGGAACACAATTCAAGGATGAAAACGTGTGCTGAAATTGCTAAAGAGGCGACCCCGGAAGACAAGAAAGAGGAGCCAATCCCGGAAAAGCTTGAAGAAGTGCACATCAAGACAAGAACTACCCCAAGCGTTGACTTCGCCAAGTCAAATGAAACAAACAAAAGGAGTATGTCAAGCGCGAAGTCACTAAGGGAGTTCGAGCATGTGGATTGGGTTCCAATCGATTACGGAGAAGTATTCGACAAGAGAAGACCGTTCCCTAACCAAAAGGGGATGGCGAGAGCACCGGAAGCGGACTTCCCACCGGAAAAGCAAGCGGAAGATTCATACGATCTTGAAACCACTGGTGAGATCTTTCAAAAGCTCTTTAGTGATGATGAAGTGGATCCGGAACACATAGCCGAGGTGAAAAGAATCATGGGGATCAAGCCCGAAGCATCACCATATGCTCGCCTCGCCGAAGTTTACGCAATAGGATCCGACCAAGAGGAAGATGACACCACACTTGAGTTGCGAGATCAACGGAGTTCAATGCAAGGCTTTATGCGACATCGGAGCCCAAGTAAGTGTCCTATCCTCCAAAATTTACGATAAAGTTCAAGACCACAACCTAGACTTAGCTCCAACTTCAACAAAGTTAATTATGGGAGATGGTAGAACTATTAGACCTCTAGGTATTGCTTGCAACATTAATGTAATCATCTCTGGAAAGTGCATACCAACCGATTTCTTTGTTATAGATGCTTACCATAGTAATCATGATCACATAATCCTAGGTAGGCCTTTTCTTATGTTGCTTGATGCTGTGTTGGATGCCGAGAAGGCAAAGTAACAATAAATCTTAATGGAAAGAAGTACACATATATAGTTTTCTTCGTTTCTAATCATCCTTCACCTTTTCCTCCCGAAGATGAAGTAGAGGAGGTAGGTAGTGTTTGTTTTGTTGAAACCCTTAGAGACCTGCTGCAAAGAGCGATGGAGAATCAACCTAATGATCAACAAGACGAGGAACTAGAGGAAGCAACGAAGGGATTAGAACCCCAAGATGGAAGCGTGGAGGAAGAAAATTCAAGACATAGGAGACATTAAACCCGAAGAGCCACAAGTGCGAGGTGGATCTCAAACCTTTGCCCAAAGGATTGAAGTACGAATTTTTGGGCCCAGACAAGACTTATCCAGTCATCATGAGCGAGGAATTAAGTCCCGAAGAAAATGGGAAGTTGCTGAATTTATTGAAAAAGCATAGGAAAGTGATTGGATATTCAATCAATGATCTCAAAGGACTTAGCCCACCTTTTGCACTCATCGTATACCTATGGAAGACCAATGTAAGCCCGTGGACCACCATCAAAGGAGGCTAACTCATGCCATGCGAGAGGTAGTAAAGAAAGAGGTCATCAAGCTACTTGATGCCGGAATCATCTACCCGTCGCATAGCAGTGGGTGAGCCCGTACATTGTGTCAAGAAAGGAGGTTTAACCGTGGTGAAGAATGAGTTAATACCGCAAAGAACCGTGACCGGATGGCGGATGTGTATCGATTATCGAAAGCTAAATAAAGCGAAAGATCACTTCCCTTACCGCTTCATTGACGAGATGCTCAAGAGATTAGCAAACCACGCTTATTTTTGCTTTCTCGATGGGTACTGGGGTTTATGCAAATTCCCATTCATCCGGATGATCAACACAAGACAACGCATTTACTTGCCCTTATGGAACGTTCGCATATAGATGGATGCCCTTCGGTCTATGCAACGCTCCGGCCTCTTTTCAACGTTGCATGATGGCGGTGTTCTCGAATTCATCGAAGAAATTGTCGAGGTGTTCATGGATGATTTTTCCGCTTATGGAAAACATTCGTGGATTGCTTGGGCAATTTAGATAAGGTTCTCACGAGGTGTGCGGGTAGACTTAGTGCTAAATTGGGAAAAGTGCACTTCATGGTAAAGCAAGGCATAGTGCTCGGACATGTTATATCCTAGGAGGAATTGAAGTGGACAAAGTTAAAGTGGAGGCGGTTGAGCAACTCCACCTCCAGCGGATGTTAAGTCCTTGAGGAGCTTTCTAGGCCATGCGGATTCTATAGAAGATTTATTAAAGACTTCTCAAAGATCACTAAGCCTTTAACACAACTCCTTCAAAAGGATGTGGCTTTTGACTTTGATGAGAAGTGCTTAGTGGCATTGACCTTGAAAAGTGCTTTGGTAAGTGCTCCCATTATTCCGGATTGGAGCCAACCTTTCGAGATCATGTGCGATGCAAGTGATTCGCCGTAGGGGCGGTTTTAGGTCAAAGAAAGGAAGGCCGAGTTCACGTATACTACTCTAGTAAAACTCTTAGTGAGGCACAATTAAATTATGCCACTACGGAAAAGGAGTTGCTAGCGGTGGTGTTTGCCTTTGAAAAATTCAGATCTTACATCGTGAACTCGAAAGTCATTGTTTACACCGATCACGCGCCATCAAGTATCTTTTGGCTAAGAAGGATGCTAAACCAAGATTGATTCATTGGATCCTTCTTCTCCAAGAGTTCGATGTTGAAATTCGTGATAAAAGGGATGGAAAATGTTGTGGCGATCATTTTCTAGGATGAACCGTGGACAAGATGACAAAGAGCCCATAGAGGATAAGATGAGATGACCACCTCTACCGAATACTCTACAAAGATATTTGATGATCGATATCATTCGAGCAATTGGAAGATGCCTCTTCGATCACTTAGATAAAACACACTCAAAGGAGGATAGTCTCAAAGCCGAAAATATTTTTGGGATTCACCTTATCTCTTCAAACTTGGGAATGATGGAGTTATGAGAAGATGTGTACCAAGAGAAGAGAGGCAAGATTTTGAGAAAGTGCCACTCGGCAAGACCCTCCATCTTTCGCGAGGATGACATCGTCAAAATGGTGCAAATAGAGGGCAAAGTGCATAATGACAAGAGGACCCACGTGCATGAAGGCGATACCGAAATGGGCTGGTCGGCCCCGGCTGGCAGCCCTTCGGTATTCGGCCCCATTTCTTGGTGAAGATGTTTCAACCCTAAACGAGCCATTCGCGAGGCATCGCACAAGCTAGAGAGAGAGAGAAGAGGAGGAGATCATTCGAGAAGGATCGCTACTCAAGGAAGCAACAAGTGGAGGAGGCCTTGCCAAGACACGGAGGAGACACCGCGTCAGAAATATGCCTAGCACCTTGATGGGGTAATCTTCTCATTTGTCCATGGGTTGTAATCGATCTTGAGATGTAATCGCTACTTTGTATCATCTTCATCTAGTGTTGAAAGGCTTTATTGTTTAAGGTTAGCTACCATGTCGTGTAGGAGTAAAGATCTCAATGCTCCTTGGAACCATTCGTGTCCATCATAGGTCTAATCACGAATACCTGCATAGTACATGACGGAGGAGGGAAGGGCGAGCAAGTGGTCACAACCCCGATAGATTAGATCGTTTCATATCTTAAGCGGTTGCATGTTCAAGTATCGTAGACCCTTGGGCAAGTGTCTTTTACATATCTTGTTGGTTTAGTCGTTCTCTCTAGTGTAGCGTGGTAGTTCTCTAGATTAAGTAGATTAGGGTTTGGATAAGTTAGTAGTCGCTAGATCAAACGAATCCCTTGCTCATGGATTGATAATCCTGGTGAAAGCGGTGTGTCCAAATGCGCTTGATCGTAGGTGGATACGAGTTTTATCCGTCAACAACAATCTAGTATTTGTATATGGTTCGACATGAGTAGTGGTCATTACACCAAGAGCGGCGCCAAGGGACGGGAAGGAACCGGTTTGTCGTGCAGCATCTCAATCGGTCGGTTGGTGCGGGTCCTCGTGGTGCGGTCCCAGCCCTCCGTCTTGGTGCGTGTAGGTTGACCTCAGAGAGGCCAGCGGGACATTCCTCGAGGATGCGACGGAGGAACGCCAGTCCCTCGTGGGGTGGCCGTGGCGAGGCGAAGGTGTCCGTGGGGCGACGAGGCGGGCGGAGGACGGCAGCTACCGTGGAAATAGTCTTGCCGAGGACCGGCAAGGAACTCGTGGTGATGGCACCCATCCGTGCGCGCCGATCTCGGTATGACATCGTTCACCGCTGACTCCTCTACAATCGTGGTCCGCAATCCGCGATCCGCAAGAAATTATTAGTAAATGGTAGAATGTAAGTACCATAAGGAAAAGGCGGTGAATTTTCAAACTCACCGCCGGGTCAGTGTTGATCCCGAGCCTGCCGTGCACTAAACGACGCCCTCGGCGTTAACCCAGAGGGCGTGGTGGGATGTACATCACGCGACGAGTCCTCGGTGTACCGGATGTCGCCTCCCGCAGGTGTCGGAGCGTCCTCCGGCGGGGTTCGGGGCGCACGTGTCGCCCTCGAACCCAAGAAACAGGTTCTCCGCGACCACCTCGGAATTAAACACCTATGAAATCTTGGTTGAATTAAATTTAAAAATAACGAGAACTCACCTATGGTGGGTGCTAGGAATGTGCACCACAGGACCACTCGTAGCGGCGCCTCGGACCACAGGAGTGCTCCTCCGTGATGTCGAACAACAGACGTCCTCGTCATCCGAAGAGGCCACGACGCCTCAACCTCGGTGAAGACGAGCTGGAGAAGCTGAGTCTCCGGTTTGCATACAAAAATTAAATATACAATTAAAAACTAGATAAATTATCTACAATTTCTAAAGATAAACTAATTTTCTAGATTTTCTAAACAAATAAAAGTATTTTCTACAATTTCTAAACAGATAAACTCATTTTCTATAGTTTCTAAACAAACTAAGTGTTTTGATAATTTCTACAATATCTAGAAACGATAAATTAGTTTTCTAGAATTTCTAAACGAATTAAAGTATTTTCTACAATTTCTAAACGAGATAAACTAATTTTCTAGATTTTCTAAACAAATAAAAGTATTTTCTACAATTTCTAAAACAAATAAACTCATTTTCTATATTTTCTAAATAAACTAAAGTAATTTCGATAATTTCTACAATATCTAGAACAGATAAATTAGTTTTCTAGAATTTCTAAACGAATTTAAAATTTTCTACAATTTGAGAGATAAATTAATTTTCTAGATTTTCTAAACAAATAAAAGTATTTTCTACAATTTCTAAAATAGATAAACTCATTTTGTACATTTTCTAAACAAACTAAAGTAATTTCGATAATTTCTACAATATCTAGAATAGATAAATTAGTTTTCTAGAATTCTAAACGAATTAAAGTATTTTCTACAATTTCTAAACGAGATAAACTAATTTTCTATATTTTCTACACATGCTAAAGTAATTTCTACAATTTATAGAATAAACTAATTTTCTATATTTTGAAACTAAAAACTAATTTTCTAAATCTAAACTAATTGAATTAACTAATTTCTAAATTTTTAATCTATAAACTAATTTTCTAAATCTAAACTAATTAAATTAACTAATAAAAAGCTTACGAGGCGGCGGCCAGGAGGCGGGGCGGCGGCAGTGGGGGCCGCCGCCGCCCCTTTATATAGCGTCCCGCCTCCCACGCAGATGTCTCGTGGCCCACTGCTCACTCTGTGGCAGGATGGATCTCTGGCCCGCTCCTGCGGCACCGTTGGCGACCACTTTACCGCCATAGGTCACGACGGTTGGAGGTGCTACTGCGGCGCCACGCCCTCCCGCGGCGGTCCTCATCTTTTCAAACTCCTATTTGCAAAATGATTTAAAATATTTCCCCACCTAAGCAAAATTACTTGGCAAAGTTAAGTGGACACAACACAACAATTACAACCCTCCACAACTTCGTACATATTTTTCTTCGATTTTCCCAAAAATAAGAGCTCCCAAACAAATTTACCAAATCTATACACCTACCGCCGTATCATATGGCGTCAGGTCCAAACACCACGTTTGGCCCTAGCGCCAATGGTCGGAGCGGGGCTCGGCCCGTTGGGCGGACCTGGCGCCTTGGCACTGGGGTCCCGCCATATGGCATGGTGTTTATGTTGTGTGAAAATAGGCGTCACCTCCGCCGCGGCCTGACTCCCGTGCATGGCGGGCGTGCCGATCGTTGATTGACAATGGAAAATATTAGGGATCGGCTAGAGAACCGATGGCCTTTCGGCGACACGTAAATCGGATAAAGTAGCGGGATCGGGCTCGACCGGCGGGTATGCATGGGTCGGTGATCGATCGTGGCGTCGACTCGGATAGGTCGGAATCGGTGTGATGTTAAAAGCCGATAGGATCTAGATCGCGGATGGTGATAATAGCTAAAACTACAAGAATTTGGTACGAAAACTTGTAGATCTAGCTAATATCGGTGAGGGTGAATAAAGAACTAGAAACCTCGATGCGGGAGGTTAAAGCCTAGGATTATTCGAGCAGTACTCACAAGCTTGCGGAGATCGATTGATGCAGCCCGACGAACCCGAAGCACGCGTTGTAGAAAAGAAAAACGCAATGGCGAAGCCAAAAGTAGATCTTGTAAAGGTAGATCTTTGTAAAGTAGATGCGATAAAGTAAAGGTTTGCGGAGGCGGTTTGTTTGATATTGGTGTGTACACTTTTTCCGACCGCGGTCGCTATTTATGTCCGGACAAACCCGACTCCTAAATCACGGCACTTTACTTGCATCTAAAGACAAAACTACTAAAAATAGAAAGGACTCGCGAGTCAAAAACTTCCTAAAACGACTCTTTGACCCATGTCAATCGTGGTGACCCGCCTCCACCATGCTTTCCTTTTGGCGTATCGATTACCGCCTTTTCTTTCCTCCATCGGCGATCTTCTATCGACCATCGGCCGATCGCTTTTGGCTAGCCCTCGGGTTGAATCCTTGACCATCATCGATCCGTTTTGTCCTTCTCTCCTTCAATCGGCCGATTGTGTACTTTTCATTTGTTTCTCCTTATCCTTTTGACCCGTTTTTCCAAAAAGCGGTGTCAACACACCCAGTTTGAGTAAATAATCTTTTGCTCGAAATTTCCTGATATCTTTTTAAATAATAGTCAAATCTCTTCACGTGATCGACCGATCAATCTCATTGATAATGTCTTGTCCTTTCCATCCATCTTTCTTGGGGTTGTTCACCATGTGACTCTTTGGCTCTCGTTCCTCCTATAAGACTCATTCTTTTGGGTTCTTTGTATCTCTTTTCATCCTTGGGTTTTCGATGTAGGTGTTAGCTCTTTTAGTCTTATGGGCAGAGGCATCTTCCTGAAAATTCTGCGGATGATGATCATCTGGCCATTGACTCCAACTCAAATAGCATTCCTTCTCTGTTGGTGAGCTAGTAGGCTCAGCAATTTTGGGCGAAGATTTACGTGAACTGCTCTGCGGTTTGTGGCGTGATAGAGAAACTTCCCATTTGATGTATATGGGTCATCCTTTATTTGGAGTTGATTCTCGAATCGGTCATCCTTTTGGAGCCATTCACGGGTTATCTGTTTCCTTTTTGGATCTGGCATCTTGGTTTCCGTCTTTTTCTTCATCTCTATCTCTTCGCTCTATAAATAATCATCCATACCTTCACGGAGACCACATCCTTTCACATGGCTCGAGATATAGTGAGGAGCTTTAGGCTCTTACTCTTTGATTCTTTCTTCCTCGACTCAAGATGGCTAGAAGAATTCTTGTGAAACAGTCGAACATACTCCTCTCTCTAGCCTCCTTTGTGAAGCCAGAGGTCCAACTAGAAGAAGCCTTGTGATGCGGCTTGGGTGCTTCACCTGGTGGAGAAGGCCAGGGGTTGTCCTTGGACGTTGTGGAAAGAAGAACAACCCTATGTCTTCTTTCCCATCAACCTTGACGGGAGGAATTACCCCATCTGGTGATTCGTCAAATTTGCGTCTTCTTTTTTGTTTTTCTCTTTCTTCGTCCCCATCGCCTGTTTTGTCAATGACTGATGTAATAGATCCGTAATGGATCATCCAAGATGTCTTCAGATGTATTCTTCAGATCTGTACTTGTGACGCCGTCATTGTAATCGAAGATGAGAGAAAAAATATATTTTTTTTATTCTAAGGGCGATTTGTATATCGGCCATAACATGAAATCGAACATGCTTCGATGCTTCGGCTTTCTGTTACTAAAGACGATTTTTCCTACGACCGGCTACAACTTGAGTCTCAAATCGACCGTTTTTTAGGCTCTGATTGGACTAAGCTTCTACCCATATGCTTGGATAGTATTTCTTTAAATATTTTCCGTTCAATGCTCAGGCAAACTTCTCTCCTTCCAACGTTTCCAATATATATGCATTGCCTGGTACGCATTGACTGATCCGATACGGTCCTTCCCAATTAGGTGACCACTTCCCATATTTAGGGTCCCTAGAGCCAATCGGTAAAATGAGCTTCCAAACCAGATCTCCTTCAGCAAATTCTTTACCTTTGACCTTCTTGTCATACCATCTGGCTACCCTTCTTTTATTCTTTTCAATATTCTCTAAAGCTCTCAGCCGATTACCAGCAAGATCTTCTAACTCCTCCTTCATCATAGCTGAATAATCATTGGTCGATAGCTGATCTTGTAAAGAAGTTCTCCTAGATCTGGCTCTCAGTTCCCAAGGTAGTACAGCATCATGACCATACACTAGTTGATATGGTGATACCTTGGTTGCTGGCATGCCATCTGTATGCCCATAGTGCTTCATTAAGGACCGTATGCCATCGCTTAGGACTTTCATCAATCTTACGTTTGATCAATTTGATGATGCCCTTGTTTGCTGCCTCTGCCTGTCCATTCGCTTGAGCATAATAGGGAGATGAATTTAACAGTTTGATCCCCAAAGAATTTGCATATTCTTCGAACTCCCCTGAGGTGAATTGACTTCCTTGATCGGTTGTGATAGTTTGAGGTATACCAAACCGATAGACAATATGTTCATTAACAAAATCAATCATATTGCATGACGTCACAGTCTTGATTGGGATGGCTTCAACCCACTTAGTGAAATAATCAGAGCCACCAAAGACAAATTTATGACCTTTACTTGATGGTGGATATATCTGTCCGATCAGATCAATTGCCCAACCTCTGAACGGCCATGGTTTGATTATTGGGTTCATTCTTCGATGCGAACCCTTTGAATGCTTCCAAACTTCTGACACTCTTGGCATCCTTTGTAATACTTGAAGCAATCCTCCAATATCGTTGGCCAATAATAATTATTGTTTCTGATCATCCACTTCATCTTGAATGCTGATTGATGAGCTCCATAGACTCCTTCGTGAATCTCTCCCATTAAAATTTTAGCTTCTTCTTCACTGAGACATTTGAGCAGAACTCCGTCGATGGTACGATAATACAGCTCATCTTCCAGCAGAACATACTTAATGGCCCTGTACCTCAGCTGTTTATCAACTTTCTTAGATGGATCTTTCAGATAGTTTATTATTTCTCTCCTCCAATCTTCAGCTGATAACTCCACAGTCAGAATCGGCCGATATCCTGATGCCCCTTGGGCCAGCCAATTAGCTTCACTATTATGACATTTAGGGATATGCTCAAGTTTTACTATCTTGAACTCTCGAAGTAACTGAAGACATTCTTCATGATAAATCCTTAATATATCATCTTTGCATTCATACTCTCCTGCTAACTGATTTATCACGAGTTGGGAATCTCCAAATATCTCAACGACTTCAGCGTTGACTTCACGTAGTAACTTTATCCCTTTTAGTACTGCCTGGTATTCAGCTTGATTGTTTGTTGAAGTCTTCTCAATCGGGATGGAAAACTCGTAATTTGCTCCTTGAGGTGAGATGAGGGCAATTCCGATCCCAGCTCCTACTCCACATGATGATCCATCAAAGAACATAGTCCATGGAATAGGTTCTATGACTGCAACTTCAGGTCCACAATGCTGAGTTACCAGATCGGCCATTACTTGCCCTTTGATTGCTTTGGCCGATTGATAGGTCAAATCGAATTCTGACAAAGCTAAGATCCATTTTCCAACCCTACCCTTCAAGATTGGTAATGACAGCATATATTTGACCACATCATCTTTGCACACCACGGTGCATTCAGCAGTTAATAGATAAGGTCTCAACTTTGTGCATGAAAAATATAAGCACAAGCATAGTCTTTCCACCGCCGAATATCTCGTTTCTGCGTCCAAGAGTCTTCTGCTCACGAAATATACAACTCGCTCTTTTCCTTCAAACTCTTGCACGAGGGCCGATCCAATAGCCTGCTCATTAGCCGATACGTATAACTTGAACGGCTTCTTGTCTTGAGGAGGCATTAAGACAGGAGGAGATTTTAGGTAATGCTTGACATTATCTAAAGCCTTCTGCTGTTCTTCTCCCCATATGAATTTCTGATTGGCCTTGAGCTTCAGTAAAGGTGTAAATGGTTGAATCCTTTCCGACAGGTTGGATATAAACCTTCTGATGAAATTGATCTTGCCAATTAATGACTGGAGCTCTTTCTTGTTTGATGGCACTTTTATATTGTCAATCGCGCTAATTGATTTCTGGCCCACTTCGATTCCTCTCTCGTGTATTAAGAAACCCAAGAATTGGCCAGCTGAAACACCAAAAGCACACTTGTTGGGATTCATTTTTAAACCATGCTTCCTTGTGCATTCCAGCATTCTTCGTAGGTCTGCCAAGTGTTCCTCGTAGCTCTTTGACTTGACAACTACATCGTCAATGTAGATTTCTACTATCTTGCCAATGAGTTCATGGAATATGTAATTCATGGCTCTTTGATAAGTGGCACCAGCATTCTTCAACCTAAAGGTCATGACAATCCACTCATACAATCCGACATGGCGTGGCACCGAAAGCGCTTTTGCAATGTCTTCTATGGCCATGAATATTTGATTGTATCCAGCATTACCATCCATGAAGCTGATGACTTTGTGCCCTGCAGCAACATTGACCAATACATCGTCTACTGGCATCGGATATCCATCCATCGGCGTTGCTTTGTTTAAATCCCTGAAATCAATGCGCATGCGTAGTTTGCCGTTTTTCTTGTAGACAGGAACTATATTAGAAATCCATTCGGCATATCGACATTGCCGGATAAAGTCAGCTTCGAGTAACTTTGTTATCTCAGCTTTTATATCAGGATAAAATTTCGGATTACATTGCCTTGGGTGTCACCGAAATGGTCGATATCCCGTGTTTAATGGGTAATCGATGCTCAACAATGGATCGGTCTAAACCAGACATCTCATAATATTCCCAAGCAAAGCAATCCTTGAATTCCTTCAGTAATGTGATCAATTCTTTCTTGTACTCTTCTTCTAGCTTGGCACTGATGTATGTCGGCCTTGGTTTTCTTCCATCTCCAAGATCTATTTTTTCTAGTTTATCGGCTGATGTAAACCCATGCCCGAGCTTCCCTTCATCTTCAATGAATTGATCCATTAAATCTTGTCATCAGAGCCGACTGCTTGAACCGGCTTTAGTCCAAAATCAGACACTTTGAGATACTTGGTATCCCAAGCTTTTCCAGATATGCAGCTCACCCGATCATAAGTCCATCCTTGTGCTTCTGTAGCCGCTACTGTCAAGGAGGTTTCTCCTTGCACTACTTCCACTGGATCTCCGATCCATTGGATGATGCATTGATGCATTGTAGATGGTATGCAACAATTGGCATGTATCCAATCCCGACCCAGCAGTAGATTATAAGATCCCCTCCCCTTAATGACAAAGAAAGCAGTTGGAAGGGTCTTACTGCCGATGGTAAGCTCCACGCAGATGGCTCCTTGAGCCGGAGAGACGTTGCCTTCAAAGTCCACCAACATCATGTCGGTTTGGGTTAAATCCTCATCAGATTTCCCAATCTTGCGCAGCATGGTGTATGGCATCAGGTTGACTACTGCTCCTCCATCTACAAGCATCCTGGTGACTGTCTTGCCATTGACAAAACCTTTGAGAAACAGAGCCTTCAAATGTTGTCTCTTCCCATCTTCTGGCTTCTTAAAGATAGCTTGTTTAGGTTCCAGTGTCAATTGAGCCATGCCAAGCTCCTCATCGGACACATCCAAATCAACCGGAGCCATGAACTCTTTCGGTAGGAAGACAACCATATTTATATCAGCTCGGGGTTTGTCATCTTCCTCACCATCGGCCTTAGGCTGTGGGCGCCAAACTTTAGACCGAACCTTCTTCTTGTCCAGCACAAGTCTCTCTGCTTCTTCATGCTGTTCTAGCTGACGTAGGCGCTGGACTCTTTTCTTCTGGGACTTAGTCAAGCCATCTGGACACCACTGTGGATTAGGTTTCTTACGTGTTTGGCTTGATCCTTCATCATCCAGTTGCAACGTGCGTCGACGTTCAGGAGCTCGGCACATGATATCTTCATCAGGGACCAGAGAATCGGCCATCTCTTCCAGCCGATTGTTTGACTCTTCATTGACTCGACCTCCCAGCCGATCATGAACGCAGGCCTTGCCCCCCAGCCGATCATGGACGCTGGCTTTGCCCCCCAGCCGATCGTGAACTGAGACCCGTTGATTGTCGAATCCACGGTGATCCTTAGCTGCAGGTCTTCTATCATCGAAGCAAACCCTTTTGGATGAGTTGCTATTATTGTAAGCCCCGTTGCACTCTGGACAGTTTTCTGCCGTTGGTAGCTTGATCCCTTCTTCCCAGCAGTACTTGAAGAATGAATATCTCCAATGTCCTTCATTACGCTGTGCCCACTCTTCTCTTTCCTTTGCCTTCTCTTGTCGGCGCTGGAACTTGTTGATCAGCATCTGTGACGTGACAGGTCGGCGTGGCTTTGATTCTCCTTCTTCAAGTAGTAACCCTTTTCCTTTGACATCAGCAGCGGTTACTCGTACTTTGAGATCAATGGCTCCTTTATTTTGAGCCGAATCAGATGTCAGCAACTTAACTCGTGACGTGTCTTTGCTAGACACCTCAACTATGTTAGTTGGGAAGGGGTGCTGATCAATCTTCATCGACTTTTCAGCTTTGGTAGGAGTTTCAAATTTAAGCCTCCCTTGCTCAATAGCTGATTGGATCTGTTGTCTGAAGATCTTGCAATCATTGGTGTCGTGTGATGTTGCATTGTGCCACTTGCAATACTTCATCCTCTTCAGCTCTTCTTCAGATGGTATGGTATGGAACTGGGAGAGTTTAATCTGCCCTTGCTGAAGCAACAGATCAAATATCTTATCAGCCTTAGTGATATCAAAGCCGAATTTCTCTGGCTCTTTCTTGCCAAAGGGGTAGGACACTGTCTTCTTGCCTTTGACCCACTCTGCGAGCCCTATCATATTATCTTCATCTTACAGTCAGTAGTCCACATAGACACCTTCTTGAAAGTTCTTCTAGGCTCATAGGACTTTGCAGTTTCCTGACTCATCCGACTGACCAACTGGCTGAGGCTTTCAAAATCATGTGATGCATATTTCTCCCTCATGGTCGGCAAGAGACCTTGGAAAGCTAGTTCAGCCAATTGCTTGTCTCCCAAGTTCAGACTATAGCACTTATTTCTGACCTCTCTGAATCTTTGAACGAATCCGACTCGCTTCATCATTCCTTTGCTTGAGCCTGGTCAGATCAATGATCTTCATCTCGTTGATGCCAGAGAAGAAGTAATTATGGAACTGCTGTTCCAAATCTGACCACTTGATGATGGAGTTAGCCGGCAGTGATGTAAACCATGAGAATGCCGGCCCTGACAAAGATGAAGAGAACAAACGTATCCTGAGTGCATCAACATTCCCTGCTTCTCCACATTGGATGATAAACCGAGTGATGTGCTCCATAGTGGATGTTTCATCTTGCCCAGAGAACTTGGTGAAATCTGGCACTTTGAATCTTGGAGGGAATGATATCTAATCGTAGCCAGAGGGATACGTGTCACCGTACATGCAGGATCGCCTGCTTGGGTTTTATCCCATATTGCTTCATAGCATCTCGAAAGTGGTCGATTAACTCCTGCTTCATATGAGATTTCAACTCAGAGCCACTTGCTCAATTGCTTGTATCTCACCGGAGTTTCGGAGGTCGTTCTTCCAAGATTCTTGTCTTTGGATCTGGAGTCTGTTCTTGCCTCGAGAACCTTGAGTGTTTGAATGACACATGGATGTAGCTTGTTCAATCGGTGACTAGCCGATGGGGCTGGTTGCTGCGTATTCAACTGGCTTGAAATAGCCAATTGATTTAGAAGTGTTTGCAGCAATTGCGCGAATCACACTGTGGAACCACCGGCTGCCCTGCGCTCCTTGGTTGATCGGGTTGAGGTGAAGATCTTGTATGAGCCACCGTATTAGGTTAAGGACAGCCTGATTGTCGCCGTCATTGTTGAGGCGGGGCTGCTATGGGCATCCCAGCGTTGGTTCTGTAGTGGAGCAGTTTGCACAGCATCCAGTATCGGCCGCCGAGCCGATCTCTGAGGTGGAGTGGGATTTGGCCTCTGAGGTGGAATAGGAGCCCTTTTCTCTGTTGGTATGACCATATGAGCATGAGCTGGACTAATCTTGACTCTTTCAAAGTTCTTGCTCCCATGATTGAAGTAAACGAACACCACTCCTTCCCCATTCATGTGCACAGTCCCTGGAGTACCTCCAAATGTAGCTTGGTAAGACTGTGGGTATTTTACTTATGGGACTTCCTCAGGCACAGGCTCAAAGAAATTTGAGATGTTAGTCTCAAAGTGATCACGAGGTAAATCCCATCCTGCAAGCTTCCCATCTTGATCTCTCATTGCAGGATATTTTTGCTGATTTTGCACTGGAAGCACCTGATCCTGGACGTTAGACTGCACTGGTGACGTGACGGCAGGATCTTTAGCTTTACCATCGCCACTTTGGTTCTGAGTCCGCTGGGAGTCCGATGAAGAACTAGTAGCAGCTTGTGGAGATGGTGTTGCTTTCGCTGTGGGATCATCAATCGGCGGGTTAGCCGATTGGTTTTGCTGGAACACTGGAGGAGTTTGTTTTGGTTGAAAATATGCAGGTCCCAAATATCCTCCTTCTGCTCCTTTCTTGAGTGCATCAATTATGGCATTCTGAATAGTATTTGCGAATACCTTGGATTAATCAATCATTGTTTGATGCATAGCTTTGGTCATCATGTCTTGAAGCCCTTCAGGATCGGCTGAAAAGGTGATTTGCTTAGGCGTTGGCAGCAGACTCTTCTTGAAGACTCCACTTTTAGTCTGACCGTATGATGCCAGACAAATCTCTTCATAATGCTTCATGTGAGCCTCGAGCTCGGCTTTATACTCAATCTTTCGGTGATCCTTGGTGATTGGTTGAAGCGTTTTGGATCGACTTCAGAAGGACCAGTCTTCGTAGGCTTCGTTATTGTTGACTTTTTCGTGTCCCACTGGGCGTGCCAAAAGTGTGTTGACACGAAAAAAGGACGTCACCTCCGCGTGCAGCACACGTGACTCCCGGTCAGTAGGCGGGCGTGCACCAATCGACGTTGATTGACAATGAAAATATTAGGATCGGCTAGAGAACCGATGGCCTTTCAGCGACACGTATACCAGCCAATCGACCGATACAAAGTAAAGCGGGATCGGCTGGCTCGAAAGCGACCGGCGGTATGCAAGTGGTCGATCAATTTGAATCGGCCGATCGTGGCGTCGGCCGCCGGATAGGTCGAATCGGTGCGGTGTTAGAAGCCGATAGGATCTAGATCGGCGGATGATAATGATAATAGCTAAAACTACAAGAATTTGGTACGAAAACTTGTAGATCTAGCTAATATCGGTAAGGGTGAATAAAGAACTAGACGAAACCTCGATGCGCCCGGAGGTTAAAGCATAGGATTATTCGGAAAAGCAGTACTCACAAGCTTCGGAGATCGATTGATGCACTGACAAGCAACCCAAGCACGGCGTTGTAGAAAGAGAAAATGCAATGGCGAAGTCGCGAAAGTAGATCTTGTAAGGTAGATCTTTGTAAAGTAGATGCGATAAAATTAAAGGGTTTGCGAGGCGGTTTGTTTGATATTGGTGTGTACAAGTTTTTCGACCACGCAGGTCGCTATTTATGTCCCTGGGACAAACCCAACTCCTAGCCGCTCGAGCACTTTACTTGCATCTAAAGACAAAAACTACTAAAAATAGAAAGGGACTCTCGCAGGAGTCAAAAAACTTCCTAAAACTGACTCTTTGAACCATCGTCAATCGTAGACTGACCCGCCTCCACCATGCTTTCCTTTTGGCGTACTTTTCTGATTACCGCCTTTTCTTTCCTCCATCGGCCGATCTTCTATCTGACCATCGGCCGATCGTCTTGACCACCACCGCCCATCGTGGTTGAATCCTTCCCGACCATCGGCGATCCGCGTTTTGACCGTCCTTCTCTCCCTTCAATCGGCCGATTGTACTCTATTTTCATCGGCTGTTTCTCGTTATCCCTTTTGACCTGTTTTTCCAAAAAACGGTGTCAACAGTTTAGGCCTACCGTCGTGCCATATGGCGGCAACCTCAACTCTATATAAGGAGGCGGAGGTTGCGCCACTCCCTCTCCTCTCTCCTCACTGCCTTCTCGTGGCCTTCGCGGAGCACTTCGGATCCAGGTATTTTTCTAGTTTAGAAATAGTTTAGAAATTGTAGAAATAATTTAGAAAATTTAGAAATAGTTGAAAATTTAGAAATAGTTTAGATAATTTAGAAATAGTAGTTTATAATTATTATAAATCGACGGAAATTACTGGAAATTTAAATTCGTAGAAATTGCTAGACATTTGTAGAAGTTCGTAGAAATTGCTTGAAAATTACTGTAAATTCTTACAAAATGCTAGAAATTCTTAGAAAATTCTTGATCTTCTTATACTTTGCTGGAAATTACTTTAAATTCTTAGAAATTGTGGTAAATTTCACGAAATTGTTAGAAATTCTTAAAATTTGCTCTAAATTCGTGGAAATTAGTGAAAATTGCTAGAAATTTTAGCAAATTACTAGAAATTCTTGGAAAATTGCTGGAAATTGGTAGAAATTCTTGGAAATTGTTAAAATTACTATAAATTCTTATAAATTACAATAAATTTGTGAAATTTACTAGGAATTGCTAGGTATTGCTTTAAATTCGTAGAAATTCATAGAAATTGCTGGAAATTACTGTAAATTCTTAAAAATTGCTAGAAAATCTTAGACAATTCTTAGAAAATTCTTGAAATTCCTAGAAATTGCTGGAAACTACTGTAAATTCTTAGAAATTGCTAGAAATTCTTATAAAATTATTAGAAGATCTTATATTTTGTTGGAAATTACTTTGAATTTCTAGAAATTGTGGTAAATTTCATAAAATTGCTGAAAATTGCTTAATATTCCTAGAATTGTAGCAATTTCATATAAATGTTCCTAGTAATTCTTCTTATAAATTACTTTAATTTTTTCAGGTATGGCTCAACCACCGGTTAACTATGTGCATCCGGAGTTGTTGGACGAGGCGGTAGAGTTAAAGCACCGCTCGTACCGGTCAACCGTTCTGGGAGAGGCGCTCTGCGCTCTACATGCCCGGACTTCCCGCTACCTGATGCCCATACACCAGCTCTGGATCCCTAAGTACGTAAATCGTGTTTTTACATTACTTATCTTTGTTTTCAATCGTATTTGTATTAAATAAATTATATTTTGTTGGATTTTGTGTTTCAGGCTACGCACAGTAGGACTACTGCCTCTCGCGCGCTTAGTCGAGAGGGACAAGCTAAGGGCTCAGGTTCCTGCTGCGCAGCGTATGACGCGCTTCCAATAAGACTCCTCTTTGGTTGTAGCGTTTTTGGACCGGTGGCGGTCAGAGACGCACTTATTCCACTTGCCCGTCGGCGAGATGACGGTGAGCCTGCAGGACGTTCTGATGTTGTTTGGCCTTCCGTTAGCGGGCGTCGCGATGGGGGCTATCGACATCACCAACACTTGGCGAGAGGACTCTCTCGCTTGGTTCGCGAACGCCTCGAACGACTGCATCTCGACCTTTACGAGTTGCCTCGACGACGCGCATGGACCCACCTTGACCTAGTTGCAGTAGTTCAGCGCACGTGCTTCTATCTATTATTTTTCATCTTTTGTATGTATTTAAAACAAATGTGACGATTGACCTTTCTATGCAGACTGATTACATGGCGGACGATGCCCAGCCAAGGACAGTCGACAGGTTTATGGAGGCTGTTGATGGATAAAACTCGTATCCACCTACTATCCGCATAGCGCATTTTGACCTACACCTTTTTCACCACGGGGATTCCCTAGGTTCTTATCAATCCGCGGAGCAAGGGGATTACAAGCGTTTGATCTAGCACTACTCACTAACTTAACCAAACCCTAATCTACTAATCTAGAGAACTACTACACTAAAGAGAATGATTAAACCAACAAGATATATAAAAGACACTTGCCCAAGGGTCTACGATACTTGAACATGCAATCGCTTAAGACATGAAAACCAATCTAATCTATCGGGGGTTGTGACCACGGTTTCGCCCTTTCCTCCCCCGCATCTCACTCACGCCGGAGGTATTCGTGACTAGACCTATGATGGACACGGCGTATTGAATGGTTCCAAGGGAGCATTGAGATCTTTACTCCCTACACGGCATGGTAGCTAACCTTAAACAATAAAGCATCTTCAACACTAGATGATAGATAGATAACCATACAAAGTAGCGATTACATCTCAAGATCGATTACAACCCATGGACAAATGAGAAGATTACCCCATCAAGGTGCTAGGCATAGAACCGTTGATCATGGTGACGCTTCCGACGGTGTCTTCCTTCTCCTCCGGGTGTTCTTGGCGGCCTCGACGTCCTCCTCCACTTGTGGTTGCTTCGAGTAGAGCGATCCTTCTCGCGAATGATCTCCCTCCTCTTCTCTCTCTCTAGCTTGTGGACGGCCTCTCGGGCGAATGGCTCTCTCCCTGCAAATGGCGGCGCCTCCACGTACTTAGGGTTGAAACATCTTCATGCTCAAGAAATGGGGGGCCGAACCAACCTCGAATGGGCTGAAGCCGACCGGGCGGGCCGACCGCCTGTGCCCATTTCAGCCCTCTTGCCTCGGCCGCCTTCACGCACGTGGGTCCTCTTGTCATTATGCACTTTGCCCCCTCCATTTGCATCATTTTGATGATGTCATCCTCACGTCCAAGATGTAGGGTCTTCTCGCATGAAGCTCGGTCTTTTACGCTTCAATCCTCGGGGATGTTCCTTTGTAACACTTCGGTCCTTGCCACCTTTGGGAGTGATCTCATCAAGCTCTCAAACACGAACAGGACTCCTCAATTGCTCCTTTGAACTTGTTGTGACTCCGTCCTTTATGTTCATGTTTTCCTGCAAAAACATAACACTTCCAAATACACATACAAAGATGAACTTGTTATGTCATTAGTGTGCCTACTGGCGGGTTAGTTCCATAATCAAATCCAAACCAAAGTGTAATGAACATGTTTGGTGTACCAAAATACACCGTCAACAGAGGCGTACCTGCTTCAGCTGTTCAGGTTCGTGATGTTTTGCAAGTCTGCTGGAGATGCGATGTCTAAGTACTTGATCCCCTACACTAAAATGATCACCGACGTACCCGTGGACGTGGTGCCGCAAATCAGCTGAGGCAGCGCTGTTCTGACGTCGACGTATAGGGGGTTGTGTATGGCCGTGTCGAAGGGGAGGTCGGGGATCCTCCTCGGCTATCCTCTCCTACAGCTTTGGATCCACGAGCTGTTCGACATTGGTCGCTCTCCCAGTACGACCCGCTGCCAGATGACATTGACCCCGCAGACCGGCCCACGATGGGTTCTCTGTAGTGCCTATGGAGGGTAAGTCACATTGACTGCTCGTTCTCTTCACATAATTACCATCTTATTTCGACATAATTAACTTTTTTATTGGTATGCAACACTCTTGAGCTGGGGAGCAGACGAAGATGTCCTACAAGGACTTCGTGGGCCAGATCGACGTGATAACCGATGACCAGGTCAGGTGGACGTCATACTCATAGGCTAGTATCAACACCCGCGCACCACAGGGCCCCTTGTCATTGTGCTTCCGAGACCAGCACTACTGGATGACGATGAGACACTTGGTGTTCGACATCTAAGTCGAGGAGTTCGTGGTCCAGAGGGTGATGAGGTAGTTCGTCCTCTACCAGCGTCAGGCTTTGTGCTCGCACACTCTTGCTATCTGAATTTGTTAACATTTAAATGCGTTACAAGGTTGACTTCGTAATAAATTTGTTTAATTTATGATAGATGGTCGCGTAAGAGCATCGGGGCGTCGACACAGTGGGTCGACAAGTTGCAGTCGTACGTGGCTCAGTGGGCTGATGCGCCGGATCACGTTGTCACCGAGGAGTGGCCCCACGACGGCGTGGCTTGGATGGCGTACCTGACGTGGTACATCGTGAGGACTCGGACGCGGGTGATGTACTTCCTTCTGCCCCGCCACCGCCACCGACGATCCCGGACCACCAGCAGCTTCTTCCGTCCGACACGTACCCGGTGCGACGAGATCAGAACGCTGACACAAGGGTGAGTTTTGGGGAGTTCAATCATATTTTTTCATATTATTATTCATTATAACGCGTGCTACTAATTTCATACACAACACGACGCGCTAGCGAAGGTGCTGTGGATCGTGATGGACGCGAGGTCGCAATTGCTGGCCATGGGACCTCAGGAGCACGACCAGACGTACCAGAGCATCATCGCGGTCGCCTCGGGGTACAATACTGTGGTTAACTATGGCGGTACCGCGATCGTACCATTGTATTCACATCACCCCGCGTCATCCTCGAGCTCCGCCTCGACTGCTCGTTTGTATCAGTCGCCGGCGACCTTTTCACGTCCACAAGCTGCTTTCTCAACGCCAACGGCACTGGCTCAGCGGCCTTTTGCTTTCCACGTTTTAGGTACATTTACTCCTGTGCTTCTTAACTAATACACTGAGTTGTTATGTCTTATTGTAATATTAACATAATTGTATAGGGCGGCCTCCAATCTATCCGATGGGACCCGGTCCTTGCACGTGGGCTCGACCGACATATACGGTGCCACCTGCAGCAGGAAACGTTCCTTCCTCGTCCTATTTTGTATAGGGCCACCTGCACCTATTTTGCAGCAGCCAGGTGACGTCCTTAACTAATTCAGTAATACTATTAATTAAATATGATAAATATGATATGTGCTTAACTAATACTATTCGTTGCAAGCTACGACGCGACCGCCACTCCTGACTCCGCCCTAGATGACGACAGGTTGGCATTCAACCTCGACGAGTACTTCACGGCCCCTGACGTGATTGGCGGATCCCAGTTACCTGATGCACCACTCCACGGGACACAGCAGACACAGGTGGCTGCAGGAGGGTCGTCGCAGGCGGCCGGAGAGGCACAAGCAGTTGCAGGGTCGTCGCAGGCGGCCGGAGAGGCACAGGTGGTTGCAGGGTCGTCGCAGGCGACCGGACAGGCACAGGTGGAGGCAAGGTCATCGTAGGTTCCGATGGCGACACCTCTGGATGATGATCTATGCCGGATCATCAGACCACGTGAGCCCCTCACGTATGACCAGGACCACACGAGGGTTGGTGCTCGAGCACTTAGGCAGAAGCGGGGCAGGCGGATTTACATTTAGTTGTGAATATTTTTGTATCAACAATACTTGATCATTATCGTGTATAAACTTTTCACTCGTCATTTTATTTTAATCGGTTTTTATTTAACTTCTATTTTTATACGATTTCTATAATTTAATTTCATTATGGAAATGAAAAAATTACTTTATTTATCGGCTAGCCACCGCACCATGCATACGGCGTTTGGTTCCAAACGCCGTACCATATGGCGGTTGGACCTACCGCTACTCAAGCGCCGGGAAACGCCATAGTCGGGGTCTTACCGCCATGTGGCATGGCGTTTTGAACCTAATGCCCTGTGGTATGGCGTTTGGATCCTGACATTGTATGATACGGCGGCAGGTGTATATAATATAGATGTGGTAAATTTATTTGGGAGTATTTATTTTGGGAAAATCGAAGAAAAAATAAAAAAAATTACAATTTCAACCAACTTACTTCATACCCCCATTCATTACAGAATTCTTTTATTTTATATTTAATTTTTACAATTTTTCAAAAATATGTAGTCGGTTCAAATGCAGTAGCATTGCAACCGCCGTTCCAAACGGCGGTCCGCGGCGGATACTGTAGCACTCCCAACTACCGTTTCAAACGACGGCCAGTTCATTTTCAAAAAATCATAACTTTTTTTATAAACTCGGATGAAGATAAAATTTATATGAAATGGTAGCTTTCGTCGAGATCTACAACATTGTAGTTCAAACTTTTTTCCATTTGAAATCATCTTGAGATTCAAATAATTGACATACTATCAAGATCTAAATTTTGAATTTTAACTCTAAATATTGTGTCAATCATTTGAGCGCTAAAATGAATTCAAATGGTCACGTTTGAACTACACAGTTGTAGACCTCGTCGAGGTACACAATTGGTGTAGAGTTTATCTCCATGAATTTATATTAAATCGTTATTTTTTAAAAAGATATGTTGTCGAGAAAAAATCTCGTCAAATTTTAGATCTGACTATAATGTCGATCATTTGAGCATCCAAATGATTTCAAATGACAAAAGTATGAACTACAAAGTTGTAGCTCTTGATGAAAGCTACAATTTTTCTATAACTTTTATCAGAATCTGAGGTTCATTTAAAAGAAATATATTTTTTTTAAAATATGTTGTCAGGAGAAGAAACATTGATTATTTGAGCATCAAAATGACTTTAAATGTAAAAAAATTGGAACTACAAAGTTCTAGATCTCTACGAAAGCTACAAGACTGACCTCTACCGCGTCTACAGTACCCGCGCATGGATTACTGTTCACTACCGGCGGTAGCTTCCAACCGAAATGTTACCGCCATTTGAAACGGCGGCATCCGTATAGTTGAGCTATATATTTTTGAAAAATTATTAAAAAATAAATATAAAAAATAAAAATTCTTCATTACACCTGCTGCAAATCAATGAACAGAGAGATACTAATTTTCAGCCCACGGAGGTTTCAGGAGTCAGCCAGGCCCTAGCAGAATATATAGCAAGCAGCAACTTTGCTCGGCCTAGATTTCTTTTTTTTTTAAGTTGTCAGGAGCACTGACCCGTCATGTAAAGAGTTTGAACGTCTATATTGACCGGACTCAATACGCATTTGGCGCCGTAGTCTCGAACGCACCATGCTGAAGCACACACACCACACGCTTCAGCACTCGGTGCGCACCCACGCCGAAGCGAGGCTTCGAACGCGGGCGGGCAGGGAGCCCACCGGCATCCCTTGCCAACTGAGCTACGGCTCAGTCCGCGATAGTTCTGCACCCGTTGGCGCTAAAAGCAGATCGCCAGGTGGCCAGACCGGACAAAACATTTGTTGGACAGCACTAGCATATTTCTCATAGCTTTGTTTTCACACCAGTAGTCAGCGGTGGTCCACGGTCACAGAAGTAGGGTGTAGCAAAGTTTTTTTACAACTGCATATATATTAAAGATTAAAGAACCATTACATCAAGGTCGTCATGGAAGACCAAATTACAACAAGTTGCAGATCAGCCTCCAGCTTCGGAGCGGATCAGCCTCCAGCTTCGGAGCAGGTTTCTTCGGATGGCGGTCAAGTTGCTGCTGCACTGCTTGCTTGAGTGTGTCGTCAAAGGAGCCCAGAAGCCAGACTTGCTTGAGGGAAACCAGGTGCTCTAACCCAGAGACCTGCAGCTCCGACCCCCGAAGGCAGTGAATCTTGAGCTGCTCAAGCTTTTCCATCGCACCTTCTTCGTCGAACCTTACATGTAACTTTGATTTGCAGGCAATCTCGAGGACCTCGAGTTTGCTGAAAAGCGCTGTGGGAAATTGGAGCTCGCCATCTTGATCATTATTGACACGGAGGCGAAGAGTTCGCAGACTTGGTAAGCTTCCGAGGACCTTTATGTCATGTGGTGTGAACAGTGTATTCTTCTCTAATGTTAGCTTCAAGAGATTACCAAGATTCTTCATGTCTGGTGTACGTGGCAGCTTCTCTACATGGCCTTGCATCTTTAGGCTCCGTAGGCTGTTGGGAAAGGAGGTGAAGTCCCAATCAACAAAATGGTCGTTCTTCTCAAACTGCAAAGACAACGATTCCAAATTATCACTGGAATTTAAGAACCAAAAAAACCATATGCTGGTTTTGCGGTTGATCCCGCACACTTCGAGTTTCTTCAACTGCCGCCGATAAAGAAAACGGATCTTATCCAGAATGGCATCCCCATCTGCATTATTTATTACATGAATAGCACCAAGCGTCTGCAAGGCTTTCAGTCTCTCGATCCCTCTTGGCACCTCGACACCACCACTACAAGAGCCATCACGTCCATGCCTGCGGAATCTGCCACGCAAGCGGGACGCCATAGCGTTTGACCACCTACTTGGTGGAGTTGGATGCCCCTCCGTAGCCAAGCTGTCATCATGCGTCCACGCTATGGTGGTACCTGCACGAATGTACTGCAGCTTCCGTAGCCTGGTGATGAATGGTGGCAGAATGGCAATGGAGGTGTCTCTGATGTCCAGAGTTTGCAGCTGCATCAGCTCACCCACAGAATCTGGCAGGCGAGACACTCTCCTCTGCCCTCTTAGCGAGAGGAACTTCAGACGAGGTGGCAGCTTCCCAATCTGCTCAAAATCAGAATCCTTTACATTATTAGATGCATTCTCTAGATCCAGCACCCGAAGCACTCTCATTCTGTCCGAGACGCACCATGACCAAAACACTTTAAACACTGTCAACGATCGTAGCCGTGTGAAGTCTAAACTCTCCAACGACACAACCCTGTCTTCCTCCCAGGTTTTACCAATAGCTAGGTGCTGTCCTATGCCTTCTGTGGACAGGCGGCCATGCCCCTGCTCCAGTGCAGAGACTTCAGCTGGGAAGAAAATTCTCTCTTCCACCGGGCGTGAGAGGATGAACTCCCGGAAGAAACCATTGACTCTGTACCCAATCACCTTACTTGCCTTCAGTACTGGCTGCATGATGCTCAGTGCAGCAACCTCATCAAAAAGCTTCTCCGCGTACTTCTCCATGCTAATGCTGTCAGTGCCCTTCGAGTAGCCCTCTGCGATCCACCGCCTCACCAAACGTCTTCTCCGGATGATGCTATCTTGAGGAAAGATTGACAGATAAAGCATGCATTTCTTGAGATGCCGAGGGCAAGCATGAAAGTAGGAATGCATCCAGGAAAGTATGCCACGTAAAGGAATCAAACTCTGGGTTGGTTTCTAGCTCGTGCATAAAGTTGTCACTCAAGCGCCTCATCTCCTGTTTGAATACATCTCCCGGTATCCTGGCCAAGTATATTGCCAAACTAACTATCACTTTGGGAAGCCCGCCGCACATGGACAAGAAAAGGTGCACTTCTTCCGAATATCGTCCATACCCCTCCACCCTTCCATTCTCCCCGAGCACCTATTTCAGTCCACGTAACCTAAAGCAATATAAATTTACATGATTTGGTACAACACTCTCTTTTTCTCACAAGAATAGCACGCCTTCGGTACTGTTCTGTTTAACTATATACTATAAAAAGCGAGTTCTTTTGAAAACAATATATTCTCACCCAATTTGGGCCCGCTTTACCCCTCATGCTGGACCCACCTGTAAATTAATTGGGGAGTGGCTAGGGTGGAAGACCCATAGAATCGCAATTTGGAGAGCGTTTCTGCCAAAAAGCGACCTTTTTTCTCACCTAACGCGGTCTTACCCGCTCGCTATACCCGCCGGGCCCACTTTCCCTTCCCAATCCCCTTCCCGGCCAGCAGACCTGATTGAAAAAAATCCTCCCCATCATGTCGGGCGGAGTCCTGTACACAAAGACGAAGTTTATTTCTCGTGGCGGAGTTTCGGCGTGTAGGTGTAGCAAAGAACACCCTCATCAAGAAGAGGAGGAAGAGCAGGAAGGTCAGACGGAAGAGGCAGGGAGCCGCCGTCGCCGTCGAAGTCCCCATTCGCCATAGGGTCAGCCTTCGAGATCTCCGCCACCGCCTTCGACGCCCCGAAGAGATCTCCACGATTCACTTCGCCGTCAAGCCCCGCCGCTAGGCCACCGGAGCGAGGAGCCCTGCCACCTCTTCCGACCCCGGCTCCGCCCCTACTCGGCGCTGGCCGATGGAGGCTGTGGTCTCGACACATGAGCCCACCATCTGGGCGATTGGAATGGGAGGCAGGACAGAGAGAAGGCCTGCCGTCGGGGCCAGCTCCTACTCCGGCACCGTGGGGAAGGCAGGGTGGAGAGCCATGGCTTGTACCGCGCCGGCCATGGAGAGGGAGGGAGATACCAGCCGATGATGAGGGAGCATAGGAGCAGAGAGAGGTCGAGATGGGGTGCGGTGGAGCAGCTGGGCGTGCCTGGTCGACCCGCCGGCCACTTGCGACACCAGAGAGAGAGAGAGAGAGAGAGAGAGAGAGAGAGAGAGAGAGAGAGGGTCATGTGGAGGATCTGAGGTGCGTGGAGATAAGGTTGGTGTGGTAGGTCCCAAACTCCCAATGGTCATTCACTGGTGGCAAACTTAGATTTTTTAGTAGAAAATGTTAATGACTAGGATATTATGGAGTACGAAATAAAATGATGGACGCAGAAAAACTAAACGTGGAGGGAAGAATCTCAATGGGATTGGCACGTTCGCTAGGTTGGTGGTTGTTGGTTGGTGCTGATTTGTTCTTAGATAAAAATACCGTTGGCTAGTTGGTGGTGATTTGTGCTAATTTGTTCTGAAAGAAAAGTACTGCTGACTCGTGCTGATTTGTTTTGAGAGAAAAGTTACCGCTGGCTAGTTGATGGCTTTTTAAAAGAATGAAATAGAGTATGACGAGTGCAGATAGCCTGAAAACGTGATAGAATGGTAAATGTACCGCCCGCACCGTTGATTGCTATAAACTTCTTGATTTTAGCTTGATCATTATTGATTATTTGATAGATATGTGCGTGTCGCACGTGCTTCATTGCTAGTTAACGATAATTTCTCACATAATAAATTAAACATTTTACATTTTAAGTTCATTTATTTTGAAGGCTGAAACATTATCCTCCTACTGTTTTATTATGTCATCTGAATTCTCATGTGCATATGAAAGTTAACTACATCTCGAGAAGAAATTCTGCAGCATCTCTCACTATACCACAACCCCAGATTAACGTCGGAGGTGGGTCGTTATAAGTATAAAACTACCATCTAACTGTCCGTCGTTATAACTCTCTCCCGAGTTTATCTTTTGTTGACAATGAGAAGGAAATAGAAAAAGGTCTCTGTGTTATTAACGCCACGGAAATGATTATCACTCTAAGCTCTTAAAATGACATACATGCAGTTTGCTTGTGCTACAAAAGTTAGTTCATCATTAAGTGCTCCTACGTGGGTTGATAATCGCAAGAATCAAAATGTTTATAGTTTTTTGATAAATCTAGAGCCACAGTTAACAAAAAAATTAATCTTTGCTCCTTCTCATTTATTTATATCCAATTACACTATATGCTTCTTCATCCCCATTCACCTCCATACATGTTTCCCAGCCATGAAATTAGTTGTCCATCATTTCCTATATACTTGTATATGTGTTTGCCCTGGACACACACATGCATACGTGTACGATGAATTAATCTTTCTGTATTACTATTGGCAAATGTAGTAATTTGAGACTTACATAATACATGAGTAATTTGAAAAAAATAATATGTTAGAGGTAGTTAATTGTTGACGGTTAAATAACGCGTCAAGTTACGATCCGCAAGCGCACGGGTCGGTTGTAGCTTTTCCCTTAGAGTATTCCCCCAAGGTTAATCAATCCGTGGAACAAGTGGATTGCTATGCTCAACTAAGCACTAATGTTGTTGATTTAAAGCTCTTTATCAAATATGTGTAAGTAAGGAACTTAATCTAATTTAATCTAGATTAAAGAAGACAAAGTAGAGAGTGATGGAAAGGAGATCTCAAGAACGTAGAACGCTCGTCCAAGGGATCTAGGATCACTTGAAGATGTAACCACCTAGCAAGAACAACCCGATCTAATCTATCAAAGATAAAAGTGCACGGAGTCCAACCCTTTCCCTCTCGCATACTAGTCACTACACGAGGGTAATCCGTGATCGAACACCAAGTGCACAAGACGTTGATGTGTTCTAGGCATGCATGATCAAAGGTGTGAACCAAGTTCATTATGTTTTCCTTCCAAGACCGTCACTACACGACGGTAATCGCATAAAGAACAAAAGGAACACGATAGCGAAGCTACGAGCGATGCATCCCCAAAGCAAGCCGGTCGACCAATAAAATTAAAGCACCATCAACATGAATATGATAGCAAAAGATTCAAAACATAGGTTCGGTGATTACAACTCAAGATCCCCCTTCAACCCCTAGGACAAACAAGGACTTTACCCCATAATGTTACTCATTGTAGCGCTGATCATGGTGTAGAATCCCCCGAAGTAGATGAAGGCCACGAGTGCTCCCTTCGCGATCCAATTTGCTTCTTGTTCTCGGTCTTGTGGCGGCGGATGACGAATGAATTTTTTTTGTGGCTTTCCGCCAAGGGGCTATAAATAGCACGAGAGGCGGCTAGGTCAAAGGGGGCGTCGAACCGGGCCCGGAATGGGCTGGGTCGGCCGGTCTGGGCCGGCCGGCCCAGGCCTGTTTCGGCCCGGTTTGGCCCCGGTTGCTTCTCGCGCGATTACCTATTTGTGTGCACTTGCATGTGGGCCTTTGACGTCGTTTCCTTCACGGTTAAGGCTTGAATCTTGCTATCCAAGCTTCGCCGTTTTCTGGTTGAGTCCCTGAAGATTTGCACGTTGACGCTTCGGTCCTCGGGTTATTTGGAGTCATGTTCATCACGTGTCTTGACTCTTGTCGGGCTTCATGATCTTCTTCTAAAGTGCTTGATGAACTTATCCCGAAAGTCTCCTCTTTAGCGTAGATTTCCTACGTAAACAATAAACTCCAAAATCGACATGCAAGAGTGAACTCGTTATATATGGGGGGTTAGTTCCAGTGGTTAGAATAATAAATCAATGCCAACATTAAAGGTAAACTCATGGCTAGGTTGACGGAAATTCACCGTCAACATTAATTAATTTAGATATGGAACTAGGATTTTACTCTAGGTAGCTTTTAATAACGGCGAAGGTGGTGTTAATTATATGCAAAGTTAGGAGGTTAAGTATAATAATTTATATGCAAATTGTGGGAGTTATTTAGACTATTTTTCACAATGGTGTAGGTGATGATTTGGATATAGAATATAGAATAAAGGGAACTCAATTTTCACAATGTTATAATATCACCAAGGCAAGTAATTTAGATATAGAATTAAGGGTTACTTCAGATCCTTTTTTTTGTAACAATAGAGATAGGCAGTTTTTTATAAAAAAAACATGTAAGATCTAATGGCTATTATTGTCAATGATGAGCATAATCTTTTGAAATGATGGCTAGTTATGTTTTCTATTTTCTGTTAGAATTGATGGAGTTTTTAGAAACATATTAGACCTAATGTCTATTATTATCAATGATGAGCAAAGGCTTCTAAATTATATTGATGGCTAGATGCGTTTCTATTCTCTGCTAGAATTTATCAGATTTAGACCTTTTTCTATGATGCCTACTAAGATTTTACAAGGACGCTGCCAAAAGTGTTTTTTGTTAGTAATAGTAAGATTCTGAATTATTTTATTAGATAAGTGGAAGTTACAACAATATGGAACACTGCTTGTGAGTAAACATACCTTTTTGAACAGTTGAAAGGCTGCATCAGTTTCAAGAGCCTTGATATTGTGCACTACTGCATTGTTAGATGATACTGCACAATGTTTGGCAACACTTTCTTCTGAAGTAATGGTGATGATACAGGTGCTCGAACATCCGCTTCCTATCAAGTTAGCTTTTATCCAATCCCAATCTTCCTTGTACTGCAAGCCATCAATTACAATAAGGTATTTTTTACATTTTTGTAGAAGAAGTCGGCAATCCTGGATGGGATCTTTTGCCTGATGTACTTTTGAATATCGTCTTTCCTCCCAAAGAGTTGGTTCCGAATGCAAATTCAGAAGCAAATTTCGAGAGAAGTCAGTGGGATTGAATGGATGGGAAACACTGGCCCAAGCGTGCTTCCATAAATTATTGCTAGTTTGGTGTTTGCAGTAGATGTCCCAAACGAGACCTGATATACCAACACCAGGCATTCCCCACAAAGAAATAAGACGACCTTCCTGGATCTGCTCAAAAAGTGCATGCACTTCAGTGTCACGTCCAAGAAGGCCATACTTCCACAATGAATGGTAGGGTTCTTCCTTTATAAAGGAATGGACTCTATTATGTTGGATACCCTGCAGATGTAGAAATAGAATGGACAAATAAGTTGCAAAATAATAGGAAGTGGGGATCATTTAGTTCAATTAAAATAAGCACCTACTCCTGTATGCCAATAAGCATGAATAAATAATAAGCAGCATGTCAGGAAAAAGGTGAGAATAAAATTTCTCAACTAATAGTTGACCGCTTGACCTAAAATAGTCGGAGAATGGACATGTACTCCCTCCGGTTCCGTATTAGAAGTCGTTTAGGACAGCGACACGGTCACCAAAGCACAACTTTGGCTTCTCTTTTCTATAAAAATATTTATTGGAAAGTTATATATGTGTATTCTTATGAAAGTAATTTTGAAGACAAATCTATTTATATGATTTTCACATTTTCAAACTCAACGACTTAAAAGTTATTTATGATTTATATTTCTAATGTTTGACTCAAACCTTGTCCAAAACGACTTCTAATAGTGAACCGGAGGGAGTATGAAGATTTCTTTAGTTCAGTGGCAAATTTCTAATCATTAATTATTGAACAATGTTTATCGCAGGTGGGCACACGAAACTAAAGCCTGACATAGGGCTGTTTTCAAGGTTGTGAATACTCCCTTGGTAAATGAAGTCGTTTAGGACAACGACACGATCTTCAAAGTACAACTTTGACTTCTTATTTTTATAAAAATATTTATTAAAAAATAACATATGTATATTTTTGTGAAAGTATTTTGCAAGACAAATCTATTTATGTAATTTTCACATTTCCAGACAATGACTTAAAAGTTATTCATGATTTATATTTCCAATGTTTGACTCAAACCTTATCCAAAACAACTTCATTTACCAAATCGGAGGGAGTATGCATCACTTCAGGGTGTGTTTGGTCCGCTGTTTATGGGCCAACCAGACCCACGGGGTGCAGGTGAGCGGCGTTTGATTGCCTGCACCACCCCCAGAGTCAGGCTCTCCAGATGCATTTCACCCCCACTGCCTGCATCCCCAGAAACGCCCGGATCGGCCGTTTCTGCAGAGCCAAGCTCGGCTGATGCAGCTGTTTCTCCCACTAATGATGTATTAGTGTATAATTAGTAAATATCAAGTGATATTAATGTATTTTATGGATATTTAAGACATGATTAGATAAAATAAGTTCTTTAGGACTGTATTTGTACAAAATAAAAATAAAAATAATAATTTTTAATTTTTTAAACTCATGCGACTTATCTCGTACAAGCAACCAAACACTTGCTCTCTCTAGCCTAGCTCTGGATGTCCTGGCAACCAACAACAACACTCTGCATGCTCAGAGCCTGGCCGGAGGGATGCATGCCAGGAAAACAGAGAAGGGAACCAAACACGCCCTCAATGAACCATTAGTGAAGGCCCACTAGCCCACACCGCCTCTTATTCTTCCTTTCCTCCCTTCCTCTTCCCTCGCGCCGCCATCAGCTCTCCATTTCTCCTCACGCCCTCAGCTCCTCCGCGCCGCCTTCCTCCCCGATTCAAGCAGCTCTAGCCGCCGAACCTGCTACTACTTCCCGCTGCCCTCTCTACTCCTCTCCTCCTCCTCTGGTTGCCCCACGTCACCCTCCTCCCCACCTCTGGCAGCTTCTGCCGCCGGATTTGCTTCTTGTCTGACCACCACCACGACCACGCTAATAACAAGTCCTCCTCATGCTGGAGCTCTTCATCACGCCCCAACCTCCACCGCCCATCGAGCCACCCACGGTCGGTAGCTCCCTCAAGCTTGTCCCCGCCCACAACCTGTCGCCTCCGCCGGTCCCGCGGCCGCCCAAGGCCCTCCCTATACAGCTGGAGGACATTGGAGACCCCCAACCCTGGCAACCCGAAGCCCTCAGACCCTAATCCTATCGGTGGTGAGCCCAAAGCCCCCGCGTCGCCCTCCTCCACTGTTTCTGGTGGCCAACCACCCTCTACCACCCTGACCCGAAGTTCGCTAATCATGAAAATGTTGATTTGGTGATCATTGGTGTTTCGTTTTTGCCTGGATCGGATGAATAGGTAAGTGTTTCGTTGACTCCATGTTAGTGTATGGCACTCTACCTGCTATGTCGAAAAAAACTCGACTCATGGGAGTAAAACACCCCACGAAAAGCGACCGAGGTTGCTTTACCAAGCAAAAACGCTGATGGGGGACGGTGCACCGGACGGAACCATCCTGTCGCCGGCGGGACGCCATTCTGGAGTGGAGGTAGGAATGCCACACACCACGTCGGCGCGGGCCCACCGTCCCAACCTCCGTGCGCACCAGAAGACGGGTCCATGCCGCCTCCACTGCTGCCGCCGCCCCGAGCGAGACTGGAGCTCTCCTCCTCGTGCATCGGCTTACCCACGCCTTCGCTCGTGCTCGAGGAGGCGGCGCTGGTCCGCCCGGCAGCGACCACCCGAATCAGGTCGCTCCATCGCGGCACCGCATGACGAAGCCGGCGCCCCAGCCGCATCTAGCAATCGCCAGCCTCCACCATCACCTCCATCCCCTTCGAATCGATCCTAACCTACCTCGCCCATCTAATCGAATCACGTAGGGGTAGCTGCAGACGCGGCGATGATCCGCTCCTCGACTTCCTGCCGCCGCCCGCCCAAGACGCCTTCTCCGGCCTCCGCACCGCACCGCCGTGGAGCTCGCGGGCGTCTCCGACCGCTGCTCCACCGACGTCGACGTCGCTACCTCGCGCCCACGCCTGGAGGAGACGGAGAGGAGGTGGGCCGCGTCGGGGACCGAGTCGAGGCGTACAACGTCGGGAGGAAGGAGCGCGGTCCCGTGCCTCGCCGGCCGGGGATGACCCGGGCGGAGATCCCCTCCTCGGCCGCCCGGAGCAACATGGGGAGGGAAGGAGGCGATCCGACCTCCCTGGCTGAGTGGAGGGAGCTCCACCGGCGGCCGCGCGCGCTCAGAGCTCCGCCTCCGGGAGGAAGCGAGAGCAGAGGGCGGTGGCGCTTGGGCGGTTGGGCGGAGAGCAGAAAAGGAAGGAGTGGAGGGAGAGAGACCGGGGTAGAAGAAGGGATGAGAGTAAAAAAAGAGGAGAGGATGACATATGGGCCCTACGTGTGGATGGTTGCTATGGAGTATGAGATATGGATTGGTACTGGACTGTAAAATTTTGATGACTAGGTGAGAATATTCCTTTTTAGGGGATAAGTTTGGAGTTTGACGAGTGCAGACAGCCTAAGAAGAAGACCTTCTCACACAGGTCAAGAAAATCTCTAAACCCATGCCCTACCCATACACAGCAGCATCGTAGCACACATGAGATTAGACTGGCCTGCTATGTCGAAACATGAAAATTCGCACAGCTTGGATTGTTAGATGCGGTCAACTACACCTAGCTAATGATGCTACAACCGCATTATAAGCAAATAAATATAATAATATATTATTACCCTTATTTGTCCACATTTATCTCATATAACTAATTAATACTCCCCTTTATTCCAAATTATCAGTCATTATTTGCTTTTGTAGATGCATAGATATTATTATGCATTTATATGTAGAGTATATTGCATAACAAATTTTATAAATTTAAAACAAGTTAAAACGGGCTATAATTTGGAACAGATGGAGTATTATGCAAGGCAAACAACTATGGTATTTGGTTGCCTCAAATGTAAAACAATTCAATCAATGAAGGAAACAAATCCCACTACATATGTTTGGTTGGGATGATTTGTAATCAACTGATACTATAATCGAATCATATACAATAATATACAAAGCTTGTTACTCCCTCCGTCCCAAAAAGAATGACGTTTTAGGATTCAAAATTTGTCCCAAAAAGAATGACGTTTTACTTAAGTTGGCATGTGTGCATGTGCATGTAGGCATGCAACAATCAATTAACACCTAATATAGCAAATAAATAGGGGCAATCGAGGTCATTTGACCTCCTTAATAATCTGTCCTAAAATTCCTAAAATGACATTCTTTTTGGGACAGAGGGAGTACCTATGATTACATTAGCACCCATTCGGTCACCAAATACACTGTAATCTAATTTTTTTACATTACGTTACCTTTAATTTGTACGAACCAAACACTAAGCTTTCAGTCCTGAGCCATACTGTACAGGCACAAGCAAACATGCAAAGTGACATAACTGCCAGGCTAGCGCATGCGGGCGACCGAACTTTGTACAGGATTGCATTTCTCATATATTATAAACTCTGTACTAATACTATCGTGAATTAAATATATGGAAAATGCTTGATGTAAGAAATTATGTTTTCTGAAAGTACTACTCCATCCGGTCCAAATTATAGGTCGTTTTAGGGTTTTTACATCTAGACATAGTGTATACCTAAATACATAACATCTATGAATCTAATAATACCAAAATGACTAATAATTTGGAATGGAATGGAGGGAGTATATATTTACCTCTTTGAAATAGACGCCCACAGAGTGATCCGGTGAAAACTGCGCAAGCTCTGAAACTCGGCAGGGCTCCCCCGTACATAGGCTTGCGATCACGGGCTGGTGGGTCAACACGACAATCCGACTCCCTTTCTTCCTATCCGGTTGGTAGGATCTGATGGCATCCCACTGTACCATGGCGTGTAGGTCTTCCAGGACGATGAGGTACTTGTGTGTGTTCACTTTCTGAGTGAACTCCTTGACGAGATGGCTTTGGGTGGCCTGCATCCTCATCAACGCGTCTAGACCTACGATTGCTTCTTCTTGTTCATGTCCTTTGCTGGAGCACGTGTAGAACTGGACCATCAAACTCCGGATGAACTTGTGAGGATTGAAAGGATACATTAGCTTCACCCAGGCACGGCATTCAAATTCCTCGTAGATTCCTGAATCGGTGTACACCTTCCGGATGATTGCCACTTTCCCAAGGTCACCTTCTGGTCCGCATACTGAGATCACTTGAAGGTCCTTGTCTTTCCTGGTGATCAACCCGGCAAGATCCAAGAGGCCATTTTTCTTGATGGCATTGATGTGAATGTCAAAAGAACTTATGCTCGAGCTGGAGGCAAGCTGGAGGCAACAATCTTTGGCGTACGTTCCTCTGGCTCACGTCCACCACTCGAGCCCTCAGCAATGTTGTCTCGGCTACCGCTTCGTCCACCGGCAGCGCATCTCCCGTCTCGCCACAAGACGGCAGCATCCGGAGCCACCAGGGGGACCTCTTGTTCGTGTCCAGTTGGAGGACGAACTCGATGCAGTCCTCCACATCGTAGGACAGGTCGCGGACCTGGCGCACCCATGTCCTCACGACATCGTTCCTGACGCGCTCCGCGTCGGCGATGTTGAGGAAGGACTGCATCATCTCGAACTCCCCCGTGATGAACACGAGATCACGCTGCACGGTCTGCCACTGCTCTGCCTCCTCCTTGAGGGCGGACTTGACCTTTTCGGTCAGCAACTCAACCACCGCCTTGGAAAATCCAAGGGCAAGGTCCGCCATTCCTCTCTCAGACTGTCTGCACCGGTGCCTGTAAAAGGAACGCGCCGGGACACGGTGGCAGGTGGCGTCCCTCTTTCCAGTTTTTCTAGCTGCACCGGAGATCAGAAGACAACGGAATCGTCTGCTCGCCGCTGCAACGCCACATTCTGGCCGCGATACGGGACGAACGGCATCGCCTCCCGTCGGCGCCTGCCACCAACCACCGCCCTTTCGCGCGGATGCTCGGAACGGAAGGGAAGAGAAGGGAGGGAAGCAGATGCCGGCACCGGCCTGGTCGAACCGGGAGCAGGGGAGGGGTGAGGAGACCGGAGGCGGAGGAGATCGCGAGGGGCCGCCGCCCCTCCGAGCTCCGCCGTCCTGTGGACCCCGCCGAAATCGAGGTGGAGCGCGCGCGGCGTGGGGGAGGTGAAGCGCGCCGGAGCGTGGATGTGGTCTGAGGCGGGCGCCAATCCCCCGAGCCCGGCCGCCTCGCCCGCCATCCGAGAAAGAGAGGCGAGCGAGCCACCGGTCCATGGGCACGCATCGCGCTTGTGCGCGCGCTTCGATCGCCTGTGGCTCGCACACGCGTGAAGCAGAGTTGGTGGCGCGCACACCGAGCACCGCCGAACTCGTGCCGGGTCTCGCCCGCACTGCACGCGGCAGCATAGCCGGAGCCCGCGCCGTCGCTGCCGCCGCGCCGCCCGCCTTCCGGCGGCCTGGCGCGTGGGAGGCCCACCAATCGACCATGAACTGCTCGCTGGGGCTCCGCCTCGGGAGGCTCCACCAAGTCGACAAGAAGGCATCCGCCGGCCAGCGGCGCGGCAGCGCGCGGCGAGTGACCTCCGGCAAAGGGATGGCGCGAGGCGCCGCGCTGGCCACAGTGAGCTCGCGGGCGTTGAGCCGCTGCTCAACCTCCGGCGCGGCAAGGTCGAGCTTGGCCGCCGCTGCCGGTCCGAGGCGACGGCCGAGGAGTCCGGATCTCGGCCGCTTCGCCGCCCGACACTTTGCTCGACGACCGCAGCGCAGCGCAAGGGAGCTCGAGCCGCCGCCCACGCTGCCACCGCACGCTACCCGACCGCAATCGGGCAGTGGGAGCCATGGATTGTGCGAGGTAGGAGGGGAGCAGGGGTAGGGAGGGAGAGAAAAAGAAAAGAGTATGACGTGTGGGTCCCAGATCGGTTAATTGGTATGGAGTATGAGATATAGAGGTTGTGGAAAAATGAAAATTGAATCGAATTGAAATTCTCACGACGTTAATATTCCTTTTAGAGGTTGAATTTGGAGGTTGACGAGTGCGGACAGTCTCACTCTCTATTGTGTGGTGGAAGCTAGCAAGTGCGATGCAAACACTTTGAATTGTGTACCGAGTCTGTAGATGAGGTTATAGAGTGGAGAACGAACAACTAAGCAACAGCTGTACCCTATGGTAGTAAACAAGTTGGCAAGCAAGTTGTCAGATCTGCAAACAAGACTGGCTTGACCAGTGGGATGGGGTTTCGAGGTCCACATAAGATATATCTTTCATGGGTTCGAGGAGTTGACAATCAAATAGTAAATTTCACTTCCCAACAGTTGGCACTGCATTATATTTTAGTTCCTAAGGGCAGTCCCAATTAAAAATTCACCTTAGGGCCTCTTTAGGACTACTCTACTCCACCTTTTCCAACTCTGCTCTACCAACTCCACCATAGAGCAGCTCTGCTGTGGAGTTTCAGGAGCAAATGTCATGTTTGGCACGCAGTCTGGCTCCAGCTCCAGCAACACAAGGTTTGTTTGAGAAATATTTGATATACCCTGGACGATGGGCCCACATGTCAGTCTCTCTATTTCCCCTTCTTCCCTCTTGTCCATTACTAACTTTTTTCCTCTGCACTCTGCTCACCGCCAGCGTGCAGGACGCAAGGGCAGCGTGGGGTAAGCGGCCGACAGAGCCTGGCAGGCCGCCGCGTGCGGAGGAGGGCCGCGGCCGATGTCGATGGGGTCGAGCGCGTTCCGGTGAACCGCCACATGAGCTCATCCCATTCACCACCAGGACGACGGATCCATGGCGGAGGCGGCACATGCCCGTGGTGACGCCCGCGGCTGGCCCTTGGCCTCCGCCGCAGCAAGGGTGTCCGCGGCCGACCCCTGGCATCCGGTGCGAGGAAGCTTGACCCCGGCCACCATGTGAGAGCTCGACCCCGGCGTTCGCGGGCGAGCTCGTCCTGTTCGCCGCCGTCGGTGTCAGCGGGCGAGCTCGTCCCGTTCGCCGCCAGGACGGCGGATCTATGGCGAAGGCGGCACGCGCCCGTGGCGACGTCCGCGGCTGGCCTCCGGTGCGGCAAGGGCGTCCGCGGTCGGCCCTGGCATCCGGCGCGAGGGAGCTTGGCCCCAGCCACCACTGGGGAGCTCGACCCTGGCGTCCGTGGGCAAGCTCGTCCCGTTCGCTGCCGCCGGTGTCCGCGGGCGAGTTTGTCTCGTTCGCCACCAGGACGGGGGACGCGGGTCCATGGTGGAGGCGGCACGCACCCCTGGCGTCCTCCCTCCCTCGCGGTTATTTGAGATCTGGCTCTTAGGCGTGACCTGGCTGCGAGCTCGGAGGGGAACGACGCCACAGCGTGCTGCAGCGGCGCTTGGCCGGACCGGACGGGGAAGAGTCGATGACGCGAGCTCGAAGGGAGGGAAGAGGGAGAAAGGGATGGCCGGCGGCGCGAGAACTGTCGAAGAGAAGAAGGAGGGAGAAAGGGGCGGCCGACGGTGCGAGCTCAGAGGAGGGAGGGAGAGCGCGGCTGCGGACGGCGCGGGGAGACACCGCGAGCTCATCCCCATCGGTGCGGATGAGCTCGGAGGGAGAGAAAAAAATAGAATTGAATCGTTACTTTGTGTAACGAGTAGCAGTGGTGGATAACTCAGAACTTCACGAGGGAGTCCAAAACTTGGATTTTGGGAGTAACTCTCCTGGTACTTCAGGAAAAATCTGGAGTTGGGTTGAACTCCACCTTTTTTAGAGAGTAGAGTTTTAGGAGTTGGACGTGTTTGGTTGGTTAAAGTTGGAGCGGAGTTGTGAAATCTGGAGCGGAGCGGTCCCAAACAGACCCTTAGTTTGTTAAGCATACAACACCGCACCAAGAAAATACCCTCTTCATGGAGAAGTTTTCACCTTCCGTTCACATAAAAACGTTAACGAATGATGCACTTAATTCCTCTCTCTCTCGTCTTTGGATTTTTCGTGCACGACACACAGTCCCAACTCCAAAGTCTTAAATGTATAAACCGGCAGATTGATTGTGAGAGGAAAATACCGCGCAAGAAGTTGTACGGCAGATTGATTGTGAGAGAAAAGTACTACGCAATAAGCGAAAACAAGACTTTCCGAACGCTCTCCAAAGCTCGAACGCCGGACAACAGCAGAGCATCGCGACGCTGGCCAGGTGCGCGGCACCAGGAGGTGCCGGGGGATTGCATCTTCTTCCTGGATAATGATGACGAGGATTGCACTTGGTCTAAGGCAACCTCAAGCTCCTGCCGTGTCTACAGCATGAGGGATGGCAGGGTCTCCACCCCTCTGCCTACGGTGTCATGGAAGCGTGACTCGGTGTTTGCAGCATGGCTCTTCCCGCAGAACTGAAGTGAAGCTCTTGCTTACTAGTTCCTGAATCAGTATAGTGGTCTCCAGTATCACATAAGCTGCTAAATGTATCTGTACTTGTTGGATCGTACTATGGGTGGCCTACTGGCATCTGTAATGCTGACTTTGGGCTGATTGTGTGCGCTCAGTTTGCAAAACTGCTGATGAACCCTGAGGTAGCAAGTAGCTAGGATGCACTGTCTGTTATGGACTTGTTCTGTTAGCTTGGAATCAATTTGGTGGTGTCTCTAGTGGGGGACAGGTTCATTGCAAGCTTGCTTGTTTGATCTTAAACTTGCTATCATGAATGTCTTGTTTGATCTGAAATTCTTAATGATGCTATCTTGAATATTTTGTTGGCAGTATCGACATGACAGGTTTCTTGTATTTCCTGCCATGTGGAAGTAACTAGGCTAGCTGACGCCTCTTGTAGTGAGATATTTTTGTTGAGATTTCTAAATTTCTAAAAGTAAAATAAGATGGGATTGTTGTAACCCACATTTCGAGAGACCTTTCAATCTTTGAATCGTATGTCTGTTGATTGTCATGTAATCATGTTGCATGTAATCATGTGTCACACCCGGATTTAAGGGCAAATCCGAATGCATAGCATATATGTGCGCCAGGATCAAGTTACACACATGCATCGACTCAGTAAATACCAAAACACAGTGTAAAAACGTAAAGGAAGTATTAAACATTTATTACATGACCGAATGTCTCAAACTAACACACGTTCGAGTAGCTAACAGCGGAAAAGTAAATACGGACGTCCACCACAGGCAGCTGACTGATGGAGCGAACGCCTAGAACTCGTCGAACTCCCCAGGATAATCCTCAAAGCGTCCGTCTGAGCAGCAGCCGGGTTGTGTAGATGCAATATAGGAACAACAAGCATGAGCACATGTCGTACTCAACAAGGGAAAACTCTATAACAACATGCAAGGCTTTATGGTGGAGAGCTTGTGGTTGCATAGCGGATCAGCATTTTAGTTGGTCAAGTTTTATTAAGCAGAATTACTAGCAAGTACAAGTGTATACCGAAACCCAATTAATAAATGCAACAGAACCAAAGAATGCAATGCACAAGTTTAAAAGTTCCATCTTTCATAAATTACTCATGTGAGGGTCCAGGCCGCCCTTGACTGTGAGCACGGCTAAGTAGTCAGTTTTACACTCTGCAGAGGTTGTACACTTTACCCACAAGTCGTGTAAAAGTTCTAGGAACTTTAGACCCAACCACGCTGTGCAAAAGTAGGCACAATACCACACTACCGAGGTGTGGCTGCATAGAGACGCTACGAGGCCTTTACAAAGATTCCCTAACACGGGCTGCTCGCTAGGTTACCTGATCAGTGCAGCGCATAAACCTCTCTTAGCCGCTGAAGCTACCATAGAGCGTATCACCGAGGGCGGATATACACCATCTACCGTCAGCCCCCAACCCCTTTCAGGTAAAACATACCACATGCTAAAGTTTCTAATTAGTAAGCCAAGACAGAGCCATATGTCTTGTGGTTGTACTGTTTTCCTGGGTGGTCGCTCCATGTTCCGATTAACAGATACAAAGTGTTCTTGCATTACATGAATGAATAGCATAAATAAATCCAGATTGGTAATTGTTCATTAAACCACCCAAAACCAAGGTAAAGCTCTAGCCAGTTCTACCCAACATAAAGTAAACCCAGGTTGATCAAGGCATAGGATAAACAACACTAGTCGAACCTTAAATAATCGGACCCATCGTATTAATGCAAAGCGATAAATAAATACAGTGTAATTAAAATGCTTGTTGTAATAGGATAAAATGGGGATGCAGCAAGGACTTGCCTTCTACAAGTTCCGGAAACTGCTCAGGGTCTTGAAAGTCTTCAACGGCAGCGTACTCCTCGAATGGCTCGTATTCTACGCTCCACACATTCACATACAAGCATACAATAGAATAAAATAAGAAACAAGCACCAAATAGTATTAACAGAACAAAACAGAGGCATAACACTGTTCTACTCTTCGAGACGACCGCGTGGATATAAAGAACGCTAAAAACGGAGCTAAAACGCGTATTCTATGGCCAAAACAAGGTGTAGGGACTAAACTGCAGGGAATCTAAACTTCCAGGGACTAAACAGCGAGAAACTAAGGGCTAAAACATAATTTTATATAAAAACTCAGGGGCTACGGTGCAAAACTTAAATTAGGACCTCGGGCGCTAAAACCAGGGAACCTAGGGTTTAAACCGCAAGAAACAGGACTTATTCGTAAGGTTTTATACACTGCGGGAGGTCACTTATGTAAAACAGGAAACTATAGGGGCTTTTAAGCAAAAAGGCCACTAACAGACCCATTGACCGGTATTGACCCCGGAGTGGGTCTGATCCGGCCCGTCGGATTGAGATCCGACGGCTGCAAACGCATGCAAGCGAGCTAGCGGTGGCGCGCGGCGGCGGAGCTCGCCGGCGCAGGCCGAAATTGAGTTAGGGTGCTCGATTTCGTGCGCGGTTTGCACCAAAACGAAGCGCGTGGCGAAACGAACTCAAAGCGGGCAAAAGGGCGACCTTAAGGGCGACGACGGCGGTGTACGGCTCGGCTCGGGGCGGATCCTGGCGGCGAACTCCCATGAGCCAGACGGCGAAGGAGAGGGAGCGGCGAGCGAAGGCTGCGGCGGCTTCGCTCCTTGCGGTTCTCGAGCAGCACCTCGGCAGCGATGGATGCGGCGGAGCGGGTTGAGCGCGGCGCAGGATTAAGGCGGAGCCGCAAAGCTTCTAGGGTTTGGGGTTCTCGGGAAGGGGGTGGCGCGGTGCAAGGCGGTGCCCTTTATAGGTAGGGAGGCGCTAGGCGTGCGGGCCGAGGCGGCAGCGTGCGCACGGGAGGGCGGCTCGGGGTCGGGGTCCTTGCCCGGTCGGACTCCGACCTGACGTCGGGGATGACGGGTGGGGCCCGCCCGTCAGCGGCTGCGTGCGGCGGGACGCAGAGTTGGGCCGCGCTAGGCCGGAGGCGAGGCGGGCTGCGAACAGCGGGGTGCAGCGGCGACCGAGCTGAAAAGCTCAGGGGGCATGGCCGGACTTCGCACGGCGGGCCGCGCAGCAAAACAGGAATAGGAGGGAGGGGAAAAAGGAAAGGTTTTTTTTCACATTTTTGAAAAGAAAGATTCAAACAAAATTCAAACTCAGGTTTGAACTCAACAATCAAAAACTGATGCTCCAGCATGTATGCAACAATAAACTCCTATATTTAATTAATTTAATTAACAAAAAGGATTAAATGCCTAGAAAATCACAAAGCACTTTATATTCCTTAGTCGAGAGCAATTGTTGCTATGCAAATTTTTATTAAACTCAAAAGTGAAAATTAGGGTGTTACATCATGTAAGGTCTGAATCCTCATTGGAGCAATTCTCATTGGGAAGCTGTCGCTACGGTTTCAGTTAAATGCTTGGGTCCGTACATGCATGAGTCCCTGCTAAATGCTTTGCTCTGTACTCTCTTCAGTTTGATCTGAACTGTTTCGATGTCAATCAGTCAGGTTTGTGTAGTACGTTTTCTTTTGAGATGGAATTGGAATGATCCGTGTGTATCTCCCCTGGAACCATAAGATGCACTGATCAAAAAAAAAAGATGTGGCCCTCAATTTCTGGAAGTGCACTGACTGATGTGATGAAAAGTCTGATGAGCTTCTGCTAAATGATTTTGCACATTTGCAACTAGTAACACTTTGCATCAATTTTACAGAAAACCAAATACATATTTGCTTACGCGGATGAACTAACCGACTAAGCTAAGGTTAACATTTGGGGTAAAATAACGATCATTGCCATGCGGTACGGTGTTGCCTGGCTTAAGGGCGTCTGATCGTATTTGTTTGGCAAATTGGCATTTTAATATATCTGTTAGGCAGTTCTTTCTGACTGTAAAAGGGGGAAAATGAGATGATTACATACATCCTTCCTCCATTAAAAAATTGATGCTTTGGGATTCAAAAATTGTCCAAAAAATGATAAGATTTAAATCTTTTGCATGAATCGTTTGGCATGTAAATCTCGTGCAAACTGAACTAGAACTAAGGGTACGTATGTCTTTTTCATTCATCCCTGATCTATCTAAAAATTTCCAGAAAGTCATTTTTTTCCTATGGTAGGAGTACATCTTTTGGTTTCGTAATGCATGGAGCATATACTCTTCTCTTTTTTTTTTTTGCCCAAAGATCATATATTGTTTTTGTGTACCTGTAATTGCCAGAAACATAACAGATTATATACGTCTGTAACATTTCACTTTAATCGATGAGGTTTTTGAAACGTCGTACCAACGGAGATGTTGATGCACACACTCACGGAAGACACTTGCAAAGACGAACTGTTCTTTTTTTTAAAAAAAAGGCCGGCGGCTATCGAAACGCCCACACGTGCACGGTGAATGGGCCTATATAGTGGAGAATAATAGAAGGCCCCACCCAAGCAAAATTACTTGGCAACGTTAAGTGGACACAACACAACAATTTCAACCCACTTGCTGGTAAAAAAAAAATTTCAACCCACTTCCTTCATACCCCATTCATTACAGAATTCTTTTATTTTATATTTATTTTTACGATTTTTCAAAAAATATGTAGTCTATGAAAAAATTTGCAAAACTATATCGATGTTTTCGTTTCAAATGTAGTAGCATTGCAACAGGTGTTTCAAACGGTGGTCCGCGCCGGATACTATAGCACTCCCGGTTGTCGTTTCAAACGGCGGTAGGGGCTAGTCCGTTTTCAAAAAATCATAACTTTTTTATAAACTCGGATGGAGATAAAATTTATATGAAATTATAGCTTTCGTCGAGATCTACAACTTTGTAGTTCAAACTTTTTTTATTTGAAATCATCTTGAGATTCAAATAATTGACATACTATCAAGATCTAAAATTTGAATTTTAACTCTAAACATTGTGTCAATCATTTGAGCGCTAAAATGAATTCAAATAGACACGGTTTGAACTACACAGTTGTAGACCTCGTCGAGATACACAATTTTGGTGTAGAGTTTATCTCCACGAATTTATATTAAAACGTTATTTTTTCTGAAGATATGTTGTCAAGAAAAAATCTCGTCAAATTTTAGATCTGACTATAGTGTCGATCATTTGAACATCCAAATGATTTCAAATGACAAAAGTATGAACTACAAAGTTGTTGCGCTTGATGAAAGCTACAATTTTTCTATAACTTTTATCTGCATCTGAGGTAAAGAAATATGTTTTTTTAAAAAACTATGTTGTCAAGAGAAGAAACATTGATTACTTGAACATCAAAATGACTTCAAATGAAAAAAATTTGGAACTACAAAGTTGTAAATCTTTACGAAAGTTATAATTTTCATATAAAGTTTATCTCTATCCGAATTTGTAAAAAAGTTATGATTTTTTAGAGGGACTGACCTCTACCACCATTTGAAACGGGGGTTAGGAATACTACAGTACCCGCCATGGGTTACTGTTCACTACCGGCGGTAGCTTCCAACCGGTATAGTTGAGCTATATATTTGAAAAATTGTAAAACTAAATAAATAAAATAAAAATTCTTCATTACACCTGCTTCAAATCAATGAACAGAGAGATACTAATTTTCAGCCTCGGTTTCATGAGCCAGCCAGGCCCTGTCAGAATATGTACTCCCTCCGTTCCTTTATATAAGCATTCCTAAGGTTTAAAATTTGGGGTTAATTGGATCTGTGTCATTATAATTTCCATGTTTTTGAAGAACGTCATTACTATTTAACTTACTATGCCAGTGCCATTACAATTTTGCGCTTGTTTGAACAATGCCATTTTGTACGCCCGAAGCCGTCCATGGCCCACCTGCAGACATATTAGAGGGGTCGTATATTCGTATAGACAAGATTGCCCTTCTCATTCCATCTCTCTCACTTCACTGACGTACGGGACCCACACGTCAGGTCTTCTTCAACCTCTCGCCCCTCTCCTCCCATCGATTCTCGCCCTGGGAGCTCGCGAGTCGCCACCTCAAGTGAGCCCGCGATCGGGCGAGCTCGCGACCGGCGGAGCTTGCCCGGCCGGGCGGAGCTCGCGACGCGTGAGCTTGCCCGCTACCGGCGGGAGCTCAGCCGAGAGCCTGTGTGGTTCGAGGACCGGTGGTAGGTCGCTTCCTGGTGTGATGAGTGATTGACAATGTGGTGTGGACTGATTCTTGGCTAAGTATTGCGGGTGCAGGGCGCTTGACCGGGTGTTGGTGGGTGAAGAACAAGCGCGAAAGGTCGTTCTTGGTGAGGCCTCGTGTGTGGAGAAGACAAGTAGGCTTGATTCGAGGGACCCGGTGGCCAGCGGAGTCAAGTGCGGACCGCATGGTGGCAAGAACGGCAAGATGAAGTCATGGACGGTTTCTTGGTTGAGCCTCAAAACCAAGGTCGAGCCGGGACTACGTGGGAGCCGAGTCATGAGTGGTGATTGGCGGAGGCTACACCGAGTTCGCGGGGTTTCCGGTGGTTCACCAGAAAACCACTGGGTTCCTTGGTTGATCCACAAAGCCAAGACCGAAGACGGAGGTGCGAAGATTAGACCGGTCGATGCCGGTGGTACCGGTCGACCGGTGAGGAGCATCGTCGGCCGGTGCAGCGACGACGCAGGAATCTTCGAAGCGGAGGACACACGTTGGGATCGCAAGGCTTGCGTCGAGGCTAAGCAAGTTTGCGGTCGCTGGGCATCCATCCGATGGTGCGAAGACAAAGATTTCCAAATTTGCCCTTGAGGGGCATGTATCCCTAGTTAGCTAGTAAGGGTATTTTAATCTTTCGGCTTGCCTCCATATAACCCAAGTGGTGAGAGGATGGCTGCCATCTCTTGGAACCCTAGCTCATTTGTTTTCCTATTTTCCCTTCCTATTTTCCTTAGGAATTTCTAGGACTAGCTTGAGAGCTTCATGGTGAGATCTTGTGAGAGGGAAGGATGATCGGGCGGCAAGCTAGATCTTGTATGAACCTCTTTGGTATGTATAGATGATTAGTGGTTCCTCAAGGCTTGGATGTGTCTTTCCGTTTCTCCTTTTGGTGATTTTCGAGCCCTATCTTGGCGATTTTCTTGTGGCGGATTCGAAGCCTTTCTCTTTGGGATTTGGTGGGGGATGTATGCTTGAACCCTTCGTGGTTCTTTTCCTTGTGATTTCCCTTCTAAATCCGTGAGCAAAGGGGCTCGATTTTGGGTTTTCTTGACTCTAGGGTTAGAGGCGTTCTTAGTGGGATTTCTTCGATTCCTCTCGGTTTGGTGAGTTTTGGTGGACCAAATCTTGGCTATGGAGTGCCCATGAGGTGTCCTACTATCCCCAAAGTATTGCGCAAACTGCGGAGCGATTCGAGATCGAGTTGATTTAGGAGTTGACCCAAGCATGTGTCGTTGATCCCGAGGCTGCCCCACCGACCGGTCCCCGATCTGGTGTCATGTTTCACCGTCCGACCGCGCAGAGGCCTTTGTGGGTTTTGCCTGTGAACGCCTTTGGTGAGTTCTCTGTTGTCCCGTGTTGTCAGCTGCTTCGAGTTTGGTTCGCTTTGGAGCTCCTAAGGTCAGTTTGGGTTTTTGGGGCTTCGCTTAGACCGGTTCTGGATCAAGGCGGTTACACCGCCCCGACCGTGAGTAGGAGTCAGGAAGTTCTCAGATCTCGCTGGGGAGCTCTGAAGAGATCGGTCTCGACCGCGGCCGCCACCGGCCCCGACCGATGTGACAAGCTGGTGCTCAAGCTTGCTAGTTCCGCTGCGCCTCGAGCTCAGATAGGTGGTTGTTGGTTTCTAGGACCAGTAGCACTCAGTGGCTACGTTGTCTTGGCCAACTTGGGTAGTTGAGTCGGAGATGTATTTTGGAAGCCTAGTTCATCTTGTTGGAGTGTCCATCTCCTTCGAGAAGAATTTTTATCGGCTTCCATTCACTCCCCCCTCTCTGGTTTGCCATTTCAGTCCTTCACGTACGGAGCGGTCACCTTCCGCAGGAGGAATCCGTCGCCGGAGACTGGAGCTCGCCCGCGGCCGGCTGGCCACTGGGGCGGACTGGAGGTCATCGGCGGACAGGCTCCGTCCCTCCCAATCTCTCTCGCTCTCTCCCGGTGAGAGGTTGAAGAAGACCCTGACGTGTGGGTCCCGCACGTCAGTGAAACGAGAATAGGGAATGAGCAAGGGCAATCATGTCCATACGAATATATGACCCCCTCTGATACGCCTGCAGGTGGGCCACATACGACAATTCATTTGTTGGACAGCACTAGTATATTTCTCATAGCTTCGTTTTTACACCAGCAATCAGCGGTGGTCCACGGTCACAGAAGTAGGGTGTAGCGAAGTTTTTTTTACAACTGCATATATATTAAAGATTAAACAACCGTTACATCAAGGTCCTCATGGAAGATCAAATTACAACAAGGACCTTGGATCCGAAGCCGGCGAAGCTCACGGCCAAGGGTCAGAGGGCGGGATTTTTACCAATCATACTGTTACCGCAGCTACCGCAAGTTACTGCTTTTACCGCGCACGCAGAATGGTACCAGACGGTCAAAACCGCTCGGATTCAAAAAATTGAAATTTGAATTCAAAAAAATGAAAAATTCTATAAAAATCTCTAAAAAATAGTTCATGATTTATAGAATCTGATGGTGTCAAAAGTTTCCAAATTTGAGTGCATTTAGTATTTATTTCGAGCTTTAGAAGTTATGAAAAAAAGAAAAAGAAAAATGGGTGCCGGCCCGTTAAGGCCCATGAGACCCAAACCGGCTCTAAGGCACCCTATCCACTCCTCTGCCTGGCCAGAACGCCACTCGTTGCCCCGACCTCCCCGCGCCATGATGAGGCTTCCGCCCGCAGCCCGTCACGCCGCCGGGCGGCTGAAGCGCCCGACGCCGCTTAGCCGTGGGAGGAGCGTGAAGGCCGCGCCGGATCCGCCCGCTATCAGGCGGTAGGAAGTGTTGACCCGCCACCCGGCGAGGCGCATAATCATGGTTGCAGTGAGTTTTTGAATGGAGTAGCTTTAGGATTTAGGTAGAAATTAGCTGTAGGATGTGGGTACCATTTGCATTAGGATTTATGTAGGATTTGTGTTAGGATTTAGGTAATATGTGATTTAGGATTTAGGTAGCATTTGCATTAGGATGTAGGTTTATTTTGCTTTAGGATTTAGGATTTTAGGTAGGATTTAGGTAGGATTTGTGGTAGGATATTTTAGGTTCAGATTTACGTATATTTTATTTAGGTACATTTTATTTAGTTGTGAGTTTGTGACTTAGCCACTTAGTTACATGCATTTTATTTATGTGATTGATTTGTTTGTGTTGGCCACTTATACAGATAGACAATGTCAGGCAGACCTAAAGATGTTGTATGGGAACATGGTGAAAATCTAGCTCCCGGATGGCGATGCAACTATTGTGGTATGCAGAAAAGTGGTGGTGGTTCGACTAGATTCAAACAACATTTGGCTGCGCGTGGGTCATCGGTGCTCCATTGCACCAAGGTGCCACCACTTGTGCGGGAGTACTTTTAGCGGGATATTGAGAGGACTAAGAAGGCAACTTCTGACTGGGCTCGAGAGAGGTTGGCACGGGAGGCGGCAGCAGCAGCGGGAAACAATCCCGTTGGTGGATATGATGAGGAGGCTTAGATCTAGCATGCAATTAACCTGTCGAGAGCAGAACCAGAGTTCCGACAGGGGGTGGAAGGGAGAGGAGGTACTTATGAGCGTGGAGGGGTAGTGGTTCGGCGAGGGGGAATCCTGTGCAGAGGATGTTTCGAAGATCAAGTTCATAGAGGGAGAATCCTGTGGTGGCGGACTATAACTTGGCAGCCAGAATATGGTAGATCTAACCGAGATCCAGTTCTGGATGCGGATGATGATGATTCAGACGTCCCTCTCCCGTCCACGGGAGATGAGTGCATCAGTGATTGGGCACGTAGACATGTGGGTAACACTCACCTAGGCAAGAGGAAGTTGCAGAAGGGGCCTAGAAAGGGTGACTCCAAGCGTCAACGAGGCAAAACGGTACAAAAACCAGTGACCAGCGACACAAAGACTGATGATGGCGACGAGGGTGAGCGTAGTCCATCGTATCAGGAGTCTCAGGATAGCAGCTCAGCTGATGATGGTGATGAGAGTGGTGACGGTGACAGTGACAGTGGTGGTGGTGGTGGTCTTCGTTTTACAGGTATCAATTGCACCTACATACGCACATTTCTTTCTCACTATGAGTACAAATTATGGTTGATTGCAGGTGAGACCGAGTTCACACATGCTACTTAGGATCGCGACCATGAACAACCGGAATCGCAGAGGAGAGTGTATGGACCTACGAACTACGACACTCCACAGTACTCTTCTTCATCCTACAGCGATACCTCAGAGCCTCGTTATCACTATCCCATTCCTGACATAAGCATGCAGCTACCGACGAGATGGGTGTACGAATGAAAAGACCCCCATTTCTACACTATGTTAGTTCACCAATGGGAGACAACATCGGCGTGGACAGGTCAGAGTTGGCAACAGTACAAGGCTGATCTACTTAGAGTGCGCAGTTTAAATGTGATGTCCACCGCCGAGTACGAGACGGCGTCCCAAATGGGGATCTTCCCATTCATCCAACGCCGTTGAGTATGACTATGTACTATGGTATTTGTATGTGTATGAGACTATGGTGGTAGTGACTATGATATTTGTATATTTATTGTTGCTTTGATGTGGACTTTTTACATTAATATGTGCATAGATCATGCCAAAAATTTGATGTTTCGTAGCCAAAACAAAAAAACCAACGGTATAAATAGTTACCATTCTTACCGGTCCGGTTACCACAACTACCGCTCGGTATACTGAAAAAAAACCGATTGCACTAAGCTTTTCATTTGGAAATTTGAATTCAAGCGGTAAATAGCGGTAACCATTTATACCGTTGCGGTATATCCTTACCGCTGGCCGGCGGTAATCGCTTACCAGTTGGTAAAAAAAACCCTGCCGTAGGGGCGACGAGGTCGCATACACCCGGATGGAAGGCCGCGCATAGCGTCAGTTGAAAGAGGGATGACCGAATCAAGGAGGAGCACACTGGATGAGCAAAGAATCGAGGTATAATTGTCGCCGGAGGTACAAGACACTCGAAGTCGATTCCCAGGTTGGGACGAGGACGACGGGCCAACGCCTGATGGAGAGTAACCAGATTGTACTAGATCTGATGTCGCAGCGGAGAAGATATGCGATGGTGGCGGGGCAGGGAAGTGCTGAGGAGAGCTGACCTACAGTGGTGGCAACGCGGAGAAGGGCGGGGCGGAGCAGATCTGCAGTAGTGACGGGGCGGCGCAGACCTGCAGTGGTGAGATGGCGGAGTTTATTTTATTTAGACATACCTGGGCGACGAAGTCGTCGTCGACGAGCACGTCGTTGAGGATGAGGACGACGGCGGCGGCGGCGCAACTAAGGCAGTACCAACCACTACGGGTAAAGACATATGCAACAAGTAACTAAAAAACCTAGATTACTACGAGATCTACTGGGGGGCTCCCTTCCCCTCTCGCCGCCGGTGAGGTCGCCGGAGGGAAGGAGGGAGGGCCCGAGCGGTTGCGGGTGCGGGGTTGGGAACGGAAGGGAGAGCAGGAGTCTTGGAGGAGAAGGAAAGACCCTCCGTTGGCACTGCAGGTTCTGCCAGGGTGTAGCAAAGTTGACATCGTTGGATGCTCTGCCCACAGACCTTTTTGTGGGTGTACACAAGGCACTGATGACTGATCTGAAGTTCTAAACTAGCTACAAGATGATACCAGGAGCACTATGAAAATCACAGATCACATGAGAGAGCCTTTATCATTAATTAGCATAGTATTGGTTTCTGCTTCTTTATATTTTAATGATACACAGCTCTAGTATGTTTTTGAGAGAGAGAGAGAGAGAGAAACCAGGTAATGGTTACTACCAATGACAGTAATTAAGAAACAGGTAATGGACTGAGTAGCAGAGAGGTAAAAGAGAAGGGAAACGAAGAGCGGTAGCTGCCGCATATATATACTGACAATCCCTTGGGCAACTCCTGGCAGCTAGTCTGCATCTCGAACTTCAGTAACTACCCACCACCAAGCATCAGGATGAAACATCATGGCCCCCTCTCCAGCTTCATCAGAACTCAATTCTTAGGATGCTCAGCGTATCCTCTTCTAAACCCTCAATTCAGAGCTCCCTGTGGTAAACCCGATTCCAGGTTCAGACAGAGTAGTAGAAGAAAAGAATTACGAATGGCCATCGTACAGCAGAAGCAATTGCCTACCTTAAGAAGGGATCGATGAGCCTGATAATCACGATCGTGACGCCTAAGATGGACGTGGCTCAGCCTCCAGCTTCGGAGCAGGTTTCTTCGGATGGCGCTCAAGTTGCTGCTGCACTGCTTGCTGGAGTGCTTCGTCAAAGGAGCCCAGAAGCCAGACTTGCTTGAGGGAAACCGGGTGCTCTAACCCTGAGAACTGCATCTCCGTCCCCTGGAGGCAGTGAATCTTGAGCTGCTCAAGCTTTTCCATCGCACCTTCTTCGTCGAACCTTACATCTAACTTTGATTTGCAGGCAATCTCGAGGACCTCGAGTTTGCTGAAAAGCGCTGTGGGAAAGTGGAGCTCGCCATCTTGATCATTATTGACACGGAGGCGAAGAGTTCGCAGACTTGGTAAGCTTCCGAGGACCTTTATGTCATCTGGTGTGAACAGTGTAGTCTTCTCCAATGTTAGCTTCAAGAGATTACCAAGATTGTTCATGTCTGGTGGCAGCTTCTCTACATGGCCTTGCATCTTTAGGCTCCTTAGGCTTTTGGGAAAGAAGACGTTGTGCCAATTAGAGAAATAGCCGTTCTTCTCAAACTGCAAAGACAACGATTCCAAATGATTACTGGAACCTAAGTGCCAAAAAAACCATATGTTGGCTTTGTAGTTGACCCCGAACACTTCGAGTTTCATCAACTGCCGTTGAGAAAGGAAACGGATCTCATCTGCATCCCCATCTGCATTATTTTTTACATTAATAGCACCAATCGTCTGCAAGGCTTTCAGTCCCTTGATCCCTCTTGGCACCTCAACACCACCACCACCTCTTGATCCCTCCGCAGCCAAGCTGTCATCATGCGTCCATGCTATGGTGGTACCTGCACGAATGTACTGCAGCTTCCGTAGCCTGGTGATGAATGGTGGCAGAATGGCAATGGAGGTGTCTCTGATGTCCAGAGTTTGCAGCTGCATCAGCTCACCCACGGAATCTGGCAGGCGAGAAACGCTCCTCTGCCCTCTTAGCGAGAGGAACTTCAGACGAGGTGGCAGCTTCCCAATATTCTGAATGGTAGAATTGTATACATCAGATGCATTCTCTAGATCCAGCACCCGAAGCACTCTCATCCTGTCCGAGACGTACCATGACCAAAACACTCTAAACACTGTCAACGATCGTAGCCGTGAGAAGTCTAAACTCTCAAACACAACCGGGTCACTCTCTAGCCGTGAGAACACTAAACTCTCGAACACAACCGGGATACTCTCCCAGGTGCTCCCAATGGCTAGGTGTTGTCCTATGCCTTCTGTGGACAGGCTGCCATGCCCCTGCCCCAGTGCAGAGACTTCAACTGGGAAGAAAATTCTCTCTTCCACTGGGCGTGAGAGGATGTACTCGCGGAAGAAACCATTGACTCGGTACCCAATCACCTCACTTGCCTTTAGTACTGGCTGCATGATGCTCAGTGCAGCAACCTCGTCAAAAAGCTTCTCGGCGTACTTCTCCATGCTAATGCTGTCGGTGCCCTTCGAGTAGCCCTCCGCGATCCACCGCCTCACCAAACGCTTCCTCCGGATGATGACATCTTGAGGAAAGATTGATAGATAAAGAATGCATTTCTTCAGATGCTGGGGGCAAGCAAGAAAGTAGGAATGCATCCAGGTAAGTATATCACGTAAGGAATCAAACTCTGGGTTGGTCTCTAGCTCGTGCATAAAGTTGTCACTCAGACGCCTCATCTCCTGCTGGAGTAGGTCTCTTGGTCTGCTGGCCAAGTATCTTGCCAAAGTAACGATCACTTTGGGGAGCCCTCCGCACTTGGACAAGATAGAAATGTCTGCTTCTAGTTCCATCAGCAAGCTCAGATAGTATTCATTCTTCTCAAGTACCTATTTATATATCAATGTAAGCAATATAAATTTCAAAGAGTCAAATACATCATTAGTACATAAACATGGCGACTGGGTGCACTTAAATGCATCATCTCTCAAGTTGTTCATTTGGACACAACAACTTGACAGGTGGGTGCAAATGAGTCACATGACGACATGTGGGCAAAAACTACCACATAGGTAACTTACGTGTTATTAGCAAAAAAATTTACAAAAAAGTCCTTGATAATCGTATCATTTACTTGACCTACGTTCCTTTCCAGTTTTGTCCCATGCTTTCTATTAGTCTTGGAATACTGTAAAATCTTTAAAAAAATCATTTCTTGAAGAATAATCTTTTTTAGAATCACACAGTACAGATGCAGATGTTCACATACACACACAAACTTGCCCCTATGAACACATGTACACAACCCTACCTCTATGAGCACCTCCGAAAGATTGATGAGCTGGCAAATCCTATAACAAATTTGTACTCTTCATCCAATTACTCTATAATCCCCATTCATCCATATTTCGCTATCGCATCCACTTTCCTACATTTTTTGTATCATTTTAGTTGAAACCTTAACTTGGAAATTGATATGTCCACATTATTTTATATTTGGTCTGTTTGGTGCCTCGGTGAAACACACATACATGTGTACAATGACTTGATTTTTCTAGATTACCATAGGAAAAAGTAAGTAATTTAGAAACATAAATAATATATAATAGTATATTTGGATGTTTTATGTTAGATGCAGTTAATTTAGATACAAAACTTTTGGTTTACTTTAGGTAATTCTTAATAGTGGCGAGTGTGGGTTACTTTTATACGAGTTTAGGGTGTTGGGTCAAATTGTAATATTATATGATGGCACATGTAGGTAATTTATATGAAAATTTTGTTAGTTAATTTATATTATTTTCACAACGGAATAGGTCAATAATTTTTACGTTAGACTTAGGGGACTTTTTAGATCATTATTTATAATTGGCCAAGACAAGTAATTTAGATATAGATTTAGGCTTACTTAAATGTAGACTAGTTTTTATAATATCACAGATGGATAAATTTTAAGAAAACATATTAGATCTAGTGAGGTCAGAAACGAGTTCCTCTCGGATAAGCTCCAATGGAAAGTTGGCTGGGGAGAAGAAGTCTGTAGGAACTCTTATGGGCGGCACTGTGACGGGCAACATAAGGCAACTGCCAGCACAGATGGGTCCATCTGTGCTGGCAGGTGTCTTATGTCACCCGCCATCACTGAGGCATCTCTACTGACGGGTGTAGCCCCGGCAGCCCTGGAGGGCTCTGTGCTGGCAGGTGCCAGTTTCTGGCCTAGTGGTTGTTAGTCAATGATGCTCAGAGTCTCCTAAATTGATGGCTAGATGTTTCTATTGTTTGTTAGAATTTTAGGATTTATCTATTTTTCTCCTATTGAGGTTTTAATATGGAGGCTCTAAAAAGAGTTTCTAGTTAGTAATAGTAGGATACAATAAGGAATTATGTTATTATATAAGTGGAAACTAAATGGAACAATGCTTGTGAGAAAACATACCTTTTTGAACAGTTCAAGGGCTGCATTAGCTTCAAGAACTTTGATATTGTGCACTACTGCATTGTTAAATGATTCTGCACAATGTTTGGCAACACTTTCTTGAGAAGTAATGGTGATGATACAACTTCTTGAACCTCCACTTCCTATCAAGTTAGATTTTATCCAATCCCAGTCTTCCTCGAACTGCAAACCATCAATTACAACTAGGTACACATATTCATGCAGAAGATCTCGACAGTCTTGGATGGGATCTTTTGCCTGGTGTACTTTTGAATATCTTTCCTCCGAAGAAGTTGATTCCGAATGCAAATTCAGAAGTAAATTTCGAGAGAAATCTGTGGGATTGAATGGATGGGAAACACTAGACCAAGCGTGCTTCCATAATTTATTACTAGTCTGATTTTTGCAGTAGATGTCCCAAACGAGTCTTGATTTACCAACACCAGGCATTCCCCACAAAGAAATAAGACGTCCTTCCTGGATTTGCTCAAAAAGTGCATCCACTTCAGTGTCACGTCCAAGAAGGCCATAATTGCACAATGAATGGTAGGGTTCTTCCTCGATAAAGGAATGGACTCTATCATGCTGGAAACCCTGCAGATATAGAAACAAATGGACAAACAAGTTGAAAGAAGAATAGGAAGGGGGCATTAATTATTTTGAAATAAAATAAGCACCTACGCCAATAAGTGCGAGTAAAAAATAAGCACTGACAAAAAAAGGTAAAAATAAAATTCTCAACTAACATTTGGCCACTTTGGGCTGTCAAATAGATCGCCAACGGCCAACCTAAAGTAGTAGCCAGGAAAATTCACATGTATGAAAAAAATCCCTAGTTCGGTTGAAAACTTATATTCATTAAATATTGAACAATGTTTCTGCCAGGCGGGCGCACGAAACCAAAGCAGACATAGCACTGTTTTCAAACAATGCGCACAATCACACACGGAGAAAAGGAAAGGGGGGCCAATAGAAATCTGCACAGAGGTTTCATTATTCAGATTTTGAATTGGTGTGACTTTTATATGTATTTGTTGGGTGCCAACAACATTTGTACGACAGTCACGAGAATAAGAACATGAAAATAGAGAAGAGAGTCCACTAGGAGGTATGTCTAAACTGTAATCATGAAAATGTTAATTTGGTTACCTGCATTTTACTTAGCAACTTTTGCTTTTTTTCAATCGGAAGTGCTGGAGTTAAGTTTGCATGTTTGTGCGCGTGTAAAAGGAAAATAGCAGAAGCGCCAGATAGTAGTGTGGACGGAGTCGGACAGTGATTTCACTTTCTGAAAAAAAGGTGGCTGTTCTATAGACTAATTTACAGACGGTTGTAAATTAGTCCTATCCTTTAAATATTAGAGAGAGATTAAGGGCAAGAGATTAGTTGTGTCACACATGACCGGCAGGGTAGGATAGTTAGATGATTTTTTATTTTATTTGAAGCAAAGATAATTATTATGTGTGATGTGACCGGTGGATCGTTTATATTTTTTATAGTGGCATGTGTGGGTAATTTAGACATAAATATAGGGGGTTATTTTTAATTCTTCATAATGGCATAGGTGGGTGATTTTAGAAACAAAGTTGATTTTTTTAAGAATTTTTATGATTTCTCTCTTTTTAGAGTGTGCACCTAGGATTCCTAAGTAGTGTGGAGGCTTTCATAAGGTTTTGCTCTTTTTAGAGCATCCCCTAGAATTCCTAGGTGGCATCATGTGGAGGCTTCAAAAGGAGTCTCCAATTAGTAATAGTAAGATTAAGTGATATTATTGTGCTTAAGAATTATCCATGCTTATAAAATAAACTTAATGCTCCACAAACATTAAAAAATGCCCAAAATAAATATCATAAGAACCATCATTTGTTCACATTTATCTCATACAACTAACAGCTTTCTCTTCTTAGCCATGCTGTACGGACACAAGCAAACAAATAAAGTGAAAAAGTTATGCAGCTTGGCTGAGGTTGATTTTGTATACCAGCCAGGCTAGAGCATGTGAGCAACCAAACCCTAGAGCTCGGAATGTAGATCAAGTGGCTCACATTTCTGGGTTGCATCTCTGTTGTTTCATGTGTTACAAACTCCGACTATGGTAAATAAAATATATAGAAAATCGAAAAAAGCGGTGCGCCAGCAACATGTATGAAAAGTTTTTTTTTAAACAATCTGAAAGTACACTATGGATTTACCTCTTTGAAATAGACGCGGACAGATTGATCCGGTGAAAGCTTGACAATCTCAGAAACTCGGCACGGCTCCCCAGTACATAGGCTTGCGATCACCGGCTGGTGAGTCAACACAACAATCCGGCTCCCTTTCTTCATGTTCGGTATGTATGGCTTGATGGCATCCCACTGTACCATGTTGTATAGGTCTTCCAGAATGATGAGGTACCTATGTGTGTTGACTGTCTGAGAAAACTCCCCGGTGAGATCAACCGGGGTGCCCTGCATCCACGCCAGCACATCGAGACCTGCAATTATATCTTCTTGTTCTTGCCAAGAATTCTGAAAAAATTGAGTCATCAAGCTTCGAATAAACTCATGAGGATTAAAGGGCTCCCTAAGCTTCACCCAGGCACGACATTCAAATTCCTTGTAGATTCTTGAATCACTGTACAGCTTCCTAATGATGGCTACTTTCCCAGGATCACCTTCGGGTCCGCAGACTGAGATCACTTGAAGGTCCTGGTCTTTCCCTGTGATTAATCCGGGAAGATCCAAGGGGCCAGTCTTCTTAACAGCATTGATGTGAATGTCAATACTTGTGCTGGAGGTAGCCTTCTTTTGCACCTGATCAATAGGTTTGGAGCCAGAGTCAACAATAAGGTTGTAGCGTATGTTCCTCTGGCTCACGTCCACCACTCGAGCCCTGAGCAGTGTTGTCTCAGCGACCGCTTCGTCCACTGGCAACGCCGCTGCTCCCGTCTTGCCACAAGACGGCAACAACCGGAGCCACCAGGACCTCTTGTTCGTGTCCAGATGGAGCACGAACTCGATGCAGTCCTCCACATCGTAGGACAGGTCGCGGACCTGCCTCACCCAGGTCCTCACAACATCGTTCCTGACGCGCTCCGCGTCGGCGATGTTGAGGAAGGACTGCATCATCTCGAACTCCCCCGTGATGAACACGAGATCACGCTGCACTGTCTGCCACTGCTCCGCTTCCTCCTTGAGGGCGGACTTGACCTTGTCGGTCAGCAACTGAATCGCCGTCTTGGAAATCCCGATTGCAAGGTCCGCCATTACTCTCAGGTGTGTATCCTATGGAGTTTGCTTGGGTAGCAGAAGCGCAAGCGGTACTGCTAATGCTGAGAGTTGTGTGCCCCCATGATGAATTTATGGAGATGGTATTATAAAGGGGATCTTACTTTTGACGTAGGAGCACAAAATTGGGTGCCTGAAGCAAAGAACATTGTTTTGCTTGTCAAGCAAAGAACATTGTCATACCTGGCAACACCTACTTTCTTTGAAATGACATTTTTTTGTTTTTGAAATGATGCCTCACCTACTTTCGCTTTACAAGTGGTGTTGCTTTAGCACAAGTTCTCCAACTTTCGTTTCTCACAAAGAATCGCTCTTTGGGTTTGTCATCTGTTGGAAGTTGGAAGCCGAAAGCAGCAGGTGATGGCTGCTGCTAATGCGAGTAATCATTCAAAGTGTGCAAAGGAGAAAGGATCACAATTCACAGAACTAGGCAGAGATAGTGTGCCCAAGCAAAGAAGTCGAGGTGTGCAATAAGTTTAGCATTTTAAGGTGTGTAAATCATTAATAAGAACTCAAGATATGTGCTTGGTTTTTTCTATTCACATCAGACAAGCATGGGTTGGCCTACTTTTTTTTTTTTTGTGGCAGAAGCATAGGCAAGCAATACTAGCAGCTGTTTAGGAACTTGTTAAGGAGTGCAGGAGGTGAACGGACCAAGAAAGGTCGTCCACATGAACGTTCAAAGAGAATCAGCAAGAGCCCAGAGTAAAGCATATATGGAGGATGAAGCAAGTAACATTGTGCTTTTCTCCTGGTGATGCACAAAAGACTAGGACAGAATCCCCTGCTTCCTCTTCCTTAAGCTAGTGTTGTTTAAGCAAGTTGACAGATCTTTAAACAATATTGGCTTGATACTTGGGATTCATCCAGGTGCTAATAACAAACTAAATTAATCTGTTGGCTTCCTATCAAGGATTTAACTTAATCAATTGTGAAGCATTTGGTGCCACCCGGATCAGCGGATCTACATGACACCAATATGCTGACCAAGTCAATCAGTGCATCTTGCAACAGGGGGAAATCGCAACAACAAAAAAATTAAAAAAAAAATCAGTCAGGTTCGGGATTTGGATGTTTCGGGTTCTTCTGTGAAGAACGTGGAAGCAGCGAAGAATTTGAGCTTAGGCTATTCTCAAGATTGCCACATCATTGAGAATAAGATGAAACCTTAAATGAAATAACTCCTGCAATGCATGATTTCAATTAGTTATTTCCAAGGCTAGCCATGGTATTAAATTACTGATCAAATGCACCATATCAATTTTGCAGCAATGTGCAATTGTTTCAAACCAAGTACTAGCATACTACATTACTATAAAAGAAAAGAAAAAAATGAATGATAAGCTTCAAGCAACTTTGCTTCCCTCTGCTACTTTGCAGCCAGCCTTTATTGAAGCCTTGAAATTTCAAGCTGCACCTGGGTCACCTCTTTATGCAGAAAAAATCCAGAAACTAAATCACACGACAGAAAAATTCAGAAACTAAATCCTGAGGATTACAAGTTTATTGACCTGCTTGTTCTTTGCTGGCTACACGTGTACCGGCCTATCCTTAATTATTCACAGCTGTGGGACTACGGTTGCTAGCCCAGCAGATGAACTCTGAGAACAACAGGTTGGATTAACTGGCAAACATGCATTATTTTCTGAAACTATGGATCTTATGTCCTTCTCAGTTCATAGCGTTATGTCATGCATATGAATAGCTATAGTTTTGACACTTGACATGGATAAATGTAAGCAAATTTATATACACAAAAACAAATGCCCAGTTTTTTTTTTTTTTGAGGGGAACAAATGCCCAGTTGTGAGCAGTGAGCACGAATAATTACCCATGAAGAACTTTGAAGCAAACAAACAAGTCACTTGGGGGTGACTGAAGAGCACAAGCACTACTAGTTCAGTATGCTCGCGAACAATCTAACAAACACCCACATACTAATTCGATACTGCTCCATGGTGACACCGACACTAATATGCTGGATCCATGCATGCATGTAATCATTCAGTGAAATTCAGTATTGGAAATCAAAGGAGAGAAAATACCATGGATTAGTGCCGCCGCTGGCTGTACCATATGCATTCCGATCCGGCAGATGCAATGAATCGCAGATCCACTGGCCGCCACCACGCACCTTTATTTCCTCCTCCGCCGGAGGCGTCGCGCCGCGCCAATGTCGCCCCCCACCGCCGGAGATTCACGGTCACGCCGTGCCTCCATCTCGTCACTCATTGGTACGGCGCCGGAGGGCATTTGTGGTGGGAGGAACGGCAGATTGGCCGCCGGATGAAGATGGGGGCTCAGTGGTTTGACGACGGGAGGGAGATTGCTATTTGCCGCGACGAGAGAGGAGGGAAATTGGCGCGCGGGAGAGGAGATTCGCGCGGGGAGGGAGATGGCCGGCGGCGCGATGGATGCTGCCGCAGGCCGCAGCGGATCGAGGAAAAAAAAGCTGGAGATGAATCGAAGAACTCAAGAAGACGACACAGTGAGCGTTTCCGTCGATTTCCATTTTCCAACGTCTTGGAAAGGAAACGCTGTGGACTCGGTTTCATGGCGATTAAAAAACTGTATTAATATTCATCTTTCTCCTCATTAATATTAATATTTGTTGGGATGCCGCATCATTTGATGCTCGTGTTGAACTACCATTGACACTCAGCAAGATGCCGAGATCACAGTAGTAGTGGTGTAGCTTGAAGCCTTGAACCACCCGCCGTTGATGGCAACCGCATGATGGTGGAGCACGGGAAGACCAATACCCGGGTGGTTTTGGTATGATCTCGTATTCTCGCGGCCGCAACATTTTTTTTAAATAAAAGCAGGAGTACTGTTATGTCATATAAGAAGAATTACATATAACGTCGAATCGACACCACCACACGCATAAACCCCGAATGTAAACAAACACACCCGACAAACACACCACCAACCACAACCATTTGGGAGAGAAGATAGAAGGAACCATCAAGCTCGGCACTGTCACCAACGCCGGTCACGCCAAGTCGCAACCCCGCCGCAGTCCCGGACGGCCCCGAGCACCTCCACCATGGGGTCTCCTCGAGCCGCACATACACAATCGCCGATCCTCAACCGAGGCAAGAAACACTCTCATTTCAAGACCATGAGCAACCACTGATCCTGGCCTCTCTTCGTGGGGCCTCGCCATCCACCGCCTCACTCCTCCGCCAAGGACTCGATATCTAATACCGAATCGAAGCATCACCTCCGCCTCACGACACCGAGCTCACCATCGCATCCTCGCACGCCACCAAGACATCCAACACCCATGGACCTCAAAGACAATGCCGACACAAGACAAGCGCATCTCCACCAGCCGCCATCGTCCCAAGCCGAATGGATCTCAAGAGACGACGCCCAACGAGGGCGCGACGCCAGCTGGCGCCCGCCGCTCATCCAAACCGTGGTTTTCACCCGAGAGCCAAGTGTTGCGAGGGCGGAGGTCCACAATGGTGCCCAACAGTGAGAACGACATTCGTGAACGCTGTCACCATTGTCACCGATGTGAGTGTCGGTGAAAGCTTTCGGCACTGCCAAACCCGCAACACACACGACCGAAAGACAAGAACACACCCCACCGCCTCCGCAACCTCCAAGCAGTGCAAGAAGTTCGCGCAGCCCATGGACGCCACCATGACGCCACAAAGCGAACTCCGGCACAGGACACCCGGGCAAACCTCCGCCCACCACCATGATGATGCCAACTCGCGTGAGGAAGACAAGCCGACAGGACGCAGCAGGACGCCAGATCCACCCACAACCGGATCCGCCTCCTCGCGCCACCGCCTGAGAGGGGGCCGGCCACCGCCCAACCTGTGGTCGAGGGGGAGCAGACCGCCCGCCTCCCGAGGAGCCGGGCGAGCCGCCGCCCGCCGCAAGGGCTGTGAACTCGCCACCGCCGCCCACCGAGAAGAAAACCGCCGCCGCCGCAGAAACCGCCCACCCGGACAACTCGCAGTCCCTGTGCTCGCCGACGCTGTTGAGCCCCCGGCCGCCTCCACGCCCAAAGCGGCGCCCGGCAAAGCGCGCGAGCCGCGCGATTTGCCGGAACGGAAGGGGTCGAGCCTCGCCGCCGCCTTCCTCGGGGCCCGCGCGGTTGGCCGGCGGTGACTCCTCTGGCGGCGGCGAGGTGGAGGAGGGGAGGAGGAGGCGGGGCTGTGGGCGGATCTAGGGTTTCGCTACCGGGTCGCCTGCGGGAGGGGCGACTCGGGAGTCAGGGGGAATCAACAGGATGCTATGAGATTTTTCTGTCCACCGTGGCCGCAACATTGACCCGGGACACCTGACCATTGAGACGATCGAGCCCATAAAACTGCAAGAGAGTGGGGTTTTGCACGATTTCAACCGTATCCGTATGGTCATGCGTATGCCCGTCTCAATCATTTTCATGACGGAGATTTTTCCCCCAAGGTAGATCCCATGCATAGTTAGACTGTCTCCAACAAGTGCTGCAAATGTATCGCATCTGCAAAATGCGATCCTCGAGCATCGTTAGCCTCCAAGAAGTGTAAAGGTCGCCGCATTTTGCACACCCCCCGCACGCTCATTCCTGGGGGTCTCCTCGCTTCCCATCTCTCCTCGCCAACTATCGCACCACCCTCCCCTCGCCCTCCTCACGCTGTTCGCCGCACCACCGGGTCGAGGTCGACGAGGAGGGAGCGCCGACGCGTGGTGGTGGCGCAGGGAGAGGAGGAGCTCCGTGGCGGGTAGGTCGAGGAAGGAGGCGCCTCCCGCGACGGCAGATCCGGCGACGCGGAGCCAATCGCTACGTGTTGCACGACGGATCGATGCACTCCGGAAGCGGCGTGTTTCATTGCCGCTTTTTCTCTCTCACAGCGGAAACACACCTTCTGCAGATGTATTGCTGGAGACAGTCTTATGGTGAATCTACTTTGTTGTGCGTGATAAAGGATGGAACAACGTAACAAGGCTACGAGGGAGCATTTTTCTACTACCTCCGTTTCAATTTATTTATCACTGTTGATTTTTTTTATCACAACCTTTGATCATTCATCGTATTTAAAGATTATGCATACGTTATTTGTCTTGCTTGTGAGTTACTTCAATATCAAAGGTATTTTAAATATAACTTAAGGTTTTGTATATTTTCACTAAATTTTTAAATGAGATGAATGGTTAAATATTATGATTAAAAGTTAATAGTGATAAATATTTTGAAACGGATGGACTACTCTCCCTCCCTATCGTTTTACCTGTCGCCGCCGGTTCAACTGAAAATGACGTCGCAGCTTTCGTCATAACTCATATGTATGCTTCCTTTCTTACTACTACTACCCCAATACTTTCTGCCTACCTCCCACGCGCGACCTTCCCTTCGTTAGCCAGTGGTGAGCGGAAGGAAGAATGAACGAAGGGTAAAAGAATACATTCCCTTCTTACTTAATTTTTACAAACATATCCGAAATGACATTTTAAAACAATACGGAGGGAGTACTTAGATACGAAGTGTGGCTTAGAATCACCGAGAGTCTTTCTAAATTTTACTTTCTAAATCATCATTTAGAGAGCCATTTGCATGGAAATCGTTTTCTATATCTTTTCACTTTCCAACACCTTTTCTATTTCTTATGCGTACTCTATAGAGTCATTCTCGTTTTCTATATTTGACTAGCGAAAAATCTGGAATAGAAGATAGTTATATTTGGATGACCATTTAGATAAGCTGCTGGAAGACATTTTTTTCATCAAAATTTCTATTTCTACCATTTAGAAAGAATACAGAGAGTATCTTGGAGATGCTCTTATGCTCGGTCACATTCACGCAAACGCAAGACGTGCAAAAAATATGGTCGGGCTCGATAGAATGGGCTAAGACCATCCACACTCGTCATCCTTCATATTCTCCTTCAAAACAGAATATTCTTGTCTGGTCGGCAGATTCTTTCCTTTACATTTACTTCTCCCGCATCCATCATTCTTTATATCTCTCCTTCATCCTAACTACCCACACACACAGGACCCACTCGTCATTCTCTTCTTCTTTTCCCCACCGGCCCCCTCCCACCCATTCCCCTCTCTTTCTCCCACTCCGCCACCTTGTCCCCACCGCCTCCTCCTCTCCGACGACGACGCGGAGCTCCCCTGCAATGGCGGAGGCAGAGGCGCTCCAGCTCCAGCCCCCAACGGCGAGGGAAGGGGAGGCCGCCCCCTTCCTCCGCGGAATCGAGCCCGCGCCGGCTTCCCCTTCCCGTGAAGGCGGAGCTCAGCGGCGTGGCGCAGGTAGCCCGCTCCCGACGGACGGGGCTCCGCGGCAGCTGCCGACAGGGAGCGACGAGCGACGCAACGTGGAGCTCGGATGGCAGGTAGGACGGCGGCCGAGGTGCGGAGGAAGCACGATCGCGATGCAGGCCCCCCGTCAAATCCACCACCTCGGCCGACAACCTTCGATTCCCAGCACCCAGAGCTCGACCACCTCATCCCCTACCTCCCCGTCATCGCCTCCCTCAACTTCTTGTCGTGGCTCGACGAGGATTTCAAATCCCACGTCCAGCCGTCACCATTGTTGCCGTCGGGACCTTCAAGCGGAGGCGCAACCGCAGCCTCCTCCAAGCGGAGGCGCCCTCCGCTGCTCCCTCTCCTGCTGCGGTGGAGGATCCGTCCAGCACGAGCGAAGTAGGCGCTCGATTCGACGCTCGGTGGTGGCGGCCATGGCTCCACTGCCCCCTCCCTACATCACTTGGATCGAGAAGGGGCGGTCGGCTCCATCGCCTGGATCGACCTCGTCGATGTCGTAGGAGCTCGCCTAGATCCCCTTGCTCCCCTGCTTCCCCCGCCCCTCCCCTGCTCACGACGGCCGCGGGACGAGCTCCAGCGTGGGCCATGGAGGTCCCGGCGGCGGCTCGAGATGTGGCTCCGCCTTCTCCTGATCTGCGGCTTCTCCCGGCGCAGCGAGGAGGTAGCCTCCTCCGGCGAGGGTGACGGCCACGGCTCCGCGGCGACGGTGGCGAGGAGCTACTGCCATGACTCCGACTCCGAGCATGAGCGCGAGGTGGTTGGGGGCGGCGACTTCAGGATTCGTGGTGGGGCCGGCGGAGGCCAGAGGAGCCTCCTCCGTCCAGGATGACGGGGATATCCCGTGGTCTAAGTAATAGACAGCCCAACCAAGCAAAAATTACTTGGCGAAGTTTTTTCGAAGAATGTCGGTACAACCAACTATGCTCACTAAAGCACACACATTGTGGTTTCAACTTTCAAACCACTGGAGGCTCAAAATTAAAAAAAAAATGGGGAACTTTCAACCCACTTCGTCAGCAGTCAACAGCTCCACCTCGGCACCTCCACCCCGCCGATCGGCCGGCGGCCGCCAGTCCGCAACCGCCACTGACACCGCCGGGAGTCCGGTTCTTCTACTACGTTCTCCGATCTCCGGTAATCCAACCTCCCATTTCTCCCTCTGCACTCCCTTCTCCTGCCTCCTTGCCACGCTTCCTTTGCTCTCACCGTCGCCGCTGGTCCTGCACGCGAGGTGTTCGACGAATTGCCCGCCTGCCCGCGCCAGCCGCGCGCACGCCTTTTCTACGGCACCTCGATTCCCGGTGTTTGCCTCACTAATCCGTGCTGATCTCCCACTTCGTATTCGCAGTGTTGGCGCAGCCCACGGCGGAGACGACGCCGCCGCCACCGTCGTGGTCCGACATCCCCTTGGAGCTGGCCGGCCTGGTCCTCGGCCGCCTGCCCGCGCACGCCGACCGCGTCCGCTTCGCCGCCGTGTGCCCGCAGTGGCGCCGCGCCGCGCGGGAGGTGCCCGTGCCGCCACCGCTGCCGCTGCTCGCGCTCCCGTACGGCACCGTGTACAGCCTCCCCGGGAGCGAGCCGTTCCGCTTCCCCGGCTGTGCGGGCTACGGGGACGCCAGTGGCAGCTGGCTGGCCTTCTCCGACGACGACGGCTGCTTCCTGAGGAACCCTTTCACCAACGCCACCGTCACACTTCCTCTACGGTTCCGTGTTCGATCCCACCGTGGACGTGCTGGTGAGGAGGAGACAGAGGTCGAATGGATGGAAATAGAGGACGCCGCCGAGCAGCTCACGATGTACAAGCAGGTATTCTGCTCCCCGCAGCTCATCGCCGCATCCGTCACGTTTCAGAGGAGCACTCAGGTTGCAGTGTGCCAACCAGGGGCAGACTCCTGGTGGTCGGTGCATACGGAAGAGTTTCTTCTGCTTGCCGACATGACATTCCACCAAGAAAACCTCTACGTGACAGATTACTTCGAGTCCCTTTTCATGATCGACATCAGCCTGGACGGCACAACAGGCGATCCATGGGTTTCTCGAGTTCGCCGGTCCATTGGAGGCTATCCTTGTCATCTAAATTTGGGCACAGGTGAAAATGTAATCGTGAAGATGCTCTACCTGATCGAATCGCGTGGCGAGTTGCTGATGGTGCGCAGAAAGATCCACAGCCAGAGGAAGACACCCATCATTGCAGCGGGTCCGTGTCCGTGGTATGGTGTAGCCAGAAGCAGTGAAGAATTAGTCAGCAATGTCGCCCCAACAAGACGGAACGAGTTCGAAGTGTTCAGGGCCGACTTCCAGCAATCGAAATGGAGCAAGGTGACGACCATCGGGGACGACCAGGTGCTGTTCCTGCGGAGGCGGTGCTCCAGGTTGGTTCCTGTCTCTCAGGAGGGGATGCCCGGGGACCGCATCATTTTCATTGATAAAGATAATGAGGATCAGAACTGGTGCGATGGGGACGGGAGCTTGGATTCGTGCAGCATTTACGACATGAGGGATGGCTCGATCTCCGCCTTTGCTCCTGCGGTGTCGTGGAAGCGCGGCTCTGTGCCGGCAACGTGGCTCTTTCCTCCAGAGTCATCATGAATATGAAGTGAAGCTATGGTTATGATTGTTGGTAAATGCTTTGATCTGTACTTAAGTGAACCTAGTACATGTGATCTATATGCTTCGATCGGGTGCTTAAAGTGACCCTTGTACAGCAGTCTCTAATAACTCCAGATCTGATTATGTTTATGCTCAAACTGTTAGTTTGATTTCAACCATGTCGGTGTAACGTGTTAATTAATCAGGTCTCTGAAACTGATTTTTTTGGGATGGAAGTGGAACTGGTATGGTTCATGTTCCCCTCTAGAACTATCAGGATGCATTGATACAATTTTGTGATCCTAAACTCCTTAACTGAAATCGCATTGGAATTGAATGTGCCTGCAGCACAGGTGAAAAGAATGGAGTGCCAAAACGAGTTGCACATTCGAACTTTTAGTACTGTTGCTTTAGTTTGTGGCGCTAGTTCCTTCTGGTGAAGCTGAAAGTCTGAACTTCTGTAAAAACGATTGCACATTCAAACAGTGGTGAAGCTGAAAGATGAGATTAGTTTAGATAAATCGAAATGTGCCCTCCAACAGTGGTGAAGCTGAAAGATGAGATTCTACGATGCACGCTGAACTAAAAATCTGAAAGAACGTTGCGCACTGAACAAAAAAGATTTTAAGAACAATTGTTCTTAGTAAGGAGCACAAATTTTTTTTGTCTGAGCCCAGGTTCGAACTGGGGACCTTTAGTGTGTGAGACTAACGTGATAACCAACTACACCACCCAGACGATCTGTTTTGGTATCGCTTAAAACTATACTAATTCATTATTTGGTCACAGTAAGAAATAGCGAGCGAGTGCCAGACAGCAATAGCCCACGGGGTGGGTCCCACACTGCCTACCTCGCCGCCGGCGACCCTCCCCGGCCATGGGGAAGAGGCAACACAGAGCCGCCAAGGAGAAGAACTCCGACCTCCCTCTACATTCTCGGCCCACCACCTCCACTCCCGAACACAAGCGCCGGGAGCGGCGAGACCCCGTCCCGGCAACCGGCTCCGACTCCGACTCCGAGCCGGATCCCTCGCCGCCGTCCTCGCCGGCGAGTTCCGTGCGGCGCCTGATCGAGCCCTACTCGAAGCCCCGCCTCGCCGCCATCCTCGCGGAGGCGGCCGCGTCCGACCCCGCGCTGCGCGCCCGCCTCGTCACCGCCGCCAACGCGTCCCCCTCCCACCGCCGGCTCTTCGTCCACGGCCTGCCCCCGCGCGCCGACGCAGCCGCGCTCGCGGAGGCGTTCTCCCGCTTCGGGCCCCTCTCTGAATGCCACGCCGTCGCAGACCGCGCCGCCGCTGGCGGGTGGCGGTGCAAAGGGTACGGCTTCGTGTCCTTCGCATCCCGCGCCGCGGCCCGCCGCGCGCTCCGGGGCGCCCCGCGCGTCCTCGTTGCGGGCCGCCCCGTCTCAGCGCAGTTCGCCTCGGCCGGCCCCGACCCGCCGTCCGGCGGGGGCAGTGGCGGCGGCGCTGGGAGGCGGGTGTACGTGACCAACGTCCCGCCGGACGCCACCCCGGAGCGGCTGCGCGCGTTCTTCGCTCGGTTCGGGGAGCTCGAGGGCGGGCCGTTCGGCTTCGACGCCGACACGGGCAGGTCGCTTGGGTACGCGCTGTTCGTGTACCGTGCGGCGGCCGGCGCCGCGACGACGGTGGCCGGCGCCGCGACGACGGTGGCGGAGCCGTACCGCGTGTTCGAGAGGCGCACCCTGCATTGCCAGCTCGCCAATGAGCCGGCGCGGAAGGCCAAGGCACAACCGGCGCCGCCGCCGCAGCCGGCGGCGGGAGATGCACCATCGCTACAGCCGGTGCTTGACGCCATCGCGGCCGCCGGCGTGGGGGACCTTGCATCGTACGCGCGGGACCCGGCGCGGGCTGCGGCGTTGCTCGGGCAGAACCCGGCGCTTGCAGCTACGGCATTGAGCTCTGCATTGGCCGCTGCTGCACAGAGTCTGGCAGTGGATGTTGCTGTTGCCACAAGTCCGGCTGCTGCGTCTGCACCGATGCCAGTACGTGTGGCCGCAGGAAGACCGGCAACAACCGCACCAGCGGTGGTGCCATCGCCGGTGAAGTTTGGTGTTGGACCAAGTAGCGGCGGCGCAGGGCTGCTTGGGCCATACAAGCCATCATTGGCGTCTGCGGCGGCGACTGCTGCACGTAGAGGCTCATCCACTGCGGGGAGCCATTGACCTTCAACTTTCGTTCAGTCATGTAACTGGCATTGCAGGTTGCAGCGTGCTCTTGCAGTGGATTTCACCTTGTGCTTTCACTTCGTGTCTTCGTTCATCTGTGACTTGTGAGCCTCTATATATGTGGCACCTCAATCCTAATGTTTAGAAGCATCTCGACATGGTAGCTGGATCGCGCTGATGACAAACTGCAGACAGACGTATTAACAGGAGGAGTGGTGAGTACCAGGTGATTCCCGGAATCTGAAACAGAAGCGCGGGAGTGAGCGCCGTATTAACAGCCGGAGGATTACCGGTGCCACTCCGGCGGTCCATCGCCAACGGGGTCACTTGTGCCTTTGCCGCCGCGTCTTCGACACGAGCGAATGGCGCCCGCCCGGCGCACTCAGGCCGCGAACGGCGCCGCGCGCCTCCGGCGTGCTCTCGTGGCCGAGGAAGCTGATGAGCGAGAGATTGCTGGTGCTTCGCGCTCCCGGCGTGGGCGGACGGCGGCGGCGGACGGGCAGGAGGAGAAGACAATCAAATCTAGGGGGTTTGCGGAAATGTTGCAGGGTGCTATTTGCAAATACTTGAATCGCGATCAATAATTGCGATCCATTGGAGGGGGGCATATGTAAAATAGTCGGATAATCGCGATCCAAATTAGGGGGGTATTTGGAAAATTACGGATCGCGATTATTACTCGCGATTCAATTTGAGGGCTTTTTTGCGAATTACTTGGCCGGCCTAACGGCAAGCCGGTGATGCCGCCGCCGCCGCCGCCGACGACCTTCGCTTAGCCCCGGCGTGCCGTGGACTTTCGCTAGCCAAGCTGTGCTGCCTGCGGTCCCCTCCGGAGCACCATCGCTGCACGCCCCCGCCCCCTGCTGCGGCAGAGTTCCTCCAGCCCGCACCAACAGCGGTGCCATCGCCGGTGAAGTTTGGCGTTCGACCAAGTGGCGGCGCTGGGCTGCATGGACCATACAAACCACCATCGTCGCCGGCGGTGTCATCGTCCCCCGGGGCCCGGGAGGAAGGCGACAAGCCGACAATGCTGGGGTAGTCATGGTAACCATCCATCTGGGGATCCCAACCATCTGTGTCCGCCGGGGAATTGTTTTTGTTGTTTTACTTGCTGCAATTGTGATTGGCCATTGATCAGTGTTGTTCATCGATCGAGACTCTTCAGAGGTTGAATTACTCCTGTATCTGGATATCGATTTGCAGAGATGGACAGTTGGACCCAGCAAGTTTTGGTTCTGCTCCTCTAGATTGGCTGCCAATGGCCTCTGTTTGAGAATTTCCAGGGATCTGGATGCAAATCAAGCTGTTGTAATTCTGCATTTACTTTATGGGGTTTATTTGTATAGTGTCATGTTGTTTCATAGTATTATTGTACTGTAAGGAAATTATGCCTACATGTTTATTAGCTTTTAGTCCCTAATTATTCACAATTTTGACTTTGTGCTTATCCTGTTTAACCCCTGGCTCCACCATCTGGATCAAAGCTAAATTGTGCACCTGTCTTGATCATTTCTTAGTTGCAGTTATATCATGATACAACTCTGGGTAACTATGTCCATATTTCACCTGAACACGTTCATTTTCCTGAACATTTTTCACAGCAGTTCATTTCCATGAGAAAAAAGCTGCTCTGCTCAGTTGCCTGAACTTTACTCATGTGGCACAACATGAACTAACCTAATACCATCAATCTAGACAGCAAAAAAGTGTAAGCCAACCTATTGTGCATTCTTTATATTTAAAGTGTATCAATTAGTACAGGTTGTATATGAGCAGAATTGCCTGAGCCAAGGATCAATGGCATTGTACATGTAACATAGCTGGATGAACAGTATGGCATCTCCATTCATCAAAAAATAAATCATTCCTCCAGAAACTGCCTGTATTATGTACAAGGTCACATAACGCTTCCTGCTTGGTTACAGTATTTTCGGTCTTCTATGACACTACTAGGATTACTTCCAGCTGATGTATCCAGTGCTTCTGCTGGTATAGCGGCTGTAGCATACAGCACACCAGATAGTAGCAAATACTCGTTTCTGCCTTGTACCGGTGTCACTGATAGCATTGATATAGCATACAGCACTGGAAATGATTAAGCGAGGAACCATGACACTTCACTTCCACCTCTTTGAATTTTTAAGCGACTTCGATTTCTGCTTGCTTTGTTGGAAGGCCTGCACCTTCTGCTTCTTTCTGGCTTCTTTCTCTGCCTGCATTCGAGTTCAGAAATAACATGTTAGATTGCTAAACTTAAAGCAAAGCAAATTGATGGTTCATACATGAAAAGGCAATATGAATGGACCATAGCAATAGTTACCTTTGACATTTTTGACTTGGCCTTTACTTTGGGGGCTTTCTCCTCTAGCTCTTCCTCACGGGCAAGTTCCCTTTCTCTGGCTTCCAGGTTCCTTTCAAGGTAATACTGCAACCATCGGTGAAGAAAATTTCGTCAGTACTTGCCTTCCTATGTCTTGATCCGATTCAGAGTGGAAATCCTTGTAAAACTAGATGCATTTGAATTCCTTTCCTTTCAGTGCACATGTGTGATGACTCCTATATTCAGATATTCTACATACTAACTTATGGATTTATTATTTCTAAAAGTTTCTGGCACACCACTTCAGTCGTGAGCTTCTAATTATCTTTGTTGAAAATACAATACAGTTAACTCTGAGTTAAACAGATAACACTGTAAACAGATGGAATGATTATGAAGTCATACTAAGGAAATAATAGCAAGAAGAATTCAACATAATTCATGCCAGTTGTGATCAGAAATTTGAAGGAATCATAATGGTAGGCTTTAAAGAATAAAGATCATATGAGAACTTACATTGTAATCTCCTTTATAGTCCTGGATAGTCTGATCTTTTACTTCAATAACCCGTTAACAATTTGTTTTACCGATCATGGCACCGATCATGAGAAACTGTTATCACAGTACCTGTATACTCTGATATTGCCTCCTGTCATGCATGCAAAACCATTTGTTAGGTCTGCATGCTCAAAGATTATGACAATCCCATAGCAGAGAAAAAGGAGGAAACTAAAGATCATGAAAACTGAAGTTTTGAAAAGGATGAGGGCTGCATCTGACCTCAAGCATTTCTTTTGATGGGATATCAAGATGGTTTGTCGGTTCATCCAAGATGAGTAAAGTAGATGGAGTCACCATGAACTTGCAAAATGCAAGCCTCGCCTAAGGAATAACAGAGAAAGAGTGAGCTTTTGTAAGCATTCAGACAGAGCATATCATCCCTGAAGGTAACCTGTGAGTAATAACTGTACTGAAAATGCACATTACCTTCTCTCCACCACTTAAATATTGAACTTTTCTGTCCAGCATGTCATCCCTGAAGTTACAACGGCCAAGGAGACCTTTGATATCATCAAGCTTCCAATCTTCTGCTGCATCTGCTACAGTATCCAGAACAGTCTTCTCCAAATCAAGAGCTTCTGCCTGTTAAAACATCATATCCCATTAATGTAGTTTGAAAGTGCAATTTTTACTGTAACTACTCAGTGGAGCATGATTAAGGTGCCCCCAGCAGCTAGGTTTATCTGAAACAACCACACGAGGAGATAACAATTAGAGTAATTTCAATTTACCATACCTGATTCTGCTCGAAATAGTTTGGCAGCACATTATGGTCCCCAAGAAGCACCTCTCCACCTTGTGGCTTCTCCATCCCCAAAATAAGTTTAAGAAGTGTGCTCTTCCCACATCCATTGGGCCCAATGATAGCTATCTTTTCACCTCTCTCTACTATTAGGTTGGCATTATTGAACAGAGTCTGAACACACATCACAGCAATCAAAAATGTGTGTTAATAGTTGGTGTATATGATAACACAATATGTTAATTCATAAACTGAAATCTTGGAATCAATGAGCATTCACACAACGATGCTGACCTTATCCTCAAATCCGAACTGAAGATTCTTTATTGCTAACACAGTTCTACCACTTCTTCCCCGCTCAGGGAATCTGATCTTTAGCTGCTTTCGTTGGAAAGGTTTCTCAATCAACCCTTCCTTTTCAAGCTTCTCCAATTTCTGTTCAGATAAGGTAAATGTTAGAATCCACACAAAAATGTAAGCAGAAACATACAAAATAGGAGCTGAAAAATGCAATATGATTGGTCACAGTGATTTGATGCAAGCTTCCACTAAGAAATCCAAGAAATTACCTTTTGCTCACTGGAGGCACGCCCTGCGTTAACTCCAGCGCCAAGTCTGTTTATCAGTTCCTTTGTCTGTTCAATCTCCTTCTGCTGCTTCTCCCATGCAGCATACTGTGCCTCAATCGCTATCGCTTTGGCTAGAATGTACTCTGAATAGTTACCCTTGTATGTCTTGGACACACCAAATTCAGTTTCCACTATCTTGGTACACAACTGATCAAGGAAAGCCCTGTCGTGAGATATGATGACCATCGGTACATCCTGAGTCTTCAGATAGCTCTCCAGCCACTCAATGGTATCCAAATCAACATGATTTGTAGGCTCATCAAGTAGCAGCAAATCAGGATCCTGCACAAAATCAAATTTTATCAAACAAAGAACAGAACAATACGGCTTGAGAAAAATCTAAACCAGAAGCAATTGTTGGATGCCAACTCTACTGGCATTCATCACCAATTGAGTGCCACAATGCAATTCCATTTCCACACAGCACAACTCTTCACATTGTAAAACTGTAACAGCTCTGATTGTGGAATGTAAATGTCCAATTCTCATACCTGAAGAAGTATCTTGCCGAGGGACATCCTCATCTGCCACCCGCCACTGAAGGAGGCGACAAGGCGGTCGGCGTCCTCCGGCGCAAACCCGAGCTCCGGCATGAGCTTCTGCACCTTGACATCCACCATGTCGAGGTCGACGTCCTTCGACCGGCGCTGCAGGAGGTCGAGCTCGTCGAGCAGCCGGCCCATGAGGTCCATGTCTTCGGTGGCACTCTCGAGCGCGGCCTGCACCTGCTCGAGGCGGCGCTTGACATCCATCTCCTCCTCGAAGGCGCTGAAGAACTCCTCCCTGACGGTGCGGGAGGCGGAGACCTCGAACTCCTGGCTGAGGAAGGCGATCTTCATGTTCTCCTTGGCCTTGACGACGGTGCCGCCGTCGGGCTCCTCGAGCCCCGCGACGATGCGGAGCTGCGTCGTCTTGCCGGCGCCGTTCACGCCGACGAGCCCCACCTTCTCGCCGCGCTGCACCTCCCAGGACACGTCCTTGAGCACCGTGACGCCCTTGTAGGACTTGGAGATGCCCTCCAGCCGCACCCCCGACGGGATGCTCGACGCGCCGCTGCTGCCGCCCGACCGCTTCTTCTTGCCGGCGCCGGCGGCGGAGGGGTCGGAGGACGAGGAGAAGAGGGAGGAAAGGTCCTGGCTTTTCGCCTCCTCCTCTTCCGTAGTGGTTGTGGTGGTGGACGGGAGGATGAGGTGGTGAGGCGGCAGTGGAGGGGGGCATGGCGGCGGCGGCGGAGGCGGCGGGAGGTGGGGACGGAACGGGATGGAGATGGAGGGGACGGGAGGAGGGCGGAATTGAGGCGGAGGGAGCGGAGCTTGCAGGAGAGGATGTCCATGGCGGCCATTGGAATGCTTGGTGGAGGCGGGGCCTCTCCCTCTGCTCTGATTCTTGAGTGGAGGGAGAGAGGCCACACCGCACGAACCCACAACCAGGGAGTGTATGGGTGAGGAAGGAGGTGGGGTTGAAGAAGAAACGGTTTTTGTGATATATCAAATTTATTTGTTGGGCGATTTCCAGTGTTTAGTTTGACTTCATTTTTATTTTTTATTTTTTTTGCCCTCGAAGATGTTTTTTAGTTTCTTACATGTGGTCTCGACACTTTTTGAGGTGGAGCATAGAAATTTTCTCCTAAAACAGTTGCCATACAGATGTCGCTCATATGACTTTTTCTAAGTTGCTTTTAGAACCAACATTTTCGGGCTAAAATATGTAGCGACAAAAGGTTTTTTTATAAGACTTTTAAATCGCTCAAACTTTTTTGTCTTTATTATTCATAAATTATTTTCTGTTTTTTTTGTTAGCTATTACATTCTTGAGAGTATACAGAAAAGATAGTTCTTTTCAATTTAGATTATCTATATATTAGTTTGTTTCTATTTATAGATATCTATTTCTATATATTAGTATTAGTTATAGTAGTACTATTCTATTAGTTAGCAATCTCAGACTCTGTGAGTTCTTTCTTTCGTGATAAACAGTCGATACTAGCCCTACATTTTTTCTCTGTGGACCGAGAGGAAAGGGGCTCCGCTCTTATATAAGGGTTTAAATGTTTTTCTGAGGAATTTTCTTTAATACCATTGGTTAGACACAACATATAGAACTCTAACTCGTGATACTGATTAGTTCACTCACAAATTTACAAAGACAGAGTATGGATGATGATTGTGATGAGGGGGGAGGGGGTGTTAACAAAAGTTCTACCAAAACAATTTTATTGGGTGCATTTTAAAGTTTATAGGGATTTAACGTTCAATCCTTTTAGGTGAGAATCAAAAAGTTTCATAATAGTATAAAGAACGTTCTCAATTTCGGTTTCTTTTGTTCTAGTTCCATGTAGATATTTGTGTGTTTCTATGGAAGCCTACCATCAATTTCTTCTAGAGAAAGAAACAAGAGAATACCTTACTTTTTTTCTTGTTGGAGGTTCCTATTTGCTGATTTCGTGTGATCTCAATGTTTTGGGTGGTAGCGTACGTAGAAATTTTCTCTCTGTGATGTTGATGTTTTCCTGCAAATTAGACTCACAAAAGATAAACATGTCATACTTTAAACAAAAAGTTGTGATTGTTAGGGAAAGACTTATTGGCTCTTCTCGAAAAGTGGATTTCAAAACTTTACATTTTACTTTCCTGTTGTTTTTTCATATAAACTTTTTGTTGTACTGAGAGCATCTTCGAGAGTGTGCAATTTTTTCCTCTGAAAATATGAAGTTTTACAACTTACTAAATAAGTTTTGATAGAAATAAAGAAGGTCGTCTCCAAGAGTTTTTAATAATCAACTCCTAAAATCTAGAAAACAATTTTACATCTGAAATCTTATACTATTTGTAAATTATCCTACCCACTTTTATATATATTCTTTTCTCTTTACATTTACATCAAGAACCCTTACCTACTATTTAATTTTTGTGCCCTTTCACCTTTAGATTACGTTTAAAACTATGCAGAATTAGGTGATTTTTTGGAATCCTAAAAGATTAGGAAGATATATTAGGAGTTGTTGATGAATATTTTTTCCCATCTTACTAAAAATCAAGTATTAATAAGGGTTTTAGTCTTTTAGATAATGAGATGCTCTAACCTAAGAGCAACTCCAAGAGCCTCTCTAAAACTCACTAGCTAAAATCGTGATTTGGCTAGTATGTAAAATGAAATAGTTAGCAAAAAGTTGATGAAATCCAACAGACTCACTAAAATCAACTCTCTATATGCTCCACCGCTAGTGGATCCCGCCTGCCATACTCATGTACGAGGGGATAGCTAGCGGGACTGGCTAGCCAAAGATGGCTAGTGAAGTCCCCGGTTTAGCTAGCGGAGGATAACGAGGGCAAGTTTAGCTAGTTTGTTGGATTGAGTTTTTGGACAAATTTTCTATTTTTTTAGCTAGTTAAACCAAGATAGCTAGTCTCTTGGAGTTGTTCTAATAATCCCACTGTTTGTTCGGGGTATGGGTGGGGGTGAGGAGAAGGTACATGCAATATATTCCTTATAGATTTCCCTTTAGGTTGCTCAAATACATTAATGGAACAATTTGTTAGTTAACCGGTCAACAATATTTTTTCACACCAAATCAAAACTAGTCACCAGCCAACCATTAATATTTTCTTCTCATAACAAATTAGCACCAGCCACTAGCCAGCCTATTCATGTAGCTTGACTGCAAATCTGGTTGATTTTGGTAAACAGTGGAAATCTAGGATCTAATTGGTTGGCTCCTAAAATATTGATGCCAAACAATTGCTCGCTTATCTCGGATTGTCTTATTTTGACTTATCTCCTCTCACACAACACTATTCAATCTACCAAAATACTATTCTTCAGACGTCGATCAAACTCAAAGTTTTGGCAAGCCAATTTATTAGCCACTGATGGTTTGTAAGAGCAACTCCAGCAGACCCCCTATTCCACCCCCTACTCGAAAAATAGGGGTCGGAAGCAAAAAAAATTGCACTCCAGCAGAGCCCCTACTCCGCCCTTAACACTGTTCACGCCCATTCCCTCCACTCTTCTCCGCGGTGGAGAAGGGAGCCCCTACCGGTGGTTGGCCGCCAAGACGCTGCCACCGAGTGAGCTCGCCTCCTCGCCGGCCCTCCCATGGTGACCACTGGAGCTCGGGATCCCGCCGCCGGGGAAGCGCCGCCCGCCGCCGGGGGATACGCCGCCCACTGCTCACCGCCCGGAGCCCGCACGTGGATCTGCGCCTCATTGAGCCCGTGTTCACTGCCGAGCTCGCGCTGGGTGGAGCTCCTCTGCGGCCGCCTGGAGCTCCCTGCAGGGCGCCGCCGGCCGGATCTTGCCGCGCCATGCCCGCCGATCTCCCCACATGCTACGCCTGGCGGAGGTGGAGCCTCGCGCCCGCACCCGCCGCCACACGCCGACGCCGCCGACCGCGAGAGGCCCACGCTACCGCTTGCTCTCGCCTGCTCGGGGTTGAGCTCCACGCCACGCGCCTGAGGCCCTTCACGCTACCGCTACCGAGATCCAGTGGGCAGGCGGGGAGAAGGAGGCGGAGCCCAGGTTCAGCCATTGCTTCCCCTCGGGTAGAGGATGGTGGAGGAGAGGTCGGTGTTTCATGAGCGAGATCCGCCGGCAGAGATGGTGGGGAGACCTGGAATGAATGTCAGGTTGACCCGAGAAAAGAAAAATCGGTGGATGACAAAGTGGGCTCCATATGTCGGAAAGAAGAAGGGCTCAAAAATAAGCTATTCTTTAGTTGCATGAAAAATAGAGTCCCAAAAAAGTAAGGAGAGCCCATACTCAGGGAATAGGAACCTTTGAATAAGGGGTATTGCTAGAGTTGCTCTAACAAAAATGGCAACATTTACATTTGTCTTACCAAAATGTTACCAAATTTCTTGCACAATTATTAGTTTTCCGTACCCGCAAAAGAAAGTATCAGTTTTCCGACTTTGACATACCGATATTATTTTGGTAAATAACCGATCAAACTTCTAGAACCATGGAGAAAATGACTTTTCTAATAGGACATTTCGCTTTTATAAATCTGAAACATTCTTGTGGCCTAGGTTGTTCATTCGCTGTCGCGGAGGCCTGGCCGCCACCCATCCGGCCATCCGGCCCGGGCTGGGCGCGTGGGCCCAGGGCGGAATCGTGCGGGGGCTCCCCGGCCACTGGCAGCCACACACGTGTCCCTCGCTAGCAGATAAGCAGCCAGCCAAACCCGGACACTTCTTCTTCTAGCTTGCTGTGTTCAGTTTCAGGCATTCAGCTGGAGATAGCAGTTGCAGAAATTTGGCGACTAATTGGAGAAAATTATGGCGATGAGGAGGTTTTTACGAATGATTCTCGTTAACTACCGCTGTACGGGTGGATGATCCATTGATCCATGGACGAGCACGACTGAAAGCAGAGAAAGGAAAGTGAGCCAAGCATTCAGAGCTAGTCGATTCAGCGCAGCGTCTTGCTCCGTTGGCCATGCTGCCAGGGAAGTTTGAGCTCAAGGTCGCCAGACGGAGCGGCCTAGAAGGGAGGAACGGCCGAAGCCCGCCGTGGCGTGGAGCGGCGGCGCAGGCGGAGGCGGCGTTTCTTGCTGGCCTGTAACCCGAAACCAGCGGACGCGCGCTGGGGGATGCTGAACACGGGATAACGAGAGCTGGGGGGCGGGGCGGCTGGCACGGGAAGAAGGAGAAGCATCGAAGGGAGGGGAGGCCCGACGGCCGTCAAGCGGCGCTCCGGCGAGCCCGCGTGGGGGATTGGGTCGCGGCACCGCCGGCACGGAAATTTCGAAAATCACCCCTGAATACTTTCCAATAAGACCCTGATTTGGATCGCGACTATTGATCGCGATCCGAGTATTTATGAAATACCCCCTTATATTTGCATCGAGCCTCCTGGTTTGGATCGCGATTAGTGACTGCGATCCGAATATTTGCAGAATGCACCTACATTTTGCGTATAGCCCCCTGATTCAGATCGGGTCCTCCTCCCGGCCGTCCTCCGGCGCCGCCCGCCGCCGCCGCCGGTCTTTGCGGTAATCCAGATCCCCATTCACCTAGCCCACCGAGTTCCTGCCGCCCAAAACTTAGCCCCCAAAAGATACCCACCCATGGGCTCCGCCGGCAGTCTGACCGGACGCCGGAGGCCGCCCGCGACATCTGCGGCGCGTCTAAGTTCGCACCGAAAATGGCGACGAGTCGACGGCCTCACCAGCGCTGCCGAGTCCGCGACGTGTTTGTGGCCCTCCAGGCCTCCAGGGTCCGGGCATGTGAGAGAGGGTTCGTTTTCCCAAGCATTTACAAGGCCTGCTGGTTGATTGCTCGGAGGTCAGAGCAGAGCAGAGCACAAACTGAGAAGATGAAGCAGGGCCGATATGCAGGGTCTACTCCTGTATGCAGTTCCTGATTTGCAAAACTACAAAAACGAGAGATCGCAGGGGGGGTCTTCAGACAGGCAGCACATATGGTGATTGGTGAACTCGAAACTTGCAGAGACCTTGAAAATTTGCAAAGACCCTAGCTTGCAGTAGGCATCGAGTATGATTGCAAATCCGTGGTAAACTGCTGGATGACAACGGCATACTATATCACAGCTTCCGTAATTTTCATGTCACAATCCTACTGCATTTTATGCACGTACAAGCCAATTTATGGTTAATTGGTTATATGTCAATACACACCAAACAAAATCATTTGCAGATCATCTTGTGCCTGATTGCTTCATCATGGTTGCAGCGAGCACACACTGTCATTTGGCAATGTTGTCAGACGAGGAAATCATGGTCTCTTCTCTGACAATCCCATCCAGAACTTCATTCCAGGTCCCCTTGTTTCTTGATCCTCACAATCACTTCCAGAGAATGCTCACTTTGGTGATCCATGAGAGAGCATGGCTGAAAACTGCAATCGAGACATCATGCATTCAGTCGGAGTGTCAGACATCACGGATTGTGTGTGTGCGCACTATGCACTTCTTCAGTGCCGAGGAAACCACGAGCGAACTGTCAGTTTCGAGCTTCGCTGCGGAGGTCTCTAGAAGGAACGGCCTGGAAGCAGCGGAGCGCGGCGGTGCCGCTCCTCCGGCGAGCCGCGCCATGGAGCAGAGCAGGGGAGGCGCTTGTTGCGAGGCCCGGAACAGCGACCGCGCCTTGGGAGTTCCGACCAACCTCAGCCCTTGCGAGACGGTGGCGGCCGTCTGAGGGAGAACCAAGAGGTTTTTCACCCAAGGGACGCTAGATCCAACCAAGAGGCGCTTGTTCGGACCGGATTTTTTTAAGAAAACAACCCTGAATATTTTACGAATAGCCCCCTGATTTGGATCGTGATTAATAATGGCGATCCAAATATTTACAAAGTACCCCTAAGTAGGATCGTGAACATTGACTGCGATCCAAAAAAAGCCCCTGTGTATTTACATATAGGCCCCGCTTCAGGTTGCGTTCTCCTCCCGCCCGTCCGGAGCACCGTCCATGCCTTCGATCCACCATGGCACGAATTCGCCCTCTCAAAATCTAACCCCCAAAAGAATCGCACTCATGCGCGCCTGGCCTCTTGCACCTCTGTCTGAACCGGGCGCCGGTGGCCCGCGCAGCAGAGCTCGCGCCGGCCGGCAATGGAGAGCTCCTGCGGTGACTGAACGGAGTCGAGATCGTGGAGATGCTAGATCGGCTAGGTCTCCGATGGGGAAGTTCCAGGATGGATGTCCCGGAAGCTGCTCGCTGAAATGCTGCGGCTGGAGGATTTGCAACTGCAAGGGTGGTTAGAGCAGATACCACGCAGTGATCAAGTGTTCCCAACTGACATCTTGAAGAACAAGCTATAGATGGAATTGAAGGGCGTGATTCTGCAGTGAGGTCAGCAGCCTGAAAGTTCTGTGTCAGTTTTTGATTTGCAAAAGCGAGAGATAACTGTGCAAAGGCCTTGAGAATTCTGGATGCACTCGAATGCATGGGATTAGACAACTGTGTGCAGATGACTTGATTTCACTTGATCAAGAGTACAAATAATTTTCTGTGAATTCACACTGTAAAGAAGAGTACATGCCCAAATTGTGTCTGAACTCCAGCTCAAAGCAGGGGCTTGGCAAAGCACTTTCTGGTTTCTGTAAAGTAACACCATTGATCTGCCGCTCCTTAAGAATTTCTGAACGAGTATTAGCTAAGAGAGGATGTCTGAAAAGTAGCTGCAAATCGCAAGAGAGAAAAACTAAACCAAGCATCATTCAGACGTCAGTGGCTCTGCAAATCTTCAGAGAACGACGAGCGAACTGGCAGTGTGTTGCTTCGCCGTTGCGACGCATTGGGGGTCGCAGCTTAGAGCTCCGGTGAGGAGGACTGAAGGAGTCCAGAAGGAACGGGCTGGAAGCGAAGGAGCGCGGCGGCGGCGCCGCTCCGGGGAAACTGCAAGAGCTAGCTCGAAATGAGTTTGATCAGGGCCATCATCTGCTGTGATCTTTGCAGTGAAGCTAGACAGCATGACTGAAATACAGCTGCAATCGCAGAAAATAGGGAAAACGGAAAAGGAAGCCATCCGTTCAGGCAGGCATCGGGCGTCGAACTCGGATTGAATGCAAATAATCTTCAGAGGCCGGTCGATTCAGAAAACGAGCCTCAACCATCCTTCTGATCTTGGTGCGTGATCCACATCTAAAGTGGATGAGTGGAAAACCCAGTTGCAATTGCAATCGCGAAAAATAGATGGGAGCACAAGTATCCAGTTCGGTCGTGCAGAACTGCGTGCAGATGATTCAGAGTTTCAGACACGGTCGACTGGTCGATCCGGAAAAGGATGCGCGAACTGGCAGTTCACGGCAGTTCAGAGCTTCGGTGAAGAAGGAATGGGCTTGCGCGGGAAGCAAAGGAGCGGCCGGAGCGCGGCGGTGCTGCTCCGGCGAGCCGCGCACGTACGGCCCCGATCCGCGGCGTGTGGAGCAGAGGAGGCGGGCAGTTCTGGCTGGCCCGGCCCGGGCACCGGCGGCGATTTGGTGCTCCCGTGCGAGATGCGGAGGAAGGCAGGAGGAGGAGAGGTACCGATGGGACGGACGCCCCCGGCGTCAGGCGGGCGCTCCGGCTGTCGGCGCGGCGCGAGGACAGGGCCGCGCGTTCCGGATGTTTTTAGAAAACACCCTGGGTATTTTCATGTAACCCCCTAATTTGGATCGCGGCTACTAATGGTGATCCGATTATTTACACAATAACCCCCTCAAATTTACGAATAGACCCCCTAATTTGGATCGCGACTAATAATCGCGATCCGAATATTTGCAAACAGACCCCTGATATTTGCATTTAGGCTCCTACTTCAGATCAGGTTCTCCACCCGCCCGTCCTCCGGCCGAACCAGGAGCGCCAAAGCCCCATTCCTAGGCCCACCGATGCCACATTTGCGGTTTGCCGCGCGCGTGAGCTCGCACCGATCTCCGACCATGGTGAACTACGGCGGCGCCGAGTCCGCGACGTGTTCGTGGAGACGCCAGGCCCGCAATGCCGAACGCCGCAGCACTTTGCACGGCTGATGAGCACCACCTCCAGGTTGCTCAGAGTCAGAGGTCAGAGGTCAGAGACCACCAATATGAAATCGTAAAGCAGCTGGAGATGAATTCGATCGTGCGTGGGTTACTTATTTGTGCAGTGAAGGCTGAAGATGAACCGTCCCATATGCCAAGTGCAATTCTGAAATGCGTCAAAAGCCTGAAATATCTATTCAGGTTCTGATTTACGAAAGTCAGAGATGGCAGGTACGGACAAGCAAAAGCTATACCGTCAGAAAAGGAGCAAGTGTCGAAATGGGAAAAAAAAACTGAAATTTTGCAAGAATTTGAATACAGCAGTACATTTGCAGTTAATGTCCTTGTGTTATGTCAGTCATTTATACGCTCTTCGAGCTACTAGAGCAGATAAGGCCTTGTTTAGTTGGCAAATTTTTAACCAAAAATTTGCTACTTTTTCAACTCTCTCCATCACATCACATTAAATACATCAAAAGACATATGTTCAGAGCAGTAAATGTAGGTAAAAAAAATTACTAAACACACAGTTCTGTTGTACTACATCACGAGAGGAATCTTTTGACCCTAATTACCCCATAGTAGGATAATATTTATCACAAACAAACGAAACGTGCTATAGGAGTGCTACAGGAGTTGGAACAGTTACTTTGACAAATTTTTAGTCATCTAAACAAGACCTAAGTGATTCTACTTGAACTCATATATCAAAAGATTTGTGCATTTTCTTAAAACGAAGGAAAAAATACAAATGTTCCTTTCGATGGGGGGCTGGTGGAAAAAAATACAAACTGAATCTTTGCTTACATTATTGCCTTCACTCGCTTTCATTTGATCAACAACACAAATAATTTTGCATTTGACGTCCTGAAGCAGAGTATGATTCAAATACAGTTGATCACGTTCTACGCCCTTCCATATAGGTCTTGCAGTGAATCGATGTCTTTGATAAAAAAATGAATTGACAGTTATGACTAAAACATGCTTGTCATATCTCTAACTGGCTCACCCATTGGGCACGAATGAAAAAAAAACTATTAACATAATTTTGTGGCACATGTATGCATAAATGTTAGTCAAAATAAAAACTGGACGCATACAGATTTTGTTATATAAAAAAACTTTTAACTTCTCATGGGCTGAAGCAGGCTGAGCCGCGGCGTTCGGTAACTTCTAATGGCCCAGATTAACAGTTTGGCCCGGCCTACTCGGCCTTTATATTCGGCAAAGCGGCCCAGGTCCCTCTTGAAGCGCGCCGTCGACTTCGCAACTCTCCCTGGCTCCTTCCGTCCTCCGGCGCCGCCCTTCTCACCGCCGCGTCTCCTCCGGCCGGAACCCCTCCTCCCCGCGCAGCAGGCTGAGCCGCGGCGTTCGTTAAGTCCCTTCCCTCGATCGACCACCCGTTCCATCGCTCCGCCGCTTCCCGCACATGTGACTGTGACTGTTCCGCTTCCACCCCTCTCGCTGGAACCCTTTGCTTGCGATCTCAAATCCTTCGAATTTCGATGGGATCATGGCTTTAATCCAGCAGCGCCTGAGAAATTTGCTATTATAGGACTTCAAACAGTGTGCTTTGTTATAATAAGACTCCAAACGTGGACTTTGCTAAAATGACATCCGAAACATTTGCACTTTGCTATTCTAGGATTTTGGATCCTTTTAATCACTTTTATCAACTAAATATATGTATTTTGGAGTATACAGACCGTTTTGCCCCTGGGTCTTTTCACATCACGGAGCAGAAACGCCGCCGCCGTCATGGAGCCGTTCGTCGAACCGCCCGCGCCGCCCGTCCATCTACCGGTGAAGCCCGTCATCCCTCGGCCGTGACCGGCAGGATCTGCACCGTCAAGCTCCTTAGTGCCCGCGTCCGGTCGGCTTGAGCCCGTCCGTGAGGAGGAGGCCGGTCGGCTCCTCCGCGCCATGGCGGCGCCGGCGCCTCCCCTGGTTTCTTGGACTCTTCTCCTTGTGAGAGCACACGGAGCATTTTCGGAGAAAGCATCGCTACGAGTGGGAGGAAGCTGGAGAAGGACCGAGCAAGGGATGTTCCAGGACAAGAGGTAACCAATTTCAGAATTATTCGTACCAATTTCAGAATTGTTTATGTGAATACTGAATAGTAGTGGAGCTTGAACACTGTTCGATTGAACTTCCTATACGTGTTTCTAAAAGCTGCAGAACTGTCACCGGAAATCAAGCAGCGACATCCGCATGGATAGGGTGAATGAACGCAAGGCCACCATGGCCAAGGAGCCGGAGTGCCGTCGAGCAGATCAAGGCGAGGCGGCGTCGTCCAAGAGGTCAAAGGCTCGGTGTCACGGGCGGCAGGAGCAAACAAGAAGGAGCGGACCCGCCGGGTTCGGAGGGAGCGCGCCGAGTACGAGGTGGTGGCGCGGGAGCTGGACCATGCCGAGCAAGAGCTGCGCAGGCTGCCGATGGAGGTGAGGTCCGTGGCGGAGGCCAAGGACAGGCCGAGAGCGACATCGTGGCGTCAGCAATCGCATCTGTCGAACTCCGCGCGCGCCGACAAGATGAAGCGGTGGCGGAGGAGGCGAACGAGGAGCACGTCCTGGTGGAGCTCGCGCGCATCCAGGGGCAACACGGTATGTATACTCCAAAATACATATATTTAGTTGATAAAAGTGATTAAAAGGACCCAAAATCCTATAATAGCAAAGTGCAAATGTTTCGGATGTTATTTTAGCGAAGTTCACGTTTGGAGTCCTATTATAGCAAAGCACACTGTTTGGAGTCCTATAATAGCAAATTTCTCGCAGCGCCTCGCCACCTCCTCGGATCCTGCGCCGGATCCCGATCTAGCAGCGCGTCACGCGTTGTAACCGAACCAGATTCTGTAATGTTCTTGTGTACAACTTGTAGATGGGAACTGTTTTTTTTTCTTCATTCCCTCCCTGCGTCGCTTGGTGATGTTACATACATGGTGACATGATCTGCTCCGAGCAGGGTAGCAGGGCAATCCATGGCGCAGAAGAAGGCCCGCGCACGCCGCGACGACGCGCTGGAGCCGGACCGGCTGAGCGCCCTGCCGGACTGCCTCCTCCACACTATCATGTCATCCCTCAAGGCCCGGCAGGCGGTGCAGACGTGCGTGCTGTCCAGGCGCTGGAGGCACCTCTGGCGCTCCGTGCCGTGCCTCGACGTCGACCTCGACGAGTTCAGGGCTGATACGGTGGTGGGCAACGACAGCTCTGACTCTGATGGCGGCAACTCTGGCACCGATCATGATAGCTATGATTCAGACACTGACTCCTACCCTTGGTCCTCCACCTCGGATGACGACGACGACACGGACAAGCAGAATGTCTGCGAGAGATTCGAGGATTTCACCGTGAACCTGATGATCCATTGTAACATTGCGCAGCTGGATTCCTTCAGGCTGCACTTTGGAAGGGAAAAGGCACCACGGTTTGGCGCTAGACAAGCAGAGGGATGGCTCCGTCGCGCAATGAAATACGGACCGTGTCCTCCTGCCCCTCGGCGTGAGGGATCGAGCTCCGCTCCTTGGCTCCTCAAAAGGCTGCACCTCTCCTATGTGCGTCTAGATAGTCTTTTCGCAGAGCATGTTAGTTCGGTGTGCCGCTCTTTGGAGGATTTGGAGCTGGACAGTTGCACATGCGAAATTCAGTCAATCACCTCCCACTCGCTGAAGACCCTGGTTCTAAAACATTGCATATGGCGTGATCTTTCAGAGATTACATCACCCACACTGAAGACCTTGGTTATTGATGGGGGCTCGAATAATATTGAGCATCCTCGTCAGCTGGTTATAATGGCCCCCACTGCTGCTTATCTGCACCTGAATGTGCGTGTTTTGCGATTTCATGGTCGTATTTCGATAAATGAGATGCCGTCCCTTGCCAAGGCTTTGATTTATCTACGCGATCACAGATATCTAATAGTAACCCCCTCAAGTAATCTTGCCCGCAACCTATTCAATCTCCTTTGTGGTGTATCTAGTGTGACAAGTTTAGAATTATCTGGTGCCGAAAAGATGGTATGCCTTTTCTGTCTCTGCCAATGTTCCATTTTATTTCACCTCGTTAATATACGGTCCTTTCTAAATTGCAATGTACTCCAGGTGATCGGTAAGGAATCCACATTCCAAGAATTCAAGAACCTGAGGAACTTAGTTCTGGACAAATGTGATCTCAGCGATGACTTCCGCACATTAGGATTCTTTCTTCAGAGTTCACCTTATCTGAAGAAGCTCACTTTGCGGCAGTGCCAGGTACATTGTTTGTAGTTTTCCGTTTTAACTTCTTATGTAACCAAGATAATTCATTGTCTTACATCTTTTATACTGCACACAGTTCCCAGAATATTCTAAGAAAAATAAGGGAACGCCCAAATTGAACAAGACATCGTTCTCTGAGTTCCATGGCCTGGATTATGTGTTTGAGAATCTCACGGTTGAAATCATATATAAATATGGCGACGCCCACCTACTCAGGAAGCTTCTGTTGCGCGCTTTAGGGAATGTGCCGAAGAGTTCCGTTAAACTCACCAAAGTTAAGTAATTCATTGTTAGTCGAGGCCTTCTATGTGGCTTCTCACCTTTATGGTTCATCAGGATCTTACATGCACATTATTATAGGCTACCTTTATTAAGATGCAACAAATCACAAACCTACTTTTGACTTTCTGAGTGATGCAAACCTTTGCGATTTGCATTATTTCTTCTTTAAGCTCTATGTGCTTGTCTGTGTCATGCTACATGTTTGCTGCTGTGTTTTCCTCACTGGAATTGACTCCAGTTGGAAACCTTGTCAAGCTTTGCCTTTTCCTCTACAGCAATTGATCCTCTGTATTTTTGGGTTGATCCTTAGATAAGGAAGGAGCTGCTTGTTTTAATAAACGGGATCACTGGACGCTCAGTTTGCATTTTGTTTTCTTTTTCCCCTTTAATTTGTTTAAATTTAAATTGGCAAGCTGAAGAGTAGCTAAAAAGTTCAGGGTTAATACATAATAGTATGATTTCAATTTTCTTTTGCAAACATAGTAAGGAATTATATAATAGCCTAGTTCATAGTTCCTGGGCGTTAAATAAATTTATCTGTAATTAGAATGCTCAACCATTTCTGTTTGGTTCAAAAATGTGATTTGACTGTATACCTTTCAACCGCGTCTCGACTTGTAATCGAGCTGGACTATGTGGTGTTCTTGTGTAGATGGAATTGGGTTTTTTTTTTTTTTGCAAATTTCGCTTCCTCATTTCTGTGCTCCGCATTATTCAGTTATGATATTTTTGCTCATGGTGTTATGTGAAATGGAAAGCATGCCATTATGGCTAACCAAACACCATAAACTAATTTGTGTAGCCTTCGTACTTTAATTATTTCATCTTACCTTGAGGCTTGAGCATGACTTGGCAGTCATAATATTTTTCTACCTAGGCTTTGTATACGAGGTTATTATTTCACAAGGAGCTAACCTTATGTTTGCTCGTACTACACTTTAAATCTAATGCCCAAACATGTTTAAAAAACATTAACCACATTTTTTAAACATTTATGGCACAGACATGGTTATAAGCTTGTATCTTCATGTAAGCACCGGATCGTGTGAAATGAAAGGGTTGCTGTAATTTGATGGTTAATGTTTTTAAACATGTTTACTTTTAATTTTTAAATACACGTGTGCAAACTGATACATGGGAAAATTGATTGGTGAGATATGTGTAGTCCTTTAAGGGTTGGTAATTGTTTGGTTCAGTATAAATAAAAATAATAAACAATATAAATTGAGCTGACTTAATTTTGTTAGGGCAAGTATATTGGTGTCGTCTGATAGGTCGTCCCATGCATTGACTCGTAATATTGGGTCGATTGAACAGAGCACATATACAATGAGTCTTATAAGTCGTCTGACAGAGCAATAAAATCTCTTAATTTGTGCATGTAAAAAAGGAATATTATGAGTCGCATGGCAACAACAATTCATACAATGACTGTGAAGTTGTCTCTTAAGGTGATTGTTTCGATCATGAGGTGGTTGTTTCACGAAGTAATGACCTCTTTCTCTCTCCTCCACATTATCAAAAATCTTACGTGGCATTGCATGAGACGACATATGGTACCGCTGACGTGTACCAATATACTTGCTCTTAGGATCCAATTAACTATAGTTTTTAGTTTAACTAGTAACGTTTGCCGCGCGGGACTTTCGCTAATTCAGTGTATAAAATATATTAATGAAGTAATATAAGGAGATAACTACATGGAGAGGCCTCTCCATTTAGTCATACATGGAGAGTCCTCTCATGTTACTTCATGCGACACAAAATTACTTCCCTCAGGAAGTAACTTAGTTACTTTCTGCGACACAAAATTACTTCTCTCAACAGAAAGAAGCACACAGAAAGAAGTAACTTTTAGTCATAAATGGGAGCCCTCCCATTACTACTACCTCCTGTGTGATTCTTTCTGTTGAAGGAAGTAATTTTGTGTCATGAGTAACCGAGAGGGCTCTTCGTTTAAGACTAAATGGAGAGGCCTCTCTTGTTAGATTTTGCGATAATATAAATCATCTAGTGTGTAAATAATATATATTTAATGCACACTCATTCTAATATTGTTGAACTACACCACCTTCTTGATATGTCCTTAACCTCAAGAGCTTGATGCCATGATCAGATGGAAGAGGATGCACTTCACCTATTCTTCAACTGCCCCTTTGCTGCTGCCTGCTCGCAGAAGTTGGGCATTATCTGGGACAGCTCAGATGATGTTCATATCAAATTGACGCGTGCAAGGCAAAACTCCCAACACCCTTGCTTCTTTGAACTCGTCATTATTGCTGCACGGGAAATGTGTAGCCTGAGAAATGGGAAAAATCTTTGATGGCAAAGACGGGTCCTTCAATCTTTGAATGAAGAGGGGACAAGCAAAATGTAGTCATTTCAACTTGGCCCAAGAGTACTTTTTCCCCACAGCTGAATTTTCTTTTGTTGGAAAGAAGGGAGAAAGCAGTTGCAGATTAGAAAATGGAAATAATTTCGAATAGCACAATGCGGTTTATTCACATGCTCACATCCATATACATACCAAATAATTTAGGAATAACAGCTATGGATGATGGATGATGGGAGGACACAACTCAGCGGACGGAAAGGAAGGAAGCTGTTGACGTGGAGCAGGAGGTTCTGGCGCTTAGTACCCATGTTCCCGTTCCCGTCCCCGGAACCGGAACGTTCCCGCAACGAGGAACAACACTTATGAAAGATTTTTACACTAATTGTTCCGGAACGCCTCTGTTCCCAAATCAAACGAGGAACATGGAACGAGAAACGTGATCACGTTCCCGACTTCTAAGGGTGCCTTTGGTTGGGCTTTTACCTGCTTTTGCTTTTGCCAAAAGTCCAACCAAAGAGGTTAGCTGTCAGCCAAAGTCAAAGTCAAAAGCAGCTTTTGTGTAGTTCATTTTCAAAAGCAGAGAAGGACCTGCTTTCAGGTGCTTTTGGGTCAAATATTTACCCACCTACCACTGGTTATGTTGTACCGGTTTGTTCTTTTCTTCTTCTATCCACCCACGACATCCTCCGACCTCATGCCGCCGCACGAGCTCGGATGGGCGGGCAAATCCCACCGGCCGCAGGGGGCCGGGCGAGCTCTGTCGGCCGCGGGAGGCCACAGGCGAATCCCTCTCTGCACCTCCCCTCGCTGCGCGCTCCTAAGCAATAGGTGCTCCTCTTTGCACCAGCGGGGCATCCATGGCGGGTCAGTGGCACAGGCGGCCGGAAATCTGGTGATTGCTGGTAAATTCGTGCTCGAGAAGGCAGCTTGGTGGTCTAGATGGGTGGAGAGGTACGTGAGGGATCCATTTGTGGGGTTGATTGATTTTTGGTAGAGGAGGCACGATGAATCGAGCTGGCGGGCGGAGGTGCTCGGCTTGGCAATGGCGGATTTGGAACTTTTGATTCCGGGATGGTGGAGCCATGGCCGGTGGTGCTAGGATGTGGAAGTGGTATCTGGTGATGTGGAGAGGTCGTGGACACGGTGGCTCGACGGGTGAAGGTTGAGCTCGATGGGTGATGGCCTCGATGAGCGGAGGGAGCGACCCCTGCCATGCGTGCCGTGTCCTCTCCGACGAGGATCTCCGAGGGGCAGCGCCTCCTCCTCGGAACCCTTCCCCATGGTCCGTCGCCATCCCTCCTGGCCGTCCCTAAAGGCGCCCCTCCCCGGCGGCCTCTCTTCCGTCCCCGACGGCGTGCGCACACACACATGAAGAAGAAGCTGACGAGCGGGGTCCACTCGTCAATGAGAGAGGGAATATAGCGAGAAATATTGGTATGGATGACACGTGGGTCCGTCCAACATTTTTCTTAAAAGCCATCGTCGCTTCACCAAACGGTCTTCTGCTTTTCCTACAGCAGCTTTCTCACAGCTGCTTTTTCACAGCCCACAGCAGCTTTTGCAAAAGCCAAAACCAAATCAAACACACCCTAAGTTCTTAGCAGGGTCTGGCCACCGCCATCATGCCTCCTCCATGGCCGGCTTGTATGCCACTGAGAAATAGGATCGGGCGAAGATGGTGCCCCTGATCCATCGCTGTCGCAGTGGCGTAGCACCTCCTTCACGCCACCCCGTCGCGCCAAAGACCGCAGCATCCTGTTTGGTTTGCGATCGCGCCCACGTCGAGGTGAGCACGCTGAAGCCCAGCTCTACCTCCACCGTGTGCTCTCCAGTGCGGTTGTTGAGCGCACCGCGGAGCAACCGTCGCACCTACCGCTCCCAATTGGTTGTTGCTGGACTCTTCCGTGGATGAGGTGCTGAATGGTTTTAAATAGGGGGCTAAGTTCAGCGGCAGGACTGTCGTTATGGTATTTAACGAGATATAGTCGGCATTTAGCGGGCTATAGCCGGCTTTAACGGTCTAAATGCCATAGCGGCTGCCCTTTTCAGAAGTTATATCCGGCTATAGCGGCAGCTATAGCCAGCTATTTAGAACCTTGTCACTACAAGAAACTATTTAACTGCGTGATTTAATCATTCGTCATGATCGTTGAAAACTCGTCGCAAATCAGTGTCCGCGGCTATTTAAATTTTCGTGGTGGAATGAGCGTCATTGATTAAATCAGTCGACGTTTCTTAATAAACGTCACAGTTCGTGACGTATCTAGATCGTCACGGAGTAGCCCGAAGCCCAACCCCTAACCCACCATTCGTGACAAAATAAAATTGTCGCGGATTGCTGCTGACATGGATGCAATGTGGCTGCTGACATGGATGCGATGTGTCACCTACGTGGATGATGACATGGCATCTACATGGATGATGACATGGCATCTACGTGGTTGATGATGTGGACGATGACATGACATTTGCGTGGTTGATGTGGACAATGATGTGGCACCTACGCAGACGATGATGTGGCACCTACGCTGTCAATGACGTGGCACATACACAGTTGATGACGTGGCACCAACACAGTTGATGATGTGGCACCTCCCACATGGACAATGATGTGGCACTATTTTGCTCAGCCCATTCAGAATTGCGATAGAACCCATGCGATTACCAAAATTACAATTACATACATCCATTTTCATAACTTTTTGCACAGCAAATTAAATAGAACATGTGCACTCCGTCCGCGCTTGGGAGGGGTAGCAGAGGAGCTGCCGATTGAAGAAAAAATTGAATTGGCAAAGTATCACCACATACCACAACAGTCAACTAACAGGAAGAGATATGGCAGAAAATTTATCTGCAATGGACTCAGTTTGTTCTGATCAGGTGCATCACGCGTAAACTTCTTCCAGCATCGATACATGTTTCAACAAAATTCACATAGCATCTAACACCAAACA